>OV725083.1:28485847-29685847 GCA_928085145.1 Nezara viridula | reverse complement strand
AACTTTATAGACTCAAAGGAATCTAAAACATTCACAAATACTTCTAGAAATGGAATGACTATGATTGTGATGATTTAACTGTTTTTAAAATAAGATCCATTGTTAGTGCTTCAACTTACTTATAGATATATACTATTAAATAATTTATATTTTTAAAAAATGTCTGAATTGTAAAAAAAAATTAAAATAATTCTTCGAGGCCTTAGAGGGAGATTGGAGTTAATGTCCAGTGGTCACTAGATATGGCCTGGTGGGTCCATTTTAAATCGACTACTTCCGGAGATACGGTGCCTTCAGGAAGGAGAACAATCGGGAGACGTATCTACCATTCTGTCCATTAACCCTTTCTTTCTCTTATCTGGTTATTACTAAAAGATGTTAGTAAAAGTAAAAATAATATTTAAAAAAAATCTTTTACTTAAAGAATACGTCCGTCTTTTAACAGAGAATAAAATTATTTATATATTTAGACAATTTTATAATTTTCTTTGGATGACCTTTTGTCAAGTTTTTTCAAGTTAGTTCGTTAGAGTGTGCGGAGCCTTCGTTAAGGGTGCTCAAGGGTACAGTAGAAATAGAGCATCCTCTAAAATAATTTGAAACTAAAACAAAGAGAAACACAGATTTTGATCAAATAAAAATGGGCAATATAAATGTTTTCCATTGTTCTTCACAGTAAATAAAGTTATATAAGATGGATTTTTAATCATAATTATTAATAAATTATCTTCAATCATAAATTTAATATTTTTTTAAAAAATATTTTTCTGAAATGTTAGCTCAGTGAGATAATTAAATCGTAATTTTTATTTGTATATAGGTATGACTGAGTTTTTATGTTTTTTTAATTCACTCTATCTTTAGGTTATTTTATTTTTCTATTGTACGTAATTTTTTATTATTATTTTACTTTTGTTAATTTTATATTTTCTGTATATGTGGTGAGAATGTGTTCACATATCACTATAATTATTGTCCCCGCGACAGATTATTATATTTCTAAATAAATAAAAAAATACAAGTATTTTATACATTTCTTTTTAAATTATTTTTTTTTTTAGTTCCTTTAATTTCTAAGCTCACATTATTTTAGTTGTGAGATTTAAATAGAAAAAAAAAAATCATTTTTATATTTATTAAATTAAATTATTTTTAGCTTTTCGAAAATTACCGAAATGATCTACAATTTTTATTTTCTAATGAAAAATCGAACATCAAATATCAAACAAAAAATGCTTAACAATAAAAGAATTATTTATAAAATGTTAAATTAAAATGGAGTTCGTGTACAGTTGAATTGTTTATTGTACGTTTCAATAAAAAAGAGTTAAAAAATAAATCAAATGATCTTAAATGTCTGTAATGAGATCTTATATTTTTCTGTACAAATGAATAATTGACAAAACATTGACTGATCGAATTACCGGCAGTATTTCGGATATAAAATTTGCTCAGTCTTAAATAAAATACATATTATAATAATGATAAATCTTTATTTATATTTATTTACGAATTTAGTATATCTGAGAGATTGGATTCTTTTGAACGGATACTAGCCTTACCTTAAGAGATAAATTATATAAGTAAATAATATATATATAAATAGCTAAAAATAAATAAATGAAATGAAGAAGAATTTATATAACGCTTGAATGATTGTATTAGTATCAGGTGCTTCCTTAATAACCCTGATATCAGCTCCCAAAATAACCGGAATAGATAAGAACTGATTGACATTAATTAATCATTATTAATCATTTTAAAATCCTATCTTCAAAATACTTGTGAGCTCTTAGCATGTATTGTATTTAAATCACAAAAATACCAAAAAACACTCAAAAAGTTTCTTTAAAAAATGGTTCAAAGATGGAGACGGTAATAGATTCTTAAAATCACTTGATGGCTGCATGTTAAAAGTTTTTGGACTTATTGAACCCTTAAACGTATAAACTAAATATTTTTCTGAGGAATTAATATTGTTAGAAAAATTTAGGTTTTGTTAAATTATTATTTTTTTATTTTTGAGGGTTTATAATGCTATTTACAATACGATAGATTCCTTTTATGTTTTTCAAAAACGACGGATTTTAATAAATGAGGTATCATGGTTTTCAACATCATTATAAAATATTTGTTTGTTATACTTACTAAATAATTTGTTGTTTTGATTATTTTTTCTATCTACTTTTTTTTTTTCAAAAATAGTTTCCTATTGAAACAAAAAAGAAAAATTGAAAAAGTATTACATTTTTTCCCTCCCGTACATACTAACACTACACGAACTGCTCCCTACAGAACAATATAACTTTAAAACAAACCCCATTTCGCTCGAAACATGATAACTCGACAAATATTAAACACGTCCCGACATACTGTAATAACGTAGTTTCGTGATAGTGGAGCGAACTGCAACTTCCAACAGCAGAACACCAGATATTGAATTTTGCAGAAATGTACTCAAACAAACTTGTGTACGCTCCAATTCAACTATATACGAACTCCAATTTAATTTAACATTGTATAAATAATTCTTTTATTGTTAAGTGTATTTGTTTGATATTTGACGTTCGAGTTTTCATTAGATAATAAAAATCTTAGATGATTTCGGTGATTTTTGAAAAGCTAAAAATAATTTAATTTATTTAATAAAAAAATGATTTTTTTTTCTAGTTAAAAATAATTAAAATAACAGTTAATCACAATTAAAATAATGTGAGCTTAGAAATTAAAGAAACTTAAAAAAATGTATAAAATGCATATATTTTTTAAAATAAATTTGAAACCTTACTATTAGACCGTGGTACAGTCTATTGTCGGTACTAATCTTCAGCAATGGCCTCATCCCAGACGATACCATCCGCTTTATTGAGAAGTAGAAGCTGCCAGAAAAAGTATTTGCAGTTCTTCTTGGTAGGGCGAATATCTTCAGAAAAGTTTTAAACATAGTCTACAATTTGAGCCTAGCCATTGACCTAAGTAGGTGAATATTCCCACCAATGTTTGAGGAAGTGCGAAATTCTAAAATAATAATAAAAATGAATATAGAGTCAGTGTGTATTAGAAATATGGAAACAATAGGAAATTATTTTTTAAAACCTATTTATTATGGGAAATACTGAAACGATAAAATGAAGTGACACTCAAAAACTTTATTTTTCATCATCAGGAAATAAAATTTAAAATTTTTTGTTTTGCATCAAATGGCATTAGGAAATCCCATGAGTAAATAATCGAGTTTGTTTATTCCTCGTCGATAATGATAAGGACAATTTTAATCTGTCAAGTGCGAGAAACGAGATAAGGTGAAACTAAATTAGTTCAAGATCTCGCTTATCGAAAACCTATTTGCTCATGTAATCGCAACGATATGTGAAAAATTGATCAATAATAGGTTGATATATAAAAAAAGATTATTTCCTACTGTTAAAGGCATGTCTGAAGCTAAAATTAATAAAATAAGGAACTATTTCTTCGCTACTTTCAAAAGAAAATATTTAGATATATTGGGTAAATCACTTAAATGAAACTTTAATTTAGTTTTAAAATTACATTTTTTTAATATACATACGTACATACCATATATTATATCTATACTTATATATGTTACATATTTGAATAAAATATAGCTTCGAAAAATAAATATTTGATTTTTGAAGGTAATGTCTATATTAAAATATTAAACTATAATTAAGTGAAAAATTAATTGACACTTGCGAATAATTTGCAATATATATTGGTAGTAAAAAATAATAATAGAATATTAGAATGAAATGTATTATTTCATATAATACAAATTAAAACTTGCTGTTCCTTTGCTTAAAATGGTCCAATTTCTATGATTTTTTGTTATTTTGGAAATCTTTAAAATTTCATAATAATAAAATGAAAATTGAAAGATTTCCAAAATAACCGATAATTTTGTACTTTTTGAGCCATAAAGTTCCCTTTTTTAAAAAACTTTTTTATTTCTATGTATATGATATATCGTAAGGGAAAGTATTGCGATGGTGGAAATTTTCGAACCTGAGTTTTTAACGGAAATACACGTTTTGAGATCACCTGAGCCCAAATAACCAAGTTCCGCGAAATGGTCTATCTGCGTATGCGTGAATAGCTTAGCTCAAAAACGAAAATTCGTACGAAACTATTATTACGTACTTAAGATAGGAATATTATGCCTGGGATGTTACAGCAACTTTTTTTTTTTAAATCAGAATACCACTGGATATCATAGCTTTTACACATTTTCTCAATTTTCTCTTAAGCGGCTTTAACAATTTTGTTAAATTCATTTCATCGGTGTAAAATCAAGCAGTTTTTATTATAATGTTGGACTTATTGACCATTGATGTTCTCCAAAAGGGCGTAAATGTCGATTTATGAAATGAAAAATAATTTTATTCTGGGACTACAGTTCCCTAAGGATAATAACAGTGTTACAAATTTATGGGTATTAATCTGGCTTAAAATAATAAAAAATACAAACTAATTAACTTCTCATTGTCTTGCAATTGTGTAGTAGTTGAAATTAAACAGTATACTGATAC
This sequence comes from Nezara viridula, assembly GCA_928085145.1. Lineage (NCBI taxonomy): Eukaryota > Metazoa > Arthropoda > Insecta > Hemiptera > Pentatomidae > Nezara > Nezara viridula. The sequence continues at coordinate 29,681,300 of OV725083.1, read as the reverse complement.
AAGTTATTTTACATATTAGCGGAAGTGGAGCAGGTGGTGGAACAGTTTATCAACATTTCTTCCTCTAAAGTACTTTTAGTAACGAATTGAAGTGGCCTTATCAAGTTTTTCGACGGCAAAATTTCCTAGGTGTATTCCTTTTTTGAACCTTTCCAATCAAAAAACTCTCTTACCCGATTTGTTTACACATTATTCCTTTGTTCCATTGGTTCACCACGAGATCCCTCTCAAACCTGTTTAATTCTTCTCATAGAACTGTTTCCTTTAAAAATCGTAATCGGCTATTATAAATGGTTAACTATAAAATATGAAAGACTTTTATTATTAACCAAAGGAATAAATTATTATAATAATAAGAAATAAAGGATCGTAATAAAGAACCGAAGAAACCCGAGGTGTTTAGGTTTCCATACAGAACACGTGCTTTATAAAATACCGGTTGCGATAATATTATTATTACATATACATGTGCGGTTTTCATAAATGTTAGTGTTAGGATAATTTCATATTTAATCCTATATATTATTTCTAAAAGGTGTTTTTTTTTTGTCGGTACGCCATAACTTCGTCAATTTTTCATCAAATCCAATGATTGACCACTCATTCTGAAGATATTCTTCTCCTTCACATACGAAAAATAGTTCTATCTCCCTAAATTTCTGAAAAAAAAGTTATGGGTGAAAAGAAACTTTATTTGTGAATAACTCAAATAGTATGCATTTCTTTCTGGATTGTACCCATGATAATCAGAAAGATTAAATTATCATGGGTACTAAATTACCTACAAAACAAAAAAAAAAAAAAAATCATAAAAATCGGACAATTATTAACAAAGATACAGTCCATTAGTTTTGGTATACTTAATAATGTCTCCCTGTTTAAAGATATTGAATTTAGGAGTAGAATAGTCTACTTCACTTTTTTTTTCTGGCTGATATATTAATTTTATTATTTCTGAAAGACATTTGGTTGTTCTTACATTTTATTTTTTTTAATAATTTAGAAAATCCTATTATCGGGAAATTATTTTCCCTTTATTACTTTTATTATCTTTCCAGTCAGCGTTTATTCAGTGTCAGTGTGGCCCTATTTATCCTGGCACCCTTGTTGGACTAATAATATTTAATTTTTTATTATAATCAAATTAATAATTATATTTAAAAAGGAAATGGATAGTGACTAAAAATGTATAAATATAATACATTAGACGGCTATGAAAAACATATGGGATATTATTGTTTTTAATAATATTTATACTTTAATTTCCTTTGCCTGAAAAAATTATTTATGCTGAAAAAAGGGTGGTTACTGAAAGTTATGCTATACGCGCACCGCACCACATTTTTTATAATAATGGAAAGTGATCCTCTGGAGTTCATTTTCGGAGAAGTGTTTAATATAGGGCAACGAATGGGATGTGAAGAAGATAAGTCGTTATAAAACCGGTCGATATGCAGAGCACGCGACTAAACCGCGAGTAATACTGTGCCCCCAGTCTAGTCCATTTTATGTATTATGTGTGTATATATGTGTGCATAGCACCGTATATACTTTGCTGCCAGCTATCTCGGCTGATTAATATGACAGAGCCGCCATATGTTCTTGTTTTAATCTTCAGTTTGGAGCTAAACTAAAAAAACACCAGTGTGGATTGGTAGATGTAGCAACAGTAATAATATATATATACATACACACATAGACATACATGGCTGTTTTACGGACAGAGCAGGGATATAATATCAATTCATTCTGGTATATCAAAATAGCACTGTAATTCGACTGTAAAAATATAGAATGTATTTTTTAAAAAATATAGGCTTCAATATTTTTTATCTTTGAAAATAAGAGGGATGGAAATATCAAACAATTATAATGACTCGAGGGGTACCCTTTGCCCGCCTTACGTTGTTCAAATTGTATAACTTTAATAACATATAAACAAATATAGTTCAAATTGTATTATTGTTTATCAACATAAAATAAACTGAACGAAACCACAGTTCGAAGGAATTGTTAACTTCCTTAAAAATCAACATTATACACCGCGCCTTATTGCCAATTTATGTTATTTTATAATTATTAAGCCGATGACCAAACATGAAGACTGATGGGCTTAATGAAGTTTTTCACAAACCTCATGATTCGAACTTTAAGGTCTTGATTTAAGGCTTAAGTATCACTCATAAAAATATTTCGATTTTAGTATTGTTTTTATTTTATTTTTTTTATTTAATGCTTAATTTCCACCGGTTTCAAGGCTAATGTCAATCACCAAATTTGATGTTGATTGAGATGGTAATGGTACGTCCGGCATGAGGAACAATACGCATCATTATCCATTTCCGGTCTGGATTGGTGTACTTTAATTCATGGCAGGAGATCTCTTATCTAGCCTCTTTTTTCTCATTATCCATATCTTTATTTTGTTAAACATTAACCAAATGATTAACCTACCATGGAAACAGAAATGAAGAACACGTATAATTTGGGCTTTCACCACAGAACATACACGTGTATGTATAGAAAAGTAAGAACGTATTATATTTATTTATTTTTAACCCTGCCGTGCTTTTTAGACAATACGGGTGCCTGCAGTAGTAAGATGTTAGGCATCATACACTATTCATACCAATGGTCCATTAGTTCCTCCTCTTCGTCTTAAATTAAAATGGGCTGGGCCCACAGCGACTTCCCATCCGTACACAAAATCTTTGCAGTACGGGTAGTTTTCCGCAGTGTCTAACTGAGGAAAATCTCTTTTTCTGTGAGGAAGTAGAGACCGGGTTCTCTCAGTAATTTAGCCGTTAGTTTTTCAAGGAGCTTTGGGGCTCCACTAAACCATCGAATTCCTCGTATCCAATCCTTACAATCCAAAATCCTTCGTAAAATCCTCAACGCTCCTTACTTTGTCACAAATAAAATCATCTATAAAGACCTTAATGTTCCTTATGTTTTCGAATGGCCCAATCCAGGTACCTATCCTTCCATAAAAAACTCCTGAACCGTCAGAACCCTCTCGTTTCAAACCTTGCTTCCTCCTCGATCTCCGATAATCCTCCGAGGCGTCAGAAAAGAAGATGGCCTCGTGATCTACTTATGTAAATATATTATTAGAGTGCTACCAATGGGTAGTTTCTCAACAAGCGTTTTCATGTGATTGTATTATTAATGTGTGCACATTTACTAGTTGTATTTTTTTATAATACAGTTGTAAATATCAATGAATAAAAAGAAAGAAGATATTAACTATAAAAAAAAAGTTTTTCAAAGCTGGTGCCGTCGGCTATGACGTACTCAGTAGTCTCCGGAACACCGCGGCCAGGGCATAGGGGAGTCGATGTCCGTTTCACTTAGGAGTGAGTTTATTCCTCAATAAAACTAATTTTACTCCCAAACAACGAATTATAGGCCACCATAAGTGATTATTCATCAGATGAAATGCTGAGGAGGCTATACTGAAACTAAAGTAACTTCATATTGTTTTATTGTTTCACTACAACATATACAGGGTTTTGAGTTCATTAGTTCATATAAAGATAGTTTTACTTCACCTATCAAATTAAGGACCAAGTACCAACTTTGTGGAGAACCGCTAATAAATTTTCTGTTAACTGCTGGACTCAAACCTGATCTTGGAAGACAGGACCCAAATGTCTTATCCACTGTGCTTCCTATCCGGCCCCTACTGTTTTCGTTTTCGAAAATAATGTTTTATATATAATATTTATTTCAGACGCAATGCGATTAGACAATTTGCTACATATCTTGAAAATAAAATTGATCTTTCGTCTAGTAAATAAAATTGATGTGTCAGTATGGTAGCCAATGATAAAGGCATAAAAAATTATTGCGATATAAAAGTGAGAAATAATTCATATTGCCAATGATTTGCTAAACATCGGCGCATCTATAGAGGGATTGTTTCTGGTTGATCTTTCGGGTCTTGGCGATTATAAGTGGAAGTATGTACATAAGTATCGATTTTGGTTCTATCGGCAGCGAACCTCCGGATGGAAATGGTAGTCTTAAAAAAAAAGAAGTTAAGAAACTAGATCGAGCAAAGCCATTATCATCCACTTAATCGCGAGATTCTGATTGCTTCTTCTATAAATAGCGTTTAATAATCAAAACGAGTTTATTGAAATTATAGATAAGTATTTTCTTAAGTGTTGACGTTTAAATTTAATAGGTTTTCGAAGGTCAAGCACGAAGTTTGTCTGGGCACTACTCGCGTTTCATGATGAAGTTATCTTTGGAGTGGTAGCAATAAATACATTTTTTAAATATTTAAAAACAATAATAACTTGTATGATATTGAATATAATAGTATTAAATATAAATAATAACATTTAATTTTGATTTTGACCGATAAATGTCTCTAAATTTCGATCATTATGTATTTTGTATATTACAAATATTTAAAGAGTTGAGTGAAATTGTAAGTTGGTATAAATTGAAAAACAAAAAATCGTTGGAAAAGTCACCTGAAATCATTTTTATCAAATCTCTGAACTGCTGAATGAAATTTCAAAGAAAAACAACGCATGGTAGAAATAAATTAAAACTTAAAAATGATTCACTATTGTTTTGAAAAAATTAAATATATTTTTCTCAATATTTTAATTTATTTGTTTAAAATGATCATGGTGGGAGACATGCTGTAGCACTAATTCAACCAATCCAATAAATTTATCGATGTACATCTATGCTAAGTTTAGGAACAACCTGATGGATTCCAGCGGAAGATTAATACTCCTGCAAAGTTTCTAACTATATATATAATATATGTGAGAAGATTCTGAATTGTTGTTTTAAAAAAATAAATAAATAAATATAGATAGAAAATCAGCTGAGTATAAAAATGTAAAGTAAATTGAGGAATGACGAAACTAAAGTTATAATGAGGTTTCATCCAACAGGTCCATCGATCCCAAAAGCAGATGTAACCGCTGTGACTTTGGTGATTCAATGAATGGATAAATGAAGGCGCTAAATTCCATCGATGAGTAAAGAACTTGTCCCTATAAACAATAGAATAACAAAAAATAGTACAACATAAGGAAAATAAGCGGAAACTATTACAATGAATAGAAATAATTATTTTTCTTAATATCCAGTAGTTCAACATTTCATCCTCTTTATAATGTGCTAATTTATAATTTATATTTTATATTATTAATCTCGCCTTGTGTTCACTTCTATCGTCTGGTCTAAAGCACACACCTTAGTTTTTTTTTATTATTATAAAGAATGATATTTTTTATTAAGAAGTTTAATGGATATTTTTAAGAGAAAGAAGAAGGCTTATTCTAATTCAAACTTGAACAAAAATAACAAAAGTTGTTTAGTTTTATAAGTTTACTTTTAAGAGTATTTGGTTATCAAAACTTTCCATGTAAAGCCTGGATGGTTATATTAATAAACTCTTGAGCTTCGTCCGAAACTTTTGTTGCTTTTGTTTTATCATTTTTCAAAAGTCGACTTGTTATGACATAAAAGAAAATCTGTAACTTTTGAAAGTAATACAATGAGCAAATTAATTAGTGTCAGAAAGGGAAGCCCTCACTTTCATTAATAGAACTCCGTGAAATAGAATTTTCTTTCCTCCCTTCTGTTAATAATCTTCTGCTCTGATTATCAAATACTAAGGTTATTCTTTTTTTAATGAGAAACATTTCATTTGGAGTTAAAAATTAACATTTACGTTAAGGAATGATCGTCTGGGTTAAGGCCGTGTATAAAAAGGAAAAAATCTCGGGCTTTGTACCTCGATTAAACAGAGAAACACAAGGATTTTTTCAACAACCAGTTTATAGTTCAGCAGAACCCCTTTTAATCAGAATAATATGGTCAGAGCTGTGAATTTTGAATGAGAGACGGGCAGTAAAAAAACAATGTTATATATTATTTCTAAAAGATACTTCTTTGTCGTTACGCCATAACTTCGTAAATTCTTCACCAAATCCAATGATTGACCACTCATTTTGAAGATATTCTTCACATTTACACCCGAAAAATAGTCACATCTCCCTGAAATTCAAGAAAAAAAAAACTATGAAACAAAAGAGCCTTTATTTGTGAATAACTCAAAAAGTATGCATTTCGCACTTTTATTATAAAAAAAAAAGTCGTAAAAATCGTACAACTATTAACAAAGATACAGTCCATTAGTTTTGGTATACTTTATAATTTCTTCCTCTTAACGATACTGCATTTACAATTCCACTGCCGTATTTTTCCTGGCTGATGTATACTTTATTTCTTAAGGACATTTTTTTTGTATATTTTCTATTTTTTAATAATTTAAAAAATCTCATGATCGACTTTTTTTTTTAATATTACCTTTCTAGTAAGCGTTTAAAAATAAACCCTAACAAAGTAATTTGTGCAAATATTTTAGTCTATTTAGTCTATTAGTCTAAATATTTTAGTCCAGAATATTGTAATCAACTAAGGAAATACAATTAATTACTCCCTCACATAATAATTATTTCCATATTATTCCTTTACTAAACGAAATTTTCTGCGAATTATTCCCACGGGCCAACTAGTTTTTAATATAATTCTATACTTATAGGGAGAAAATTCTGCTATTTAATAGACTTTTAGTACCTTAGTAGGATTGAGATTGGGCTTTTCAAATAATAATAAGAAGGGTCTTATTCAATGTTGGCCTTAAGGCTGGGCAACCAGGGAAATCGCTCTGGGCGCCGATTTGGGGAGGGGCGTCCGTTGGGGGCGCCCGATGATCTTCAAAGGCGCTCGCCATTTGTTGGAAATAAAAATAAAATACAAAACTTCTATAAGTAATTAATTTTAACCTATCAATAAAGCAACTAACTGTATTAGAGAAATATTGAATTGAATAAAATTACGTAGCATAAAACAGATTAAGATATAATTTTATTTTTTTTAGGAAGAGATGATATCATTGTCCGGCGGCGCCAAATGTCTAAGGCCGGCAATGGTCATATTTAGCTAAAAACTTAAATAACAGTGCTTCTGGATGGAATGGTGGGAATGGGGTTGTCGTTTGTTTACATAAGCCTTACTTCATTAAAATGAAATGTAATTGTCCGTTACGATGTGCTTGACGTTCAGACTGATAAAAAGACGTTTTGTTAATCGAATCTTCATTCTATTTATATAAAATGATACAATCTTCTCAAAAGTGAGGCGTTTATTTTAAAAACTAAATCTAATTTACTAATAATTATAATAACTATTATAAGAGAGCGGGGTTTCTCAGTGATTATGGCGCTGGCTTCTATACTCTAGGTCTTAAGTTCGAGCTCGGTTATGGTTGATAATTATTTTTTCTGTTTTATCAGCCGGGGTTCGACCATGGGTCAGCAGATTCTCTTAGCACTCTCCCTGTATAAAATGGACCCTCGTAATTAAGAAGACAACCTTTTAAATAACTATTATAGTTATTGTGAAAATAAGTATTGGAATATTTCTTGAAAGCGTTTCATTAATTTTGTTTTGATTCTCATTCATATTTAAGTTATTTATTGAGTAATATAATATTCTGTCAATTGGACAATAGTTATAGTGAGGTGATACCACATTCACACTTTATATACATAAAAATATAAAATAAAAAGAAGTAAAATAACCTCTAATTAATAATAAAAATTTATATACATTAAATAAAAATTCCTATATACACTATTTATAATCAGGTGAGTAAACTCCGAAATAGTCCTGTCCCTACAACTGTGGAGAGAAAAGCAGGACTTCAGGAGATCCTAGCGATACTATCTCAACCGCGTCACCGGGGGTATACCCAGTGGAGATTGAGTGAGAGCGCTTTAGTCCCCCTATTTAAATTTAAACTTCAGTTCATGTTTTACTCCCAAGTTTTTAATTTTTTTATATTATTGTTTTCGTTTTTTTTTTTTCTCTTTACTTCTGTATAGTTCGCGATACAGACCTCTTTTATTAAATTATTAATATCCGTCCAAAACTTTATAAATGAGTTCATCTTGTAGTAACCTAAAACTTTTTTATCTACAAAAATTGGTATGTATAATCTCGTTATTTTGACATTTTTGGATGTTGGTCACACCGAATGGCTCCATATTATTATAAGCCCCCAATATTAGTGTTCATGAGATTTGATTACCTCATTAAATTGGCAAAGTTTACCTATCTACAGATTGAAAACGTCCCATTTTCAAGAATTTCGTAAATAAAAAGTTTAAGGTTTCGATAAGATTAAGCCATTCACGAAGTTATAGAGGGATCTTAATAATTTGATGAAAAGAGGTCTGTACCACGTACTATAATTCGCCCCTGCCATGCACATGACAATCAACTAATAATATTAAAAATAAAATTGAATGTATGGTTTGATACAATTTTACACGCAAACATATATATATATATATATATATATATATATATATATATATATATATATATATATATATATATATATATATATATATATATATTCTTCTGTTATTTATTAAATTCAAGTTCAAAATAAATGATAAAAAGATTTCAGATTTTTCTTTCCAAACCTTGGCTATTTGTATTTGCCTGTTTGTGATTCGATACAGACCAACCGCTATCTAGACCGCACCGCCAACCACCACCGAGTGGGTCGTTCACTAATTAATGGCTACCCAATTTACCGAAACGAGCCTTCGGAAAATAGCAATGTTGTTGCTAATCCGATTAAATCCTCTTTAATTTCTACCTATGTGCTCCACCTATCTGCGAATGAAATCTCATAATTAATATGTTGGTACAGTACACGTCAAAACCATATATTGTCTGTTTAATCCAGGAAGTCATCGAGTATCATTTCGCAAAAGTAAATCACTGATTCCTTTGATCAATTTTCTGTCTCAGAAATCAGAATGTAATGCAATGATTTTTTATTTATGATATTATTTATAACATTTTGATATACTTTGTATGCTTTTACATCGATAAATCAAATGAAATTAACAAATTCGTACTTAACATTAGCTCCATAAACATTTGCTTAAGGGATAGATTATAGTCAATGGCTCATAATTTTCAACAATTTTTCTTTAGTAAAAAAAATTTACTCAACGGTTTTAATTAAATATTATATTTGGCAGATAAATAAAATATTATATATATGGGCGCAATTCCGACCAATAGACGTGGCAATATGGTAGTAAATATTTTTTTAAGGAGAAACAAAGTTGATATACGCTTTTCCGTCCATCAAAAAACACTTAATACGAATTTTTATACCTATCGAAGAATTAAAATTTCTTATCATAATTTTGCCTTGATCGGATCCTTTAAAATTTTGTCAACAATCACAAAAATTATGATAACATAATAATAATAATAAGAATAATAATAATAACAAAAGGCTTAGCGAACCCGAAGGTTCGATCCCGACACCACCAATCACTGTCCTCACTCCTTCCTCCACCGGTCGCCGTCCAAACCCAGTCCCTTCAGATCGGCTTTAACACAATCTGCCCACCTTCGCTTCGGTCTACCCCTCGGACGTCTACCATTTGGTATAACAAATATTAACCTTTTAGGAATTCTTTCGTTACTAAGTTCAACTATTTTACAAGCCCATTTTATTCGCCATGATGTAATCACCATCACCTCAACTATATTAACCGGATTTAATTTTACTCAATTCAGGGTTGTGTACTCGTCTGAACTGTGATTATATATATATATATTTACACGAAATGGTACAAACCGAACTCAAAAGAAGCTGGATGGAGGATTTCCTCACCTAAAAATATACCGGATTCAAGTCAAGAAGAGATGCCGCTGGGCAATCCTTTCCCTCAAGGCGATCGAGCCACTATTTGTATTTTCCCGACAGCAGACTCGCTAATTGTCAGTAGTTCTGACAGGTGTGGATAAAAAAATGAAGTTAAAAAAAATATTAAAATTTTTTATTTCAATAAAAATTCATATTTGGGAGTTTCAAAGGACACTAAAAACGAATCTCACTTGCTTTTTCATAATAACAAAAAACCTACTTTACTGGAAGCGCTTGTAAGTTTTCGGGCAAAGCAAAGAAAAAAATAAATAATAACAATTCGTTTGAAATTATATAATTTTTTTTCCTCGGCTCCTAAGGACCAATGGAACAAACGCTGGGACATGTATCCAATATTTTTCGACGTAGTATCACTTTTTTTGGTATGCACTTTCTTGTTTTCTTGCCTTCTCTTATTCCTTCTAATTGGCTGTTAAATATAACTTTCCTTTGCTGCGTTTATGCTACCTCCCGTTTCCTTCATTATGTATTTGAATGCTTTGGTGACTATACATTATATACTCAATATAAGAATGTTAGTGGTATATTTGACTTTTATTTGCATATAGACGTCTTAGTAATATTTCAGAGTTATATTATATGTTTCCTCTGACAGTGATATTGTAACCATCGACGCACGCAATAGACAGACAGTTACTCAGTTATACTGAAAGGAGTCCAGTAATATTGCAGACAGGTGCGCTGGAGTTTCGTTCCAGTCCTACGTGACGTTTTGACGTAAGACCCATCCCTCTTCTTGTCTAGTTTTCTTCCGCTTCTTCGAAAAGTTCATTTGCGAAGTTATGTATAACTCCTTCTTCTTTCTGTCTACTTTGACATAATAATATCGTAAAGAATAAATATAAAAAAAACTTAACATTGTCCCACTCTTAATTGATATATGCGCCGGTCAAATATTTAATTGACAATCAGCAGATGTGTTGACGTAATCATTCAGTTGAAAAATAGCATGCGACTCTTGATAGAGCATTGGATAATAATTTTGATTTTGTTGATCACTAAATATGTACCCCAAGACTACCAGCGCTGTGCTGAACGTAATCCTCTCTGAGCCTCGCTTTTCCAAGACGACTTTTAACGAGACTGGTTCGGGGTTCTGCGGGTTGATTATAAATATTATATATAGGTATGTCTGTTTCTAAGGTGTGTATTTTATTTTTTAAAAAACATTTTTTTTCGCTCCTTATGACATTTTATTTTGTTCTTATTTCTATGTATATTATGTTCTTATTACTTTATTTATTAATGATTCTGTAAATGTGCTCTTTGAACTCTATTATAAGTGTCCTAAAATTGACAAGTGAAAAAAAAAAGTTATAATCTTTAATCCGTGTAGAGAGAGATATAGTAACATAATTCAATAAGGAATTTAAATAATATATATTCAAATATTTAAATAGGCATAATAATACAAAAATGTGGTTCCATCAAGATTCACTATCGCTAGAATAAGGATGGGCCTTACTCAAACTGTACATTGCAGAAATTAAAAATCCGACGACTTTTCAAACCATCTTTGCTAAGTTTGCTGGAGTCGAATAATTTTATATTTGAATTAAAATATCTCAGAAACTAAAAATCGGAACTGCATACTATAAGCGAGAGAAACGTTCATCATTTCATCTTCTTTGTAATAAGCTATTTTTCCAATTTGTATTTTGCAGTGACGCCGTGTTATAGAGGAAAAAAGGGGAAAATATATTATACTAAAATACTTCAAAATTTAAATATGAAGAATTTAGAACCCAATTTGCAGAAGTCAATATATGTATTTTATTTAGTCGTAAAAAAAAGAAAAGAAATTATGTTCTCTATTCGATATTCTGTTGTACTCTACATTGTTTCGACAAATTACTGGCGCCCGTTACTAAGGTTTTATTATTGTTAGATATTTAGCAAATAAGTTTCAATCAAAAGTTATTATTAAGATATAGGTGTGCCCCAACACCCTGATTGGCAATGAAAAAATAAAGGTTAACAGAACTGAGGAATTTCTCTGAAAGACCTTATAATCTATCTGAGATACAGCAGAAGGAACATCAAACAGAAAATAGAAGGAACAAAACATCAATGAAACTGGGGATCTGAAAAAAAAAAAAGTATTTTAGTTATCATAAATTGTTTCATTTTTAGAATATGATACAAATGACGACTAGTATGAGCTAAGTTTACCAGAGCATTATTTTTTAAATTTATTTATTTAATGGAATTTAAAACTGTATAAACAATACAACTAATAAAAATGCACACATTAGAAATAATGACATGAACAGACTTGAAGAGATACTGCCCAGTGGTAGCACTCCCTATTTAATTCTAGGGGAGAAGATCGCGTGGCCATCTTCTTTTAAGACGCCTAAGGGGATTATGTGTAATCGAGGAAGAAGCAAGGCTGAAAACAACTGGATTCGCATGGGACTGGAGTTTATCATGAAAGGATAGGTATCTGGTTCGGGCTAAATCAGCGGCTATGTACAATTATAATTGTATATATTTTAAATGTTATTCCTTTGTGGATACTGAACAAAAAAAAATGTTTTTTTTAAAGAATTTTATCTTATTGAATAGTGTTTTTGAATATATTCATTTTTTTTTTATTATCGTATACAAAAATAATTCTAGGTATAATATTTTAAGGCTTATTCTAGAATGAACAATATTTCTTATTATTTGCTCGTTGGACCCCTCTCGATCCCCCTTTAAATACCCCCTATCTCTATTGAATGGGAGATCCTTGCAAATAGCGGAGAGCGAGCGATACGGCCCACTTTAGGAAGCGGTATTGTAGATGAAAGGGAAATTCGAAGGGAGCTTCAATTGTGGACTGGCACTGATTGTGCCTGATGGGTTTTACGTCTCGATTAACACATAATGGCGGAGTGTGTCGAAACATGGGCTGATGTCAATCTCGATTCAAAACTTAGCCACACCTCTATCGCAACTTCACTTTCTCTAGAGAATATTCCATCCACCTTAAATATTACAATATGTTACGTAACAGTGATTGGATGTTGTTAGCTTTCCATCTTATGAAGTTTACAAACTTCAGAGCATTCTATTAGGTCATTTCATATGAAATGCCAGTTTTTATTATTTCAGAAATTCATAATGCGTTTAGTGGAGTTTTGTTGTTTTCTACGTTTTTAATTATATAAAAAGCCGTTCTTAATCCTCTTTGGTTTGATAATATTTACAATCTCTCTCTCTCTCTCACACACACATATGTATCGTTAAAACGTAACTGCGCGAGCATGATTAATTTTCCTAGTCAATTCTCATTTTATTATACATTTTTAGCATGAAATTCATCATTAATTATTTACAATTATACTTTTGAACTTTATATAATTTTTTAAGTGAAAAATTCTTTAGGCATGTTTTGAACTTTTTGTGAAGAGTGAATTAGATTGATCCGTCAGATTTCCGAAGTCTTAACGCTCGGGTAAAGTCGGCTAGAATCGACTAAGTGAAATGTTTTTACACGTGGATTGAAATATCTCAGAAACTAAAAATCGGGCCTGCATACTGTAAGCGAGGATATTGTTCAGCATTTCATCCTATCTGTAATAGCCTATAATTCAAAATTGTATCTTAACGCGACGCCTTGAAAGGGATGTGAATAGGAAAAAGTAGTGTCAAAAGCCAAATGATAACGATTTTTATGGGAGGTATGGATTAAAAAAAATATCTCAGAAACGAAAAATCGGACCTGCATACTTTAAGCGGGGGAAATGTTCAGCATTTCATCCTCTTTATAATGTGATACTCTTTATAATTTATATTTCATATTATTAATCAGGTCTTGTTGATGTTTTCACTTCTATTGCATGGTCTAAAGCACACACCTTAGTTTTTCTGTATAAAAATATAAATTTATTAGTACGTATATAATAACAAATACCTGCAAAATAAAGGAGAAGAAAATGCTATCTATGTTTATGTTTTTTAAATTAATCGTTGTTGTTTTTTGAGGTTCCCCTCTTACCGGGTCGGTGTAAAGAGTGGGAGTATTATGCCGATTCAAAAGCAACACCGTGCATCGGAATTTGAACTCGTAATTATCTCAAAACTTCGGTTATCAAGTTGCCAGGCAGCGCACGTTGCTGTTCATGCTCCTTAGCCCGCTCAGTCTGCGTTAAAATCGAGTATGCTAGCGGTCATATTTAACAAAATTTTGTAAAAAGATTTCTCGACTTTATGGCATTTAAAAGGTATATAGTACTTTTCTCTGTTTGCATGAATATCCCTATTATTAACAATTGTTACGCCGATAGTTGTAAAACGTTTGTACTTCGATTCTTTTTTTCCCACACAGGTGTATTGCAGTAGTTGGAAGCAATGCATATCTGCATAATACCTCACTACTGGAAGTAAAGCTATTACCATTTCTACAATGAGCTGTGCACACAGCATGAATATTAAAATCCTCTGTTCGGAACCGGTTTTAGCTTCCTTTTCCCAAACCAAATCTTTGTCGTACCGGTCTGGTTGTGGCTAACTGAGTGAGGTCTAATGATCTAATCTTTTCTTATAAAGCTGAAATTCTTTTCCCACTTTTAGTATAATGTCGAAGTATAATGCTATGATACAGCCCGTTTTGATATACGGCTGCAAGGCATTGACACTTTGGACGATGTTCTGATTGATCTGAGATCAGATTACTAAAGCATTGAGAATACGGTTCAATATAAAATTCCTGACGGATGGTCAATCAATATCTTGTGATATGAAGACTAGGAGTTTATCGTAATTTTTTTCTCTCTCTTACATTTTATTGAATAATAATACTATTTTCCACTTTTGAAGGACAATAAAGTTATCAGGATTTATTCATGCAATATATACGCATAATAGAGAAATAACTATTAAAAAAAATAATAAGAAAAATAAATCAAATCTTCTTAAACATATTCATACCTATGCATAATATTTACATTAACCCAGGAAACGCCGGGCCAAGCTTTGTCCTCCACATATGAAAGGCAAAGCAGAACTCCAGGAGATCTCTGTGGCTCCTCTTCCAGACGTCTCACCAGTATTGGATGTCAGTGGACTACCAGGACTCTAAAAGCATATTTGCTAGAGATCTCGAGACCACTGCCGTTTTAATCTTCGAGATAGATGATCAGAGCTTGATAGGAATCGCGATAGAGGATTTCGATGATGACTACATTTCTGATGAAAGTTTGAGAATCTGGGTGGGATGATGTTAAGAATATATGGGATGTTAAGGTCATGGTGTATGGTCTTGTTTGTGACATGGTTTGGATCATTTAATATTGTACAAAGTACTTTGGAGTGGAAGAATTGGATATGTTTTATATTCGAGTTGGGTCGTTTCCCACAGTTCATGTATCTGATAGTTCGAAATCCGATGATGCTACGGCTTTTTCGTTTGTTACCCATAACTCCACGCATAAAATAAAATTACATAGACCGAACAGCATATACACCGCCGAACTTCACGCAATATCCTCAGCCCTCCACTTCTGTTTGTCAATAACTCCAGCTTCGATAGTCTTGATAACCGATTCCTTGAGTTCATTAAAGGGTTTAAATGATATGTACTCAAACATCCAGTTATCTATAAAATACACAAATATCTTCACACTCTGGAAAATTTGGGTAAATCGGTTTGTTTTATATGGGTTCCCAGTCACGTGGGTATAGTTCGTAATGAGCTTGCGGATACGGCAGCCAAACAGGCACTCGCGCTTCCAGACCGAGGTACTCCTATCCTGACCCCTCCAGAAATGAGTTTTGCTCTTAAAAAGGAAATATTGGATAGTTGGCAGTTTATGTGGAACGAAAGCCCGCCTAGCAAATTAAAATTTGTTAAAAAATCAGTTAAGCCCTGGATCACATCAAACCGCCCTAATCGTCGAGAAGAAGTCGCCGTGACCAGGTTAAGAATAGGACACACGAACCTAACCCATGTACATCTCATCACTAAGCAGCCACCACCACATTGTCAGCACTGCAATAGCCTTCTCACAGACAACCATATTTTCCCAGAATGCACTTATTATACTTCAAGCCTAAATCGATTATCTCTAAAACCGGATATATCAGTAGTATTAAGCAACAACGAATCAAACATAGGAACCGTGATAAAATTTCTTAAAATCCATAGACTATTAAATAAAATATAAAAATAGATATAATTTGTATTTTATTGTTCTTTTTTTATATTTATTTTAATATATTTCATTTTTTATATGTTTTTAAATATCTTTTTCATATACCACTATATCTATCTATTATTAATTTTTGGTTGTTCATTTTTTTTTTTTCTATTTCTCCTCTAAAGAGTTTACAAACATAACTGACTCATAGGCGTTGATGACCTTAGGGTTTTACGCCTTAAAGCCTAAATAAACAAACAAACAGTTCATGTCCGTAGGTCCAGATAGGTTTCAGTATGGTATTGTAGATTAATAGTTTGTTTTTAGTTAAGAGATGAGATGTTCTGCTTATCAGTCTTCCAAGTCTGGTAGGTGGTTTCAAGTTAGTTTTTTCTCTAGAAGGAAGCCAAGATAACTGACTGTATCTGAGTAGGAAAGAGGAATTTAATTAAAAAGGATCGTAACAGAACAAATATAACATTTTGGTTTAATGAGGAGAAATTAATGTACTTTAGTTTTTTCATAGTAAAATTATTAAAATTTGTTTAGATTTTTTAAACATGACTATCATGTGTTTAGCGGTGTTATGTTACTTCATGACCATATTACATGACAGTGATCCTGACTTCCCGATGAACGATATAAGAGAATGCTGTTGAGAAATCCTCTAGAGCTGCGAGTTAGCTAATCCCTTGTCAGCAGGAGAGCAAGAGTTGGTCCCATTATTCCTCCACATATAAAAAAGGAATAAGAAGACTTCCAGGAGCGGAACCAAAGGGTCCTTTAGGCACGGGTGACCCTCGCTCCGAGTCGCATTCTCTACCTTGTCTTCATTCCACTGCTCTTCTAACGTTCCGCCATTATCAAACCACATGTATACTTTTTAAATAGAATTTTTATATCCTGAATTATTACTGGCTCAATCGTACTCATTCTGTTGACCATGCACTCTAGATAACTCCCACCTTATGTTTCATAGACTGAAGAAGATCGGCTCATTAAAATAATATTTATGAATGACAAACAGGCTGGAAGAAAATACAAGAAGTTACCATAAACATATTAGTACTAGAAAATAAAATAAACATAAATTACATTTTTTTTTCTGTTCATTTTTCCTAAAATTAGTGTCTTGAAGTTTTATTTTTTACATAAATTAGGCCATTATTCACCAACATTTTATTTATTAGCTATTAATTACGACGTTTCTACCATACTAAGGGCCATTTTCAAGTCTTAATGAGTCCTCCATTAGATATTCATTATTAATGTCGTATTAATTTGTTCAGTGAAAAATTAAATTGTCGTGCTATTTAAGAGTTTCCCCTACGTCATTTCTGGAGGGACTCATATTTTTTTTTTTTACAACTGGAATACTCAAGTATTAACATTTAAACCGTATATTGTATTTTACACACATTTTAATTTTTGAAAGGAAAATTTATTTTTTATTATTTATAATTTATTAGTATTTATGTATTTTACTCTAACTGTTGTCTTTTTTCAGGTATGTCAATTGAACTCTATCTCTACAGTACGTATGTATAATTAATGTCATAATTGGTATATGATTTTCAGAATCAATTTTAATTTTAAATATTTATTTATCAGATTCATGCGACATAAATTTTACAAGTTCAATCATTACGAGTTAACTGAAAGGGTTATATTTGATAATCCGCTTAGATAAATCTTCTAATTATGAAACGATTATGATATTATAAATCCGTTGATATTTTAACATAAATAATTATTAATTAGTCAAAAAGTAATTTTTATTTTTATGTAATTCTAGAAGTATCCTCATTTAAAATAAACATACTTCTATCGATATCATTGAAAATTTGCATAATAATAAAAAAAAAATATATACAAAATTAATTTTATATATTGTATATTATTATCTTAACATATGGTTAGATCCTTGGTATGAATGTATATTATTCATACTTAATACTCATAATAATTATAAATATTATATGTACAGTAAGTATGCTTACAAAAAAATAAAGTAAAGATGGAAGGATCTATTTTTATTGAAAAAAAAAAATGTATTCGGGATTTTCTTCCTTCTATGATTCTAATAAGGAACAAAAATTTGGTTCCATGTATGTCTGCAGTCGAAATATGTGACGGGCATATCGCCTCCTACACATGGTTTTTGGTTATCATAAATTTTTCTGATATTGTAAGTGGTACCTATATGATCTCATATCAATTTCATTAAATTCCATCAACTATATGTTATATTTTAGTAAAATGAAAGAAAATCTTCAGGATTTACCGTCAAGAATTTTTATTATTTTATCACAGATCGATTTATACTGTGAATGCATGGACATTAGTTACATTTTCCAAATTTTGTTTTTGTTACTTGGTTGTATTGTATAATTATTTATTTGTTGTGGTGGTTTTGAATATTTTATATATATTTTTTTGTTACGCCTTGAATGCCATTATTTGTACAATAATCAATCACCCTCCTTTCTCAGCATTCGAGAAGATTTCAGCAACTATTAATGATCTTTTCTTAATTACCTTCTTGGATGGATTAAAGCTTGCTTGAGCTTGTCATTTTCGCCTAATTGGCCCTCTTCCATCTCAAATCTTCCAATGCCTCTTTCTCTCCTGAAATATTTTCAATCACTCACCGAGTTTTTGGTTTCGGGGGAAGAACATTTACTTTTACAATCTAAAACATGACAGGATTGGAGTTGTAATTAATTTTAATTTTTTAGAAGATTAAGAATATATTTATTATCTTATGTAATATTTTAAAGACGTGATCGATTCAATCCACTGAGAAATCATGCAATGAACCAAGAATGTTACTTTTCTAATGTTAAGCGGTTACTTAACACTTTTGTAAAAAAAAATTTGTTACACAAGTAAGCACCTTCAACTAGTCATGTCTTAACTCATGAGAAGGTTTTAGGTTTAATTATTTGCTATATAAAGTTGAATTGATATTTTGAAAAATACAATACACTATTTCAATAAACTAATATTTTAACAAGTATTATAAACAAATATTTTTTAGGACTGATATCCTTGAGGATAATTACAAAGCTAGGTGCAATGATACGTTAATATGTGACTATTTTAAAGAGAGATTTTTGGTTTCAAGAATAGTTTAAATATTCTTAATATTTTATTTTAAATATTTAATTAATTAAGTAATAATTATTAATAAATAATTATTAATTTATTAATAATTAATTAATTAATTAATGCTATTTCTATAATTTAATATTTATTTGACCGCACCCCTCGATCAACTCCTCATTTTTAATATTCATTTCTTCACCGCAACTATTTAAAAATTAATAAAAATACGTAGAAATTACAAATTTTATTTACCTGAATGAGTTCCTTGATGTATCAAGTTAAAAAGAGCAATAAAAAATCATTAGAGCTGAGTTTTTTCTTTTAGTAACGACAATCACAAATGTGCAATATCTTGCAAAATACCCCAAAACGTGCAATTACGTACATCATAAAATGCTATCAAAAAACCTATTTGACCAGGTTTGATGATTAACTTTCTCCAATTTCTGGATTCCTCATGGAATTATACGAAGATTTGCGCTCAAATCATTACATTATTTTTTCTTATATTCAAAAGTTTCTAACATAACGTTAGCTTATCTCTTTAATTATAATGATAAAATACGAATAATAATAATAAAATAGTCATTTCATCTAGGTTTAAGGTGGTAGTTTTAATCCAAGGAACAAGGAAAATCTAGAACATTTTTTTTTAAATATATTTTTTCTTAATAAACTGTGAATAAATAGGTTTATTTTTTTTTTGGTTTAATTTTTTTATTCACACCTGTCATAGTGGTAATGACAACCAGTGAATGTGAAGTCGTTGGAAAAAAAATAATGTCATGAAAGGCATTACGAGGATCAGTGCCCAGCGGCACCTCACTCGGCGTGATATATAAATAGGTTAATTTTATTTTTATTTAGATTTAATCGTAATTTATTGTTGAATTAGAATTAGGTTTTTTTCTCTCGTGATAATGTATTTCACAGATCATTTGTATGCACAAGGTTATCTAAGATTTCCAAGTATTGATATTATAAATTTAACAAGAACGGTGATTTTTGCATGTTCAAGATGTCTCATACCAAATTTTACACTTTATAATATTACCCAAAAAGTTTACACATTTTGCGTTTTTTACCGCACGAATATCCGATCTCTAGTTATAAGAAATCTTCTCAAATGATTCCATTTGTCTTTTATCAGTCCAGCTTCTAACTCCAACGATTGAACGTTCGGTACTATGCTATTGATATCTAGAACCATTCTTCAAATGCACCTTTTTAAGTTCTCTAAAAACATATGTTGAAATCATTTCTCTTGGACTGTGGAGTAACCATTTAGCGAGAACAACGTGACCTGGTCTATTTTGGATTGCACGAGATTTCAGATATGTTCTCGGATACTACAAATTTAATCAGTGATATTGTATCACTTAAAACTCGATAATTGGTAATTCCAACGGACCAAAGGTGTATAACGAATTATCGAGATTTTCGAATGAGCTGGATTACAAATTATTGATTTAAAAAAAAGGAAATATTCAGATTAAAGGGTTTATCAATTTTTTAAAAGTTCCATGTAAATGTTATGTATATTAAAAATTTTACACGTTTAATGACAAATTAAAAACATAAACCAAGATATGTATATCTGTACTTTTTTATCTTCTATTATAAAAATATTAAAACCGTTTTATGTTGCTGCTTAAAGTAATCCAGCGATGATCTTTTGTAAAATGTATGTAAGTGTAAACGGAAAAGTATTTAATCTTGTGGCCCTTTTCTTATTTTTTGCCTTTGGAAACTGTTTTTATAATTTACTATTTTTTATAAACGGTAAGACACTTACGTTTTTTACTCATCATGAATCCACGCTGAGGGAAATAAATACTAAGGATATCCAATACAAAATCTACAGAAATAAATGTAAGAAAATATAATTCACAGAATTGAAAATTTAATCGATTTTTCCCACATCCGTCAATCCAATAAACTTCCTACCTTTAAATCCTGCCTGTTCAATCATTTCTTATCTATCCAGTCCCCATACAATTGTAAATAGATACTACTGTAAATATTAATATAAATTATTAGTTCGTTCTTCATTATTTTTACTTCATATTTTTTTTTTCAAATTTTTATTTTTTGTATTAACTGATTAAAATTAGAATGTAACTTATATTTTTTTACTATGGCTATTATATTACTCTTTTTTTTTGTTTATGTATCTCTGGGTCTCCTTAGCCCACATTCCGGTCTTTCTGTATTATTCTAAAAGGACTCGTCCCAGAATAAATAAAGTATTATTATTATAATTATTTTTTATTATATACCACCTCTGTGTCTGACATTTCTTATGGTACAGTAATATTTTTAAAAATCTACAATTTTTCTTCATTACTTGCGCAAATCTAAAAACGTTGGTGGAATTATATTTGGAATCTTGGAAGAGGAAGTTGAGCAATTGCAGGTATGGTTTGGATCCTACTTGAAAGACAGTTTGTGTAACACAAACTCTTATGTTTGAAGGTTTCTCCGATTACATTATTAAGACTTTGAGCATTTTAAGTAAGTTAATACTGTTGTGATGAATACCTTCATTAAGTTTTATTTGTATTTGCTGTTCTTTATGTAACATTACTACCAGAATTAGGGACACATTCTGTCTGTTATATCTTATAAGTTTGATAATAATAATACACGGGTCACAGTTTTTAATTTAAGTTAAATGTTGAAGCTGCTTCTACTGCAATTTTTATTTTCATTCAATTCACGCCCATCGATTTTTACAGAAGCGAGTAGAGTAAGGTTCAGTTTCTTCAGTTTATCCGTAATAATCTAGCCTTGGCTATTCCGTGTAACACGAAATTCTAAGAGTTATGATCTGTAAAGAAAAAATCTTGATATTAATATTTATTAAAGCAGTGTGCAAAAACATATGTATTATTAACATAGGTATGTAAATGAGTATAAACATGTTCATATAACTTACTAATAAATTATAATTTATTAAGGTAGTATTCGCTTGTCGAATGCAGTTCCTTCAGTTTCAAGTATTTCTCACATGTAGTCCTGTCAATAAATGCTCGAAAATGGGGTATAGAAGGAAATAATAATGGGGACACAATGTTTGAATTTAAGACATTGTTTGGACTGGTAAAGAGGTAAACATAATAAAAGTCCAAACTCTTTGGTGGTGAGCCAGATTTGTGGGGGGGGAGGGGGGGGGGAGGTGAGGCGCCTAGAAAGTCATTTTTTTTTATTTTCGCATATATCAGGAAAACTACCCATCGCACCAACTTTACCTTCTATACAGAATTAAAGCTGATAAAATTTGCAATATGATTCTTTTTTCGGTACCTCGCTTAGTTTCCGAGTTATTTATTCTCAACTATAGCGCTGTGAAAATTCAAAAAGTCAGTAAATTAAATTTTGTTGAGAACTAATAAAAATGTTTTTTTTTTTCACTTCATATATTTATCCGCACCTGTCATGATAGTGACAATCAGCAGATGATGTAAAAAATGATTAAATACAAATTAAACAGTTTAACAAGCTTTTTACAGCAAAACATTTAACAGATAATATTGTTATGTTCCTTGTTGGTTAAATGAACAAAGAAAATTCTTCAAGTTTTCTTGCATATGTTTCACAGACGTTTATAAATTTTTAATAAAATAAGGAAATTTAACGAATAAATACGATTTGCTTGTGGCATAATTTGAATTAATTAACTCATGAATTATTTATTTATTTTTTCCTGGGGTTCTTCCTTTCTTGTCGTTTTTCATGGTTGATGTATTTCGTAACATTTCATAACATTTGTAAAAAAATATATACTCGTTTTAAAGTATTTCAAATTTTTTTTTGTCTATAAAAATGTATTTGCGCCTGTCAACTTATTGTTGACAATCAGCAAATGTGATGGCGATACATGAAATAATGACATGACAGGCATGGGGAAGGAAAGTACTCAGCAGTACCTCTTCCCTAACTTGTTCCAATTGTTGTTTAAGGAAGGAGATCCCTCATCCAACGCCTTTTTAGTCTCCTGCTCATTTTCTGAGGTATGTCAGCTGTGGCCATGTCTCTTATTAGTCTGTTATTATATCCATTTAAATTTGTGTAAAATCGTTGATAAAGGAACGTTATATGTTGGTCAACTGTTGGAAAGTGGAGGTCAGTATAGTTTTGTTAGTCACATACTAAGGTGCTTTTGTTATGAGTCGCAATCATTTTGATTGGAACGTTTGAAGTTTTTGTAGGTGGGTCTTTTTAGCGTTGTCGTATATTTGTGATGAGTATGTCCATATGGGCTTAAGTAAGTATGTATATGCTTTCAGTTTCTGTTTCAATTTTAGTTTTGAAGATTTAGAAAAAAGGAGAGTAAAGTTGAAAATTAGCTTTGAAAAATTTCTTGTAATAAAGTTGCTCAGTAATCATTATATTACTTTGATTTTTTTTCTGTGTCTTTTTAAATTATGCAATTTTTATTATTATTATGTTAGAGATTATGCGGTAACAACTTTCATTCATAATTTTATCCTACTCCATATTACGATTGATGTTTATAGTTTCTCGCTGTTGCAACATATTATAGGAATAGTCTGAAATCGAGAGGGCTATACTGTAACTTTCCTCAAGCATCATAATTTATGGAGATGGGTGTAGGTAACTTTCACGTAGTATTGGCATTTCTGGGTCCCAGTTGGTGTAATATAACCCGTGCTCCATATAGTGTATATTTGTATAGTAGACGTCATTTGACGAATAGTTATCTTTAATATAAATAATGATTCGTTTTTATTTTATAATAATTTATATACTGTAGAATTGCATTTTAGTTTTTCAAAAATTGTAATTAATTCTGCTTTAAAAATGTATCAAATAATTACTATTCCATAATTAGAAAATTTACAGTACGATTTTTACTTAACCATATGTATGAAAAAAATCTGCTGCGCGGAACACACAACTTTCACTTACTCTTTGAATTTTGCTCAACTTTGCATATAAATTATTTTCTGGCTATGTTTCCAGCTTCTTTTCGTTGAAATATGTTATATAGATAAATTTAAAGGGTGTCGAGAAAATGACTTTAGCAAAGTTTCATTGAAATCGGTACATTCGTTTAGGCGCTACGAACGCAGGTTTTTCGTCATTTTTATTTTTTTCTCCTTTATTAACTTATCAAATTCTGTCAAAAGTTATATTTAGCATTTTTTCGTAACTCTGAATAATGTGAAATAATTAACTTTTTAAAATAAACCATATTAAAAGTACTTTAGAGGAAGACGTATATGAACATTGGGCATTTAAGCCCTGTATAGTGACCTCAATGGGGATAAGACCTAATTATATAATCATGATATTAAAGACCACTTAATTATACAATGATACACCGAGTTTAATAAAAATCGTTAGAGCCGTTTTTAAAAAGTTGTGAAAATGTGTTTCAGCGTTGATATTAAGTGGCACTTTTAAGGAAAAAGTTGTTCTCACATCTATGGTATATACCTATCTTAAATACGTAATATCAGTTTCGCAGGACTTTTGGTTTTTGAGCTAGAGTGTTCACATAAACACAGAACATATATGATAATTGTATGATGTATCGTCGAAGCTAAAGATTTTATAAAATAAATGTCTAACATATAAGGTCGTTGGAAGCAATAGAAAATCACGTAAAGCTGTATAAAAGCATGTGTGGCTTGTGAATTTAAATATTTACTTTGTTAGATTGGTTTATTTTTATTTAGTTTAATATCTTTTAGTTTATAAACAACTTACTTTAGTATTATTATATTGCCGTTTATTATTTTCATTTATTGTGTGGTATGAATGAGCTACTCTATATCACTATTACTATTGTTCTTGAATGTGACAGATTGTAATATCTCAATAAAGAAGTTTTAAAAAAATAGATAAATAAATTAAACAAACTTTTCCATAGGAATTAAATATAATTTCCATAATAAATATTTAAACGGAATAAATTGCTTATATTAACATATAAAGTATGTTAAGTATAAGATAATATTATTGGTATTTTGATAACCATCCTTACGTTTTATTTAAATCCAGTTACATCATACAAAGCAACATGTAAATGTTTTTAAGTGATTTAAATAAAAATGGCATAAATACCAAGAATATATATTTTTTTAATTATTACGAGTATACACGTCATATAACATTAGGTTTTCTACCTTGAATGCTACCTTGTCATGAATCAAAAAAACATCATGTATACGCTCATTTACATACAAAAGCTAACAATTCTTCTTAAGCCGCTTAATTTTGTTTTTCGTTCACTCGAGTCATCGACAAGGAATGAAGTTAGACCGCTTATTTCTTAATCTCAAATCGACAAATCCTTGAGTCTCTTTTAAGTCAAATTTTCGCCAATTCATGCGTCATCAGGTCTGGAAAACATTACATATAGTCCACATATTGCATTTGTCCGAATGGTCTTAGGCATCATTATAAAAAAACGTTGTTATCAAGATATAACTTTATATAAGTGTCCCACTTTGATGTGTGTGCACAAGATCTCACGATCACACTAACAATGGAGTTCCGAGTATGACCGGGTATTGCCGACATGTTCACGATCATAACCTCTCTTAATTTAGTTCTCTATTTAAGACTCCCGCAAACTGTTAATTATTCATTTAAGTTGAAAATCTGGACCTTTAATTAATTAACTTTAATTACATCTAGCTTTTGACTTTCTTTCGCTAAGCTCGCTCAAAAGGAATAAATAATCCTTCAACGGTTCCTTTTTAGTTTACGTCGGGGTCTTACCAGATGGTATAACCAACATAACATCTTCCTAAACTGCTCTCTTTGAGAAATCCTTCCCTTTATTACTTCTTCATGAAATCATGGAATTCTGAAACTCTACCCTTTTATCTTGTATTTTTATTTCATGTATTGTATGAAGAAAAATAAATGTCCTCTCGTTTAATATATCCCTTTGTCATGTCCTTTGTTTTTCGTATGTTTTTCAAAATTAAATAATTTGAATTTTCTCTTTCTCATTTAGGTATAATATCATTTTTGGTAAATTTTCTCCAGCTAGCCGAGACGGTCCATCTCTTAGGAGTTACTCTCTTTGTAGAAGCCGTTGTGTAAGAATGGCGCCCATCTTAGAGCAAGATTAATAGTAGCGGTACATCCCCACCTGGTTGTCATTTATTTAGCCCCGGAAGGATATCTGGTTCCATTTTCAGCGGGAAGTAGTTGAGGGGAGGCTCGTCATTCTTCTTGCTGAAAGTATCTCTTCCATCTTTATTTTCTGTCTACGTCTTGGTATAACTTTTTTGAAATACATACTATAAAAAAAGTATATATTATCAATATTACACGTCTATATATATATATTTATTAACAGTTTCTATTGGAAATTTAGAATAACCGCTACTTTATATTTAGTTATTCAATTGTAAAAGCTGCTGTTTTAAATAATTCAGATTTATTTTTTATTATTACTAATATAGCATCAAATGTCCAGAAATCTGGAAGTAACAACTGACTACACTTGTACTTTCGTACTGCATTTAACCATGGTCGGTTACGTTAATATGGAATTTTCATATTAAAACTAAATAAATAAACTATGAAGTTAAATATTTGGTTTGAACAAGGTCGAATTGAATGGAAAATAAAGAAATCCACTAAATTCTGAACTATTGTACTCATGTCAGTAATAATACTTGAAGCACCCCGACGACTGTCTGTCTGAAATGGAAAAGAAAATGAGTTGCAATTGATGACATTTATAAATTCAGAGATCTGAGGCCGTGGTGGCCGTTGGTATTAAAGCGTTGGTTGCTTTATCAACCTCGAGTCTAGCGGCACCGGTTCGAATCCGGTTGAAATTTGTATCGTGGTTTAGCCATGGAGCAAACCTCGACCTTCCAAATCTGGCTAGAACAGGATTAGTTATACCTTTCTAAAATCTTCCTCGCCGTATTCTAAAAATGGCCTGATAATGAAGCTAACAAATTGTCAATATCACTGATGGAGGGTTAGAAAATTTGAAATCTTTTTAACTGCACCATATTTCCGTGAGGCGTATTTTCGCAAAAGCTGTACATATATATATATATATATATATACATTTTTATTTTATTTTTTCAATTACAAAAAAAAAAATTGGTCTGGAGAAAATCAGACTAACCAGAAGAATAATCTACTACATGTGGAATAAGAAGTCAACGACGGTATGGATTAAGAAAGTTCGTAAAAGTCTAGAAAGGTCTAACATCCAAGAGGTTGAGATGTTACGAGTAAATAGGTCGTCCAGACCTCGATGTTTTACGCCTAAAAACTCCAACAAACAACAACAAAAGATGTTTAATAGCAAATCTTCTTCTTCTTATAATTACTGTTAAAATAAGAATTTATGATATGTTTCATTATTTAATTTAATTTTTTTTTTCATTTGATCACTGGACTATAGAATGTAGGAATTATTCACACGGTCCAACACGTTCATATTGATTTGTTAGGATTCTTATCGTTAACTACTCCGAAAAGTGGATTGGTTTGGAAATAAATTTATATAATACAATTGGTATAAAATTTTAAATTGGATTCAGTCAAAATGGAGCCGTAGGCTGAAAGTTTGTAATCCATTCCATTTCTTCCTCTCTCTCTCTCTCCGGAACGAGAGAAAAAGAGGATATTTGCAAACGCGTCACGTTTCAGACGAGATGGCTAGATTATATCATTTGCTGCTCGCTGGCGAAAGAAACCAGGCTCTTTGCTATCTTCAAACATACAGTTTTGAAAGCTGCTGTTTCTTTAAAAAAATAATAAAAAATAAATAGAAACGTGATTTGACGGTTTTTGTCTCATAGCACAATCAACCCCCTACTAATGGTCGTAGGTCATATTAAATTTAATTTTAGAGAAAACTGTATATATTTCTTTTTTATATTAGCTCAGAATTTGTTATCGTGTGTTATAATGATATTGGGTATATAATTTTACCAAAATAATGATTCTTACTATAATGAACTCTAAATGTTTTCTAGGAATTTTTTTATTATAGTGATTAAATATATAGTCCGTGGTACTCTTTTTATCAAATTATTAACATCCGCCTGAAACTTCGTAAATAGCTTCATCTCATCGTAACCTACAACTATTTTATTTACGATCATTCTCGGAATTTTAGGGGTTTTCAATCTGGAGATCGGCAAATTTTGTCTATTTAACTAGATACTAAAAACACATAAATACCCATTTGCTTTCCACTTGAATCGTAAGATAATTTCAGCACAAAATCGAAAAAAAAAGGTGGCCATCCAAAATATTGAAGCGGTTGGCATGATCTATACCCCCAAAATAACAAGGTTACATTGGCCAAATGACCTAATGTTTTTTTTTGCCCACATTTTTTCTCGATTTTGTGATCAAGATTAAAGTGGAAAGCAAATGGGTATTTACAAGTTTTTAGTACCTAATTAAATAGATAAAGTTTGCCGTCCTCCAGATTGAAAATGCCCCAATTCCAAGAGTTTTCGTATAAAAATAGCTGTAGGTTACGATGTTATTCACGAAGTTTCGGGCGGATGTTAATAATTTGATAATAAGGGGTCTGTACCACGGACTAATAATTTTATTAACATGATCCAATTTATTTTGTTAATAGTTTTTTTTTGTGATGTATTGCGATTATGACAAAAAGAAAATATTATCTACATTTCATTAAACTGTAAATTTCACAACTCGACAGAGAATATATACACGGTATATATTCTATGTATCAAAACGAAATAACTAACATTAAATATATTACTGTCGAACTGGACGAGATTTATTAAAATTCAACACGTTCGTACATCGAAAATCTTACCCTATCAACTTGTACTTTTTACAGTATTTATAAATATATCATATATTTATATTTCCTTATTAAATCATTTGTATGTTATTTTTTCCTTATTTAACTAATTTTTCGTTATCAAATTATTCTTTATATGATAATTTTTAATTTTCAACTATTTGTTTCCTTATTTGACAATTCTTCCACTCGTCCTTCTTCGGTCTAATTTTTTTTATAATACTTTATTTTAAAAAATCAATTTAAAACGAGTTATTCGTCCTGTAATTTATGTGTTCAGGTAATCATTTGTAACCAAAACAATTTTTTATTTGTCTTTAAAAAACTATTATGCTCCCTACGGTTGTTTACTAATTTGAATCGTGGCCGCTTAAGTTGAAAGACGAATAACGTCTAAGAGTTTTTGAAAATAAAGTATTATGTAAAATATGTGGACAGGAGAAGGGCGACAAAGGATGCTGGGCTTAGCGGAAGGGAACCCCTAAAAGGTTAATATGCTCTGTGTCGAATGGTAAGTCTCCAAGGGGTAGACCGAAGCGAAGTTAGGAGGATTGTGTTATGTATGGATGGCGGTCGATGAATGGAAGGATACTGATTACTGGTATCGGCATTGAATCTACGGGTCCGCTAAACCATTAAATGACTTATTATTTTAACCATTTGTATACATTCAATTTATATATTTCAATGGCTCACATCTTTATTGTATCACGTCTCCGTACAGAAAACCCTGCTTGTGGATCTAAGCGTCTGGATTCATTAAACAAATTTTAAATATATTTCATTTTAACCGCCTCTAATTTTTTAAATCTTTTCTTAGTCAATAGATATCCTGATATATTTCCTGAAAATATTTTGTTTGGCTTTAAATATTCATTTGTCAAGTCTTCAACTTGTGAGGACAATTAACAAATGTGCTGAAATACGAGGAATAATGACATGTCAGGCATGAGGAAGGACAGTACTCAGCAGCATCTCTTCCCTGACGTTTCAATTACTTAGGTTGTCTAAGAAAGGAGATCTCTCATCCAACGCCTTTTTAGTCTCCTCCTCATATTCAGGAGTATGTCAGCTGTTGCCATGTCTCTTATTAATCTGTTGTAATGTCCGTTTAAATTTTGCATAAAATCGTTGGTAGTGGATCATTGTGTGTTGGTCGACTGTTAGAAGGTGGTGGTCAGTATATAGAGTTTTGCTAATCACTTACCAAGGTGCTTTTGTTATGAGTCGCAATAATTTTGATTGGAAGGTTTGAAGTTTTTTTTAGGTGACTCTTTTTAGCAATTCCGTATATCTGGGATGAGTATGTCCAAATGGGTTTAAGTAAGTATGTAAGTGTATTCAATTTCTGTCTCAGTTCCAGGTAGAATATGGTTATTATTTATTTTTTACTATAGTTGTTATTGTAATTTATTTAATTATCTTAATTTTTTCTTGGTTTACCATAAGAGAGTTGGGCATGATATACTTTAATTTGTGTAGTTGATCCATATTTTAATTGAAAGTTTAATTTAAACCCTTTTTTTTTTTTTTTTTTTTTTGCCGAAGATAGAAAGCCTTCCCAGAGCGGGAAGGAGAGAAATATAATAAATAACTGGGTACTATTGACCCAAGACCCAGGTTTGTGAAAGTTGTGGAAGTGACCAGCGGTATACTAGTCCATTACTCTTACTGTCCAAGAAGAACAGAAGTCCGCATCCTGGAAAATAAAATGTATCTCCTCCATCATGCAGCTTTCTCCGCTTGCAGTACAACCTTATCAGCGCTGTACCGCGGTGTCTTTCTCTTCATTAATAATTGATATGGGATGCGTAGATGGAGGATTATTTTCGGATCCTTTCTAAAACGTCCTCTTTCAGAACCTGACACGACACTGAGGCTGTCCGACGGTGAAGAAATTGTAATAATTCTTAGTGTTTTTTTTTTAGGTAATATTTCCATTACCCCACTCGAAGATAGTTGTCGGTTACACCCGAATGTGTCAGAAACAAAACGGAGACGACCTATATCCGATTCTCTACACAGTAAGTTATCAGCCATTTTAAGAGGAAAATGTTAACTCACAAGGAGAAGTTACATTCAGTGAGTGAAGAATATCAACCAAAAATTTTGTAGTCATTCTTCATCGAAAAACATTTTACCCATGTACTTCATCCTATGGGCCTTAGCAGTCGAGAAAAAAAATGTATATATATATATTAAATGTAGGTAGTCTTTGCTTTGCCCGAATTTCCAGATTATAAACCAGTCGAATTTTTTTTTTTTTTTTTAAAGAATAAGGAAAAAATATTGCCTAATGGGGATAATTTTTAGGGATAAACAAAGTTGATATTAGCTTTTCACACCTCAAGAAACCATTAATACAAATTTTTATAGCAATCGAAAAATAAAATTTGTATGAACACAATGCGTGCCTCGGTTGGATCTTTTTAAGTTTTTCGACAAACTCAGAAATTGTGATAACTTCAAGACGACGCCACTGATCAATACAAAACTTTTCAGGGCTTTTGGAGCATATATGTGATAAAAATGGCATAAATCCGACCTCCATGAATAAATTAGAACCATAACTATAAAGTCGCTAAGGAAATCGATTGGTAGTATCTCTGTAATAATAAGCTAATAAGTAACTGCAAGACTGTTGCGAGACTCTTGAGACCAAAGGGGAAAAAGCAAACATTTTAATATTAAAAAAAAAATTATATAAACATTTTTTTCGGCTTCTCAGACCCATGGAACGAGCGCCCAGAACAGTGTCTTATATTTTTGATGCAGAGTGACCAAAGAAAATTAGTTGAAATATCTGATCCACCCTCTCACCGTATGCCAGAAATGGTAGGTAGGGTGTAATTCAATAAAAAAAAGTTATATTAATAGTCGATAATAATATAATTGGTAGGATTTACTACGAATAACAATAATTACAATGGTATGAATTTTCACAGCGATCAAAATTTTTTCCGTACCACATTATTTTACTGAGCATATTTTTTCTCTTCATATTTTATTATTATGTAATATTTTTATATTATTTTCTCTGTTTCACATTACTCCGTATCTATTGTTGAAGACGGGGATTTCAATTTAATTTTAATGGCTTCATTTTAATTACATATTTCTTCCTCGAGTATCTTATTATTAAACGTATTTCCTTCCTATCGGTGGGAATGTCAATTATATTTTAATTACATATCTTAGCATTTTGTTTTGGAAGCAAACAATATAGCTCGTTTATTTTTTTACTTATTATTATACTTATGGACGTCAGGTATTTTTCTTATACATATATTATTTGTTGTCTTATCCATATACGTATTATAAAGACGAGAATATAACCTAACTTAATCTTAACGAAACGTATAAGTTAATTAAGAAATCTGCGTCGAATGTAAACTGAACTTTCAACGCTCGGTTACTTTCGCCATTCATCGAGAATTATGAAACAGCCTCCTCTATATGATCTTGAAAACGGCCGGCTTCTAGGAGCAGCGAAACTTTTTATTTATTTTTTAAATTTATTTTCATTAATTACTTTATTTTTTAATAATACTAAATGGTATTAATCAGTGTATTGATTAGACTTCTATGTCCGAAGTAAAAAATAACAGTATGTAACAATAGTTCCTGAACCATAATATTTGCACCGAAGTATCTTCGATGTGAATATTATGGTTCAGGAACTATTGTCACATACTGTTATATCGAGTAACTGTTATTTTTGACTTCTGACAAAAATCTTCGAAATGATATTAATGTTGATTTAGGAGTAGAATAAAATTAGTTGGCCTCATTAAAACCTCCTCTCATTGTCTCACCCATTAAGGTCAGAAAAAAAAAAATCGATTTGGTAAATTAGCTGAATCGACACCTGGAACTGGTAGTGACAACGCGGTCTTGGCGCTGTTCCAGTAATCGAGAATTGTTTAACGTGACAGCGGTATTTAGCCGTCGTGCCTAATGTTACAATCTAATAATGATTACCTCTTGAGCATATATAAGGGAGGGGAAACAGTTTTTTATCATATTTCTTCAAAAAAATAGCCTATTTTATTGTATCGAAAGTCATCGATCCCTAGAGCGCGATTTTTGGGATTTATATATGATTATTGACTTATATAGACGCGCGGTATTCCTTTGTCGATGTTCACTCGTTAACACAATACCTAAATTGGAAGGTCTAAATATTGTTTCAATTATAATTTTTTATATAATAAATCAAGAAAAAATGATTTAATGTAAAACAATTCTGATTGTTATAAGTAATTCGAATGAGCTTTGAGGATATATCTTTCATATTATGGAATATTGAAATAAGTTTTTCAAATATTGCATGCTTTGCTTCCATCAATTCCGGGGCTTGCCGATAAATTATTTTTTATGGCTTTATACCTAAGTAAATGGATAGGAAGGAAGTTGGCTATTGTTAAAGTTTGGATACATAATGAGAGGGCGCTGTAACGGAACGTGATCGTAGCTCACCAAGTTCTACCAACTTTCAATCAATAGTTAGCAGAAATTACTTTTAGTTTTTCCTTATATGGCGAAGATTGCTATCGATCAATAACATATGTAGTCATCTGATTCAATTCACCTGAATGGAGTTTTGTTAATATTGATTTAGGTTTCGTTTTCCGAGGTAAGTCGTTCTCGAAATAGGATGGCTGTACCCACTAGCGGATCCAGAATTTAAGTTGGGGGGGGGGCTTCAGCTCGAAAGTGTTTTTTTCATATATATAACGATAATTACTTTGGACAAAAAAAGGAAGATAGTAACTACCTATATAAAATGGTTTTTGAGTGATTCTTGAAGTCGATTTTCCTTTTTCGATTTTCCTATTAAATGTTATTACACGAACAATAATACTTAAAGAAATAATTTTTTCCATAAAATATGGTTACATTTTACCATTTTGTACTGTCAAATCCATGAGGAGGGGGGGAGGTATGGGTTGTGAAGCCCTTCTCCAAATAAAATAATATTTTTTTTTATTGGTCCATCTTTGTTTTTGTGAGTGATCAGAATTAAATACTTAAATCATTAAAATATGTACTTTTTTTTTTTTAATGACAACGCATAGACAGCTTCTCGTAAATGTGTTATTTGTTTACAGGTCTTCAATGTGCAATTTTTTTTATTTTTTATTTATTTTACTTCCAAAGTAATTATCTTTACTAAAAAAAAATCTGTTGCGAGCACACAAATTTCACTTACCGCTCTACTTTGAATTGAAATTATTTTCTGGCGATGTTAGGCTATTATAAAGTTTTTGAAGTGCATTTTAAACGGAGCTTAAAAGCTTAAAGCTTAAAGATAACAAACCATAAAGACCACAAAATTACAAAAAAGACTATTTATTATATCGAAGGTTGGCAAAAAAAATCGAGTTACTCCATCTGTTTTTATAACCCACAGAACTTCAGTCTCTGAGCCTTTCAGTTGACGGAATGACTAACTTTTTTTCAACAATGTCAACATTTTTGAGTAATGTCATTTTAGTGATATTTCTAGTTGGAAAAGTTATATCAATACAGACAGGGAATAAGTTGATCCCAGAGTAGGTGATTGCAGTGTTGAAATATAGAACTGTGAATAAAGGTATTCATTTTGTCACTAGAAACATCACTAAAACTAATAATAAAGAATGTTAGTCAACTGAAAGGCTCATATATGTCTAAAGATACTGAAAGTATAGCTGAATAAATGATTATTGCAGGATTATTAGTTATTAAACTGTTATTTTCCATTGTAAAGTTTACTAAAATGAAATTATCTACCATAGATTTTCAGTGCCTACCATAGATAGGTCAAAAGTTGCCACACTAATTGTAAGTGGATAATGTTGGGATTCCACAAAGAGAAAATTCATCAAATTATTCACTAATTTAATTTTCTAAAAGGTTACTTGATGATATTTTGGAATAAACGTCAGTAGATACCTAATATTTTTATATTTCACTTGTTCTTTCACACAGGTACAATGAAATAATATTTCAAACAAAGGCATTGGCTTGATTCGGTGGATTTTAAATACTTTTTTTAAACTTAGAAACACATTTAAAAATTTACATTTAGTAAGAAAATTTCATTTAATTTCCGTGGAAATATGTTAAATAATGTTGGTTCTCTGAAATTATAATTTATATATTTTTCTTTTCTCTCCTTTACTTTTTACAACTTAATGTGTTTTATATTAATTACGTATACCTTCTGATTAGTATTATTTAGTATATAGTAGTAGATTAGTATCCGAAGATTCATTTTTAACCTGGATAAGCATTTTTCTTTTTTTCTCCAGTTTTCAATTATCATATTCTTTCAAGCTACATATTTATTGAGAGATATTACAATCTGTCACAATTAAGTAAATTTGCCTGAATTAAGGGCATTGAATATTTCAGATGTAACAGACTCATTCATAGCATTTATACAATAGAAAAAATATAACAAAAGAACAGAAAAAGAAAACTTAGTAAAACAGAAGAAATAAAACATGAGACAATATTAAGTGAAAATATAAAAACACATTCATACTTATTTACAATATTTATAGTCAGCCGATGGAGCTCCGAGTCGGAGTCTTTCCCTTACGTGTGGAGGATAAGGAAAGACTCTAAGAGATCCCAGCGCTTCTCTCTCGGCCGCGTCGATGCGATGGGTATTCAATCAAACCTTATATTTAGCCATTTCTTATAGTTACTGTTGATAAAAGAGAGGTGATTTTTTGAAATAAACCACATTTTGGATTTATGGGGACTCAGAGGACCTCAAAACGTGTATTTCCATTAAAAACTCAGATACGAAATTTTCACGATCGCAATACTTTCACTTACCTATATATGTAATATATAGTAACTAAAACTAATTAAAAAAAATACTATAAAAAAAAGCTTCCCCAAAATTTAATCCTTAATTTACTGTTTGATAGATGAGATTATTTTTTGCTCAAAGCTGAAATAACTACTTAAAAAAAAAAAGTGCATAATATTATTTGAATTTATCACGGCATTTTCATTGTTACTGTAAAGGCAGCTCTTTAGTTGTAAACAAGGTTGTCAATATTCGGCTATTTTCGGAAGCAGCGGGAATCTGGAAATAGCCTGAATAATCTTGAAACTAGCCGCCATATTGGAGTAGCTAAAGGGAACTAGTACTGAAATTTAAATACGTACTTTTTTCCAATGACAAGTCATGAAAAAATCTGTAGAAGCAACAATGAATAGCTTGAATAATCTTGTAAAGTCCATCGCTAATTGAAATTATAGTAATTAAATGGTTAACTCATCTTTGGATTAGCTAATATTTTACGTAGCAATCTACCCTGACGTTCTTAATTTAGTTATCTTGTTACAAAATCAAGTTGGCATTGCACGAGTGATAATATCTTAATGGCAGCGTTGTAGTGGCGCTTTAAGTATTGTAACCGGAATCGAATCGAGGTCGCTCCGTCTCAAGTTCAATGTTCCGTACTTTCTCTTTCATCGCTCGCGTTTCTGTAATAATGCTAATAAAGTTTCATTTTCCAGTTTGACTGGATTCTATTCAAATAGCTCCGACTGATTTGAATTTTTATCGACGATTTGTTTTGTTTTTTGATGATTTGTAGCTTGTTCAATACAATCTTTAAAAATATGACATGCGAGAACGTCTGATATGATCAAATCAAGCCATTATTGTGCTGAAATAAATTTAATATTACCGGTATATTTAAAGATTTTATTTATTTATTTCTTGTCTGAAATAAAGCAATATTTATTTTTAATCATCGTATTTATATATTTATAATTTATACCTCATCCTAATAATATTTATAATATAATATATTATATTATATGCCAATAATTAAACTTATTAATTAATTATAATAATTAAACTTGCAACTTGATAAAATCAGGATAATATTAATTATTCTCAACTATAATATTAAATTAAGATTTTGAGGCATAAATATTTTTTTGGTTAGAAAAATACAACTCTTTGGACTGAGTCCTGGACCCATTGAAGTTAATTTTAATTAAAAAAAATCTTCTGGCAATTTAAAAAAATATATATTATCATTTTAAATGTTAATCTATAGATTGGGTTTCTCTTTTCTTATTTATTTATTTTTTATTTTATTTTATCTGTAATGTCAATAGGTTTTATCGCTTAAATAAAGTGATAATAATTAAACGGTTTGATAGCAATGATTTCTCTTTTTTAAAATCATAAGAAAAACCTAAAAGATTTTTTAAATAGTGTTTATAGTTTTGTCTTTATTTATTTTTATAATTTACTTATGTTTAAGTTGGTTTATTTTTATTTATTGTACATACTTTTTGATTAATATTTAGTTACTATTTTACTTCTGTTTATTTCATGTTTTTTGTATTTATAGTGTGAATGTAGTCTTATCTTACTATAATTATTGTCAATGTGACACAGTGTTATATTACTTATTAAATAATAATAAGAAAAGTCTGAAATAAAGCAATACTTAATTTAAATTTATTAATTTATACTTTTTCTAGTAATATTTTTAATATATTATAATATTTTGCTAATAATTAAATTTGATAAAACCAGAGACAATTATAATATGAATTCAATATCTTGAAGTATAAATGACTTTTTTTATATTTTTTTAGAAAAGTTAGTCTTATTATTGCCCTTCCTACCTTATTACCTTACCTAAATCCCGCCTGTTCAATCATTTCTTATCCATCCAGTCCCCATAAAATTGTAAATAGATACCACTGTAAATATGTATATAAATTATTAGATCGTTCTTCATTATTTTTACTTTAATTTCAATTTTTCATTATTAACTTATTTAAGTTAAAAAGTACCTTATAATTTTTTATTATGACTATTTAATTACTCAGCATTTGTTTTATGTATCTCTGAGGCTTCTTAGCCCACATTTCTGTCCTTCTGTATTATTCTAAAGGGACTCGTCCCAGAATAAATAAAGTATTATTATTATTATTATTATTATTATAAAAGTTAAACTTTTTGGACTGCCCCTCGACTCACAGAAACTTTCCTGTAGCATTAAAAAAAATTATTGTATTTTTAAGTGGTAATCTATAGATTGGGTTTTTGTTTTATTGTTTATATATTTTTTTAAAATTTTATCTGTAATATCAATAGATTTTATTGTTTTAATCAACTGATAAAAATTAACTGGTTTAATAACAAGAATTTTTGTTTTTAAATGACAATAAAAAGAGTCTAAAAGTTTAG
Source organism: Nezara viridula (assembly GCA_928085145.1). Lineage (NCBI taxonomy): Eukaryota > Metazoa > Arthropoda > Insecta > Hemiptera > Pentatomidae > Nezara > Nezara viridula. The sequence continues at coordinate 29,643,243 of OV725083.1, read as the reverse complement.
TAAATTTCACTTATAGTAAATTGCTTTTTTTTTGTTATTGTTTCATTAGTAATGAGTCTGCAGTTTTATTTCCTCAATTTAAGGTGAGTTCGAAGCCTTGATGGAGTATTCGGTCAATTTCGTTTACTTTCGGACACACTCTTCTATTTTCGGATTTTTATCTACTGTGTAATATTGAGATTTTGAACTCATTCATCATTATAAAGAAATTCTATAGAAGTAAAACATATATATTTTTCTATATAACTTAAGAATACCTTCTTTGCTCTTCTTTGAAATCATTACTGTTTTTAAAAAATTATTAAATAATTTGTTTGAAAAATACAATACCATTAAAAAAAATATGTTTTTCGGACTCAGGAGGCTCTAAAACGTATAGATCCGTCGAAAACCGCATGTTGGAAATTTGACCCGATTGCAATACTTTCCTTACCTAGTATAGGTAGGAATGTAATAACGGGAGATGGTAAAGTTGGACTGATTTAATTTAAATAAATCAATTATTCGTATCTGTTTCTTTTATAGGTTTGTTGATCCATTGATTAAAATTATTTACGAGGATACAGTTATTTATGATTATATTAATTCTATTAATTATTAATATTAAATGTCATAGTAAAAGAAATCCTGAAATAGAAAACATTAAAAGTTTCTCAAATACAGAAAGGCGGAAGATGCGGAGAAGACCAATAGGGCAATCTGTCGGAAGAGGTCAGGATATTAAAGCGAGCTTGCTCTGATTTTCAACTTTCGTGGATCTCGTGATTTCACTTTCAGTTCCAATTTTGTGGTTTGTTATTTTTTGTTTTACTATCCGGAGAAAAGCCTATACCATCGTAGATGTATAATATAGCTTTCCAAAGGAATTTTATTTGTCTATTCTACAAAAAAAGTTACCACTCACTCACTGACTGAATTTCAATCACAGTTTATTACCGTGGTTATGTAGATGTGGACTCACAGGTTTGAAAAAATCGCATTAATCTTGAATACATATTTCTACCGCATATAAAGTTTGAAATGAATGTTTGTTTGGAACATATGTAGCGAATTCTGAGATTATAGGCTTTTATCGTGGTGAATTAGAACACGACGCTTTCTTAAGACTTCATTAACTAGTTTTGGCCGTTACTGTGTGCTATACAGTTTACTATTTTCGTATTTGAAGTTTATCAAATATTTGAATTCATGTAAGTCATTTAACAGTTTAAATTCTACCAACCTTCATACCAGACTGAAACGACTAGAAACCGCCCGACATTTTCGACTACTGCAGCACTTACTAGACAAACGCTCTAAATTTCCAACTATTTACAAAAAATCCATATATATTACTATAATGAGGCCTATTTGGACCTACGGGATCGAGTTTTGGGGTTCGACTAAGCTATCAAAATTCTATCGTATTCAATCCCTACAATCAAAAATCCTTCGTAAAATCCAAAATGCTCCCTACTTTGTCACAAATAAAATCATCCATAACGACCTTTATGTTCCATATGTTTCCGATTTAGCTCAATCCAGATACCTTTACTTCCATAATAAACTTCTGAACCATCCAACCTTCCTCTTCTATTCTAACCCTTCGAAAACGAAAAAAAAAAAAATTTCTAACAATGTCCTTATGGCAACGCTCAAGTAACATACTATTATATAATTCTTTCTTTTGAACAACGTTCTAACTTTCCTTGGATAAATGAACTATTACTTTACAATTTATGTTATATACTTTATATTTTCTGGTTTACATCTTCCTATCGTCGAGGTACTTATGTTTATGTACACATTACCATTGCCAAAACAGTCACTAGAAAAATATAAGTTAAATAATATAATAATATATAAAATGTAAATATTGATAAAAAAATATTTGGAGAAAATCGATGGTTCTGTGGAAGAGATTGAACCCTCAAAAAACCTAAGTTACAATTTAATATTTGAAATTATTTTCATTGACGTAACCAGAAGACCATCGTTAGTAAAAAAAAAAAAAATATCCTAAATTAATTTTATCAACTGACATTTTTTTTTTTTAAAGTTTGATCTGTGTTCTTGGAATTATTCCTGTATATTTCGTTTAATTTTTTTTCGTCTGATAAATTGCTTTGATTGTTTTTTGTACGTGAGCGACTGGAGATTTCTGTTTGACAATATGGTTTAGCTTTAGGAAAAATATGGAGTAGGGTAGCTCAGTGATAGGGCAATGATCTTCCAATGCTCAAGGTCCTGGGTTTGAATCTCGGCTCACTGTTGACAAATTAATTTTGGGATCAGTAGACACTTCTCTGACAGACCCTGTATAGTGGGTACCCTTAATTAAAATTAATAATTAAAGGAGGAAAAACCTGGTGGTTGAGCGTGATCTCGGTCAAATCACCTCCTTGCAAAACCGTTGGCTAGCAGTACTTTCCCTAAATGCTACTGAACACAAGAGCTTATTGTGGTTTATTTTTTTTTTTTTTATGTAGAAGAATATCAGGTATACAGTACTTTCAAGAGTTTTGCAGTTTCCAGAACAACACGCATTCTCACTCACCATCAAAAAAGCATTTTAATATCGCTTTAAGTGTTTTGAAATCTCATACTTTCATGGACGACTGTTCATTCGTCGGACAACTTTTTGATTTATATGCCCAAGACTTACATTGAAGTCCTAAACTGCCCAAGACAAATAATATTAGATATCCATAAGCACTTCGATAAACTTAGATAAAACACGATAAAGCAGCAGTTGATGAGACTTTTCTTTAGCATTACAGCTAAAAGCGAGTGGTGGTACTAAATTTATATTAAATTGAATAAGATGTCATGGGGAACAGTTCATCATATAAGCCCTTATTAAGTTTTCAGAATTATCACTCTGATAAGGGCTATTCATGAAATGATTTATGCAATTTTTTACGATCTGAATGATACAGGCAATGATTAATAGTTTTCTGAGTAGCGATCCATACCATATTTATAGTCAAAAGAAAATAAATAAAACCACAGAAAATATTTTAACAAGAACTAACTTTTATCTTATATAGTAATCCAAATAAGAGAATTTTATATTAAAGTGTTTTACACATTCCATAATACTTGTAATATTAGGGTCTGCATCGACGAAGTTTGCACTGCACGTCACCCAAAATATGTTCGCGTGTCACTTATGACACGCGTGGCGTATGTCCGCCAACATTGCCATAACAGGACATGCAAGCGGACTTTTGGTAGGAACAATAGCTCTTTGGAAAGATAAGAGACAATGGATAGGATATCAGGGCATGTAACTGTAGATGAATCATTATCCTTATATGATATTATGATCGATTTTTATCAGTTTGATCGATTGTTGACAAAGGTTAAAACTAATACTAGTCACGATAACACCCCTTTTATTATAACGTTTATAAAAACATTAATCTTAGTTACTTGGGTATCCTTAATTAATTGTTGATTAAGCAAGGTTCAATTTAATCTGGTTTTAAAAACAATCGATTTATCTAGATTTAAAAAAAAAAAATGATTTTTTTATCCCATATAAAATTTTTTCAGACATTTTCTGTTTTTTATTTGTTTTGTTTTCTTTTAATAGAGATTTTATATATTCCTTATCACCACCACTAAAAGTGCCTTTAAAACAGGAACTGCTACATTTTTATGGCAAGATAAAGTTTCTTTTCGTACATGTGAGCCGTCATCAGGGCTAAAATAAATCAATATTGGATGAGAAATTGTATGGTCTCCATGTTCCAGTGGCAGGCCACCTTGGTTCCATGGGCAATTGACCTACTCGGGTTAAAGGACATTGACAGATGAGTCTAGATCCGTGGATTATGGCTACTCAAAGTCAGCAGGCGCAGGAGGACCTATATTACTTTCCCCGAAACTAATCGTTCATAAACCAAACTTCTGAGGGACGATTCACGATACCCGATTAAATTACATGTGGTAGGTTCGGTGTGAGTTGTCTCCAGTAGGGTGTGATGGGTCTCACATACCCAAATTTATTTCAATATTTCCCCTTTCAAGTAATTTTTGCCAGTGGAATTCCGGGACTGGAATTCCAACCCAAAATTTTAACGTTTTAACGTTTGTAGGTTAGTGCAGATTTACACGCGCTTTAACCCGCTAGTCCTTCCTTCTTTTTTAGTTCACATCAAAACTCTTAGAAATAATTTGAATTCATATTTAAGAGACATAAGCTAAGAAATCAGTTTAACAAAAAGGTGGCAATCTTCCGTTTTTTTTAAAAATATTAATTCGCCAAACATTGAAAACGAAATCGCCATAGTCGCTTTACTTTTCTTTGAATTTATTATGGTTATTAATGAGTGAGTAATTTATGCTTCAGGGTGATAGGGAAGAGGAAATTCATAGTTCTTCTCAGTCGTCACATGACAAGTGAGTGATCCAAATTGCTCGTTTTTAGTGAATCAAGTTCTCAACTATCTCATTTCACAACTCTTATACTGAATCAATTAGGGAATCTAGGTGTGACCTGGCTTTTTAAAAGTAGTGGTCACACCATTAGATTGAAATGTTTAAAAAAACAAAACAATTTTTTATATTAAACCGACTCTAAAACGTTTCTAAGAGACTCTCTTAAAGTTAAGTACATTAAAAAAAGAATAAATAAAATAAAATATGCGTATAAAACATAAATTAAGAAACGGTGCGTTTTGTTCATCGTACCATACAATACTGCCTGATACCAGAGGCATTATAATATTTTCATATGATATGTGTCTTTAGTTTTGAAACTTTGTCAACTGAGTATTGAGAGCAAATTAGTATATTATTGTAAGTGTATAAATAAATAACGTATAAAGGTATTAAGTATTAAAGTAGGTACAACTTTTTATCAAGATAAATTATAAGAAACGTTTTGTTGCTATTATTTTGTTTTTATTCGATATTTATTGTTTGATTTTATAAGATGCCGCCATGACATTTAACCCCTATTGCAGCTGCTTGAATGAGTTTGACCGGGCAGCCTTTAAGGTTGTCGCACGTCCTTGACTTCATAAAAGTAACAGGATGTCTTTTCTCTTCCATAGTTGTCGCATTAAAGCTTGTGGCTAAATTTATATTTAATATTAGGTCGTCATTACCTAAAAATTTAATTTAGTTTATTGTTATAAACAAATAAAAATTAGCATTTTACATAATTATGAATTTGGTGAACATACTTCTTATATATTATTATAGAAAAAAATTATATAAATTTTTTATACTAAAAATATAAGGCATAAGTCAATTATTTACATCTACTTGAGAAATATTATATTAATTAATGAAAAAACTTCAATACGTAAAAGTGAATAATTTTTTATTATACTAGTATAAAAAACTATTCTTATAATTATTCAGTGATGGAGCATTGAGCCTTTAAATATTTTTAACTAGATCTAAGTAATTCAACGCAAAAGGTTGTTTTTCGGATTTATCGATAATGGGTTTTACACGAGACAAGATCTTTAAAGTAAAAATATAAAATTCAGTAAAGCAATAAAAATGGGAAGATTAAATAAATAAAATGAGAAGATTGCTAATCCGAATAATTATAATATATATTAATATGTTATATTAATAGGATGTTAACAGGATGTTAATTAAATTAATTTAAGAAGGGATGCCTTTCCCCCCACCTTTGGCGCTTTCTCACAGAAAAGTTATTCATCTACTTAAAAACGGTACACGGAATTATAAAAATTGTAATTTATATATAGTTACATTTCCTGTGCTGTATTGATAGAATACCATCTTTCTTCTCTTGTATTTAGGTTTGAAAGTTCCTCCATATTGAAATTCCACAAAAACGTGGTTCCCTAATATCAATCTTGCCCACAACAGCATCCCAATACAGTATTGTCAATGCACAGATGATAATTATGTTTAGTCACGAAATTTTTTATTAGAAGCTGATTTTTAGCCTTTCCCTTTATATTTCATACCACCATTTAGATATGATAAGTAAATTGGTAAGACAATACCATTGGAAAGGTTATCGAATATTTATGAACGAAGTAACTTAGAAAAGATATAATTCAATCTAGTATGTCACATCATGGGAGTTTGTGGTATCAGCATTGCTTATTAGGATTTCATATACAATAAGTATATTGTTAAATAGTTCCATTTCCTTCTTGAACCTATACTTAGTTGGTATATAATAATTACTCATTAAGGTTGTTTCTCGAACCCTCTACTCGTCTAGCCAGAAACCTAGCAATGCCTGGTTTAGTGTTGTCCAAAATAGGTCTTGGTCTTGCACTTTGCAATACCAAGACCAAGGCTACCTAACTGTTGCAAGACCAAGACCAGGACTGGTAAAAAAAAATCGACTTTTTAAATAAAAATTAAGGCAAAATAGGTACTAATACATGCCAATCTTAGTTACTGTATGTTAATAATTGGTATAACCAATATACTTTTGCGTTTAACTCCTCTAATTTTTCATTCGAGCTTAGTTAGGTTTCTCCTATCTAAAAATTACAGTGATATCTCTATAGTAATAAGTTAATAAGTAACTGCAAGACGCTTGCGAGACTTTTGCGCAAGACCAAGACTGAGTTTGCAAGACCAAGTCTCGGCTTCGCATTTGGGCAACACGAGCCTGGTTATAATTACATGTAATTAGAATTTTGTTTATTCATTATGCGGATAGTCGGGGCTGCCAAATACCAAGAGTAGAAGAGGCACGGAAGATTCCAACGCAAATGAAGCTCAGTGATGATCCCGCTGATGAAAGATAAATCATGCCTAGAATGGGAAAATATTTGGAAAAGAGCCAGTCGTTCTCGCTATGCTCAATCCGTGGAAGCACAATACTCTACTGGGCAGAACAGATCTATCGAACGCCCGAGGGTTTGGTATTATCTCGGATAATACATGAGTAACATTTGGGCAAAGATCCATAGTAACAAAATTTATTTAATATTATTTTATTTGTTTGTGAAAATCTGGGCTCGCCCACAAACATTTACTAATATGATCTTAAAACAAGTTATTTTTGACCACGAAATAAAGATGGCGATAAGAAAATTAAACTTTATTATTATGTAACTATCCTCATGGTATATATACATTAAGGTATATGTATAGGTACTTTAGGTAATAGGTTTAATATCAATTAAATGTTAATATATATTGCTGGATATCGTTTCGAAAGAGTACCACAATTTAGGTATCTAGGCACTGTTATCACTTAGAGTAGTGTTAGTAGATAATAAGTGTTATTGGTCCCTAAGAAAAATCTTTTATACCAATCGTTAAATCGTTATATACCAAGAGCTCTCAAAATAAGAGTATATAAGACGGTACTGCAACCAGTTGTTTTATATATATATTATATCCCAGACATTATATCCATCATAAAGAGGGGAATGATAAGATGGTTGGGTCCTGTGCAAATAATGGAGCATGGTTGGCTCCTTAAACTGATGATGGAGGGACATCCGGGTAGAAGAAAGAAAAGAGGCAGGCCTAGACTTCATTGGCTGGAAGACGTTGAAAATAAAAAAGGAGCCTTGGTGTAGTCAGATGGAGAGAGGCGGCCGAAGACAGGTCGATTTGGAGGAAGATAGTAGAGGAGCTCCTAGGTTCTGCAAGGACCATAGCGCCATCGGATGATAATGATGTTTGCTTATAACAAAAATAAAATCAATTTATTAATATTTGTCTAGAGAAAAAAAAAAAAACAACTTGAAACTAGAGAAAAATGATGGCACATTTTGACGGGGTTTTGAATTTTTGAGGGGGCACATTTCAATGGGGTTATGAATTTTCGAAATGAAAAAAATTTTGGAGGTGTGGGGGAAGATTCATGTGGTATTGGCTTTGGGGAGAGGAATGGGCAACTCTGCTCGTTTTATACATTTCCCAGCATAAGTACAGTGTAAAGTATACTTTACATTTAAAGAACACTTTTTATTCTGTTCGTCATACTTAAGTTTGGTGTCTTGAACTTTCCATTGTTATAAATTAAGGCCGTTATTCCACCAACATTTTATTTTATATTGACAATCGGTCAACACTAGGGCTATTTTCATGTCTTAATTGAGTCCTCCACTAAATCTCCATATTCAACGTAATTTTCATTTTTCTGAAAACAATTATAAATGTATTTAAGCGGTTACCTTTTAACTCAATCTGGGGTGACTCCAGAAGAGAAATATAACAGGAAAAATGGAATATAACAATAAAAGAGTTAAATTTTATTTTTGTATACAATAAAATGGAATCCCTTATTGTCGAATGACAAAGAAGGAAGAGGGCAATAAATATCTTTAAACTCTCATGATGTTTCAACTTTTAGCTTCTGTTTTAAACCTAAACCTTCTGTTCCAGGAGGAGCTTCCAGAGAACCGGGGGCTCCGCCTGAAGGGGCTGCTGGAGGCGGCAGAGACAGAGGCTGCTGCCGTACCCTCGCTGGACGAGCGGACCTACGTGGCCGGGGGTGGGCTACGACCCGGAGAAGACCCCTACCTCAGGAACAGGTTCAACCAGGAAGCATCCGACAAGCTGCCCAGCAACAGGCCGGTACCTGACACCAGGGCTCAACAGTGAGTACATTACGTTAATTGTGGATTGGTTATTATTATTCGAAAATTATATTAAAAGACATTCAGTATAGCAAAAACAGTTTAATAATAGTTCTTTTTTAATAAAAGACTACATTTGGCCAAAATGAAACAATAATAAAAAAAGAGAAAATATTAGTTAAACAAGCTATAAAAAAAAAATCTATATACAAAACACTTAAAACTATGTACAGTAGGAAAAATTATAATTATACACTTTTGAAAAAAAAAAAAATACATTGACTTCTTTAAAATGAGGTGTGTTTCTGCTAATAAAGGAAAGACAAAGCTGACAATATAAAATGTCAGAGTATTTAAATAATGAATAATATGTAGGCTCATCATTGTCTAATTCTAGCTATAGGTACAGATTTAATTATTTAAGAATTTTTTTTATTTATTTTTTAAAATTTCTTTATTGAGTATTACAACAATCTGTCTGTTGGACATTGGTTATAGTGAGGTAGGATGACATTCACACTATATGTACGAACAAAAAAATAAATAGAAACAAAATAATAATCAAAAGTATATACAATAGACAATCAAATAAAATAATCTAAAAAATAAGAAAATTAAAACTAAACAAAAAAAAAAAAAACACATGCATACCTACATACAATCAGGCGAGACAACTCCAGGAGAACCTGCGCTACTCTCTCAACCGCGTCACTGGTACTAAAGCCAGCGGAGATTGAACGAGAGCACTATTATATAAGAATAAAAAACAAACAAACAACAGATGCATTCAGTGGCATTAAGAGCAGGAAGATATTGTAATATCCCTAGTGAAGTTTACAGCATAGAATAGTTCAATCGTTTGATGATGAATGATATAATAGCAATGTATAATATCAAAAGTTTAGCAAGCATCTGGACTGTTTTTGGGATAGGAATTGGAATAGGAGGGTTTTGAATGTGAATATGGAGGGTAGAGAATTCCAGAAATTGACAGCGCGAGCTATAAAGGAGTTTTGAAATGAGGCAGATCTGTGAGAAGGGATGTAGAGGTCAGAAGGTCGAGATCTTGTTGAAAGGGAACGGACTGAGGACTTGAATTGGAGAAGGTTGTAAGAAGGACGATGGTTGTTGATGATTTGATAAAGGAACGTACCTAGGAATGTCTTCGAAAGGAGGGGAAGAGGAAACCTTAACGCAGTGTAGTGGTGAGAGACATTCAAGACGTTTACTAACTATTCAATGTTAATATAAAGTCGTGAATTAATTTTGAGGTTGTCAGTCCTTCTATGGACGCACCCAACCGCCGTAAAGTTATTACCTTTACATAGGATGAGGAATAAACTTTTTAGTTATGTTTGGATGTTGACCGCATCGTCTTGTGTTACCTGAGACATCATATATTTTCTGGACCTTTCATTGATTTTAGTGATACAGGTTTTTTTTATTTCTGTTTGGGTATAAAAATATAAATAATCTCAAACAAACATTTCAGAATATTTTCTGTAAAAAGTTTGCTTTACCAACACCGTTGAAAAGAATTCAATTCCATTAAGCTCCATATTGGACTGACATAAAGGAAGGACCCCTCACTCAGAGTATGAGATAACCCCCCTCCTCCAAGCGTGTATTGTGCATTCAATCCCGTCTACCTTTAACTGCGGCTTTAATTATACTCTCAAAGGGTTCCTCTTTTCCTTTGTTCGCCGAGTTGAGAAGCTCCTCCTGAGTAAATAACGGTGGTATCCTCGGCTATTTACCTCGCCTCTTTGTCGAGTATCTGACCAGGAAAGTGATTTAGATTAAACGGGATAGGTTGAGGTATCTGATAACAAATTTCAGAGAAGCCATATTTTACTTTGCTCTCTATCGCTACTAGGTAAGGGAAGAACAGGACTCTCTCGATGCAAAACCCTTTGTAATCCGAACAAGAAATAAAAAAAAGATAAAGTTGACTGACGAGAGACGGAGTGGAAATGGCTCTGTTTCTCAGTACATTTTATTGGAATTGCTTCGTGTAAATCGTACTCTAAACGGAAAACATTAAAATTGAGCTGTCTTTCAGAAGTTTAGGAAATTCTTTATATTTTTGCAGCAGAGATTGTGAGGATGTCCTATTTCCAGGAATATATTTGCTAAAAGGTCTGTGTTTTCTTTAATAATTTAGTTTAGAAGGATGTCAAAAAAGGTTTTACTGGTATTGAGGTTGACTTGATAATTTCAAAAACAGATATGGAATACGTTTTTATTCCACTGGAAAATTTCTTCATACCCATTTTATTACTTTCTTACCTATACTAGGTAAGGAAAGTATTGCAATCAGGTCAAATTTCCGATATGCGGTTTTCGACGGATCTATACGTTTCAGAGTCCCCTGAGTCCGAAAAAATGCCGTTTAGCATGTTTTTTGAAAGGTAATGAAATTCCCAAAAAACTATATAAAAATCGTTCATTTTGGACTACTAATAACGAAGTTACAGCTATTCAATTTCCAATGTAAGATTACGGGTTCATATCCTGGTGTCAGAAAGGGGCGAATGACAGAAAAAAGATGACTAAGTGAAAGTAACGAAATCTGTTGCCCGCATCACACAAACTTCGCTATTTCCTCTACTTTTAACAGAAATTATTGTTTGACAATACTATGGCAAAAAGTTTTTGATTAGCAATATTGGAGAGTATTGACATTTTTACAGTGATCTACCTTAAGCCGGTTTACATTGCTTTAATTTATCAACTAAATCGTACTCAAATCTTTTCTTTGATCAATTTTCAGGAAAATAAATCTAGCTCTATTTTTTTTTTTTGTTTCTTCCTGAACTTATCTAAAAATATAAAAACTTTTCTGAAATAGGTAGGAAAGTCGTGTGAATGGACGCACCAGATGTTTTTTCATTGTAGACAAGTCATAAGAAGGCATTTAATACTCGCTACTTGTGAAAGTGTGAATGTGATCTTTGAACACTTTTATGAATGTTCTTTGAGACAGATTATAATATTTTTCAATAAACTAGTTAATCTCTGAATAAAAATAATAAAACACTTAAGTCATCTTTTTGTTCATTATAAAATTTTCTGAGGGGACTAAATGTCCCGCAATAAAATTTACTTTTCTTTCTTAAAAAAAAAAAAAAGTACTCCTTGGAGTTACTGAGTGGATAAAACGTCGACTTCCGAAAACTGGTATTATTTCGGATTATCAATACATATATTGGATCTGGTCAAATTTCCGATGTGCGCTTTTAAACGATTATTTACGTTTCAGACTCTCTTGACTCCGAAAAACAAATTTTTATTTTTATTTTCTTTGAACCTTACTTGAACTTTTCATTAGAAGATCCCGTGTTTTAAAATAAGTTTGACGTCAGAACATGGAAAGGTAGGTTTGACTCCATCGCACAATAGGTATTTACTGTTGGAGCTACACTCATCCTTGTTAGCCTAAGGATATCGAAACTGTTGGATTTGTATCCGATAAAGAAAATTTATGTTAATATGTTGATCGTTCATATTCTTCAAGAGCTCTGACATGTTATTGAACATAGATTATCTACGACGTAGATGCCAATAGCATCAATAGCTAGATGGTTTGACCCTCTCCTTCCACCTACAACCTTTAACCTAACCCACCAATAAAAGCTAATAGCTATGGTGGCCTAGTGGTCTATAGGGACACTATTTATTATTCATTGTCGGATATTGGTCAGATAATGGTGTTGGTGGGAGGGGGTGTTCTCCATGAATATGCGATATTACAACGAATTTCGGTAAAAGGGTCAATCCTTGTTACTATTGATTACTATTATCAAGCTTTTTAGAAAAATCACCTGTATTTAACATTAAACATACTATCACAGGTTGATGTTTCCCCGTATTCCCCTCCAAATTTCTTGTATATAAGTAAATAACTAAGATAAAGAAAATTAAAGTCAAGTTAAATAATATGATTCATCTTCAATATATATTAAAATTTACCAAAGGTATGGTAAAGCAGGACTTCAAGAAATATTTCTTTCTCAGCTTTATCATCTGAGTTGGAGAATTGAAGAGGGTAATAAAACCACAGATGCTCTAAAATTTTTGAAGAGAAGAATAGTTGGGGTGGTCAGTCAAAAAAGAAGGCAAAAATAAATGATAATATTTATTTTTACATATGCCGACGTTTCGACCTGAAGTTCAGGCCTTCACCTGGGCTAAGAAAATAACCAGATATTTATTATAACCAGATTTATATTTATTTATTTTATTTTTTTTTTATTTTTTATTATTTTTTTTTTTACCATCACTACTTATGTTTCTCATACCTTGTTATCTGGTTATTTTCTTAGCCCTGGTGAAGGCCTGAACTTCAGGTCGAAACGTCGGCATATGTAAAAATAAATATTATCATTTATTTTTGCCTTCCTTTTTGACTGACTAACCCAACTATTCTTCTCTTCATTATCCACGACAGTCAACCAATTACCAATTATGACTCTAAACTTTTTGTATAGCATTATTTAATACTGGTCCCATTGCCATTCCCATTTGAAACAGATACAACCCACTTTAAAATTACTATATTATATAATATCACTGATATTAAAATATAACAAATGGCAGCTAACTTACATTAATGCGTAAATGTATTTTTTTTTTCAATTATGAACCATAAGTTCACAACTCGTCTGTATTTAATACATTTAAATGCTAATTTTCGAAAACTATAATGTTGTTAAAAGAGATGTACGATAAGAAAACATTAGATTAAACATTAGGTATGTGTTAGTATACACGTATAAAATAGTTTAATGAGCAATGACCCTTGTGGTACTCCTGTAATTCGTTTTACAAAAAAATTTCTAAGCCTTGATGGATAGAGAGAATACTTTCACAGTGAAGGAAAAGGGCTAGAAGATAGTATCTCTAAAGTGGAAGTTATTTTAATAAAGAAATAACTCAGTCGTGACATCGTGTAGTTTATATGCCGTTAGGCCAAGTGACTCCACACAAAATACATGCTCAGAATGTTGTTTCTCTGAACTGATGTTCTTTATTAAAGAAATTTTGCTAATAATTTCTGAACAGATATAAAATATATTATTTAGTCTTCTTATAAAAACAATGAATAAATGTTTTTTTTTTAGTTTTTGAATTAAGATAATTTGTAATAGAGTGTTTTTTTCATTGGCCTCCTATATAGCCTGTATATTGAAAAATCGGAGCACACATGCAAATAAAATTTGTTTCTTAGTGACTAAATCTATACTCAGGAAGTAAAAGACACCATATTACTTTTTTTCATTTGTTCAGCGAGGCGATCCAACCCATTGAGCTATTAAACTTTGTTTTTTAGATACTAAACTATATGTATATACACACACACACACACACACACACATATATATATTCCTTTATCAAATCATTACCGATCATCGTCCTTCTTATGCCTACAACCTTCTCCAATTTAAGTCCTCAATCCATTCCCTCACTACAAGATCTCGACCCTCTGACCTATTCATCCCTTCTCATAGATCTGCCTCATTCCAAAACTCCTTTATAGCCCGCTCTGTCAACTTCTGGAATTCTCTCCAGATCAAAATTCGGCATGCCCCCTCCCTATACATATTCAAAAACCTCCTATTCCAATTCCTGTTCCAAAAACAGTCAGATACCAGCTAACTATTAATACTATATATGTATTGTGTAGCATCATATAATCATATGATAATACTTGGTAAGAGATAGTACATGAATTTCCTACTATCTACGTAGGAATTTCAATGCATGCATTTTTTTTTTTTTTATTCAATTATAATTAACTATTTTTTTATAAATATATACAAGTAAAGTTTTTTTATGAAATGAACTTATTCTATCTCTTTTTCGTTCTTCATTTCTCAAAGTGTATGTTTATGTTGTTCAACCCTTATATATAGTTTTGTTCACAGTTTCAAGTGATTCGTTCAAAGTTTTAAGTGATTTGTTCATAGTTTTAAATACTCTGTATATAGTTTTATCTGTATTGTATATAGCTTATTCACCTAAGGTTTTCTTTACTTTTTAGTTTATTTTATCAATTTTATTTATTGTTTCAAACTTTTAGGCCAGTAATATTCTATTCTTTTGTACGGTTTTGTTATTCTGAAGGGACTTAGTCCCAGAATAAAGTTTTTTTTTCTATCTATCTATCTATATACATTTTTTGGGAGTTGAGGGAGAGATTGGCTCTATAGACCGTGTAGATCTTTGGCCGTGGGATGTGGTCTTCTTACAGAATCAGCTTTGCTTTTCAGCCAATCTCAGGTCGCTATGGACTATGGTCCCTATGTGCAGCAGCAGAACACCTATAGCTCCATAGTCAATCTCTTAGGAGCCAATCTGGTAGTGTCCTCAACCAATTCACTTATGTTTAAGGACAATGACCAATTGATCTAGATCCATGGATTATGGCTGCTCAGAGTCAGAGCTATGTGTATTTACATTCATACACATATAGCAGGATTAAAAAAAAACTAGCTGACTCAGAATCAGTTACAACTTGAGAAGACATCCGACATTGCAAGATGGAGGGCACCGCTAGGCCGATCTGAAGAGTCATCCGAACCTGTTCCGTGTCGCAACGGAGCTTGTTGCAATGTGTGCTTTTCCACCGTGACGTCAGCTGTACCGTCACATAACATTGTCCCCTTTCCGCTCCAATCACCTTGCGGTCGTCTCATGACTTACCAAATCGGCAATTACTGCTTTATGGTGATGAGGTTCGATTCTTACCAACGTTAATTTAAACTTTCTAGACCTGTAATTGGTTTATTACGTTGATGACTGTCCATATTTGTATGTCTCGTGTCATTTATTTGATTAAAGTAAATTTGGTGCATTAGAAGAAAATTTTGTCTACGCTACGATTGATTACGAATAACCTAAAAAATAGGTGGAGCAGCAGGGTATCTCAGTGGCTAAGGCACTGACTTCCTATGCTCAAGGTGCTGGGTTCTAATCCGATTGATGGCGGGTAAGATTAAAATAGAGTTTGATCATCAATTGGATGCTTTATACATTATTTGTAGTTTATATATTTTATATTTCACCATTTATTCTATTATCTATAGCTTCTTTATTAGATAATTATAGATAAAGTCTTCACGAATTTAATATTTTATTCATTTTATTAATGGAGTATTCACCATAAAACAGTTACTATATCGCTGCCCCATCGAAATTAATAATCATAATAAAATCTTAAATAGTGAATTCTGTAATTTCATTACCTAAGAATTGAAATCCATCTTCTTGGTCGGTATACCTATTTAATATTGTTTTATTATTAACTTATAAATCCTCGCGTTTGCCTTAATTTTTATGTATATATTGCATTTAGGTAGATAATGAAATAGTAAATACAAAGATGTAATTCTTATAATAAATAATAGATGTCATGTGAACATAAATAAGTATAATAATATTGGATAAATAATTTGTTAGCATTTTTCAACTCCAGATATCTATCTACGTTTATCTAACTTATTATAAATTAATATGTCATATATATCATATAATCTTATTATAAAAACGTTACGGTCTTTTGCAAATTTGAGTAAATATTTAAATTTATCTTCTCTGACTGTGTAGTCGTCCTCGTGACCACACGCTCTGCTTATCGTAATAATTTTCTCCGTGACTGTATCCCTAGTGACTGGATCTATTGCAAACGTTATTGTCCTCCGCATAGATACTTTCATATTCCCATCGCGTTTGTACTTCATTTGTTGAGGAGCTTTCTCTTCGTAAGTGTAGCGGGGAATACGTAATATATAAGAAAAGCATTCAGTAGTGCTTGGAGAATTTGCTTCCAGATTTTAGATTGTAAAACTCTTCATTTCAGTTAGCCAAAAATTCTGTAAGAGTTGATATGTTTTCTTAATGCCGTAAAAATATTTAATTTTAAACGGTTTGGGATGACTTGTTTTGGGTCCATTTTTTTATTCATCTATTAATGCAAATTTTGATTATTATTTCATGTTGCTTTGCTTCTATTTATTTTATATCTTTTGTACATGTAGCGTAAATGTTATCCTACCTCACTATAACTAGTGTCCATTTGACAGATTGTTGTAATACTCAATAAATAAATAAAAATTATTGCAAGAAAACATTACATAGATAGTATAAATATTTTGTAGGCTGCCTATTTTTTGTAGACTTATATTTATTAAAATTTTAGTGTAAGATAGTTGTTTGTAGTAAAACATCCATTACTACTATGTTTTTCTCTATATTACGAACATGATGGTCTGAAAATCAAAATCTACAACTTTATTATGTTTTAGGTATAAATAATTTTTTTTGTCTGTAACGTTTTTGGTTTAAACGTATTTCCTGAAATCAACATAATTTTTACAGTTTATTTAACCGTGATATTGAAACACATATTTCCATAATAAATTACAAGCTCATTCGAACATTAGTAGTTTCTAACCTTCCTTCTTGTATAATTCTTGACAATCTTTCTTTAAATTATAAAATAAGATGGCATTGGGGCCTTTTAAATTGTTATTCTTATTGGAGCGTTAAAAATGTTTCTCTATATGTGTTATAGTATTATATCGTAGATCACATGCACTTAATTTATTTATTTGTGTTTTAGTGTAGTGGTGCATTTTAATAAGTTAAAAAAAAATTGAAAACCACGATATACCAACCTATATTTATTTTAAGATCATCATATTCCTATTCAAAAATAAAATTGTAACTACCTCGGTTTGAGTCATAGTTTTTAGTCTGCAAATGGCTTCACCATTTTAGGTGGAATCTAAATAGTTTTCCCTATCTTACCAAAAATTAGTTCCAATAACACGTTGTTTTTTGTCCAACTTTAGCATCCAAAATACGAAAACTATTTTCCAAAAAAACTTCTGAAATGTTAAGAGAGATTGAAAAGCATGATATAGCAACCGATTTATAGTTTTCGAATCATTCGGTAAATGAAAAAAAAAACAGACAAATCCATTGTTTTGCCTTTCAAATTTAAATTTCATCTAATCATACTTTCGACATTAAATTATTTTTTTTTTCATTTTATTTTAAATTGAGCTATTAAATATATAATATTTAAAAAAAAAAATCCTTTCGTTCTCTGTACTCAAATTCTTTTTTCTTTTATGTTTTTCTCTCCATCTCACTTTCTTCATCCGTTCTCGACAAATGTTTTTGAATTTTCATTTCTATTTATATAATTTTGTTATTAATGTTTTCACTGAATATAAAATAAATAAAAAAAAAGTATGCATTGAGACTTTTGGCACGAAATATGTAAAATAATAAATAGATATGTTATCGAAGGATAAAATTTTGTTTTTATAAAATGAAACTATGAACTAATTATAATATTGTGCAGTATTTCATTTCAAAGTTTTAGGAAACCTTTGATTTAATTTAAATTAGGAATGTTGAATTTGATTTTTTTAGTTTTAATTTTCTTATTTTTTAGGTTATTTTATTTTATTATCTATCGTATATACTTTTGATTATTATTTTGTTCTATTTATTTTAGTTTTTTTTACAAATAGTGTGAATGTCATCCTATCTCTTATAACCTATGTCCAAGAGACAGATTGTTATAAATTAAAAAAAAAAGTTGGATTCTAAATAATTAAGTTAAAACTACAAACTTTTCAATCAAAAACTTTCAGGGCCATAACTAAAGCTCCATGGTACGTCACAAACAGACCTTCAAATGCCAACAGTTAACGACCACATACGGACATACTAAACCACTTATACAAAGTATGGATACATTTAACATGCCCGAAAATACACTTAGGAGTCTCCAAAGGAGCTGGATGGGGGATTTTCTCGCCTAAAAGATGCTAAATTCAAGACAGGAAGGGATGCCGCTGGGCACTCCTCTCCATCACTACCTATTTTCTTACCGACAGCAGACCCGCTTATTGTCATTGCTTATGACATTTGTGGGTGTAGAAATGAATTAAAAAAAAAAAAAAGTTGAAATTAAAAGAAGTCATTTTATTTATTTTTTAATTATTGAGTAGCGTTAAGCTTTTTTTTTTGCACACCGCCTATCGGACTATTTTCTTCGTCTACAATAAGCCATATACAATATTTAAATTTCTATATATTAAAAAAAATATATAATGTCATTGCGACATATTACCGTCGATTAGTCTAAAGGGAAGACACTACTTGAAGCCGTCAGACTTTCACTACGAAAGGTCGAGGCTAGAATGACTTAAGAGTAAGTTAGCATGTCAAGGACGAGGTCGTTCTCTCATCCTTTATCTCCGATCTCCCTCCCATTTTCTTATCTCTTCTGCAATATATTATGTCATACATTTCTATATTACATAATATAGATACAAATATTTTATTTGTATCACATTAAACCTGAAATATTTCATTTTTTTTGTTTCTTGTTTTTTATTGAACAATACTAGATACCGTCTTAAACCAAGACAATTAGTAAGAAAAAATATATTTTCAAAACATAAATCAATACAATAATAGAAAAATAAAAATAAATTATGGAAAAAAAGTTTAATAAAGTGAAATAGAAATTTTTAACGCTAACATACTTATGTATACTGTTTACAATCATCCAAGAGTACTCAAAACTAGCGTTGTCCCTCGCCCATATGGAGGAAAAACCAGGATTCAAAGAGATCCCAGCGCTTCTCTCTCAACTGCACCACTGGTATCAAAAGCCATTGGAGGCGATTCAAATGTCAGTTTGAGAATATTCATTTATCACATTAAAGTCCGTGATACAGACCCCTTTTTATCAAAATTTAACATCCGTCTAAAACTTTGTAACTAGGTTCACCTCATAGTAACATACAAATATTTTATTTCTCTGAAATGGGTTATTCTTTAATCTGGAGATCGGCGAACATTGTCTATTTAATTAGCTACAGAAACTCATAAATATCCAGTTGCTTTCCACTTGAATCGTAGGATAATATTATCACAAAATCGAAAAAAAAGAAAGATGGCCTACAAAAGTATTGGGCCATTTGGCCTACGTAACCTCGTTATTTTGACATTTTGGGAGTGGAGGTCACGCCAAACGGACCAATATTTTTGTAGGACACCTTTTTTTCGACTTTGTGATCATATTATCCTACGAATCAACCGGAAAGGAAATGGGTTTTCATGAGTTTTTAGTACCTAATAAAATATTTATAGGTTACGATGAGATGAAGCTATTTACGAAGTTTAAGGTGGATGTTAATAAATTGATTATTAGGGATCTGTTCGATGGACTATTAGTTTTAATTTATTGAAATTCTATAAAAAAAAAAAGATTTGTCTAATATTTTTTCTAAATGAGACTCTCACATAAGGAAAATCCTATTATTTAATTATTTAACAGAAACAAACATCCTTCTGTCGCGATACATTATTATTTTTAATATTTCAACTTTACAATTGTCCCTATTCAAACTACTGTTTCGAGGAACTATTAAAATATTACAACTTTAAAATTTTCTTATTAAATATGAATATTCATTAATAAAATATATTCACTCGTTTCATTTATTTTTTTTTTTGGCAATTAAAAACACTTTATTCAGAAATATTACAATTTGTCACAGTTAAGGACACTTATAATAGAGTTCAGAGATTGCATTCATACCGTATATACAAAAATATAAATAAATAAAGTAATAACAAAAGAATAAGAAGAAAGAACAAAAGAGTAAAGAAAAAAAAAATAATATATATACACATAAGTAAATAAAAATAGAAATAAAAGTAAAACAAACACCTTATATAAAACATACATTATTTACAATTTGCCAGGTGATCTCCGAACCAATCCTGTCCCCTCCACATGTGGAGGGAAAAGGGAGGCCTAGGAGATCCCTACGCTTCTCCCTCAGCCACTTCACTGGTATTTTAAACCAGCGGAGGATGAGTAAGAGCGCTACAGCCACAGACACTCATGACTTGAGTGGAGAATCTGGCCATTGCTAGAACTCCAAAATATCCATATTTACAAAAGGTCTCGTGGCCACTGCCGCTTTAACCTACGAAGGGGATTGTAGGGATGGGTGGTGCTTGATAGGGATTGTACAACGGGATTTGGGTGATGAGAAAGGTTCTGGTGAAATTTGGAAAATTTGGCTGGGATAAGATCAAGAATAAATGGGATATTAAGGTCATGATGTAGGGTTTTATTGGTTACATAGAAGGGAGCATTGACTATTGTACGGAGGACTTTAGACTGAAAGGATTGAATGCGTTTGATGTTAGAAAATTTGGCTGTTCCCCATAGTTCTAGTCCGTAAGTCCAGATGGGTTTCAGTATTGTCTTGTAGATCAGTAATTTGTTTTCACCAGAAAGTTTAGATTTTCTATTCAGTAGTCTATATAGCTGGCCATATCGTCTGTTAAGTTCCTGTCTTTTAAGTCGAGTATGTGGATTCCATGTTAGTCGTCTGTCTAAGAGAAAGCCAAGATACCGGACTGTATCTGAGAAAGGAAGCTGGATGGAGTTAAAATAAACTGGTGGGCAGGTATTACGCCGAAGGGTGAAGGTAATGTGTTTACATTTAGATTCGTTTACCTTAATGCGCCATTTCTTACACCAGTGTTCAATCAGGAAGAGGTGCCTTTGTAAGTTTGCGGACGCTGTTTCAGGATCTGAGTTGGAAGAAAGGATAGCAGTGTCATCAGCGAAAGTTGCCAGGAGGGTATCGGGATGGACAGGAATATCAGCGGTAAAGAGAATGTAAAGGATGGGGCCCAAGACGCTGCCTTGAGGAACGCCAGCCTCAATTGAGTAACAGTCGGAGAATTCGGTGCCACAGCGAACTCGGAAGGAGCGGTCGGAAAGATAGGATCGGAGTACTAGGTATAAGGACTGTGGTAGATGGATTTTAAGCTTGAAGAGTAATCCGGCGTGCCATACCCGGTCAAAAGCTTGCGCTATGTCCAGAAATGCACCCGAGCAATACTGCTTGCTTTCTAGGGTTGAGGATATATGGTCAACAACTCGGAGTCCTTGCTGGACAGTGGAATGTTGGGAACGAAATCCGAATTGATGAGTAGGAAGGTTATAGGATTCAATTATAGGTAGGATTCGTTTCAGTAGGATCTTTTCAAAAATTTTTGAGAGGATTGGGAGTAGGCTAATTGGTCTATAGGATGCTGTATTGTTGGAAGGTTTGCCTGGTTTCAAGAAGAGGACGATGGTGGAATGTTTCCATAAAAGAGGGAAGTGGGTAGTTCGTAGGATGCAATTGTATATATATGTAAGAAATGTGATGGCTTTAGATGGAAGTTGTCGAAGGATCTGTGGGGTTAGAAGGTCATATCCAGGAGATTTGCGAGGTGTGATTTTCCGTAAAAGGTATTTGACCTCAGAGGGATTAACAGCTTTAGGTGGTAAGGAGAGTGGGATAGGTATTGAGAGGGATTCTTCTACTTTTACTGTGTGGCTGGGATGGGATTCTGGGTGAGGAGCGAAAGTATAGGAAAGGTGTTTGGCAAATTCCTCGGCTTTATCTTCATCAGATGCTGCCCAGGAGCCATCATCTCGTCGAAGAGGGTGGGAAATATGATGGGATTTGAGGATTTTTCTGGTGATATTCCAAAGGGAATTATCATGAGCAGAGAGTGTGGTGAGGTAGGAATTGAATGATTGGGATCTGAAGGTGGCTAATTCTTTTTTTAATTTTTTACAGTGATAATTGTAGGAGTGGCGGTCGGCTGGATGTCTGGTACGTTGCCATAATAATCTGGCACGGCGTTTTATGTGGATTAGGTCAAGGAGGTGTTGAGGTAAATTATGTTTCTTAAGGATTTTTGAGGAGTGATCAGGGGAGGAAGCAGTCCAGACTGCTTCTTGAATTTTGGTAGTGAAGGAATGTACTGCATTGTCCAGGTCTTCAGAGGTTTTCAGGATTACTCTGAGGTCAATTTTATCGGAGAGGATTTGATGAAAGAGTTTCCAGTTAACTGGGCCTCTGATGAAGGACGGAGGAGAGGGTTTAGGAATAGGAGCTAGTTATACTTGGAGTATTAATGGGCTGTGGTCTGAGGAAAGCTCGTCAAGACGGGCAACGGAATGGTTGAGAGCACCTAAACCATTATGGATAAAGAAATCGAGGATATCGGGATTACGGTTAGGATCAGTGGGCCAGTAGGTAGGTGAGTTGGATTTCATTTATTAAAGAAGGAACTGTTTCATCTGGTTCTTTCTTATTTTATTTTATTATTAGTAAAATTAACTACACTCAACATATTAAATTTTGTATACAGTCATGTTGAAAATTACAAACATTTAATTTATTTCTAAAGCGCTATGGTAAAAGTCTTTTTTTAAAACAAGTCCCTCCAATGACCCTCTAGGGTAGAGGCAAATACAAATAAAATAAAATAAATAAAACAAGTCATTTTTTTTTCCTTTTATGAACCCTTTGTTCTTATCTCATCTTTTTAAAATATGATTTTATTTCTCTATGTACAATATTTAATTTAAAAAATAAAATATCTAAAAACATTCTTCAGTTATTACAGTAATATATTTTTACTAAAAATTTATACAAATTTTTTAAAAAATAAATAAAAGTTACTTATACCGAACTAGAAAATATTATAGGTAACATAATAAAATTAAAAAATATATGACCGAATTTATTATATAACTTCATATTTATAAGCATTGCAGCGGAGGAAAAATTGCCATTTTTACACTCTTCCAGTTATGGAATCTCACTTATATTCCCATTTGGAACTGAAAGCGAATAATTTTCCCACTATTTCCGAACCGGTTGCCCAACAGTTGGATAATAATATCATATTATTGCTGCTATTTATTGTTGCATTTCCTTGTACTATCCAATTGTAGGGGAATCGTCTGCAAAAATAGCTATTGCAGGATACGCGACCCTGCCGTCTAAACGTAGGTCATGACTTTCTCAAGAATGCCTACTCCTGGTAACGATGTCTTATCAGGAAAAAATACCGTCTAATGTCAAGTATAAATGCTTATTCTATGCACGTTACTTCATGTATCAACCTGTTCTGAACCCTGTTATTATTTTTCGGAAATACCATGAGAATTTTTTTTTTTTTTTATCTTCCTTCTAAAGACCTCTAAAAGAGTAACCATTTAGATAGATAGATTGATAGATAGAAAAAAAAAACTTTATTCCTGGGACTAAGTCCCTTTAGAATAACAATATTATACAAAAGAATAAAATATTACTGGCATAAAAGTTTGAAACAATAAATAAAATTGATAAAATAAACTAAAAAGTAAAGAAAACCTTAGGTGCACAAGCTATATACAATACAGATAAAACTATGTACAGAGCATTTAAAACTATGAACGAAACCGAACGAAAACGAATCACTTGAACTATGAACAAATCTATATATAAGGTTAGAATAACATAAACATACACTTTGAGAAAAGATGAACGAAAAAGAGATAGAATAAGTTAATTTCATAAAAAAAAAACTTTACTAGTGTATATATATAAATGAACAGTTAATTATAATTGAATTAAAAAAAAGTATGTATTGAAATTCCTACGTCGATAGTAGGAAATGCATGTACTACCTCTTACCAAGTATTATCATATGATTATATGATTGCTACACAATACATATATAGTATTAATTTATTTATTAATTTTATAAAAACATTAATTTTTTAGTTAATTTTAACTTTAAAATATTAATTTTTAATAACCTTATTTATATATTTTGTAATATATATTGAAAGGACTAATTATGCCATATATTAACGTATAAGATTATAGTTAAAATGCAATTAAAAACGTTATTAGTTAATATCAATCACAAATATGCAGAAGTTAAACTGAATCATCAGCCATCGTCAAGCTGATAAACGAATTTTAATTGAATTTTAGGATTTATTCAAATGCTGGAAAAATTCGTTATCGAGAAAAATATTTGATAAAATTCACGGAACATCGGCTACAAATGAGTAAAACACATAAGACTCAGATTATTATTAATTTTAGTCAATAAAAAAAAAACATTTTAGTGAAAGTTTTAATAATAATGGTTTTGATATTGCATAGTAATTTATTGCATTATATAATTCTTAAGAAATTTTTATCACCTTAGAGAGTTGTAATCTCTTTAAATTTATCGGAAAGGTGTAAGAATATTACCTTCTTTTGAAATCCATGTAATCAATACGTTTTGGACTTTATAAATATCCAGTAGCGGATTCTGGACTTAATTTTTTTTTTTTTAGGGCGGAGGGGTACGAATTTATATTTATTATTATTTTTTTAATATTGTTAATTACTCTGGAATAAAAAGAAAAACATTTACATTTCACTAGTCCTTGAAAAAAAAATAAGTAAATAAAACAATCGGGTAATTACAGAGAAACAATATATTTATTTTTTTTCACGGGGTTTCAAATTTACTACAGTACTTGGGTATGGATCATAAAGAGTACAAATTTAAAAAGTGTACTTATTGTGGTTGTTTTAAGTATTTCGCTCAGATTACTCACAAGTATGGACTGAATAAATTTTTTTTTTTTTATGGTGGCATCAGGCCGAATATCTCCCCCCTCCCCACCACTGTGAATCCGCCAGTGTGTATAAGATTTTTCTTACGCTCTGATACCATCAGTATCTACTACTCTCTGATACTATCAGTAAGCTATGAGAAATTATTGCTATCAGACTGATAGTAATAGTTTCTCCTAATATCTTAATGTTAGAGTTTTAAAATCGGTAAAAATAATAGATAAAAAAAAAAAAAAAAATTCAAGTCTTTATTTCATAATTTTGAAACGGGTTGGTAATTATTGTTTATATATATGAAAATTATTACTATTTAAAAAAATATTATTGAATATTATATAAAATATTATTATAGAAAAATAATATTGTAGAAAATATTATATTAAAAATTAATATTTTATAATTAATTCAAAAAGTATTGCCAACTATTCATTAAAAGTTAATAAGATATTGAATTCCTGATTAAGATATCATCTTATTTTCCTAGTAGCAAATAAATAAGTAAAGATAACGATAGGAAAATTTTATAAAATGTTTACACCTTTATGCGATTTAGTGGCTACACGGTCTTTCAGAGGTCCCGTACTATCATCATCTGAAGTTACATTTTATGTGACAGTAATAACGTATTTTACTAAGCTTTTGTTTCGATTCTGTTTTGGTAATTTCAACAACTAAAAATATCTCCTTTATTGGAAACATAAAAAAAAAAAATCTGTTATCTTTAACGCAAACAAATCGCTGGGAGGATTCCATACTATACGTTTTGGAAAACCAACATAAGATCTCTAAAAAATCTCTGGGGTCAAGTTCACGAATTTGAGTACAAATAAACAACTACTTGTAATTAAATAAATTTGAATTTTTAGTAGTAGAATATTTGATGTTAACTAATCTCTATAACCTCCATTTTCGGCGAAAAATGTATAAATAATAAATTAAATATATATAAAAAGTATAAATTAAAATAAAGTTGTATTAATAATAAAAAAAATAGTTATTAGTTCTGTTCTGTATTATTGGTTTTTTTTTTCTTTGAAAATTTGTTTATTTATTAGGAGTAAAGTAAATATTTTAGTGTTATATGCCTTTAAATATTTACGTAATTACATATTTTTTATAAGTATTTTGATTCTTCAAATCTTAAAATGTTGTTAATGTATGTATTAGTATTACCTTGATCTTCTGGCCTTTACCTCCCGATCTTCTTTGCTTCCTTAGTTCCTTTTCTGAGCATGAGAATGTCAAGGTCTTTGACTGAAGATGTCTTTTTCATCTTTTAGTATAGAAATATCTTTGTCAGTCGGATTTTGGTACCCTTTTTTCGGTGTATTCACTTATTTATATCATTGTATCACAAATAATATTTATTTATATCCTCAATAAAGAAAGGAATTTTTAATTCAATTTTTCTCTTCCGCCTATGTTACCAGGTAAGTATGTGAGAATGTAAAGTACCATTTCCGGTTATTCTATTTTGATGAAAAAGTTGCTGTAACGTCCGAGGTATATACCTATAATTTCTGTTTCGTACGAGTGACATTTTACTAGTTTTTTAGCTAAACTGTTTAAGCACACACCAAACGTTTTTCGAAATTAGGTTTTTTGAACTCATGGAACATGGAACATACATTTTCGTCGAATACTAGGATTTGAAAATTTTCAAGTTCGCAGAACTTTCTCGTTATCTATGTTTCATATCTGGGTGAATGAAAGTAAAAATAGAAGAAATAAATAAACTCTGTGTATGTTTTTATGACGATGCTGTAGTTATGTTGATGTTTGGCTCTCAACTATTAAATAATGAATGTTATAATTTAATCATTCCCTATTTAAAAGTAAATATAAAAGGATTTTTTTATTTATTTCTTAATGACATTTACAACTGTATTACATAAATACGTCTAGTAAATTTGGACATAATAGATATAATGACATGAATACACTTGCTGAGTAACTACCCAATGGTAGCACTCTAATTAAAAGGAATTAAAATGAAATATTTTCCGCATTTCTTGGTGATCATAGATATTTTACCTTTTATATATTATTTATTCATTTTCAAGCAGTATGAAATAAATGTTTACGTGCACGTCACTAATATGGGTCTTATATCCAATTTCTTTTCAAATTCCTTCGATTGTTATATCAGCCATACGAATTGGAACCGTTTTAAAATTTGTATCTTTACCTTTATTTATGTACTTGTTTTTTAAAAATTCTGATGGAAGATTTGGAATGAGGGAAATAGAACTAATAAAACAGTGATCTTTGGAAAGCTTGTAAGTGTTAGGAATTGGAAAATTGGATTTGGCTAAAGTAGGCCGGAGTCCATTTTAATTCCGAGCTTGTCTCGTTAGCCGCTACATCCTAAATCCTTAAGTCCACTTTACTCCTTAATCCTATTCCACGTTATTTGCTGACAGTAACCCGTTCCGTCCAAGGAACCGTGACAGGGAAGGATTAAGGGTTTCTCTTTTTCTAATCTTTATTTATAGCAGCTACCTTTATTTATAGATTAGGTTCGTAGATCAGATTCAATACTATTAATAGTTCGTTTAAAAATTAGTTGATAGTACACAATAAAATCTTATGAGTACCTAACAAAGTTTGCAAATCAATAAAAAAAAAAAAAAAAAAAATACGAATAAGACAAAATTTACATTATTTTAAAAGTTATATTATAAATTTCAATAAATCCCATCCAATTACCTATACCCTTCGTCTCTAACCTATGAACTCCTGTCCTATAGTGTCCTTTAACAATTCCCCACTTATTCTGCAATGACTCGCTTGGAATCCTCATACAAGACTGAACCGACAAGAAACCGCTCGACTATTCCGACTACTCCAGCACTTACTTGACCAACGCTCCAAGCTTTCAATCAGTTCCAAAAGACTAATTAATATATATGAATATAATAAGGCCTATTTAGGCTTTGAGGCTTCACTAAACCATCGAACTGCTCTCTTATCCAATCCTTCCAACCCAAAATCCTTCGTAAAATCCTCAATGCTTCTTACTTTGCCACAAATGAAATCATCCATAACGACCTTAACTTGGCCCGATCCCAGATACCTATCCTTCCATAACAAACTTCATAACTATGCGAATTCTCTCGTTTCAAACTTTGCTTCCTCCTTGATCCCTCATAACCCTTCGAGGCATTTGAATAGAAGCCTCGTGATTTTCTTTTTTAAATTTATTATTATAGTTCTACCAGTGGGTAGTTTCTCAAAAAGCATTTTCATGTTGTTATATTTCTGAGTGCACATTTACTAGATGTATTTATTTTTTTAATATATTTGCAAATATCATGAATAAAACAAAAAAAACTCTGCAAATTATTCCACAATGGTTTATTATTTCCAAACAATTATACATCTAAAGTAACATTACCTTTATAGTTACAAAGGAAAGTAAATAAAAGGTGATTCCAATTATTGGACTAAACTTTTTTTTGATCATTAGAAATATGCTAAAAAAAAAAAAAACATTACTTCAGTAACACATTCAAAATTTAAAAACTAAACAAAGGATATAACATTTGGAGTAGAACAAATAAAAAAAAAACCGGAGACCGTATCTTTGCTCCTAATTGTCCGATTTTAACGTTTTTTTTTTGTTTTTTAAGAAAAAAGAAAAAAAAGAAAAGTGTAAAATTTTTGAGTTATTCGGAATTTAATTTTACCATCCCTCGTAACTTTTTATTGAGCTTCTTTTCTTTGAAATATGCTATATAGATAAATTTAAAAGAAGTAGAGAAAATGACTTTAGCGAAATTTCATTGAAATCGCTGCATTCGTTTAGGCGCTACAGTCTATAGCAACGCAGGTTTTTCGGCCGCCATTTTGAAAGTAAAAGGCGGATATCGATGAAGGAGTACCATCCTCGGGTGACCTCTGATTTTACAACCAAATTAGAAAAAAATCGGTCCAGTAGTTATGGAGAAAATGCGCGAACGGCGGACGGACAAAAAAAAATTTATTCGTTTTTCGAATTCTACGCATCCTGAAACGTGAAACCTCAATTTTTTGAGAGAGGGTTAAGTTTTTGAATTTTTTTGTCTATCACAATGGTTAATAATTAAAAATAATTATTAAAATTAAATTGACTCGTACGTAATGCCTCACATTCTTAATGTTTATAAATTTTAGATTGGATCTTGTTTAAAAAAAATAAAATAAATATATAATTTTAACGTTTCATTTATTAATATATAACATTACTAATCCTTTGTGTCTATTCACAAGAAAAAAATATGTTTTTATAAATAATTACTAAGTAAATTTACTGAAAAGATTACACTCGAATTTAAATTCAGGACACCTGGTACCTTTCGCTGTTTGGCTCCATTCCAGCCCATTAATGGGAAGAGATTTGGAAAAGTCTTACTTTCTTTTGTATTCTCTTGACTTTGCACTTGAAAGCTTTATTTTTATTTCTTTCACTTCTTGCCCCGTCCCTGAATTATTTGTATTAGATTCTCTTTTCTACTTTTTTTTTTCCTTTTATAAACTAGGACGAAGAGTGAAAATACTTTGGTTTTCCCAATGAAAAACCCTATTAAAAAAAAAAAAAAGCAACTGTATTGAGGTTAACAGAATGTGCAGTGAAGTAGAAAAGAACTTAAAAGCGTATAGGCGAATACATTTTTATTCTTGTTGGAATGCTTATTATATTTTTATATATTATTTTAAATTAGTTACTAATTCGCTCCATGTAGTTTCTTTTTACAGATTGTTAGAGAATAATAAAATTCATAATTCCAATCAGTAGTTACAACTTTTATTTCTATTTGTAATAATTACTGTTGTTAGAAAACAATTCCCTTATAATTTCTCTGCTTACAGGTTTAACGTTTATTATTATTGATGAGAATTATATTTTTTATGAGAATTTTATTTGCCGTTAAATAAAAGTTTTATTGAGAAAAAAAAATTATTTATTTCTTACTCAAGTCAAGACAGACTTGTCAGTAGGTTAAGCGTTTCCATTTTGTTAATCTTAAAAATATATGTATAAATGTATTTTATATTATTTGAATATTTAAATAATTACCGATATCTAATTGAGAATATTTTTAAAATTTTTCTCAAATTAGTCTTGAGATATTAATTTATTAATTAAGGTCTCTACAGTGCGAATCCGTGTTTTGTAGTAGACAGCCATTGTTTTACAATGGTGATTTGACTTTTGGTGGTTTGATAATTAAGGTTAAGGTACTTTCTGATTTTAGGCATTTTATTATTATAAGTTTTATTATATTATTGATGTATGGTATGTTTATTAAATTTATCTGGTCTATTTATGGTTACGAAATGTCTGTTAATGGTACGTTTATGGTCTATTTGGAGATATATCATATATCTAAGAACTAATATCCATTAAGGTTATGGGTTTAGAACTTTTTAGTCAAATACTCTTGATGAAATGGATTTGTTTAGATGATCAAGGATCACATTAAACCCTGTTGAGGGTTTTAAGCCAAGTCAAATTAGATATGTTACCAAATGGTAGGGTAATTCAAATTTCTTTTTTATATTGTTTGTTGTACAGTGAATATACAAATTCAAGTTTCTGCCCTTAAAAGATAAGTGGGTTCGTTGCAATGATCCAAAAACATTGAAATTTCAAAAAAAATTTGGTTTACGCTAAATATCTCCTTTTTTAAGTGACATAGATAAAAAATGGTATCCTATGCTATCCTAAATACTTTAAAATTATCTAATATTTTTGTACATAACATTTTTTTCTAAACCCAACAGGAACTAACGAGCTTTAAAAATTTACCCATTTTGATTTCTCCACAGTAGTGATCTTTCAGTTTTGGAACAAAATAATTATGTAATTCCATTTTGAACGTCGTTAAGAAAATTTTGAGTTTTTTCTTGAAGATAATAAGCCATTGACTGGA
This sequence comes from Nezara viridula, assembly GCA_928085145.1. Taxonomy (NCBI): domain Eukaryota; kingdom Metazoa; phylum Arthropoda; class Insecta; order Hemiptera; family Pentatomidae; genus Nezara; species Nezara viridula. The sequence continues at coordinate 29,612,283 of OV725083.1, read as the reverse complement.
ACGGTAGGCGGTACTCGGGAGGTGTTTGGAAAAGTATGTTACACGATGGGCCAGTGTAAACTCTCCCCGCACATCCCAATGAATTGCCTATAGTTGTATAGTTTATATGTATATATTCGTGTGTGTGTGTGCGAGCTTTTTTTTTCTCTTTCTATCTGTATTTTTTATTTAACTATTATTTTGTGAATACTTAATTTATGTATGAGCATACTGGCATTTACTCTGTACTTATAATTTATTCTAAAGGGACAACAGTCCCAGAATAACAAAAATATTATTTACCATTATCGGTCGTATAATATTATATCTCTGATTGTATTTTAAAATTTTCAGCCCTGAGGATGATCCACATGTTTGGGTTGAAACGTTGGCACGAATAAAAAATTATTGCGTCCTGAATATTTTTCACCAATAAAAAAAATCTTTTAATTTCATTTCATTTGAAGATTTTATATACACGTGAATATTTATTGACAGCTATAAAAATGAAATAAGAATTTAAAAAAACATCAATCCGCTTATTTACCATTATTTATTACACTTTGTCTCCGTCGAAAGTATCTTGGGTCAGCAATCACTTTCTTTTCGTTTAGATAAGTTTCTTTAAGTTTATATAAATTTAATTTTAGTATTCTTATTTTGCTATTTATTTATTGTACATACTCTTAAATCGCTAAAACTATTGTCCGTATTCAGTACAGATTGTAATGTATCCCAACAAGAGAGAAAATCACTTTATTATCATAAAAAGGTGCTACTAATTTTTTTTTCTATATATATATTTTTTTCATTATTTTATATATATATGTTTTTTTTTTTTTTTTTTTACTATTTCTTTCATTCATTTATTAGCATTATATATTCCTTTGTCTCCCTTTTCTCTCCTTATAGATTTTTCTCATTCCCTAGATTTTCTCCTCTCTCTTCTCAACCTAATTCATAAAATGCATTAGGTGCTAAAAAAAAAAAATTGAACTCGAAGATTATACTCCACATTCCTTCTACTTCTATACGAATCTTCTTCGCAATGGGATAGGTGCAATGACCGATCAGTTGGAAAAGGAGAGGACCCAGTTAATGGGAACTAGCTACAGCTGAATGTAATTTCCTGGAACCTCTCCACTAGCTCAGATATCTTACCGGAGTGCACTTGTTCGAGTCATCCATTGTTTCATCTGGTCGTTCCATTGTGATCGGGAGGTCAATGTAATTGTATCAGAGGACTCATTTCTATTACTCAACTCAAAATCATCAGGCTCGATGCTATCCAGATAACCATCTATGTACTTTAGCAATGGTGAATAGTTCATCTTAACTTCGTCCTGAAGTCTTCTTGCATGAAGAAACCCCTCCCTCCTCCCCCCCCCCCAAAAAAACGTGTAACTTTGAAATGCAATAGAATAAAAATTTGAAACAACTATGCGGCTGAAAGGTATGGTGGGGACTTGTGGTATGAGTAGAGTGACGTATACCGCTGTAAACAAGTTTCTATCAAACATCTCTTAGCCATACTTTATAAAAACGAATTTATAAAAGTTTATAAAATAAACAGCAAACTAAATATTTATATTTAGAGACGACAGAGTGAGAGGAAAAAAACGGAAAGATATTTATTGGATGGTAGATTTAAAGTTGGAAACACTGTTCTAAGCTTAATGGTTAGGGATTTTGCGATAGTACTGACATTAATATTTTATCTTTAATATTACCCAATGCCGTATAGAAACAAAAGATTCGATATTTTCATAACATTGAAAAAAAAAACCAATATCGGATTTCGATATTTTTTTCCCCCCGTTCACATTATATACAACCTTTAATCAATTTAATATTTTAAAAATATAAAATGAGCATATCATCCATAAACTAAAAACCAATATAGGATTGAAGAGGATATAGGGTTGAAATAATAATCCTTAAATCTTCATATATTACACAGTGGAGTTACAATACTATCTAATAAGACAGCTCATATGGTCGACTCATAGTAAAAAGTCACCAAGTACTTTTTTGTGAATTTCGACCTAATTTATCGACGAAAAACGACATAAGTGCACTAAAATAACACAAACATTTAAATATAAATTATACATGTTTATCAAATATAATTACAGGTAGCCCACAAGAAAAAATCATGAATGTTTCAAATGAGTCAATGTTATGAAAATTCGCTTAATGACTTTGTTCACTAAGCCGACAATATCTTTCTTAAATATCTCTATTATTTCATTTCTAATATTTATGTCATTCGATATTGGCGATATCTAAATTTTCATTCGATATTATATTATATCATATAGTTATAACACCATACATTATGTTATTATATCAAAGACCGATATCGATAAGAAATAGTCATCTAGGATAAGAAATATCGGAACTTGAGTCCCGGCGATGCGATATCCTTTGGTCTTTTGGTTTTTTGGATTATCGCGCTCTGTGTGACTATTATAATGCAATAGATAGTAATACAACAATATCGCACCTCAGAAAATAATATAGTATCGGTGAGACTATCGCACTCTGTGTGTTGGAGCCTTTAATGGTGAAATATACCCAAAGATAGCATGTAACGACGTAGCGGTGCCTCCGTTCTCGTGACTTAGCTCCTTCCCCACCACTTTTCTTTAACACTAATTATCTTTGCAAATATTGATCAGAAAAAAGAAAATACAAACTGTCTGCGATTATAAGCGTATATTCAACCGGATAACCAATTTAGTCAATTTATAAAAAATCAGCAGTACCAGTTCGATGTTTATGAAGTAGACTTATGTATTTGGAGTCCTTCTTTGGGAGCATCTAGGATACTCTTATTTATCTTGAAGGAAAAGATAGGCAGTTAAACCTGGATAGTGACCACATCTATAAAACTATCTGCTTCCTCCAGTTTCCTAGTAATGTCCTCATGGTCATGATACATTTTTATTCTCTGGAAAGCTTAAAAATTGGGACTTTCGTAAATTAAAATGAAGAAGCAGAGTAATATAAATACCGTAAAAAGTAGCTCTTTTTTAATTTTTTCTTTTTCCTAAAGTTACAATATTTTTATTTTTATCATTCAATACCAAGGACACCGGGCTGGCTACAAAGCTCTGAAAGTCCCTTTAGACAAAGCTCGTTATTTTAATGGACGACTGTACCTTACCACTTTGTTAAAAATGTAACGCACTTTCAAGAAAATGAGGTCCTTTAAATTCTCTATTATAAAGATGGCACAGCGAATTAGAACAAAGAAGAAACTTAACGCTCCTCTTCTCTGAAATAATAATTTATTCCATAAAGAAAAGGAGGATTAGGAGAATACCTGATTCATAATTATACGGCAAATTAATAATTAATTGCGATTATGTGTAAAAGTAGAAATGTTAATTAGTAATTAAGTATTTCCTTTTAATAGTTAATGGATTCTCCTTCCCTTTTTTTTAAATAGCTTGACGATACATATTTATAGAGATTAATATTTAAAAATTATAATAAAAAATAATAATAATAAAATCTGTACCACAACAACCCCTGAAGGATCTTGATTTCAGTACTATTTAGGCAAGTACTGTTTCTTGTGCGGTTGTGCAAGGAGGTGATATGACTGAGATCACGCTCAACCACCAGGTTCCCCCTTAATTAATTATTTAATAAGGGGAACCCAGTTTATAAAGGCTGGATGTGCCCCAGGAGGGTCTTCAGATCCTAGGGTCGCCCCCCGCCATGAGCCGAGATTCGAACCCTAGCACTGAGCTACCCCATTCCCACAGAAATAATAAAATAAATAATAACTAATAACAATCAAAATTTATTTATTATAACAAGTAAATGTGAATTGGTTATATTACATGAACAGACTTGTGAAGAAACTATCAATTGGTAGAAATCCGATAATAGTTCTATATTAAAAAGTCCCGAGACCATCTTCTTTTCAGATGCCAAAGAAAATGGTCTGGAATCTAAGAGAATACAAGGTTAGGAACTTGTGGATTTGGATGGTTCTGAAGTTTATTACTGAAGTTTAATTATCCCGATTGGGTTAAATCGGCAACAAATGGAACATGTGTGGATAATTTCATTTATAACAAAGAAGGAACATTAAGGATTTTGCATACGATTTTGGATTTTAAAAATTAGATAAGGGAGGAATTAACTGGTTTACGGGTTTCCTAGGCTCAATTCTATAAGTCCAAAGCTGTCTTATTATAGTCATGCAAATGAGTCTACATAAGATTTGGTTAATTGGGAATTTAGGGCGTTAGTTTAGTAAGTGTAGCAGTAACCGTAAACGTCCAAAACAAAATTTAAAAATTGAAATCATGACTAATAATGTATGAAGTTATAATAATAAAAAAAATATCAGGTGAATCCACTCATACATTCTTCTTTGACAGTTTTGAGTGCGAACATCATCGGTCTGCACCTTTGCAAAATTTGATCTAATTAGATTTTTTTTTGTACTTTTAGGTTAGGTTTTTTTTTTTTTAATTTATTCATCATTCAAAAAAGTTTATGAAATGTTCACAGTGATGTTTAGTATTATTTCAGAAACAAAAAAAAAAAAGTGTTTTCATGAGGAACTGCGCAGAACGCTTAAGTACAATGTACAATAAGCTATATTATTGTCATTTTTGCAACTTGTTTAAATGATGTTTTTGATTTATGACTTTTCAAATGATCATCAAAATGTGAATATATGTTAAAAAATGCGCACAGAAAATTTTATCCGATTAACCCTCGTAACCAGGAACAGATGATTTCCATCTGAGATCTTTATTTAAGACGAATAAATTCTTGGCTTGTTTCTTTTCCAACAGGCGCCAAGCTGGGGTTTGCATTTTTTTTTTAGTTAGTTTTTGACCAGAAAGTTTATTGGCCTGTCTTGAACCGCCAAACAAATTTACTTATCGCAGCTTTTGTTCACTTTTATATGAATAATTTACTAAAATATTACTTATAAAAATATACAAAAATCATTAGGAAATCTTAAACAAGCAGCAAGAAGTGTTGATTAGAACAACGACATTATCATATTATTTAAAAAAACATGTTTTTATTGTTAATAAAAACGTTTATTTTCCGAAAATAATATAAGTATAAAACAAAATAGTATAAAACAAGAAAAAATATACAAACAAGTATATTTATTAATGTTCTGAATGTGGGCTTGCATCTCTATAACTGTTGTCCAATTGACAGAATGTTATATTACTCAATAAATAAATAAAATATAATTTAAAAATATATAATGCAATAAATGTTTATTATGTGACAAATCTATTAAATAAAACACAGAATATCAGTTAATTGTTATTTAAAGCATTGATCAGAGCTACATTCAGGAAATAAATAATAAACGTAATTTAAAAAGAAAAAATTGAAATACATAGCGTAATATATATATATATATATATATATATATATATATATATATATATATAAAATAATACGTGTATGAATATAAATAGAGAATAATTATTAATACAATGAAATCGCTAAATATGGTAATTTAATGAGAGTTTTTCCAATAGTAAGTTTTGTTGTACAACCATTTTTTATATTAAAATTTAATTATCCTCAAAGCTCCTTACTTCGTTTTCAGATAAAATCATTCCTAATGACCTTAATGTTCCTTATGTTTCAGATTTGGCTCAATCCAGATACATATCCTTCCACAATAAACTTCAGAACTATCCCAACCCTCTTGTTTCTAACCTTGCTTCCTCTTCAATTCCTAGTAACTAGAGACTGGATTTCCAAAAAAAAGATTTCCATGTTATTGCACTTATTATTCGCTTTCGGGTAAAAACTCCGTTTGCGAATATCTATCCGTTTCAGGATAGAAAAGCAATTGCACGTTTTTGGCTTAAATTGCGCAGTTTTGATTTTTGTTGCATTAAATTGTTGCACTGTTGTGCTAAATTAGACGATTTATAAATGCAAATGTACAAGTGAGTGTGTTAATATTCATTTTACTATTTTTGTTTTACTTTTTATTTTACTATATTGTTCAAATTAAATTCATTATTCAAAAAAGAAAAATATGAGGAAGGAAAATAATTCTGTGTGAAGCAAAAATCGTATTCATTACAAAAGGAAGAAGTAAACACAAGTCAGATCTATTTTTGGAATAGAACTTGCCCCAAGCATTGGATAATAAAAAGCTGCTTTCCTAGATTTTGCTGCTTTGTTAGTAAGGCATTTATAGTTATTGTTTTGGCTTGAATCCTCATTCACCGTTCAACCCTTCAGTATCTCAGTATCTCTCTGGCTTTGAATTGATTTGTAGAAATTTCATTCTTATAAAAAAAAAGAAAGTGATAATTCTGAAAGTAAAATATAGTCTATTGTCAAAAAATCTGTTTATAAAAATACCACGATTTGAAATGTGAGGACAAAGAATTTGCTGAGAAAGTTCTATATTTCTGTACACCTTATGAAAAATCAAGTAGGTAATAGGAAATCACTGATTGACGTTCATAGTGGAACATATAAGAAAAAATATTCCTATCAAAGAATTAAATGTTTTTATTTTCTATCATTTGAACACCTGAAAATCTCAAAGATTACAGTCTATTTACAATTTTTTTTTAAATTCTTGAAATTTTAACAAAAGCGTTTTGAATCGTTATTGGAAATTTCAACTCTATTAAAAAATAAAATTTTCATTATTATTTTTAATAAAAGTTAAATATCAAAAATTGGTCTGGCCTATATAATATATAGGTACCTATAATTCCTGCCTTCATTTATTCCTTCAAACCTTTATTGTTCTGCATTATTTGATAATAATCGTTATTATAATCTAGAATTTCATTTTCAATGTAACATTTCAATCTCTCGGTTAACTCAGGATCTGATAGGATTTCGATGTATTAATGTTATAAATTAAATAATATTGATGATTTTACACGTTTTTAGGTGTTGATTACACAATTTTACGTATTTTGGATTTTTACTGCACAATTTTGAGTTTTTACTGCACGAAAATCCGGTCTCTATAATAAGCTCTCTGATAACCCTTCGAGGCGTCTGAAAAGAAGATGGCCACGTGATATCCTAATGTAGACATACTATTAGAGTGCTACCAGTGGGTAGTTTCTCAACAAGTGTTTTATGTTATTATAGCCATTGTATGAATTTACTAGATATATTATTTTATAGAGTTGTAAATATCATAATAAATAATAACCATAAAATAATTACATAATTAGATTCAAACTATTAAAACATTGTTGCTGTGAAATAAATTTATAAGATTATTTATTTAGTTTGGTCTTCAAAATTTAGAAATTGTAATAACTTTCAAAGGTACTCTATTGATCTATTCTTTTAAGGGCGTTATGCCCTTAAAAAGAAACTAATAACACTCAAAAGATTGTTGTTGTTGTATAATAGAGATAATTAGTTGTTTAACAAACGCTCTCAGAGCAAAGGGAATTACGATGCGGTACCAAAATAAACTTACCCAGAATAGAATTGGGCCAAACTTAAAAATAGCAGCGCGACTATCCAACACGAAAAAACTTGAGGTTTTGTTGAAGAAGTATCTTTCTTGATGTCCAGTTAATCAATTATTTTGAATAAAATGGCTTTATTTATTTATTTATAAATTTATGTCAATTAAAATAAAAAAAGTTGTTTTTACAATATATTTGTGTTAACAATATTAACAAAATGTGTAAACAAAAAAAAATAACGTCTTTATAAGTACGAATTCTCATACCAACTAGCCATGACAACTGGTGAAATGAAGCCTTTAAATGATAAATCATTGATTAATAGACTACTTATTTATTGCATATAGGTTTTCTTATAAATAAGTATTTGTTGAATTTTTATTTTGATTTCTATACCTACATATAATATGACGCATTAAATGCATATATTGTTTAGTACAAATATGGTTTATTATTTTTTTTTTCATAGGAACTATAATGAACCATAATTTTTGTTTTTAATTTGGCGTCAATAAAATGTTGTTTTCTGTTTTTATTAGATAACGAATATTAATAAAGTGTAAAAACATTAAAAAATAAGACTTCAGACATAAGGGAACGGGGTGAAGCCTCCTTTCAATTGGGAGATATTTTCTTTTTTACATATTTGTTTATGTAAGTGATCTACTCTAGATACTTAAATAATCACAATATAACGGCCATACCACGTTGAACACACCGGTTCTCGTCCGATCACCGAAGTTAAGCAACGTCGGGCGTGGTTAGTACTTGGATGGGTGACCGCCTGGGAAAACCGCGTGCTGTTGGTACTCTTTAAGGGGCGGGGTGGCCGAATAGGCTAAAGCGTGTGCACAACACCGCTAGTTGCCTGGCAACCGGATAACAGAGATTTGAGATGATATAAAAAGTACGAGTTCGCGTCCTGGTGCCGGAGGGGATTTTAAATTCCCCGCCCTCACCCCCCGGCCCGGGAAAATCCCGTATAGCCTAAAAGGCGAGGTAGGGAAAACAAAAAAAAAAAAAAAAAAAAAAAAAAAAAAAAAAAAAAAAAATCACAATATATTCTATGTTTAAATTATAGTCTATATACAGCTACAAAATGTAAGCACATGCCTAGAAAAATGTAAGCAATTGATGGTTAAAAGTATTATTGTTTCTGTAATTAAGTATTTTTCGTTTTGGTCTTCAAGTATCACATAAACATCATTTCATATATCAAATGTACCGTTTTTTTTCTCTTTTTCTTCCGTTTTCCGTACAAATCGTTCTTAAAAAGAAAGTTTCTAATCCAAATTAAATTTTTGATCCACTCCTGCTTTAGAATGTAATAGATGAACGTAACATTCTGATTTAATAAATTCTCGCAAGAATTTTATTCTAATAACTAAAGAACATTAAATGCTGCAACCAACATCATAAATTCTGTTTAGAATTTGATCATAATATATAGAGAAAAAAATTTTTTACCAACTTTGCCAGCACATTCTTATTATTTATTTGTTGTCTTTTGAGGCACATTTTCAAGAAATTCTAGTCATTTTTTTGTTATTATACAGGGTGTTCCATAAGTAGTGCGAAATATGTAAATGGTTGATAGTAGACTTCATGATTTACAAAAAAGTTCATATAAACAATTACCCGGTTTCCAGCAGATTAGTAGGAAATTTAAGATATTTGTTTTTTTAAACGAGTCGCGTTTTTGTTGAATAGGAAGCGATAACATCAAAAGTATTTGATTCACGTAACTAAACATTGCTCCGTAGCAAACTAGGCAATATTTATTTTAAAAGAAAGAAGAGTTTGTAATTGTTAAAAATATTTTAAGAGGTCTATTGAGCGAGCAAACATAGCTAAGTTTCGTTTAAAAAAGTCATAAATTATTTATGATTTTTTTTTATCACCCTTTAACTGTTCTACATTTATCCCACTTAGAGGAAAACTTCTTCGTTTAATAAGCTTTAAGTCCATATTAATTAATTTCAGGTTTATTAGGAAACATTTTGAGATTCACCCAAGTGGTGTAAAGAAATGTGATTTCCTATCCAGTGATTTCAAAGTACCTGTGTTTTCTGCAAAAAAATACTACAATTAACTGTTCCAAAGCTTTTATTTCTTGTTTTTCTGGGATGTGGAAAGTATTGTAAGAAACATAATTGCCTAAAAACACATTTTATGTATAGAAATAACAAATTTAAAAATATGATTTTTAATTATTTTTTTTTTATTTATGGTGGTTATGAAATTGTGTTTTTATCCCATATTTCTGTCATAGGAATCGATGTGTATTTTGGATCGATGAGTGATAAACTTAATAGCCCGTGGTACAGACCCCTTTTTATGAAATATTAACATCCGCCGGAAACTTCGTAAATACTTTTATCTCATCGTAACCTAAAACTATTTTATCTACGAAAACTCTTAAAATTGGAGCGTTTTCAATCTGTAGGAGTTCAAGATTTGTCTATTTATTTAATTGCCTACTAAAAACCCGTAAATACCCATTTTCTTTCTACTTTAGCCGTTGAGGATAATTTGATCACAAAATCGATAAAAAAAAGTTGCATACAAAAATATTGGGCCGTTTGTCCTTTATAACCTCGTTATTTTGAAAATTTGGCGGTGTAGGTCACGGCTCAATATTTTTGAAGGCCAACTTTTCCCTCGATTTTGTGATCAAATTATCTTAAGATCCTAGTAGAAATCAAATGGGTATTTACGAGTTTTTAGTACCTAATTAAATAGATAAAGTTTGCACCCTTCCAGATTGAAAACTCCCCAATTCTAAGAGTTTTCGTAAATAAAATAGTTGCAGGTTACGATGAGATGAAACTATTTACGAAGTTTCAGTCCTATGTTGATAATTCGATAAAAAGGGGTTACCAACGTACCACGGACTATAATGTATCTTACTAAAATTGACCTTTGAAATAAAGAAACCCACGGATTGCTTCAATTATTTTAATGGAAAAGCAAATATTAGAGCTAGAATTCGACTTGTGAGTTTGATTTCATGTAATTGAGACATCCTTTAACCTCAACTTCTACTTAGGTTTAGTTAGTTACCTTATTAGCTCAAGACTCTTACTGATTAGAGCAGACTTTCCCACTGACTTAGTAATTTTATGGGAACTTTCGCTAGCAATAAATTAGCATTTGTTTTGCATAGCAATTGTTTAATTTGAGTAGTCTCCATGAAGACGCTTCCGCATGATAATGTCCGGTTGTTATGGCTCGGGAATTGAAGGAGTCTTCGCCCTGAAGAAATAGAGTATATGAACTTTTTTTTTTTTTTAAACGTAATTGCATTGTTTATCTAATATTTTCTTAAAAAAAATATATATGCATCGTGTTTTGAGGGGATTCCTCCCTTTTTAGCATTTTCATCGAATATCCTAGCTCTTTGTAGGATAAAATATCAGCTTTCGCTTTCAGGCTGACAGATCACGTAAACCATTTTCTCCTGTCAGTCGGTGTTTTATTGAAAATCCTTACCCCCGTTTTATTGATATGAAAATAGAGTGAGTAAAATAGATGTACAGTTAAAAATATAATAATAATAAATAAAACACCAATAGCTAGATGACAAATTTTCGCTGTTTCTAAAGTCCACTGTATTTTTTTAAAGTGATGTCATATTCAAGTTTTTTGAAGTGATAACTTATTTAGCCCCCCCCCCCCGCTTTGCATTTTTTTGTGGATAGTGAATTAGACTGAGCCGTCACGCTCATTCGGGTTAAGTCGGCTCAAGTCATATTTCATACTAAGCTTTGTCCTTATAAATTGATCATATCCACAGACCTGTTGAGAAAAATGCACTTTTGCCTGCATATGACCGCTGGAATACAAAATGGAGGCCATATGAACGTCTAACTTGGAATCCTCATACCAGACTGAAACGACAAGAAACCGCTCGACTTTTCCGATTACTTCAGCACTTACTACACAAACGCTCTAAGCTTCCAGTTAATTACAAAAGACTCATATACATGACTACAATAAGACCTATTTAGAGTTACGGATATGAGCTCTGGGGCTCCACTAAGCCATCGAATTCCTCTCGTATCGTGTATCGTATGAATATATCGTATGAATCCTTACAATCCAAAATCCTTCGTAAAATACACACTGCTCCTTACTTTGTTACAAATAAAACTATTCATAACGACCTTAATGTTCCTCATGTTCCGGACCTTGCCCAATCCAGATACCTATCCTTCCATAACAAACTTCAGAACCTTCTAAACCCTCTCGTTTCTAATCTTGCTTGCTCCTCGATTCCTGATAATCTTCCGAGGCGTCTGAAAAGAAGATGGCCTCGAGATCTCCTTTTGTAAATACATTTTTAGAGTGCTATCAGTGGGTAGCTTCTCATCAAGTGGTTTCATGTTATTATATTCCTTTGTTCACATTTACTGAATGTATTTTTATTTGTAATACAATTGTAAATATCATCAATAAAAATTAAAAAAAAATATTTAAGAATGTATATTACTTAACTATCTTATTTTCAACCATTCAAAGGCTAGAGCAATTATAATTTAATAACTAAACTCCGAAAGTATACAGAAAATCGCAATTTTCAATATAAAACAGCTCTTAATCTGTATATAAGTTTGTACGCTTAATCTGTATAATATAAGACAACATACACGTGTATACATTGGCTTACATATTATACATCTATCGTGTGGTCTCAAGCACACACCGTCGTTTTTTTTTTTTTTTTTTACAGCGCCTCTTGATTTTCTGCCAAGATCCTTATTTATTCCTGTTGATTTTAAACATCGTGAGTATAAATAGTGATATTTATCAGTCTTCTTCCATTAAAGCTTGTCCCCGCTTGTTAGAAACACTAAGGCGACTTGAGATCTCAAAGATAAGTGTCACGGAGGGATCAAGGCTGTCCGCAAATGGCGAAGTCGATGTTATTTAATTAAAGCTTGTTCCTTCAGTCGTAAAGTTTTACTACGCCCGAGGTCAGTTTCTGTACCGTCGATGCTTAAGGTAGACATCGTATGACTAAGCATCATTATAAAGATGAATTATATATATATATATATATATATATATATATATATATATATATATATATATATATATATATGAATTATATATATATAACATAAACGATTCAAAACTCAACTGGGAACAGGGAAATATCATCAGCACAGAAAATATAAGATCACTCCATGAAATCCAAACTCTTACCGTTTTTATTTTTCTTTCACAATTATGCCATGAAATGACGAAACGTTGGAGTATTAGTTTTTTATAACCCTCATTTTAGGGATACAAGGTTTAGTTTAGTAGGATTTTTCCATTTAGGATTATTATGTTGCCTATATTATGATGATATGGTAATATAGTTGTACTAATCTCTATTCTACTTTCACAGTCACAAAATCTTCCACATCGAGGGACATCGCGTTCTGTGTGCACTAGGCTTTTTATGCGGATTACTAATGTTCTTTCCTACACAATGTATTAATTAATCACCATCATCTAGAAAAAATAAATAAAGTTTGTTTATTATGAGAACTTTGTTAAAAAAAAACTCTGCACGATAACTGGAGCGATCTGGAATCAGAGTACAAACACATGGAGAAAAAAGACCAATAAAGAACTGCTTACAAAAACTGGCCAATCAATAGTCCGTAATATGAAGGCACGGAGGTTAAGATGGGCGGGGCATTTATCTCGTAGCAATCCGTCTAAATGCCTCTACGTAACAATGAATGCCTCAAAATAAGGTAAAAGATCCCGTGAAGGCCAAAAAGCAGATGGATAGATGTAATCAACAAATATGCAATAGAGCTAAGTGCAGATAAATGAATAGAAATAGCCCAAGACAGGCAGAGATGGAGCAGGCTTGTTGAGGCGGCAAAAGATCTATATGGTCTGCATAGGCTGATCTACGGGGGGGGGATGGTGCTTTCAGACTGAAGCTCCTCCCAAAATGGTAAAATATAACTCTGTTGTATGAAAAAAAAATCTCTAAAAGTATTATTGTTTCTTCTAATTACATTTAATAGGACTTAATATGATCACTTAAACACAATTTCATATAGGGGTACTTAGTTTCTTTCTTTCTTCCGAAATAATTATCGTAATAAAAAAAAATCTTTCGAACCGAAGCCCCAAAATTAAATCCTGGATCCGTTAGAGATGGTCTGTAATGCCAACAGAAAAAATAAAATGTGTTTGTAATTTCGTTACTTTGTAAAATTTTCCATAATTTAAAATTTAACCTTTGATAATCTGATGAGACCATGCAGTCTACATGTTCGGATTATCAAGACCGTCCTATATTGTTATTTATAGTAAATATCTTATAGTTAACCGTTGTTTAAAATAATTTGAAAATCTATCCTACTTACAATATTATTTTTACCGTGAAAGTAACTTTTTTTTCTATATGATCAGTATTCTAGATATTTAGCTTCCGTTTTATTGTTGCCATCCGTCGCCGTTGCTCTATGTAGGACGCGCATGGTTTTATGTGCTGTTCCGGTGCGATAGGAGCATGGGATGAAGGAGTAGGTAATCCTCAGATTTATGTGCTCCGGAGAACCTAGCCTTAAGATCCGACCTATCTTCGGGTGGTATTATAACAATTTATGTTCCCATTTTGTTATCTCCAAACTTAAATGTAACCGCAATGCCATGGTCTATTGTTATATGCATTGTGGTAAGTAATGAAATGGAGTTTTTTACTTACTGTATTGATATTTAGAACTTAAAAATAAAACGCTGGAAATTATTTCACAATGGTTTATTATTTCCAAACAATTATACATATAAAGTAACGAAGAAAAATTAATAAAAGGTGATGCCTATTATTGGCCTGAACATTTTTTTTTTCATTAGTAATTTGCTAAAAAAATAGCATTACTGAAGTAGCATTTTCAAAAATCAAAACAAAGGATAGTTACCTTTGCAGTAGAACACATAAAAAATATCTTGAGACCATATCTTTGCTCCAAATTGTCCGATTGTAACGTTTTTTTTTTGTTTTTAGGAAATTTCGTAAACTTTTAGATTACTGTAACAATATCAACAAGAAGTGAATACTTTTTGATTTATTCGGAAATCTAATTTTACCATCCCTCGTAGCTTTTCTTCCAGCTTCTTTTCGTTGAAATTGTATAGATAAATTTAAAGCGCATCGAAAAAAAGACTTTAGCCAAGTTTCATTGAAATTCAATCTATAGCACAGAATTTTCGGCCTTCCTCTTGAAAGGAAAGGCGAATAGTAACGTCGATGATATGAGTATCATCCTCGGGTGACCTCTTTCTTTAAATCCGAATTTTCAAAAAATCGGTCTATTAATTTCGGAGATAATGCGCGGACGGCCAAACAAATTTATTATTCGATTTTCGAATTCTACGTATCCTGAAAGGTAACACCTCAAATTTTGAAGAGGGTCATGTTTTTGAAAATAATAATCCAAAATATAATAATATCTGGTGCGGTGCGTGATCGCACTTTTACTTATCATTGTACCTTGTGTAAAATAGCTCGTTTTAATTACATGTGGGCTACCTAAATGAAATTTGGCTAACCAATACAGGTGTGTTCGGTTAATGCATCATCCCCATAAACACTGTAAATTTTTCTATGAGCTTCTGCAGCACGCTTAACTTTTTTAAAATAATACAACAAAATATGCCGATTATGAATGGTATTTTCTTCCATGATCACAGTGAAACAGCAAACACAATACTAAGCTAGTTCCAACAAGAGTTAACAGAGATAGTTGTTGACATATTAGAAACAGGATAAACAATCCACCTTAGGGATTAATTCATCAGATAACAAGTGTATAATAGTGAAATCGAATGGACTTATTTGCCAACCCAATATTAACCGTAAGAAATAATTTCTACGATGTTGCCTATGATATTTTACACCATTTCATTTCCAATTGATAAAATAGTTATGTTATGTTTTATTTTAAGTAATTATATCAATTAATATAATGCTTTTTTTCTTTTGATAATAAATTTTTCCTAAAGTAAATTGACTAAAATACAATTTATTTTCCAGAAATGTTTTTTTTTAATATTTCATTTAGTTTCCCCTTTTTGTGGCATAAAGAATAATATATTTTATTTCTGGTGGGGTCAGAAGAGAGGGTTTCTTCGACGGTAAAACATATTCATTCAAAACAATTAATTACTATCGAAAAAATTGTGGCCAGGTCAAAAATATTAAAGGAAATATAGATAGAAGGAAATACACAAACTTGAAATAGTAATTGCATGTTGATAAGACAAATTAAAAAAAAATTGTTTAAATTAATAATATATAATAGTGGATCTTGTATGTGAAAAATTGTGAGCTTTATTCAAAACATCCTCAACATCTCGCGTGGAAATCTCTTTTTGAAATTTTGTGTAAGCGAAATATGTGGGCAGTTAACCTAACATTAGGTAACAATAGAAAAGTCTTGTACATATTTGAGTAGTTTAAATGGTGGAGAATCTTGAAAAGTAGAAAAAGGAAATACATATTTTGATATAATATTTAATTTTTTTTTTCTCAAGCCTTTTGACTTCGACTTTTCGCCACGAATCCATCACTAGAAGCTTTTTGTGTCTGACATAGGCGACAGCAGTTATTGTTTGTTTCTCTTCTTCGAGATATCCAGAGAGCACGTAGTTTATTAACCGAACGCGATCACAATTTACTCACCCTTCATCAGGCACTCAGGCGCCTTAACTCGCTCGTCCACCACGGCTCCATTTTTGTTGAAAACTCATATTCGAAACTTTTTGTCATCATATTCCTTTCTTTTACTATACACAGCATCCCAGAAGTTGACGGAAATCATTAATGGAGATGATAGTAGACATCATGGACTACAAAAAAATTTATAACTACAAGGCCAAATTTTGTGTTTTTGTTTTGGTAAATAAATCATGTTTTTTGTAATATAGAAAGTGATAACGAAAAAAATACTCAATTAAAGTAATCAGCAATTTCTTCACTGTAATCTAAACAAAAATTATTTGAAAATATAGCTCGTAATTGGTAAAATAATTTAGAACTTTTCAATGGCCAAACTAAGCTAAGTTTTGTCTTTTAAAAAATCATAAATTATTTGCAATTTTTTTTTATTTAACCGTCCTCCAACTGCACTACAGAAACCCTGCTTTTTCAAGAAGTTTCTTGTTTAATAAACGTTAAGTACATATTAATTAAGTTGAGGTTTATTTAGGAAAAATTTTTCCTTCAGATTCACCTCAAGTTGTGTAAAAAGATGGCTGAAATAAATTATTGCAAAGCTTTAATTTATTTTTTCTTATTACCTTGGATGTATAGTAATAAATATAAATAAAATAATATAGTGTAAAGCAACTTTATATTTTATCAATACTCCTTCCATAATAAACTTCAGAATCATCCTAACCCTCTCGTTTCTAACCTTGCTTCCTCTTCAATTCCTGATAACCCTCCGAGGCGTCTGAAAAGAAGATGGCCCCGTGATCTCCTAATGTAAACATATCATTAGAGTGCTACCATTGGGTAGTTACTCAGCAAGTGTTTTTCATGTCATTATATACATTATGTTCTAATTTACTAGACGTATATATTTAATGCAGTTGTAAATGTCTTTAAGAAAAAAAACAAAAAAAAACAACAGAAAATCTATCAATACGAAGGCACGTTCATTTGTTTTATTTCTTCTTTTAAAAAAGTTGTGAATATCTTTAAACATCATATTTTGTTTTTAATAATAAAATTAAGTAGCGAAAAATGGACCAATTAAATTTATATCAGATGACCCTTGTTTAATTGATGTCGGTTTTAAAATAGATTGGCTTAATACCAACACGACCTTCGTTCAAAACATTCCTTATTATTCAATTTTTTTTGGATGAAATATCATTTTTTTTTCGTTAAAGAATAAATTTAAAAAGCTCTCCTATAGCTTAACCTGCGCACAGCTAATTTATAATCTAAAAGCGAAGAAATAAATATGATATTTACGCAAAATTAATCACGTCATTTCTTTAAACAACTTCAGGTGAATCTCAATTTTTTTCCTAGTAAACCTCAACTTAATTGATATGTACTTTAAGCTAATTAAACGAAGAAGTTTTTGTAAAATTAGGATAAATGTAGTACATAGTAAATGTAGTTAAAGGGTGATAAAAAAAAAATCACAAATAATTTATTACTTTAAACTTAGCTTTGTCCGCCCAATATATATACCAATATACCTCTTTAGATAATTTTAAGAATGACAAACTCAACTTTTGTTTAAAGCAAATTTTTTCTACTTTACTATGGAGCAACGTTTAGTTACTTAAATAAAATATCTTTTTTGTTATCGCTTCCTATTCAACAAAAAAAAACCGAGACTCGCATAAAAAAAACACAAATCTTGAATTTCTTACTTTTCTGCTGGAAATTGGGCAATTATTTATATGTACTTTTTTGTAGATCTTGATGTCAACTATCAGCAATTTAAATATTTCCATCTACTTATAGAAGACTGTGTATAAACAACATAAAATTGCCTGTATATTGTATTTATTTACCAGATTCAGTTTTTTATTGTCAAAATTGTTCTCACTCATCATTTTCTGATGTTATATATTTTATGGAGATTGGAGTATTTTTTCTTGTTATGGATTATTTCATTTTATTAATTAGTTATTGATCTTAGTGATCATAAAAATAACAAATATAATAATAGCAACATAAATAAATTAAAAGAAAATATTCGGTTGGCAAATAAGTCCTTTCGGTTTTTCAGAGTGAAATAAAACTCAATGTATTATATACATAAAATTAATTATAATCTACAGTATATTGAGCATTATTTAATAGGACCTTTTCCCATCTTTCCACTAACTGCATAATGCCTTGTTCATAGAATGTCTGGAGTTTATTGTTAAAAAACTGATCCAAGTGGTTTTTTATGTCCTCTTCATTTTGCAATTTCTTTGCATTCATAAACTTCTGCAGAGACCGGACTAAGTGCTAATCACTTGGAGCTAGGTCTGTTGAATAGGGAGGGTGGGGCAAAAGGCCCCATCCAAGGCTCAATAACTTATTGCGAGTGATCAATGAGGTGTGAGACCTAGCGTTGTCTTGGTGGAACACAACATCCTTCCGATTAGCCAGCTCTGGGCTTTTATTTTAAATTGATTTATCCAATTTTGTTAATTGTGAGCAGTATAGAGTTGAATCAATTGTTTGTCCTGATGGCAATAGCTTATAGAAAATAACCCGCTTGAAATCTCACCATATGGAAAGTATTATCTTCTCTGGATGCAATCCGAATTTTGACAATGTTCTAGAAGCCTCACTACTAGGTCCACAAGATTTTCTACGGACTACATTATTGTAAAATATCCATTTTTCATCTCCTGCTACCGACCTTTACAAAAATGGGTCGGTTTTTTGTCGTATCCGCAGTGAATCACAAACAGAAATGCGTGTTGTCAAGTTGACTTTGGTTAGAAAGTAAGGGATCCAAACATTGTGCAAATGGTTTTCTACGCTTGTGTGTGACACATTTAGGACCTTGGCAATCTCTCGCACTGATTGGGTGGGATTATGACCAACAATAGCCTTAACATTGCTCGTTTTAATTACATGTGGGCAACCTAAATGAAATTTGGCTAACCAGTACAGGTGCGTTCAGTTAAGGCATCATCCCCATAAACACTGCAATTTTTTCTATGAGATTCTACAGCACGCTTACCTTTCTTAAAATAATAGAACAAAATATGCCGATAATGAATGATATTTTCTTCCATATTCACAGTGAAGTAGCAAACACAATACTAAGCTAGTTCCGACAAGAGTTAACAGATATAGTTGTTAACATATTAGAAACAGGGTAACAATCCACCTTAGGGATTAATTCATCAGATAACAAGTGTATAATAGTGAAACCGAATGGACTTATTTGCCAACCCAATATTAACCGTAAGAAATAATTTCTACGATGTTGCCTATGATATTTTACACCATTTCATTTCTAATTGACAAAATAGTTATGTTATGTTTTATTTTAAGTAATTATATCAATTAATATTAAAGGTTTATTAAAACAGTAAAAACAATTTATGAAAATGCTTTTTTTCTTTTGATAATAAATTTTTCCTAAATTAAATTGACTAAAATACAATTTATTTTCAAGAAATGTAGTTTTTTTTATATTTCATTTAGTTTCCCCTTTTTGTGGCATAAAGAATAATATATTTTATTTCTGGTTGGGTAAGAAGAGAGGGTTTCTTCGAATACGAGACTAGGTTATTTTTTACTAAGTCCCCCTGGCTGAAGAAGTTGGATGAAGTAGGAGGTCCCTGGAGGCTAAATTCAGTGGAGTTTGCATAATTTTATAGGATGATTCTTTCACAGTAGGAAACTGGGCGTTTTCTCTTCTTGGCGTATTTAAAGTTTTAGTGCCTTTTTATAGTTTTTGTATTATTTATTTTTTTTTAATTGCTTATAGAAATTTATATTAAAAAAAAACCAAGTCACTTATCCATAAATTTACGATAATTATACTATTTTTTAAATATCTTTAATTAATGTAAAATCGTACAAGGTCCAAATTATACGTTGATTTTGAAACTACGTGTGTTTTGTATGGTCAATTCCTTGATGAATAATAATTAATAGTATATAATTTTCTGCCATTTTAACACCGCAAGATATAAGTTTTTCCCTCAAAATAGAAATAATTCATAGTTGGCAATCTATGTGCAATAAGAGTCCGCCAAGCAAATAAAAAAATATTTTAAAAAACCAGTAAAGCCGTGCTCAACATCAAATCGTTATATCCGCAGAGAAGAAGTTGTCTTAACCAGACTGGGAATAGGCCACACCAATATTACCCATTCACATCTCATTAGCAAGCAGCCACCACCACAATGTGAACACTGCAATAATACACTTGCAGTCAGCCACATGTTACAGGAGTGTTCTTTTTACTTATCAAATCTCAATAGTCTAGGACTTAACCTCCAATATCAAATATTCTGATTGATGACGAAGTCAGAATAAAATTAGTGTTAAATAAAATTGAACAAATTATACTGAGGTAACTCAGTGGATTGGGCATTGACTACTTAAGCTCAAAGTCCCAGGTCGAGCTCGGCTAATGGCAGATAAATTATTTATTCTGTTTCATCGGCTGTGGATCGATCCTGTGGTTAGAAGACTCTCCTGGTGCACACTCAGCCTTTATGCAATGGATACATAATAAATTAAAGAAGGAAACCTGGCGGTTAAGTGTGTTGCCATTCAAATCAACTCCTTGCCGACCGTTGACTATGAAACAGTGCTTCCCAATATAATGCTGAACCCAAGACCCTTCAAAGGTTGTTGTGATACAGGTTTTTTTTTCTCCTTTAATATATAGTTTTCATCCTAACAGCAGAAGAGAATGACGGTTCTGCTGTAGGTTTGGCTCTCATCTTTCAATAAGTTGCATTGATGACAAAAGTAATACATTTTAATAAAATTAAGTTTATGCAATAGATAGGTTTTTATTTCTTTCGCTACGTCCTTGGAGGAGAAGGAATGAATTACCAACGAAGAAACTGATCTATCAATATCTCTTCATATGAAGGCAAAGAGGTTACATTGAGAAGGATATGCAACGCAAACCTCTGACTACCTCAGTGGTTGGCAAGAGACCGCGCAGGGTACAGAGACAAAATGCAGTGAATAGATAGATTCAACAAACATACTTTTGAGCTGAATGCAACCAACTGAAATGTCATATCTCAAGATAGAAACAGCTGAATTAGGTTGGTTCGGGAGGGCCTAAAACATTCAAGGTTTGTGATGCTGATAGGAAATAAAAAAAAAAGGGGGCAGCGTTCTTTATAATTAAAACAATAAAGTTACGTTTTGATGTAAGTGTCACACGAAACAGTGCAGATCTTAGCAGAGGAGATACCTCTCGATCTCCTTCTGTAAGAAGATTTGATCAAATATGCCTGCAAGATAGAAGGCCTAGGAGGAATTTCGAAGGAACTTGGACTGAGGATTGAGGAATGGCCAAATAGATGGAAAGCAACATTGAGAGAAGTTACCGTCGAAGAAAGCTACCATGGAACACCCTTAGTTCACTACCACTAAGGGGACTACCTTAAGGAAGTATTTTCCCATTGTCCGATTAGCAGTAAGATGGATCAAACCAGACTATTGAGCCTCTCATTTCCTCACTGGACATGAGGGTTTTCGTGCCAACTTACATAGTCTTGGAAAATATATCGGTCTCCTATTCTCCAGTGCCCTGGAAACTGCCTAACATGTCATCAGCAACTGCACTGCATTTGATGCACTGAGGGTCTATTGAGGAGCACAGTTATCTACACGCTCTACGAAGGAGATCTATGTCTACTCGTCGCTGCAGATAACTTATAACTAACAGATACAACGAGGCATTCGTGTATGGGTGGAAGGAAGTTAAAGGTACAGCTCATTTCAATATGGGAGTAAGAAGACAATCTCATTCTCAATCCAGGGTGACTCCAGGATAGAAATCAAAAGGGAAAATGCATCAATTTTATTGTTATATACAATAAAATGGAATCTCGTATAAAGGGAGGGAATAGGGAGGATAAATAAATAAATAAATATTATATATTTTGAACGAGAATTTTGCTATTCGTTAATAATATGTACTCGTCCCATACATGTCTACAGCCCGGTAGTGAACTGAAGTAAAAATTAATGTTTTATTTTTCCTTTACCCTTGGATTTTCCAATTAGTCTCTAAAACTCCATTTTAACTTATTGTCTACGCCCTTTAATTTTTTTTCTTCTAAATTTTAAAGAAATAATTTTATTGCTTAGATTTAACCTTTTTTGTTAGTAGACGTCTCACATTTGTTTTAGGAGTGCATATATATATATATATATATATATATATATATATATATATATATATATATATATATATCATCATCTAATAATATATGCATATAGATGTCGTTGAAAACAACAACTTAGTGCCGCGTGAGTTATCACTAGGTCTGCATATAGGTCAGCTATAGTAAGTTGAAGAGGGCAATGCTTCATTACGTTACTGCGAACAAAATTTTATTATGGCATTATGAACAGACTTTTGATAGAAATTTAGCAGTGATTCATATGTTATTATTATGTTATCCGTTACTTTTTGAAAAGGAACTAATCCCTCTGTTATAATGTTGGTCGACTAGACGTGATTTCTCGCCACCATGTTCCGTTCCAGATGTTAACCCTTATAGAAACATTCTTCAGTGATTCTGGGAATTTAACTATTGTGTTTCTGGATTCGTAGGAACGACGCTGTTTACTACTCGATGGAACTGTTTTGTAACAGTTTAAAGTAAATTCTGAACGTCAAATGGATAGATCAAGTCCGAAATAGATATATACCGTTTCATTATGAACATAGACCATTAGTTGCATAATTTTTAATTCATTTCGTATAGTTCTAAGATAACCAGGACTTATTTCGATAATATTTCTAATTGGGCTAATAAAATCACAATCTAACAATTTTTTCTGTCTGTTAGTTTTAGAAAGATTTAACTCCTTTCCAAAATGAGCGATTCATTTATATTTCATGCACAATATTGATTTTATGTATTAAATTATAAAAATAAAATTATTTTGGTAGTAGAGAGGGGTGGCCGTAGTTCCAGATGTCTCCCCTGAATACTTGGCCGCATACAAATATCGTTTGATTTCTAAAAGCTCATCAAAAATAAAAAAAATATTTTTTTATAATAATATTGAAATAGTTTTGAAGTTTAATTACAATTTCAAACAAAAACAATTACGGGTAATTAAGATGATGGCTTGTTATTTCTACATTTTTTATCTATTAGCCTTGCTAACAAGCTAGCAACTGTACTAACAGGATTGCCAATTATTGCTATCAATATTTTTCTTAATTGTGTGCTATTCAATTATTGGTTTTAAAATTAAATATAATTATACTATTACGTAGTATGTGGTAGATATATTCCTATGAATGCAGTATCAAGTTCAATTATATGCAAATAAAAATTCACCATAATATTTATTTAAAAATTTCTGACAAGTAGGATGAATATAATGAGCCCTTTCTTCTGATTTCATTATTAGCTATATTTAAAAGTTTTTAATTCGTCTTTTGAGCATTAAAACCACAGTAGAAACCATTTTTAAAATTATAGTCTTGTAATAGAAAATTACACCTCTATCGGAAAGAAGTACAAGGAATTTGATAAAATCAATATTGGATGAGTATTGTATCAATGTTATGTTAATATTATAAATTATTGCCCACTTACTAGACTTGGAACCGAAAAACCATGGAGTCTTAAGCGCTAAAGACAAAAAAAAAAAAAAAAAAAAAGGTGTGTGCTTTGGTCCACACGATAGATGTGAAAACTTCAACTAGTTTTCGGGGAAGTATGTTGTATACATCAACTATAAATGTTTTAAGGGGAAGACGTTAGCCAAGTTTCATTAAAATCGTTAAAGCCGGTACAGTCTAAAGCGAATCACGTTTTTCGGCCGCCATTTAGAAACGAAAAACCTGATGATAATGAAACGTATAAAAAAACACTTCTAAATATTATATAATTGTTGTGTCAAAATTTCAAAGAAATCGGTGAAGAACTTTCGGAGATTAGCTGTTTTGAACAAAATACCATTTATATATTTATTTACAAACTATTTCATATTTTTATTTATTGATATAACACTACAGCTCGTCATAGCTATCAAACAAAAAAAAAAAAGAAGAAAGAAAATCGGTTGAATAATAGAGGAGAAAAAGGGCTGAACCATTTTATTTTTGCCTGTTTATATAATGATATCTTTTACACTGGTACCTTTTATTGATGAAATTTAAACACATTTCATGGTCTCATTTTATATTTTTGATTTATACAAGATACATTGTATTTTCCCCCCCCCCCTGATATGGGCCTATTTTTTGAGAAACTCTCCCTCTCTCCCTGTTCCCTAGGAACAGACCAATCAGCTTGCAGGACAAAGCCGCTACCTGCCAATCTGTATACAAGAGGGCTTCCTCCGCTTCGCCTTCCTTCAAAAATCTATCACCATTGTGTTTTCTTATACAGCTCCTCACGGATTTATTATACAATATATGGTTATTATAAAAATAGTCTTATATTTTATAAATATATAAAATATCAAGCCTTGGTTATCATTTGAATAAAAAAATATTTATTCATAGTGAATACTTTCGACTTATTAGAAATATATACTTAGTCCGAATTAAAAAAAATAAAAATTATTATCAAATTTTAAAGTTAGGATTTAGGCTCTGATAATACCAAACTTATCAAGTAAAATAAAATAAGATTATCCTTCATGTTGTCTGAATTCAAATTTTACAAATGTTTTATTTTTTTTTTTATCTAGCTCACACCGTTGCGTATCTTATACTTTCCAACTGATAATATTGTTTTCAGTTTTACAACTTACACCAAACAAATATTTCTCTGTTTTTGTCTCTCATCCTCATTGTCTCTAAATTGAGATCTTTAGGTTAAAATATATTTCATTAATTTTAACGAAAGTATATTTATAAAGTCACGGGCGGATCTACCGAGGGGAGGGGAGGAAGAGGGAGAGGAGGGCTTTGGGGCTGAAGCCCTCTCAAAATGGTAAAATATAACCATGTTTTATGGTAAAAAATATTTTAAAATTTTCTTTTAAAGTATTATTGTTCGTGTAATTAGATTTAAAAGGACTTAAGGAGTCACTTAAACATCATTTCATACATGTAGTTAGTTTATTTCTCTTTTCCCAAAGTAATTATCGTTATTTTTATGGGAAAAAAAAGCTTTCGGGCTGAAGTCCCTCCCAAAATTAAATCCTGTATCCGGTAGTATATAAATTAAAGGTTAGAGAGGTTTGACAGTATCTCTTTTGGCAGCCATATCTGTCAAGCTAAGGTAGTATCAGACCACGCCCCCATTCCTCACCATAACATCTAATAGCACTGCTATTTCAAATTTTCAGCTAAGTATGAATCATTTTTTGTAATTTGAAAAATGCAATCTTAATCTTATTTTTTTTTCTTTTTTACTTTTTTTATTGAATATTAATACATTCTACCACATTAAAGGGCAATTCTTAAATATGTTCTCATCACTTGGATTTATTTCAGTTCCAATTTGCAGGATTTATTTTCCATGAAAGTATATAATTCATGTAAAATGTTTTTCCTTTATATAATTTTTAAAATTTATCTACCGCTTAAAATTTATGTTATAAAAATGAAAAAAAAAAAAAATGTTTTTATTATTTCTCTCAAAATAAGATCAAAATGTTTTATCACTGCTAGATCCAAAAACTTTCCGTTTTGTTCTTAGAAATTCCACATTGTGGATCCTTATTAAATAGGTATCAAAAGAAGATATTTACAATTTCAAAACATTAAATAATTTTTTTCCGAGCAAAATTTACAAAAAAGCAGGATTCAGAAAGCTTGGATGGAACACCTTAATTAATAGTAAATTATTTTCCAGAACGCATTAGTTTTATTTTTTAATCGCTTAATTATATTATTTTATGACGAACCCATCTTTAATGAAAAAAAACGAATCGTGAGTCATCAAATCAAAGTGATTAATTTCAGCCAGCAATTATTCAAAGAGATGTATTGATTTGTAATGTCACGGTTCTTAAATTATTTTTAATATATGGAATTAAATATTTTTATTAATTATTTTTTTCGTTTTTAATCATTTTCCTTTTTGAAATTACTGAATCAATATAAATATGTTGTATTTTTTTTTACGCATTTATCATATCGATATTTTTATATATTTTATAAAATGGTAATATTAATTTTAAAATAATTAACATTAGAGTGCTACCAATGGGTAAACACTCTACAATTTTTTATGCTATTGTATCTCTTTGTACACATTTACTAGAACTTTGTACACATTTACTCTCTTTGTACACACATTTAATTTATACAGTTGTAAATTTCTTGAATAAGTAATAAGAAAGATAATTAACTGTATAACATTCAACTATTATTAGTATCTTTTTTTTTCGATGCAAGTATCGGTTCACGGATATTATGTATTTATGTTATTAGATTTTTTATTTCTGTAAGTAAATAAGTTATAATAATGAAGCTAGACGATGTCTTGGACGAGGTAAACGAAGTAGGATTCGTTCAGAACCATGAATCGAAAGTTATACTTTCGATTGCTACTTAACATTGTCGACAGTTTCCCTCCTGACTGGAGAAAGTGTCTGGAGAAGTTGTAATTTGGCCAACTGCTTCCTTTAGTATTATTCCTTTCCCTGTCGAAGGCAAACAAAGAAACAGGCCAATCCTTAGATCCTGCCCTCTTCGGGTATCTTCGTGCGGAACGACTCGTGTCGGAAAATTACAAGATAAAAGAACTAACTGCGAATAAATAATATTCAATTAATACTGTTCATCTGGACAAATTTTACTATTTTTGACATATTTTGAGGATTTCAATTGTTTTTTCTATATTCTACTAGTATACGTCAGCGAAGTATAATATTATCAAGGTAGTCTGGTCAACACAGAAAGTTGGTGAAACTTCCATTCCTTACCACGACTATTAAAAGAACAATGTCCTTAATAAGTGATTAGCTGGTTCCATTTGAAAATATCTTTTCAGGTTAACAACTAAGCAATAAAACAGCTATCTTTGAAGTTACTAATCCATTATTGTTCTCTCTCAAGACCTATTTGCTAGATGCAGAACTCAAGCGGACTTTACTTGGTCAGACGATATTACATTCCTAAGCATGGTAGACATTCTGATCGATCGATTGATGTACTGACGAACGGGACTGACGGTTTCCAAAAATCCTGAAATCGAAGCTTCATTCACGAGAACTGGAGGAGAGACTGAGTTAAAAGTGGTGGGGTAACTAGTTTATTGTTTTATAAACGATCTTCAATCCTTTTTTATAATCAAGTGGGCAATAAATTGATCCAAAAAAGAGGAAAATTGCATATTATATATATTAAAAAATCTTTAAAAAAAACTTCAACTGTTGTGTATGATTGATGTCATTTCTTTTTCTTCAGCATATTTATTATTTACACAATATTTTCCCTTAATTTTTTTAAGTTGAGCTTATATTTTTCTGACTTCAAACCAATTTTGGGGCACTAGGTAATTATTTATGAAGTAATTATTATAGTTCCTTTCTCTTGATGTCCAATGATATAAAGGATAATGGCCAAATATGTTTTTTTAATCAAATATATTATTAATAGACAATGCGCCTGCTCCCCATTGTCTCTTATCTCGACAGAGCTAAAACGATGTCATTCTGATTAATACGCGTAGATTAAAGTAATCCTTGTCAGTCTTGATAATATCATTCATGACTGATCCTGTAGAGACCGCTTAAGATTATGGAAATCTATTACGGGCAGTATAAATGCCATAACTGGATTTTTTATTGATTTATTAAAAATATGAAACTGTTTCTTTCTTATCGGAAGTGCCCAAGAAAGCATTGAGCTTCATTTAATTACCTTTTCAATAGATTTTTGGTTCCTAGAATACTATATTTGTATTAATTATATAATCATAAATATATATATGTATATATATATATATATATATATATATATATATATATATATATATATATTTATTTATAATTATATAATTCATAAATAGAAATATTTTAATTTTAAAATCTATACATCTGATAAGCAACCCAAGGCAACCAGAACACTTTAAGGGGCATTCGGCAAGAATCACTAAGTGTGTCCCTTCTGAAAGAACTGATTCAATTTTTGTAAATTTGAATTGGTTATTTTATTTATATGTGAATCCAAGGCCGTACGCAGCTTTCATATTAGGGGGAGGGGAGGGGGAAGGGAGATTGAATAAAGGAAAATCTGAAGTAGATAAATAATTTTAAAATCTAAAATATTATACTAAGCAGTATATTATCATTACGATTCATAAGTATTTTTTCATGAAACACAATAGATATGTATATATATATATATATATATATATATATATATATATATATATATATATATATATATATATATATATATATAGAAAAACAATTTTTAAGCAAGTTTATATTGTAATGATGGTAAGGCATAGAATTGCGAATCGACAGAAATATAAGCAGTGCCTCGATTGCTCTGACCTTATTTATTCTATTTATTTTTAAATACTCCCAAATTATGTTTTAATTGTAATTTATCACCATACTTTGAAAATTTATTTTTATTAATTTTTTTATTTTAAATTGTTAAAATAATAACAATTAATGTTTTATTTTTGTTCAAATTATTTAGGAGGAAGGGCCACATGTAAAATTTATATTTTTCTGTAATTTCTTAGAAACATCTCTATTTATTGCTACTAACTTATTATGCAATGTTCATTGAATATTTAAATCTGGTTTTTTTTTCCTCAACCTGTACAGGACGCCTTTTTAATAATTACTTATAGAACAGTAATAAATATTTTACCTCTGCTTATTTCGAGCCAGAATATTGGAGCTAGAAATTCTAAATGATCCTCAGCCGGACGCTTCCTTAGTTTCATTCAGACTTTTGGATTTTATTTTGTCATTTTCCTTATTACATACTTGAAAAGGGGTCTGAAAGGATTTTTCTATTAAGTAAGTGATTGCAGCTGTGTTAACAGGTTTTGACAGTTACCTTTTATACAACCCGAAACGAATCTTTCTACAGAGCGAACGAAGTCTAAAAAAAAAAAATTTAAAGAGCTCTTTTATCCATAATGTTGTTGAGCTACTGCCTGCCTAGGTAAGAACAGACCGACGGACAATACATTTCTCGACATAGTTCACTTTCTCCACTGCCCCTTTTACGTCACTACATCCCAGCTAAGGTTCTTTCCTTATTGGTCGAGGAACCGCGTACCCGATTCTCGTTTAGAACGATTCTGTTTTAGTCACAAGCGGATCCAGGATTTAATTTTGTGGAGCGAAAGGTTTATATATATATCACGATTATTACTTTGGAATAATTACATGAAATGTAATTACTCTAACAATAATACTTTCAGAGATAATTTTTTAATTTTTTTTTCATAAGACGTGTTTATACTTCACCATTTTGGAGGCTTCTGCCCGAAAGACTTCCCCCTCAGATCCGGCTGTGGTTTTAGTGCCTGTTATTTTTCTTTTAGGGCTTTAAGCATCTTCGCTGGGAAAAGTTAGCGAGTGTTGACTGGTATTTGGATATCTTACTTTCGACTTTCCAACTTCTCGAGAAATCCTCAACTATTCTGCACGAATGCCTGTAATTGTCTGAAATGTACTGTCTTTCATTTGGCATTACTAGTGTTTTACTGTAACACTAAGGTCTAATCATTAATAATTCAAAATATTATCTATACTTGAATGATAATAACGTACAAATAAAGATGATCTAAAAATAATAATTCATAATTGACGAAAAAGCGTTTTAAATTATTACTCAAATGTTTGTTATTATTAAGGAAGGAGATGGTCTGTGGTGGCGCTTATAAATAGACTAAATAGTGGCAAAACTATTTAATAAAAATCCAACGTTTCGACCCGACTTTGCAGGTCTTCTTTAGGGCTAGAACATTTATTATTATTATTTTCTTTATTTAATTATATTCTTATTCTTTTGTATAATGATCCTCCCAAAAAACTTTATGAAGATATAATATACATACACTATAATTAAGACATACATTGTAATATTTCTTAATAAACACATTCTACAAAAAAAAAAAAAATAAAAAAAATAAAATAATAATGATGTAGGAAATATTGGACCTTAGATTCTTATAATAAGAGAAGTTAACCAAGTTTGTTTACCTTCATTTGAAGTAGTTGAGGTGTGAATGAGTTTTAGATGAATTTTATTTTCTTATTTTTGCTTTAATTTACTTTTTGCTATCCACAGATTTTGTAACCATTATCTATTTATATATCCTTCTATCTGTGAAGTCATCTATTTTTTTTTTTACTTTTGTTCTTATTTCATTACTACTTATTATGGGTTGTTTATTTTTTTACTTTATTTTATTTATTTTTTAATTTTTTTCACAATTACTTTCATTTATTTTTCTTGTATGCATATATTATATGAGTAGATATCTTTTTAGTTATAATATTTATTGTCGTTGGGTTCGGCAGATTGTGTTATTATTCAATAAATAATATAAAGGAAGAAAAGGACTATCTAGTTGGGGGAGGAGGGGAGGGAGTATTTCTAGTTGCCGATAAGAGGTTTCACACAGTTAATGTTTTGGACACTTGAGAAAAAAAAACTGTCTATTTTTTAATGAACGTGAATAATGTGTTCATTGATTTTTTTTTTTTTTTTTTAGTTTTTGTTGATGATATGCTGTTTTTCATGTAATGTCTATCGGTTTATTTTTCATAATTTTTCTTTTCAATTCTAATGATCATAATCCCTGATGAAGGCCTGAAACTTAGGTCGTTCCCTCGCCCCAAATATCTTTTTGGTAATTCTAATGTCTGCATCCTCCAATAAACTGTTCTTATTATTAAGGATTTACAGTCCACCATTCTCTACCAGAAGGGTACATCAGGAAATACAATATAATTTGTTAAAATAAAAAAACATTATTATTTGGAAATATTTAAATATGAATTTGTTAAAAATGTTGAGACTCTTCCTCCATTGTGGTTTCCAAGTAGGTCATCTTTTTCTTTTTTCCTCTGAAGATTATCAGGTATTGTTATAGAAGCGAGATAAAAGGATGATGTTTCTGTCTGTGGCCTTGGAGTTTATTGCGGAAGGTACTTATCTACATTTCTAAAGGAAAATTGACTTCTAAAGATAGTATCCTGGCTATTTCAAAAAGGCGTTAATGACATTTCATGAATTCAAAGTGCTTAGATGAATTTCCTATCCGTGAAATGAGAACATTTTACATTCAAAATGACTATTTTTGAAATATATATATTTATTTCTGCATACTAAGTTTTTGCATAGATTACTTGACGAAACCAAAGCATTTTTATTTAAAATATTTACTCTCTTTTTCTATGTATTTTCCCCAAGATTTTATCTACTTTTCATTTCCAAAACTAAAAAATTCATTGTTTTGTATAGACATGAGGTTAGAAAATGAGTTTTTGAGAAAGTGGGAATCATTTTCAAAAATTTTACCTTTAAGGAAATAGTCCAAATTTCTGAACAGGTTTTAATCTTTTGGAGATAATTCTGGCGAATAAGGTGCAGTACGATGTGGATGTTAATGTTTTACCCCTGGGTAAAAAGAAGAAATGAATTATTCCTGCCATTGACCACCTCACAGAAACCATTAATTTGTTTAGATGCAAATTTTTTTTTCATACCACTGGCGAATAGTCTGTTTGTTAGAACACCCTTTTCCGAACGCATTGCATTTGGGCTTCCAAGTTGTCCAAGTTAAAAATCATTAAAAAAAATTACTCGAAAATCGTGTGTTTCCGTCGTCATATTTGATGGCATACTAAACTATGTTTGATCAATTGGAATGATTGTAAATATTAGCAACAAAGAGAGGATTAATGATGGCTAATTATAATATGTAAAAATAAACGTTGTAAATAATAGAAGTTCACTAATAATTTTTCATAAGATTCATCTTTGGGATCCTCAGACGTTCCCATGTTTCCTGTTTGTACACCGAGTTGAAGTGGCTCTATCCTACTTTACGACGGTAATTCCTTCAAGTCCTCAGGGCCAAAAATTCTACCTACATTCTAGAACTCCTTACTCTACTTTCCTCTATTCACTCTCGTAATACCAGATCTCAACCCATAGATCTATATGTATATCCTCTCCCATAAAACCACTTTCTTCAGCAAATCCTTCGTCATTTGTGTTACATCCTTTTGGAACGTCCACGTCGAACCACGTCCATATTTTTTGAACTATGATGTTGAACTCTTATTTTAAGGGGACTTCAGTCTCAGAATAAAATTATTTTTCATTCATTAATGCTACATTGAATTTCTGAAATAATAAAGTCGAGAATTTCATATGAAATGACCTAATAAAAGTTTATCACTATCAAAAATATACCTAGTGACATTTTGCAATAAACCGAAGATGTATTTAATTGTACAATGCTTTTTTTTTTTTTCTAAATTCCATATTTAGGGGTTGACTTTATTTCATGAGTGGTGAGTTGAGAAGGGAATAATGTAGTCCTTCTCATTTTTGCTTCCTAGGTTACTCGGCCTTCCTGATCTTGGTAACGACTACGCAATGGCTTATAACCAAATAAATAAAGAAAACCTTCATAAACAGCGTTCGAAAGTAATCCATCCTGTCTCTCCTAGTTACTCTGGTGTCTTGTTCGTCCTCTGCCGTTTATTGGTATTCTTCCACCAGACAGTTAAGTAACACTTCATTGGAATATTCCAAGACGTTACTCCGCCATTAGCATGAAACATGTCTCCCATCCTGGATGAGCCATCGACAAGTTGTCAGTACGGTAGATCTTCCACGTATGGTCACAAGGACGAAGAATACAGATCCTTGAAACATAGACGCAATAATGGTACATGGGATTTCGCATGCTGTTAGTAATAGGCCCCACTTTTTGCGAACGTCGCATAATTTTTTTTAAAAAATACTTTGATAAGTTATAGCTCATTCACACTATGCACAATAAGTAGGAATAAATAAACAGCAAAATAATAATACTATAAGTAAATGTATATAAAATAAAAGATGCTAAATAAACTAAACTAATCAAAATAACTACTTAAATACACACATTCTTTTATACAATATTCATTCACTCAAGTTCTCCGAGCCGAGCCTTTCCTCCCATTTGTGGAAGGAAAGGCAGGACTCTTGGAGATCCCAGCGCCTCTCACTCTGCTGTTACATAAAATACTGGTATATATAAAATTAAGGTTTACAATTTCTATATTAAACATTATTATGATAATTTTTTTTTCTATCTCGTAATAAAATATATTTTATCGATGAGCTGGAACGGAACCCTATGGTAGAGGAAATATTTCTCTTCAAATTTTGATCCACATCTGTTAGGACAATGAGCAGATGAGTTATAGTGAAATTTGAAAATGGTATTTTAGGCATAATATGAAAAATAATATTCAGCAGCACCTCTTTAGCTTCTTTTTTTTCTCCCTTATTCAGGAAACGGGAATTCTCATCCAGCACCTTTTCAGTCGCCTCATGATAGACATCTCAATTGTGGCCATTTAATAAATCTATTGTTGTATCTGTGTAGTTTAATATGAAATTGGGAGTAAAAAGTACAATTTATATACAATATAAAATATAGTATAGTAGAATCAGGGGTGCCCATAAGTGGATTTGTTGGCGTAACTTGCGCCATCAAAATTTTTGAGTAGGGCACATTTTGATGGGATTTTGAATTTTTGAGAGGGACAAATTTCGATGAGATATGAATTGTCGGACTTAAGGGCAAGGGAAAAACAGGCAGCATGTGTAATTGTACATGATCTACGTTATTTATAATTCTATCTTGCTCTGTTTTTAAGAAAAGGTGATCAATAAAATATCTTGGGGGAATGGCGAGGGGTAAGTTCTTGCATCATGGACCTTAGGGGGTGGGCACCTCTGAGTAGAATATATACTCATGTATTATGTATAAATTTCTTTTATTTAAAAAAAAGTATATATATATTTATTGTATAAATATAAACCACTTCTGTATATTTATATATAAGTTCATTTATTGTCCTACAGATTAACGAGTATGCTGTGTATATAGCAACCCAATATAATTGGGCAGCAATCTTTTATATTTTATATGAAAATAAAGTATTGTGTTTCTCTCTAAATATGTAAACATATATATGTAAAATACCTATATGAATTTTATATGTAATAAAACACTTGTATTAAAAAAGAAAATGGGTTGAGATATACACATAGGTGTCCGATACGTTCTTGTTGCTTTTAAAAATGTACAATAGCCTTGTTCTGATGCTAAAAACACGCGGACATCAATCTCTTCTCCTTCAATTCTTTCGTTGGTGGGAAATTCAAAGTTTAATATTTTAAAGTGATTTATAGCATACTTCTTAGTTAGAGCAATTTGTCCAACCGATCCAGATGTTTGACAGCTTTCTAGTTAAAACTTTTCTTACAACTTCCTCCCAATTAACATTTTCTGATTCTCAACTTATCCATTATTTTTGATACATTAATAACGTAACTAGACATAAAGAAAAAAATACTGTGACTTTTCATTTGTATATTAAATATTTAATACAAGAAACTCGTTTCGTTTCTGGGTGCTATTTCTCGAAACGCAAATTAAAATTTAATATCATTAATATTTAAAAAGCGAAGGCAAAGTCTACGCTGAAATCAATTTGCGGGTTCGTTTTTTTGAATAAAAGCTCCACCGGCAGACCATAAATACAGGTCATTCTGCATTTTAATTAAAACGTTGTCTTCTTTTTTTTCCCTTGTTTTTCAATTAGTCTTTACAAATTGACCTGGAGGTCTATAAACTTGCGTTGAAATCAAAGGGAGATATTTTTTTAGTTTAAATGAAATCACCTACATTGTGGGAAAACATGGACTTATTTGTTTTTAGTTCATGTGTTTGAAAATGTGTTAATATACTGCAATAAGGATAAGATGGAAAAATATACAAGCGACCGAAATTGACCTGAAGGAAAATTAGGTAACTTTAATAATTGTTTGTTGTGTTGTATAATTGAAGCGGTAAAAAAAATATAAATATATATATATATATATATATATATATATATATATATATATATATATATATATATATATATATATATATATACATACATACATACATATATATTGGGTTGGCAAATAAGTCCTTTTGGTTTTTCAGGGTGAAATAAAACTCAATGTATCATAGACATAAAATTTATTTTAATCTAAAAGATTATTTAATATGACTTTTACCCGTCTTGCCACTAATTAAATGATGCCATGTTCATCAAATGTCTGAAGTTTATCATTAGAAAACTGATCCAAGTGGTTTTTGATATCCTCTTTCTTTTGGAATTTCTTTTCATTCATGGAATCCTGCAGAGACCGGAATAAGGGGAAATTACTGCATGGAGCTAGGTGTGATGAATAGGGAGGGTGGGGCAAAGGTTTCTATCCAAGGCTCACTAATTTATTTCGACTGACCAATGAAGTGTGGGGGCCTATGGTTGTCTTGGTGGAACACAACAATCTTCCGATCATTCATAACTCTTCAGGATGGTCTCCAAATTCCATGTTGCTATATCCGTTGGAAAACTGAATTATTGCTCTTCAAAGCCGTATCAATGTTTTTTTTAATTTAATACCTACATAAGGAATAAACAATAATAATAATACTGCAATTTTTTTTTTTTTTATGAATTCTGCAGAACGCTTACCTTTTTTAAATTAATACTACAAAATATCTCGATAATGAATGATATTTTCTTCCATATTCACAGCGCAATAGCAAACACAACACGAAGCTAGTTTCAACAAAACTTAACAGACATGGTTGTTGACATATTAGAAACAGAATAAACAATTCTTCTCAGGGATTAATTCATCAGATAAGAAGTGTATTATAGGGACATAACAATCAACAGAAAAATCTAAAGGATTTATTTGCCAAAAGGCTGAGGTGTTAAAAAGAGAAGTTTGACAAAAAACGTGATGTGAAAATAAATTTTTGAAAATAGTCAATTTAGGTTAGTGAATATCTCGAAAACCGCAACAGATACAAAATACATTAATATAAACTGTCTGAAAGTGCCTGAAAGAAATTTTATCAGATTTTATTTTTTATGCAAAAATGTTTCGTCTGCTACGTCTCGTTTTCAAGACATATGAGAAAATCTTGAAAAAGTGACCTTTATGGTGCCTCCTCCATCATGAAGCAGAAGGGGTCGGGGTGGGGACTTTTGCTATGTTTATCTCCTAAGAATACCTAACAAATTCCCGAAGTTAAATGTCCATCCTCCATGCACTCTACAAGTACATTTTCGCCGTTCATTGACGCTGTTATAAATAGTTCGCTGTTGAAGCAATTACGCATTGGTACAGGTTATTAACTTTTGAGGATTATAAGGCTTGACAAATTTAGACAATTCTTTGGAGTCGGAAGAGCAAAAAATCTCCTTGAGAAAGATATGCTATCTCTAAATTGTCCAGATGGTGTCAGAAAGAACGGCCATTATTCCCAGTTGTGTACAATTTATTCTGAATGACCAACGCTAGTAGCCTGTGCCTTCAATATAATATCACTAAGCTGAAAAACATTTGTCCATTCCGCTGCCTTTATGATACATCGTTGATGTTATATTTGTATTTTGTTGTTCTTTCCTGGTTCTTTTATATAACGTGTTGGTGTTTCTACTACCTGAGTCATTAACCATATTTACTATACAATGTCTTATATTAATTTTGTATATGTATAAATATAATATTTTATTTATGTATACTAAGTACAATAACAAAAATTTATAAGAAATCAAGATAATCACTAAGATATGTGCAAAATCAAGAAAATAATTAAATAAATACTGATACAATTTAAATTAAATTAGGATTATTGAATTTTATGAAATATTTCATTTTGTTTTTTGCTTATTAATTTTAATTAGACTTAAGTATTTAAAAAAAAATCATATTAATCTCAGCAATAAAAATAAGTAAAATACAAGGACTATTAGATAATTAATTATAATATTATTGTTTCAAAAATAATATTTAGGTTGGTACGCTTAGTCGCTCCTATAATTCCCCTTAAACGTTTTGAAACTCAATGAAAAATATTTTTAAGTTCTATTCGATTGCAGTGGCGTTTCTATAATACAATAGTCATTGTAAATTGAAACAGTCCTGTTACCTCCTTTATTTACTCAATGCTCAATCGATACTTTAACGCGTTTTCTGACCAATGTTTAAGAGAAGAAGAAACATCAAATTGGCTAAATCTTTATCATTGAGTATTCCTTTTATTCCAATTTCTTAAGTGTGATATTTTCAATTAAAATTTATTAATTATATTTATTTCAATTAAAGTTTCTTTGTTTTGTTTGTATGTATATGTAATAATATATGTAACTTATTAAGCCCGAAAGTTACCAATAACAATCGCTGCTTACACACGATATCATCCCATCTACGTGTTGGTCTTCGTCCAAAACTTTTACTCATAGATTTAGCACTAAATAAATTTAGCTAAACAACTTGTCCTGCACATTTTTTTCATATTTTAATTATGTTTTCTGTTTATTAATTTTTGTTTATTTTTTTAATAACATATTTATCGTTTTTGTTCCAGGTAAGTTTTCTTTGGATTGAATTAACAGCTTTCAGGTAGAATTTGTCATTTCTTAATGATTTGTTTATGTGGTAGAGTTAGTATGTTTATTTTTGTAAAAATATTATGGTAAAATGACTTGCTTTGATATTCTATAATTAGTAAGATTTATTGATGATTACTATTCAGTGTTTTATATATATATATATATATATATATATATATATATATATATATATATATATATATATATATATATATATATATATATATAAACCTGTCCTCCCTTTATATTCGAGAATGTTCAGAATATTAGAAGGAAATTTAGGGGGATCCCATTTGAGTATCTTAAAATAACCTTGAAGTGTAATGCCGACTTTGTAACTTACCATAGTACTCCCCATAAAAAATATCATTAAAGAAACTGTTAATAAACTTAATTATCATTGGTTAGTTAGAGAAAATTAAACAATTGAATCAGCTGGTGAGAAATCGATCGATAGATAAATGATTGTATTACCTTGTCTGTGAACATCTTGAGGAGTGCCCATCTCCCCACGGTTGATGGCGCAAGAACATATCCTTCCCCTCTCCTCATCCCAAGATATTATCATTATTATTATCTTAAAAGCAGGGCAAGCTAAGGTAGAATTAGAAAAATCCTAGATCATACACAATTACACATGCTGCGGTCAGTTCCATTAGTCCGAAAATTCATAACGCCGTCGAAATTTGAACTTCTCAAAAATTAAAAAAATCGTCAAAATATGCTTCCCCCCTGAAAATTTTCAAAAATATGAAAACTCCTTTTGGGCACCTCTGATCATCTTGATAGTCACTCTTCCAAAAAATTCCTTTGGATTTACCTCTGATTCTAACTCTAAATTTATAGACACAATATAAATTGTTGATAAATATAAATCAGAATAAGTTCCTTCCACTAATTTATAACTTCGTTCAATCCATCTAAAACTATAATAAAATAAATAAATAATGGCTTAAATAATTTCTTTTCATAACGTTATTAAATTCGTGTTCTTTCCATTATTTAAAATATTTTCTTTCTTATATAAATCATGAAATAAATCATATATATATATATATATATATATATATATACATATATATTAAAAAATTAACATAAATAGTTATTTATCCTTTTAATAACGGAAAGCGCACATCCTGTAACAGCTTTTAGGATTACTCTATTTTTAGTTGCAGATTATATTCGATTCATACTAATGACGTGGTTCTATATTATTTATCTTCTTGTCACTGAATTTCGTTTTATTATCAAAGTGAGTCAGCAGATGAATCATACAAATAAAGAACCAATAATTTTCTTAAATTATATCATTTTTATTATTTCATTATATTAAATACTACTAAGTTCATTGTTCATGATAAACATATCAGAATAGAATAAGCAATTATATTCAGGAACGAAGTATCACATGAATAACAATGGTGTATAACAAAATAAAGATTATATCTGGCCGCAAGACCGTCAAACATAATGCAATACTAAAATATATATCTAAGTTTTTAAATAGTAAAATACAGAAAAATCTTTCAAAGGCAAATGAGGAAAGATATAACAAAGTATTCGCTACTAAACTAAAATAATAAATAAAAGGAAAGTTAAATTAATCTTATAAGCATTCGATCTTAAATTGTTATTTAAAAAATGTTTTATTAAATAAACGTAATTAAATAAGTATAGTAAAAAATATAAATAATTGTATCTATACCTAAATTAGTGAAAATACAACGCACTGATTTTTGACTAAACAAATAAAGTAAAATATATATTATATATAAATACACAAATATAAAACCAATTAGGTAATAGACAATTTCATAACGATTAAACTAACATAATTTAACCCGTTTCTTATTGATACTCTACTTTTAGAATTTTTTTTTTTCTGAAAAAAGTTTTCTAGCTGAATATCCGTATTTATTAAGTTAGAGATTTATTACAGAATAAGATGAGATTTATTTCTAGTTATTTAAAAGCAACTCAAGGGAGCGCGGTAGTTGAGTGGTGTATCACTAAGCTTCTAATGCTCAAGGTCAAGATACCAGATTCGAATCCCGGCTTATGGAAGAAAAATTATTTACTCTGTTTCATTGGCCGTGAGGCCACCCTGTGATAGGTAGACCCTCCTGGAACAAACCCAGCCTCTACTAAGTGGGTACCCTTAATTAAATAATTAATTAAACGGGACAATCTGCCGGTTGAGCGTGATATGACCCGATCCCCTCCCTGCAAAAACGTTGGCCTTGAAACAGTACTTTCCCTTAATAGTACTGAATCATAGTGGTACCAGGTGGTGTAGTAGTGGGACAGGTTTTTTTTAGAAAATTTAAAATAATTTGAAAATCAAAAATATGTGATTTTACATTAGCTAGCACTCTAAATTTACATAATATAGTCTCCTTTAAATGTTTATAACAAAGATAAACTGTTCTTAATTTTAAGGAATAGTAACTTAAATTTTAGTCAAGTATACTGTGAAGCAATATTAACCTATATAAATTAAATATTTTTCTAATTATCGCTTACTTTAAAAAACAAAAACAAATTACTTTAAAAAAAATTATTTTCTGCTTTTCTACGAAAAATCAGTCCATGGTTTATATCAATTTATTTGTGTTTATCTAGGGGTCTAATATCACCTTTTTAAATATTCCCCTTTATTTTCGGTACATATTATATACAAATGCATTTATTTGATGTGCTATGTAGTGTCTGATATATATTAATGGTAAGTCCACCAGAAAACCTCGAGGATTTAATTTTGCGTAACCTAAACATGAATACAAAAGAAGATATTGAAGAAGATCCATGAAGTTTGAAGGTG
The DNA here is from genome assembly GCA_928085145.1 of Nezara viridula. Lineage (NCBI taxonomy): Eukaryota > Metazoa > Arthropoda > Insecta > Hemiptera > Pentatomidae > Nezara > Nezara viridula. The sequence continues at coordinate 29,571,680 of OV725083.1, read as the reverse complement.
GAAGTTAGCGAGGCGAACTAGCCGAGAGACCGCATCCTCTGGCCTGAATGGTCACTTTCGATAAGGAAATAGAAAGTGGCCATCCCCGGGGTCAGCCAAGGCCGCCAAGGTGGGTACCAGCTCCATCATACCAAATTAGAGGCTTTCGTTTATCCTACCTTATGAGGGAGTAATAGCATAACTGTAAGGCAACGTATACTTACAAGATGAAAGTTGAAACAGAATTATGTAAAATCTTGCATCTTGAGAATATCTGACGTAGGCTTGTCGGTTTTCATTTGCAGGTAATTTTATATATATTTTAGGTTGATTCTTCGCCGCAATGTTTCTAGAATCTTCCTCCTCTGACAACAATACGGTAGTATAGATCCTTGTTCGGCTCTCAGGGGGGACAAACAAAAGGGAATATCATGAAGAAGTGGCGAATCTCAATTCGATCCTTAAATTCCTACAACTGAAATAAAAACCATTGAAAAAATATTGTGAGGGTTCAAAACTCGGATAGTTTCAGGAGTCAACACATCAAGAAGGGAAATTAAGTTTTAATGATTAATTAAAGAACTATCTGACCTTGTTTTTGAAGTACAAGAATGCTCGGTTTACCAGATGAAATCTGATACTTGCGGAAAACCTCTTAAGTACTATGGTTACCACGGAAAAAAAAATAATAAAACTAAGGTGTGTGTTATAGACCACCACACGATAGAAGAGAAAACATCAACTAGGCGAATACCATAATATGCGATATAAATTATAAATAATTTCTCATTATAAAGAAGATGAAATGCCGAACAATTCCCTCGCTTAATGTATGCTGTACCTATGTTTATTTTCTAAGATATTTTAATCCACATCTTCAATTAAAAACTCGTTATCATTTACTTTTCGACACTAGTTTTTCCTTTTCGCTTCCCTAACACGGCGTCGCGTTAAGATACAATTTTGAATAATAGCTCATTATAGAGAGGTTGAAATGAACAATTCCCTCGATTACAATATGCACGTCCGATTTTTATTTCCTTAGATATTTTAATCCATATGCAAAAACACTTAAATTAGGTGATTCCAGCCGATTTTACCTGAGCGTTACACTCTGACGGCTCAATCTAATTCACTATCTACAAACAAATTGCAAAACGCGCTTAAAGAAGTTTTCACTTAAAAAAAACAAGAAAAAAAAACTGTAACACTATAACCCATGGAGGGTTCAGTACTATGTTGAGAATTACTATTTCTTGATTAACGGTTGTACAAGGAGGTGATTTGACCGATATCACGCTCAACCGCCAGGTTTCCCCTCTCAATTAATGAATTAGTTTATAATAACTTTACAGAGCGATAAAAGAGAATAATTTATCTGCCACTAGCCGGATTCGAACTTAAGACCTTGAGCCTTGGAAGCCATTGCCCAACCAACTGAGCTACTTTCCTATTACGTGTTTAGGTTTCAAAATTTAAAAGATTGTTGATTATGTTAATCTTCGACGAACTAAAAATCTATTGATAGATAGAGGAGAATGTCTATTTATCTTAAATAAAAGTCATTGAAAAAAATGGGAAGTTTTAAAATTCAGACAGTAGAAGTATTTATGCTCTTGTTGTAAATGCCTAATGTGCTATAATGCTAAGCAGTCAGCACAAATTTTAAACGAATGGTAAATAAACTATCTGTGCTAAGGTGCTGAAGTTTTATACCAATCCAATAACGTTTTGAATTATTCTTAAAATGCCAGAGTGAAGTAAAAATACTTAGTTGCTGGATTATTTTTTTAAAAATGCTTTATTAGAAAGCATAAATGAAGATTCAGATGATTCATAAGGAAAAACTTGAGGAATACATCCTACGAAATCCTAGTTGTCTTTACATTCCATTTCTTTGGATATTGTACACAAACAAAGAACATAGAATCAAACACAGCAAACTTTACAATAATCTTATCCATGCGTTTACGAAGTTAGCAACACTTTACAGGACCATAGGCTGCGTTAAAATCGAGAGTGCTACCGACCATATTTAACACACAATTCGTAAATAATTATCGCGACTTTACACATTTAAGAGGTTTACAATATTTAGCTCTGGTTGTATGAATACACCTAGTTTCGAAATTCTACGAACCGAGACGTTATAAGTTGGGTTTTTAATATTTCGATGTGGACATCAAGAATCATTAGTTAGTTACAAAGAATTTTTTATTTTGAATATTGAATAGTTGAATTAAAAGCCAAGGTTACTTACGACTCGACTCTGCAGGGCTAAAACCACTAGCGGATCCAGGATTTAATTTTGGGGGGCTTCAGCCCGAATGATTTTTTTTCATATACGTATAACAATAATTAATTAGAAAAAAAATTAAGAAATTAACTACCTATATGAAATGGTGTGTAAGTGGTTCTTGAAGTCTTATTAAATGTAATTACACTAACAAGAATACTTTAAGAGATAGTTTTTAATCTTTTTTTCTGTAGAACATGGTTATATTTTAGCATTTTGGGGGGAGGGCTTCAGCCCGAAAGCCCCCTCCCCCCCGTAGATCCGCCTGTGGCTATAACCGACAAGACACAAAAAGATTTAGAGAATTGTGGAAGTTATATAATATTTAGACGAAAAATTATGAACAATTTGAATAAGCTTATTAAAATTATAAACATAAATATACTCTATTTATATTTTAATATTTTAATGTACTTACTGTTTGTAATTTTAATAAGCTTATTCACATTGTTCATAATTTTTTGTCTAAATATTATATAACTTCGACAATTCTCTATATTTTTTTGTATCTTGTCCTTTCTATCCCTGAAGAAGACCTGCAAAGTCGGGTCGTAACGTTGGCTTTTAATAAAATAGTTTTGCCACTATTTAGCCTATTTATGACCGTCATCCCGGACCATCTTCCTTTAATTTTTGATTTTTATCAAATAAAAAAAATATCCTGATTGTGTTGCCTGTTATCTCAGTAATAAACTTCTGTACTTCTTATAAGTGAGAAAACTACAAATAAAGCTAGCTTGTTCTTCACCAAAATAATCGGACTTAAGCGTGTACAATAATGAATTAGTAAAAGTTCAGAGATAATTATCTTATTGCGTAACTATTAAACTGGAGGTGTATTTTCCAGTGGGACAAGGTAATCAGTTATTAATAAATTGTTATTTTAAGAGCAATGGCAGTAATTAGTTACCTAACTTTTTTATATTTTAATAATAAATAAATCGTTCTATGGTATTCATCGAATCATTCAGGTGCCTGTAATAATTAATACCCGACGTTGTACAATTAGATAGGCTTCGAATACCATGAATAAATTAAAGGATTTATCGAGTGTGCTTGAGTACGTTAAAGAGCAACTCCAAACCTACTCCAAACTTCATTAGTGATTTAAGGCTGTATGGGGTGATAGCTGTGCTGCTTAACTATGCTCTGTATCTACAATGATCGGACTTCTTACTCGTTAATTGCAATCAATATACATTATGTGTTTATTACGTATATTATTATTATTAATTGGATGTTTATTACGTTATCTAAATAGTTCTAGAGTGGTCATAGACAAATAGGTTCTATGTAGGTTTTTCGTATTTTCTATTGAGTAAATAAAATATTGGAATTTACTCTTTTAATTTTTTGTTTTGACATTTTTTTTTTGTGTAATATGTTTGGATTGGAGCTTTTGAAGTCAGTGCTCTACCCACTGAGGTACAGCACTACCTTAATCTAAAATTTGAGCGAATCTATATTTGTTTATTTATGAATTTTCACAGTTTTCAAATGCAGATAAACAAACGGCCTTTCAAAGGCACATTAATCAGCCTTTGAAAAGGCTCCAAGTTTGAAATCCTACAAGGACCTAAACGCTTACTATGTTATCAAATTTAAGTTACAACTGCCAATAATTGAAGCATGTCAATAATTGGTGTCTTTATCCTATCCCTGTTTAATGTTTTTACCGTCACATCCGTTTGATATAAACTATTAGCTACACAAATGATTTCCTTGTATATCTGTGTTTGTAAAATGCGAAAATATGGAATTTCATAAAATTGACAAATATGGATACACTCAAATCTTAGATTAAAGTGTAGGTAAGTGGGTAGGCTCACTGACTCCCAAAGCTCAAGTTCCCGGGTTCTATTCCGGCTGATGGTAGATAATTATTTATTCTGTTTCATCAACCGTGGATCGACCATGGCGTCGGGAGATTCTCCTGGGGCATCCACATCTTTTATGAAGCGAGTACTCTTAATTAATAAATATACAACCGTTGTTGACCAAGAAACTGTACTTCTTTACATAGATCCCCGCCCACATCCCCTGATCCGGGAAAACCCCGTATAACCTTAAAGGTGAAGAAGGGTAGGTCCCTCCCTCCTCCCCTAAAAAAAAACTTTTTACATAGTACCGGATCAATGACCCTTCATTGTTTTTTTGCGGTACAGGTTTTTTTTTTTTTTTAATCTTAGATTATACTTCTATTTCTATCTCTCTTTGCTTCTTGGGACCTCAAATAAATGTTTGCGGTTAATTAAAATGCTTTTTTTTAATAGTAATATTCTGTTTAGTTTTCAAATAAAACTATAATATTAGTGTACTTGTAATAATCATTTCTTTGATCTAAGGGTCCATAACCAAATGTGGCGTCTGTGAATAGCGTGTTAAGCGCAAAAATCGTGTTTTCGGAAAAACGCAATTTGAAAGTTTGATGTTTTCACTGGTTCAAGTTCAAATTTTTAGTTCCAACCCATGATTCACAAAGGAATATTTATCTTTGTGAAAACCGAATAAATTAGCTCATTGGATATAAAGAAAAAAAAATAAATTATCCTTCTGGTGATACCCCAAAATTGCACTTAAAACAATATTCACAAGTGCCAAAGTATCTTAGGCTCTTTCTAATGAAAACGTATAAAACTGAGGTTCCCTTTTCGGTGTTAAGTTTTGAGAAGTACGACATCTATCTGTGCAACTATTGATGATGATTATGTTGATTTTCCTGTTCCAACTCTATTGTCTGGAATAGAAAACAGGGAGTATACTTGACTATAACAAGATAATTTAAGTATTGTTAAACGAAGGTACCAAGATGTTTCTTGATGTATGACTGATGACATAAATATCTCTCAGTGGTTGCTTCATAACTATTCTTTATGCGCATGATATAAGGATGCTTAGACTACACTAGAATCTACCTTACGAAACTAAATGAAGAATGTCGAGTGATAGATCTTCATGTGTTACGTAGCGTTACAAAACCTGTATGAGACTACAACCATTCATTTAACAGTATTCCAATGTAAAGTTAATTTCTTTTTTATTGCCTGTTTACGCTAAATTTATAAAAATGTTATAACTTAATCTACATGTATAGTTCTCATATGTGCATATCTCTAAGGCTAGAAGATATCACTTATGTTCTTTTTACTCAAAAGAAGTGTGCATACAAAGGTAAACTTTTTATAATAGTAATATATTACAATGCAGATTAGGTTACTTATGGAAATTATGGATGAATCTTTATTTAATTAAAATAATTAAAGCTAAATCTGCCAGAGCAAAACTAGCATTCCTCCTTTCTATGTCTTGGATATTCGTCCATAATTCGAGAGTTAAGCTATTATAGTCCTTTGTGTTTTCCCAGAATCCATCGACACCAATTTAATTTGCCTGGATCCTAACAATTAAGTACAAAAGGTTTGATTGTTGGTTATTTTATTATTTTATATACCCTTTAATTTTAGATATATAAATTGATAGCAATTATAATTTAAAAACAATAAATATCAATACATACTTCAACTTTTTTTTTGCTCGATCAAAACGTTAAGATGGTTTTATAGTTTATTTTCTTTTCTTCAAGTTGTTTGATTTTATTTTACTTTTCGTAAAGTCTGATTGAATGACTTTCAAGTTTCATTTCTTGTTGTTAGTTGATTAGCCAAATTTCATGGGAAAAAAAATATGATATGACAGGTGATATACCAATAGCATAACATTAATAATCGTGATAGAAAAACATTTAAAATTAGAATTTTTATTTTAAAAGAAAAATATCAGGATTGATACTTATTTAAAACTTGGCACTTATTTTTTTAAACAAAATATTTGGCTATTTTTCAAACATTCTCTTACAAAATAGAGACTAAACTTAAAAAATGTTTATACTTCTATTTGTACAATTATTGTGAGCCTTGAAATCCTAAATTTGTTTTTGACTGAGTGTGTACCAATAAAAAAAAATAAATAAATAAAAAGTTTAGTAAATAACATTTTTAAAAAATCCAAGATTTGCTATTTGTAAGTTTTTAACAAAAACAAAAGAGAAAGTCTTGCGGAAACCTTTCGTTTGACCCTTCCTGACGAAGGCCTATACTTTGGGCCGAAACGTCGGCAAAAATAAAAATACTTATTTATTTGTATTTTTTTTTTACTGATCACCCTAACCATTCTTCTCATAAAAAAAGGTTTAATAAATAAATAAAAACTCATATTAATACTATTACTAAGTTTACGTTAGTCTGCCCAAAAAATAAATAAATAATGAGAATGACTATTGTTTTAACATTTTTTTAAAAATTGTGAATGTTAATTAAAAAAATTAAGTGCTTTAAATATTTTTTTAAATATAATAATTGTATTATTGTTCAACAGTTACCATTTTTAATTACAGCTTACTTTTTAAAATTTATATTTATTAATCTGAAAATATTTACACATATACCCAGGCTGTTTGATAAATAGTAAATTACACCGGCATCTATTGCAGGTTTGTGCAATCAACAATTAATCTGATTGCAATAAACATTAGATTATACCCTTGCGTTCAACTTGCATCAAGCGCACTAATTATAATTATTGTTTTAGTGGATAATGTGATGTATTTGCTATGGTAATTTGTTCACAGTTGGGTTCATTACCATTTACCCATCTTATCATTAAAATCTCTTACATGGTAACGGTTATGTAATGGATTGTGCATTAATAACTCATACAGATGTGTTTCATAGCTTGATACAAGGAAAAAAAAAATTGATTACTTTCCAGACGATTAACCAGCTTTCTATCTAATACTTTCACTGTTAAACCGTGAAAGTAATTTAACCAAGGTCTATTTTATATATACATATGATCGATTTATGATTGGATGTTATATTAGTAACAAAATTATGTAGTAATTTATTAGTTTTAAAGAGGAAAACATTTGTATGTAGATGTGTTGCAATTTCTCTGGGGTTGGTTCCGTTTGTCGAGCAATGCTTCATTATTCATCGGACCGATTCATAATACCGTTACGAATGTTTACTTTTCCCTTGAACCGATTTGATCTATGATTTTCGTAAATGTCTGCATTTTAGAATAAATGGTTGTCAAACTAGTCTGTAGTCCATAAAACTTCGTTGCCACGACACATTCGACGGTTTCTAACCTGTTCGGTGTTTGTAATTAAGAGGTTGTAATTTCAGAGGAAATAAACTATTTTTCGCATTTTCTTGGCAACTCCTAGGAAGCTTTCTATTTTACTAAAAGGTGCTTACTAAGTTTAACAAATTTCATGGAACAAGATATATTACTGCCACTACTATTTGGCGTTCCGTTGAGTCACAACCTGTTCTATCATAGACCACCAGTGTCCTCTATTCTGTGATGCTGACTTCCACCCTCTTACTCCAAGCAGACATCAGCAGCGAAGCAGTCTTTCCAGCGGATCCTCGAACGTCCGACTCATCTGGTACCAAAAGGATCCTTGAAGGTATTTTGTCCGGATCCGTTCTTGCAACGGGACCAGCACAGCGAATTCTTGATGCTTTATGAATGTGGATACATCCAAATTATTTCTTTATTTAATTCAACAATCGTCCTTCTTCTCCAGGTACCGTGCTAGCATATCCCACTGTGTATTCGATGGAGCACTTTCCTTTCAAGCCTGAGGAGGACTTGCTCTTGGGCTTTAGTTGTAGTCCAACACTCCGAAGCGTATGTCAGCATTGGCCAGATGATTGTTTTATTCATTATTTCCTTCGACCCTTTAGACAAAGAACTTCCTCTTAAATGTTTTTGCAAACTGGAGTGGATTCCATTTTCTGAGAGGATTATTATTTGAAATTCTTCCTCTATGGACATATTACCAGTATAATATTTTTTTCTTCTACTTTTAGTGTAAAGAATAGTTTATGAAAAATGATAAAAACTAAAAATATTAAATTGTTGGCCCATGCGAATAATTCTCACAATTAGTGGGTGTATAAAAATATATACCGTTTTATCCAACCAAAGTGTAGTTTTATCAAACCATTTGCTGAAACTCAACCTTTATAATATAAAAATATTTTGAATATGTATATAATGGGGTGTATAAAAAAAAAGACCGTTTTATCAAATTCAAGATTTAAAAGGACTGTAAATATTTTAATCCTATTTAATACTTACGAATACTTAATAATCCCTTTAGAACATCCTCTAAGCTTATTTAATCCCATTCGGCTTCATCAAAAAAAGCTTCGGTTTAGTTATTTGTTTCAAAGAAGAACCATGACAGTATCGTACGAAATTCTCGTAATTTTAACGCATTACTGGAAATACAATTTCAGTCATTGAAGCAACTCGTGAAATTGTTAAATATGAAGGGATAGGTGTCCTTAACCAGGGTTCTGCGCGGCGTTGATTTGAAAAATTTAGCAGTGAAGACGCGACGTTGGAAAGGAAGGAAGGCTCCGGGCAACCATTAATGGATATTGATGAAGTTCTGCAGGAAGCTGTTGAGTCAAATCCGTCCACATATACTCGCAAACTTGCCAGGAAGTGTGTTGTGTCGTAAGATACTGTTAGAAACCTTATAATCTGCTTGGGGACGGCGAAAAAGAGCAGTATATTGGTCCAGAGGTTAGAAATCTGTTGAAAAACTCTCGACCTCGAACTCGTCCCTCATCACCGTATAGTTCAGACCTTACACCATCGGATTTCTTCAAGGGAAAAAATTGGTAATTTTGCGGAAGTTGAAATTGCGGTCCAAGAGTTCTTTGACAGCCACCCCAAAGAATGGTACCACCGTGGGATCAAGCAATTGGCTACCACAAGACTAATGCTGTTAGATAACAATGGACTATACTTTGAGTATTAATTATATTTTATATCAAAGAAATAAGAATTCAAATATTTGGTTGAAAAACGATCGATTTTTTTTTATACACACTATTATATTCTTCAGAGAAAAAATGTCAGTATAATATTTAAATAGGTAAATGCAAAGTATTATGAGTGAGAGGAATTAATTCTCATTAAAGATAATATACCAAAACATTTATCCAGGTTACAATTGGCTCAAAATGGTCCGATATCAGTGTTTTAAACAAATATTGTTGAGAATTTTTGCAAATACTCACCTTTGTTGAACCTTCATTGGTATTATAAAATGTATACGTTTTGAATTATACATAAATAAAGTTTTCATTCCTTAATAACTTTGGGGAAAGGTGGGAGGAGACTGTGTATTTATTTTTCCTAACTGAAGGAGGATACAATGATGTTTCATATATTGAATTTGATGAAATATTCCCGGAGACACTACGTACGTAAAGTGACCTTTGTATGAAGTAATAAATAAAGTTTACACTAAAAATAAATAAGTTAGATAAGAGTTATCGATTTGCTTGTCCATTTGTAGCATTTCTTTGTTTGTAGCATTGTTTATGTTTTCCGGATTATCCGATGTGGATTGGAAAGGAAAATAACAAAGCTACTCTCTGTTTTTCCTTTGTTTTTTTTTTCTACTCTCTTTAGTATTTGTTTTTTATCTTGTTGTGAGAAACATTAGTTAGTGTTGTTTTTTTTTTCTAAATAGGCCAGAATAACTTACTACAAAGCTCTTTCCCATTTAATGTCTGGTTTGATAAAATAAGCTATCCTAACCTAAGGATGGGAAGGGAAAGGCTGATAGGGGGTTCAGTAAAGATCTATAGATCACTCATTAACATTCTTGGTACCTTGGAGAGGGTGAGATGACTCTTGATTCATTTTAAGTAGCTAATAATATTTATTTTTTATAAATTTCATAGAATTAAGTTTAAGGACCACTTTGACAATATATTAAATACGGGAAATTATGATCTGTGTCCTCCTTCTGAGTACCAGAGTGCTGAACCGTTAATAGAAGGACCAAGTAAAGAGGAAGTTGAAGTAGCTATCGGAAAATTAAAATCATATAAAGCAGCGGGAGTCGATAATATTCCTACTGAACTAATTAAGGCATGCGGGGAAGCTGGAGTTTCTAAAATACATCGGTTGGTTAAAAAGATCTGGGTGAACGAGAAATTACCTGAAGAATGGAAAGAATCTATTCTTATTCCGATTCACAAAAAGGGTCCGAGGAAGGATTGTAATAACTATCAAGGAATTTCACTCCTTCCGGTATGTTATAAAATATTCACTTCAATCTTAACCAGTCGAATCACGGAATACGCCGAGGAAATTATCGGAGACTACCAATGCGGATTTAGACGGAATCGTTCGACTACTGATCAAATATTTTCTTTACGGCAAATATTAGAGAAAAAATTGGAGTATAACGGTATTGTTCACCAGCTGTATATAGATTTTAAAAAGGCTTACGATTCTATTGATCGCCAGAAACTGTATAATATTCTAATTGAGCAGGGGATTCCAAAAAAACTAGTAAATCTAGTCAGGATGTGCTTGACGGAGACACTCAATAAAGTTAGAATCGGTGATAATTTGTCCGAAAAATTTGAGGTTCGTTCGGGCTTAAAACAGGGGGATTCTCTTTCGCCTGTCCTGTTCAATTTGGCATTAGAACATGCCATTAGGGAGGTAATGCGAACCGAGAAAGGGTTGGATCTGGGCGGGACAACATCCGTGCTGGGCTATGCTGATGATCTGGTGCTGTTAAGCGAAGACGTTGAAACTATAAAACTAAATACGACAACGTTAATGAAAGCCGGTAAAGAACTAGGACTCGAAATAAACGTGGATAAAACAAAATATATGGTTAGCTGCAAAAATGGCGATACTAATAGTGATATCGATATAGATGGTAATATGTTTGAACAGGTAGATAAATTTAGGTATCTAGGTTCTACGATAACTAGAAAAAACGAAATTGAAGAAGAGATTAAGGTTAGACTGAAGGCGGGGAATGCTTGTTATTTTTCTGTGACAAAACTACTTACTTCGCGCCTCTTGTCTCGAAACTTAAAAATTAGAATCTATAAAACAATTATCTTGCCTAAAGTTCTTTATGGATGCGAATTATGGCCGCTTACATTAAGGGATGAGCAGCGTCTTAAGGTTTTTGAAAATAAAGTATTGCGTAGAATATTCGGACCGAAGAAGGATGAGTTAACCGGAGAGTTCAGACGGTTACACAACGCCGAATTGCGTAAGCTGTATCCGGGTAATGTAATTGAGGTAATTTCATCGCGGCGAATCAAATGGGCTTGTAAAGTTGTTGGACTTAGTAACGAGAGAATTCCTAAAAGGTTAATATTTGCTGTGCCGAATGGTAAGCGTCCGAGGGGTAGACCGAAGCGAAGGTGGGAAGATTGCATTAAAGCCGATCTGAAGGGACTGGGTTTGGACGGCGAACGGTGGAGGGAGGTGTGTAACAAGCGATTGGTGGTGTCGGCATCGAACCTTCGGGTTCGCTAAGCCTTATTATTATTATTATTATAAATTTCATTGAATTGTTTTTCACTCACTCAATAAACAGGACAAACATAACTCCTCTTTTTCTTTCTAATGAGGGCACAATTTGACTGGGGTTTAATGTTTGCGATGAGGAGTATAGCTTGTTTTTATTCATATATCCCTTCTTCTCTTTTTGGGCTATATTGAAATTTCCCGGGCCAGGTGATGAAATCGGTGGATTAATGCTGGAGTTAACTTCCCCCTCCCCCGGCACTGGGATGCGAACTTGTAGTTATTTTATCATTTATAACTTCGATTATCTGCTTGCTGTCCCCTTATTCATATTTACAACTTAATAAAAAAAATAAAATAAATAAATATGCTCAGAAAATATAAAGTATGATAATACGAGTAGCTTATAAAGAGACTACCCATCGACAGCACTTCAATGATTGTTTTAATTTAGTAGGTTCCTTGGCTCTCTTCTTTCCAGACGACACGGAGGGTTCTCAGGATTAGTTTTGGATGAAAGGTACTGCTTAGGCAACTTTTCTAATTATGGAAAATAACTCTTATGAGTTTTAATAAGGCAACATTCAAAATTTTAAGCAGTGGACTGTATCTTAATGGATTGGTAGGTTATAATGATTGTGAAAAAAATAGCTTTCCGTCTTTATGCCAACATACATCTTTTGTTACCTGGAGGGTCCTCCGTGCATCTACCGTGACTTCTAGTGCTGGAGTAGAATGATCATGGGTGACTGCCAAATGAAAAATGTCCCGAGTAAACCAGGAGCTCTCGAGGCTTAAGCGTTATCTTTTATCTTTTAGATCTGCCCCCACCACTCGCCGTAACGCGGGAAATCAAACCATTCTTTGGCACAACCAGGTACTGATTAAGTAGTGTGTATAGGCGATGAAGGATATTTGGATTAAAGGAAGAATATCTATTTTGAGCTAAATCTGCAACGAATATTAAGGTCTTTATGGATAATTTTATTTGTGGCATATAAGGAGAATTGGGGAATATACAGAGGATTTTGGATTGTAGGGATTGTATACGAGACGATTTTGAATATTTTTTGGAGGCCCACAGCTCATTCCGTTTCTCCAAATGGGGCATAAAATGTATATGAACTTTTTTGTAGTATATTGGAAGTTTAGAGCATTTTTCAAATAATAATTTAGTTATCGGAATCTACAAGTATCTTGTCGTTTTAGTCTTGTATGATGATTCCAAGTAAGACTTTTGTCTAGGTGGAGTATTAGGTGTCGGATTTTTTCAACAGGATAAGTGGAGTATTACTGAAAATATACTGTTCGAGAAGAAGCCATTGTTTTCCGCTGGAGGGTAATGGTTTGTTGATGGGATTTATTGGAATTCTTCGGTTTTGACACCATTTTATTATCCTTCAATGGCTGCGCTGTGTGACTGCAAACAATGGGATACAGTTGGCTCATATTGCTTTATAAGACAAACTTGTCATCAGCGCCAGTAGTAAGGACAGTGCTAGGATGAATTGGAATTGAAGTGTATTTAATTTTATTTATTTATTTTTTTACTTTCACTTACATATATATGAAATATATAGTAAGGGACAGTATTGGACAGATTGGAAATTTTCGAATCTGGATTTTCAACGGAAATACGTTTTTTATTTAGGCCTTCGGATCAAATACCAACCATTTGCGTAAATGACAGATCTATTTTTTTTCAAATCTATCAACATAAACATAATCAGTTAATCTCGTCCAAGCCGGTCGGCTCGTGTGTTGCATTGATTGACTGGTAAGCCACGTTTGAATACAACACCTTTGCTACTCACAGAATCATTATTCAAACAAATATTGTATTAATGTGTTATCTACTCTGATTAAGAGGTAAAATAGATCATATAACGGGTGTTAGTGACGTTTGATACGAATGGCAGTTCGATCCTCGACTTGTTGAATTAAAATGGATCAGTGCGGTAACGTTAATTGATGACTTGTCAGTAGCTGGCTATAGAAAGCCTGCCGATGATGTAGCGCATTAGTAGCCATATTTTCATAACATCTCGCGTCACTATTGGTCACACATTTACATAACACGTCAATTATATTCACCATTTAGGGTTTGATTGGGTCAAATGGATCGAAGTGAAAAATTATAATAATGATGAGAGGTTTTTTTATTTCTTATTTTAGACCATTCATTAAGATCAGTGTTTTTAAGTTGTGCTGCTCAATTGAAACGATATTCTAATTTTTTTAGGGTAGTTTAAATGATTTGTTTATTTATTTATGGAAGTTTACACCATTATTAGAATACAACTAGTAAATGTAAATGTGAACAGAATTGCCGAGATATACTGGCCGATGGTAGATCTTCCGAAATAGTTCTGAGTGAGATGATCCCGGAGCCATTTCCTTTTCAGGCGCCTGAAAGGATTATCAGGATTCGAGGAGGAAGCAAGTTTTCGAACAAGTGGTTTCGGGTGGATATAAAGGTCATGAAAGGATATCTCTCTAGATTGGGCCAAGTCAGCTACACTATTTTTCAATAAACGTATACACTACCGATTATTATAAATATGAGAACTTATTTGAAGATAATTACACAAAAAAAAAAAAAATTACAACCGAGTTTATAAGGAACTTTCTAAAACCTATTACTTACTAATATGAAAATACAAAAAAAAAAAATAAAAATAAAAAAAAAAAAAAATAAAGCTACTGTTTTGGAAATAAAATTTAAAATTTGTAGATATACGTTAATTATTTCATGAAAAAAAAATCCATAAAAAAAAAGTATTATCTGAATCCTTTTTTACATTCTTCTCATACTTTAGTCAAAGTATGTTAAGAATTTCGTTCTGAATTTTTAAACCATATTTTAATAGCAGGTCTTGTACCAGAATTTTTCCACATGTAGAGTATTGGAGAATTACTTGCTTGGTATTTAATATTTTATATATAATATAATTAATTGTATGCAAGATTTTGCTGGGATTTAGTTCTAAATGTTAGTTGGCTGAGAGAGGATGAATTGCTTTTAGTTAAGACTAAAGCCTTAGATCCCGACAACTTGGGCTCCTTCATCCACTTGGATTCTCTTCCTTACACTTACTTTGTGCCTCGTTCCTCTTAATTCTTCTTAAGGCTTATTCTTCTGGATCTGACAATTTCCTCTGTTTTGCAATTCTAATTCGTTTATTTTCTTTTATTGAAATACGCACAGTGCTTATACATATAAACATTTTATATAAACAAATACTGGATAGTTACTACTGGTGGTATGAAAATTATTGGTCAAGTTTGTAGGAGTGTGTGCAAGTAAAGTTTCCAGTTGGCGAAGTTGGTATCTTGATCTAGATAACAAGGCAAACTGTATTTCAGTAAACTGGTACAAACAGATGTAAACTGCCAACATTGTCCTGCAGTCCGCTTGTAATTATATTATTTGATAATTTATACAATCGCAATCATAGAAATGTTATCACCCCGTAAATATTTTATTTTATTTACCAGATCGATTACTAGGCGCAAAACATCCATGTCATCAATGCAAACATCCACTGTTCAGGTGGTTGGTACAAAAAATAAGAATAAAAAAAAAAAGAATTAATAGAATAAAATAAATAAATAATTATGATATTTTCTTATTATTCTTTTTTTATTAGAAAGCTTACGTCTATAATTTTTTTGATATTTAAGGCAATAATACTTCCAATTTTTTTAAATTACATTTGTTGTCTCTTACGTTTCGGGACAATTTTCCCATCATCAGAGCAATCTTTATCTTTACTTTCTTTTTTTTGATATGGCACCATTTGTCAAAAATCAAATATTTGTCACATTTTTTAAAACTATTTTTTGGTGTTACACATCTTTACATATTCATTGATACACACGTGTATCAATGAATATTTAAAGATGTGTAACACCAAAAAATAGTTTTAAAAAATGTGACAATTATTTGATTTTTGATAAAAAAACTATATGACAAAACTTAAATATGAAAAAATAATTATTATAATAGATACTTATAGATAATAACATAGAATAGATAAATAAATGAACTTAAAAAAAGCGATAAAATTAATAAATGAATTGAAATTAATAAATCAATGAACTTTTAAAATAAAAAAAATAAATCTGCAAAGGATGATTAGTTATAAGCTTGTTATACATGTTTTATAATGTTTTCATTGTCTAGCAACTTCATAACTTTGCTAAGGACTTCTATTGATTTTCCAGGGATGCTGATATATTCTGGACTATTACCGAGATCTTTTAACCTTGCGGTGTAAAAAGAGCACTTTTCCAAAACACGTTTTATAGTTAATGACTTGTCACACTTTTGACATCTGGTTATAAGATCTTTTGTTATGAGGTTGCGGTTAGTTGTTAAACAATATTCTAAATACAATCGCGCCATTAAGCGGTATAATTGTTTCTTTTTTTCTGCTCCCAGTTTTTTTCTTTCGCTTCTTCGAGACAATTTTGCCATCCTCAGATTATTCCTTATGTTTACTTGCTTTTGTGTTGTGACACCAGTTGTCAAAAATTCAAGAATAGTCATATCTTTTTACATATTTTTTTGGTGTTACACATTCAATTCTTGTTCAGAGATGTTAGTTGGTGTAATAATGAACAAGAAATGAATGTTTAACACCAAAAAAGTATGTAAAAAGATATGATAATTCTTACATTTTTGACAACCGGTACCACATCACAAAAGCAAGTAAACATAAGGAATACTCTGAGGATGAGAAAATTGTCCCGAAACGTAAGATATAATAAATTTAATTAAAAGGACTAAAGAAAATTGGAAGTATTTTCGCCTTAACCTTAGAAAAGCAAATTTTACTCTGGGACATTTTTAGTCCCCATATAATAACTACAATGAACAAAGAAATGACAATTGTCTGGAGATTGTGAATAATTAAATGAAAATTAAAAATAAATTGATTGCATAGTTGTCTAACCTTAATATAAAAATAAAGAAACATGTAAATTTTTCATAATATTAAAAATAAAGACATAGTACGTTTCATCAATTAGATTATTTTTTTTTAGGATTTCAATCGCTTCCAATACCTCGCAGATTTTATTAGTTGTTAACATTTTTTGCTAAATCTTTATTTTCCATCGAAGTTTTTTACGTCTATAATATTGTCAAGTCGATTTTTTTTTTATTAATTATTTTATTTTATCATAAATTTAAGAGTTGAAATAAGTTGAACGTTTCTGTGATCTGTCCATAATGTAAGAAGCTTCTCCTATATATATATACCTCTTTGTAATTATGAACATCGTATAATAAATGTGGAGCAAAGTGAAACAAAGTCCCTCCTTTAAACGTGATTAAAAAACTTAAATAAATTAATGACAAATAAAAATGGTCTACTTTCGCCATTAAACGTTAGAGGTTATATAACGCCGGTTATTCTGATATCTATTCAATAATTTATCACCTTAACAAAACTCTGTGATTGTATATATTATCCGGTGATTATGTAAAATATATATAAACTGAGAAGGAACCAATCGAAGATGTTACGTGTGTGTGTATATATATATATATATATATATATATATATATGCGTGTATATACATGTATATATATGTGTGTGTGTGTGTGTGTGTATATATATACACAGTATATATGTATGCACACGTAACATCTTCGATTGGTTCCTTCTCAGTTTTTATCATGTTGGCGGTACGGCTTTCTCCAGGTGTTCCTGGTTTTAACGTGCTCGCCGAATAACAGCTTCAAGTCGCTGCTTCATTGAGCAGCAGCTCTTCTTTTGGTTTTCTTTGAGGAGTTTTTAGATTCTTCTCAGCTCAGCTTCAGAGCGAAGCCCACAACGAAGTTTTCCGGAAGACTATCTCATACATAATTCATGATTTTCCGACACAATGCATCCATGAAATCATTTTTTTTTTTTTTTACAGGATTCTGTTGAAAAATCCTATGCTTATAGAAGTTATTTTTATAAATCTTAAAAAAAAATGCTTTGTCCGATAATTGAACGGGATTGCAATAAAATTATAAAAGTTAATAACATACCAATTAAACTTAACAAATTTAATTTGATGGGCATTCTTATCACTCATATTTAATATTTAATATTTATAAATTTGGAAGATTCTTCCATACATATACCTCTTTGTATGTTGTATTTCTTGCATATTTGCTGATTGGTAACAACAAGTGGACAGGTACAAATATATTTTTTGCAGCAAAAAAAAAAAAAAAAATGCAACAATTTAGTAAATCGGCATACACATAAATATTTATATTTATATTCAAGTTTATTTATTATCAGCCAATTTTACACCAATTTTTAAAATTTTGTCAACTTAAAGATTATCATATCTAATTATGTGGCTAAAGCACTCTTGCTCAATCTCCACTGGGTTTAGCCCTAGTGACGCGGTTGAGAGAGGTGTGCAGGGAACTCCTGGATTTATACTTTTCCCTCCACAGTTGGAGGGACAAGTCTGGTTTGGAGTTCTCTCGCCAAATTGTAAATACTGTATATAGGTGTGCATTTGTTCTTTTTATTTATTTATTTTTAGGTTATTTTATTCTTATTTATTGTATATATATTATTCATATTAATATTTCTATGTACTAAAATATGTATGTACTTTACAGGAACTCATCTATATATAAAAATTTAATGGGTTTTCCATCTGCTATTGAACCCAACATAATACAGAGAAAAATGTAGACATGAATATTCAAATGAAAAACAGGGATAACAAATGCATCATATAAAATTACGACGTTTAGGCTCGTTGAGCCATTTTCAAGTCTAAATACCAATCATGTACCTGTCCTTTTCACTTGCGAATTGCATGCGTCCACTCATAATTTTTGTCATGTCCACCTTATCATGTGTCGCCGACATGTCATCATTCTCATTTCTATTCCGTGACTAATGGTATGCACCGAAGAAAAAGTTGAGAAATCTACATATATATATTCATGGGTTTTATAACCTTCCACTGGAATCTATCAGGTCGATGCTAAACTCATCATACTTCTGAATTCATTCAATAGGTGAATCCATCGATAAAATTAGCGCTGAGTTTAGGAGCTTGCCTTATCATTCATAATGTATTCTATCCTTTAATACCTTTAATAAAATGTTTTAAAGACTGCGTTCTGGATTATAAAATATTGTAAGAAGTTCATTGAACAATTTCTAACTTTCGTGAAATCCATTTTAATTAGCTTTGAAAAAACAAAGCCGAAGTGTAACCGAGAGAGATAGTATCTTTCACTTTCACTGCCACGGGAGCATGGTTCGAGCAAACGAGCACTCTTACCTTCGTCGTTGCATTGTCTAGAAAAAGAAAAGATACAACTCCCGATCTAATGGTCAACTCGTTACGATTTACGGTTTCACGTAACTTGTTCCTTGTCGAAGGGAAGGTACGAACGATCCCTCTTGCGCAACTCCAGATCTTACGATATTTCCAAGAAGTGAAGGCTTATTATATTTGCGTAATAGTCAGTTTCTGAAGTCATTGAGCATCAAATGGATGTCCCATTCACTCATTAATTCATAAAAATTTCCAATCTCCTTGCTAATTAACTACTTTTATGCGTTTGTTGGTTGCGGTTATACTAACGCCTGCGTCTCTGAACGCGGTGGTATTAGGACATAGTACTTAAACATCTACACTCATGTGAACTGAAGGATTCAAGGGAAATTTAGGGCTGAACCGAGGGGTACCTAAAAGGAGATTTCATTGCGCAAGTTATACCATCAACCTTGTGGGAGTTCCCATCTCTGGCTGAAGCCCAAAATAGACTAAACATTTTTTTCATTGTATATATATATATATATATATATATATATATATATATATATATATATTATATATATATATATATATATATATATATATATATATATATACCTTTATAATTTACTTTTTTTATATATACTTTTTTGTTATTACTTTATCGTTATTTTTCTACTGTTTATTTTATATTTGTATGTATATTTAGTGTGAATGTAGCCGTACCTCACTATAACTATTGTCCATTAAATATAATGTTATCTTTTATCATTGTTGTGTAGCAACAAAACACCCTAATCAAATGAAAAACCGAAGTTTACCTATTATAAAATAATTATGGGTTCCCGTCCCAATAGCGGGGCTTTTAACTCTGGCATTGATCCCCCGTTCTCTCCCCTAGTCCGGGAAAACCCTGTATAGTTTAAAAGCCTAGGAAGGGATGGACAAAAAATGACTTAATCAATACGTTCACTTTTTTATTGAAAATTTTATTCCTGAAAGTGTTACAGTATTAAGTGTAACTAAAAAAAATTCAATATTTAATCCTGAATTCGTTACTGCTCATATGGAATATCTCACCTCTCACAAATTCTAGGAACAGCTAACTCAAATACAAAAACTACTTAAATTTCTTCTCCACCCGAGCAGTTTTGCGTTTGTTTGGTTTCCATAGCCTTTCCATATCCCAACGACGGTAGTAATTACAGTTAACTTACTAGAACAGTTGTAAATAAAATATGAAATACATAGGCTGAGTTCGAACTGCTTATTCTGCACTAAAGGAGTAGAATTCTAAAACTCTGACACCAAGGCATTCCAACATTTTCCTCATAAATTATCCTATTCTTGAAAAACTTCATGAGTCTCGTGAAATTTTCATCAAGGACATATTTTATCCTAGTGGTATATCGTTCGCAATTCCGCAATTATATCGACCGCAATCGGTTCACTAAAAATAATTTTGTTAAATAAAGTATATAAATAATTTATCAATTTATTATTGATCTATGTAAACCACGTTGTTAAATCTAAACTTGTACAAAGAATTATAATGAAAAATCTCGTTATATATCCATGTAACTTTCATCATCATTCCTGCTCATTGCTTATTATCTTGGATGTTGGTTCTTTCTTTTCTGGTAAAGTTCTTGAAGGTTGAATAATATTTTAAGAATAAATATAAGAGTAAATATAATAAAATAAAGAAAAAAAATTATATCTAGTAAAATATAGTTTCAAATTTCGTAAGACAATATAAATAAGCTACTCCTGGCCAAATAATTATTGATAGATATAAACATTTTTTTTTTTAATCTTCTTAAATCAAATGTAAAAAACATTTTAAAATAACATAAATCTTTAATATTCACTTACAAATGTATTTCATAGCCAAAGTAATTTATTTTCTTGCGCACTCCTGTAACAAATTGCTGTAATAAATGAATTTCTTATTCATTACTGTAATAAATAAATTAGTTAAAAACGCTTCCAAATAATATAAATATTTTATATTAGCTTACATATGTCTTTCATACCTAGGTAAATGTTTATATTTTCTTGCACATTACTATAATAAATATCACAATTCTTATTATTTATGGATCATGCATTAAGGTGCGTTTATATATTTCACAAAATATGGGAAACTACGCAACTATCTAACTTAACCAATAGTGTTTTTTTAAAAATTTCTATTGTTATCAACAATAGATGGAAAACATCAAAAACTCCAGCATAGAGACAAAAACATTTAAAAATTTGCGTTTCTCATATTTTTTGAAAAGTCTAAATGCACCTTTAGATATTCTAAGTATATATATATATATATATATATATATATATATATATATATATATATATATATATATATATATATATATATATATATATATATATATAATTTATACTTATAATGTATAAATGTTGAAAAGCAATGAGGCAAAGTTTAATTTCTAGTATACCACAACCGCAAATCTGCTATTGACAGCTCCTCGTGAAATCACTCAGACCACGAAAATTATTGCCCTCAATCCCCATTCAAAAGGTTAGCAATAGGAAAGTGCTCTTCAATGGAATTATTGAACCTTAATTTTAATATAAGGGGTCCCTTTCTAAAGAAAATATGGAATGGAAGTGAGAAAAGACTGCTTTCTAAAATAAATTAATCAAAATGCTGCATTGAGAGCGCCAAAACATCGAACACTAAATTATGTAATCCCGTGATCTCCTAATGTAGACATCTTATTAGAGTGCTACCATTGGGTAGTTTCTCAACAAGTGTTTTCACTTCATTATGTCCATATGTTCAAATTTACTGAATGTATTTCTTTAATAACGTTGTAAATATCATTAAGAAATAAAAAAAAATTATTTAATAATTAATAATTAATAATTATTTAGTTTTGATACATTCCATTTTGCTTCCAACAACTTCCGACAAAATTCGATAAATACTCCATTTATTTAAAATTTTTAATTGAGGATCGATGGTTGACTGTTGTGAGTAATGGAAAAGAAGTTGTGAATAATTGAAGAAAAATAAATAAATAAATATTGAATATTTAATAGTTGACCATTGCATTATAAAGGAAGGAGATGGTCCGAGGTGGCGGTCATAAGAAGGCTAAATAGTGGTAAAACTATTTTTATTAAAAGCCGACGTTTCGATCCGACTTTGCAGGTCTTCTTCAGGGAAGTGCGTTCAGCTAGGAGTTTCACTTAGAACTGAACTCAGTTCTGCCACTCCGGACCATCTCCTTCCTTTTTAAATAAATAAATAATTTTCTGCTTTATTTTTGACAAAAGATTCCATTCCGATATGACCCGATATTAACTATAAAACCATAAAATATTTTAGTAGAGTCCGTTTTACATAACAAGGTTAAAAAAAAAAATGGAATACACCTGAATATGTAAGAATCTATGGTAAACCAAGTGAAAAAAGTGACTAAAGTTATGAACCTTTTATACAAAGAAAATCTTATAAAATACATTTAATAAGTAGACAACTAATGATCCTCTGACGACATTATTATATATATTTATAGATTTTAATCCTATATTTATATATATCTTTATTCTTATTTATATTAACATTTTTTCCTCTCGTATCCAATCCTTACAATCCAAAATCCTTCGTAAAATCCTCAACGCTCCTTACTTTGTCACAAACAAAATCATCCATAAAGACCTTCATGTTCCATATGTTTCCGATTTGGCCCAATCCAGATACCTATCCTTCCATAACAAACTGCAGAACCATCCGAACCCTCTTGTTTCAAACCTTGCTTCCTCCTCGATCCCTGATAACCCTCCGAGGCGTCTGAAAAGATGGCCTCGGGATCTTCTAATATAGAACTTTAATTTGAGTTCTACCAATGGGTAGTTTCTCTTCATGTTTTACATGCCATGTTACCAATGTCACATTTACTTATTGTATTTTTAATTTAATACAGTTGTAAATTTCATTAAAATAAAATTAAAAAAAAAATATTAACATTTTACTTTTTTTTTTTTTAGGTAAGTGTCTTTTGGATGTAACTATACGTTTTGAGGTAGATTCATTTTAAATAAAAATTGCATGTATATATTATAAATATTTATAAATTTGATGTTTCCCGATTTTTTGTATTACAATATAATGAATACGGTTACTCTTGTTCAATTGTAAAATCTATTGTTTCGCAATATACGATCAGAAATTATTTCAACACATTAACGCTGATTAATAAATAATAATTGAAATGTATTCTGCGTAAGCATTGTCAGGCATTCATGAATCTATGTACATTCTATAGCTGTGTAATCACGAATCTGCCTACTCAATCTGTGCATTGTCCTATGCAAATCAGATTAAAGTTAAATTGGATTAAGGTTTTACTTGTGAAGCCATTTTAACTAGAACGGGTGCCTGTCAGATATTCGTAAAAATCATTAGGTCCCGCTACATGGAATAGCATTATTCAACCTCCTAAATGATAATTTTAAGATTCAATCCTTATTTTATTTGCAAAAACGAATAGTCCAGTTAATAAATTATTATTAAAGGAAATGGAAGGGGACACAATTTTTGATTTTGGGACATTCTTTGAACTAGTAAGGAGGTTAACATACTAAAATATAAAATACTCCTGGGTGGTGAGCTTGATGAAGCACATAGAAGATCGCTTTTTTCGGATTTTCGCTTATATCAGGAAAACTATACATCACAGCGACAAAGACGTTCTATACAAAATTAAAGCTGATAAAATTTGCGATATGATTGATTATATACCTTTTTTCGCTACCTCGCTTAGCATCCAAGATATCCGTCCTCAACTATCACTAATTTGGAAAACAAATGTTTTACCTCATGCTTTTTACTATATTGGCTAGCTAACTATTTAATGTTTTTTTCTACGATTAAGTAATGGGATTAAATTAAAGGAATTAAATTTTCTTCAAGAATATACATTAATTTACATGTTTATCTCCAACGGTTTAAAAGTTAGATCAATTATAACTTCATATGTCAATTCCAAGAATTGGCATAAAAAAATAATTTTTATAATATTCGTTTCTATATATATATATATATATATATATATATATATATATATATATATATATATATATATATATATATATATATATATGTACATACGAGTATTTACATAGATATTTATATTTATAGAGCGTTAAGCAATATAAAAACTTTTAGCAATATAAATTGCTTTGTACGATTCATCTTCGGGATCCCAAGGGACGCATCTGTTTTCCGTTTTTATGTAGAGTTGAAGTGGCTTTATCCTTCCTACCGTCGTCAGTATTTCCTGGCATCCTTCTTCTTTCAAGACATCAATCCCACCGCCCTTCATACATCTCCGAGCTCCTTCAATTCAAATCCTTTGTTCGTTCCCGCAATACTTGTTCCAGGTCTTCTGATTTATACATAAGGGCCCACCGAACCGCTGCTTTCATTATCCGATCCTCATTCCTTTGGAACTCCATAACTTACCATAACCGTCAATCCATTACCCTTCCTACTTTTAAATTCCGCCTGTTCAATCATTTCTTATCTATCCAGTCCCCATAAAATTGTAAATAGATGCCACTGTAAATATTTATATAAATTATTTGATCGTTCTTCATTATTTTTACTTTATTTTTAAGTTTTTATTATTAACTGATTTAACTTAGAAAGTAACTTATAATTGTATTATTATGACTATTTAATTACTCAGTATTTTTTTTTTATGTATCTCTGAGGCTCCTTAACCCACATTTCTGTCATGTATTCTAAAGGGACTGATCCCAGAATAAATAAAGTATTATTATTAAAAAATAAAAATAAAATAAAGTATTAATATTAATATTATTATATCATACATTTTTTTTTCTGCTAATTCTCGAAATCGACATATAAAATTATAATTTGAACCGTGGGAGATAAACTAGTAAAATGATATGTACTCTAGAAGAAAACTTAATTATTAAAAACTTTCTTACGCGTGGCTTAATCGTAGAACGAAACAATCAATAGTAACAGTAGCTAGTAAAAAAACATGAGGTAAAATTTGTTTTCCAAATTAGCGATAGTTGAGGACTGATATCTCGGTAGCTAAGCGAGCTAGCGAAAAAAGATATAAAACACTTGCCCAAATCATATTGCGAATTTTATCAACATAAATTTTGTACAGAATCTTTGTCGATGCGATAGTTTTCCTGATATAAGCGAAATCCGAAATACAACAAAAATAAACATGAGGCAAATTTTTATTTTTTTCAAAATTAGCCCTAGTTGAAAATTGTGTTCCTGCTGTTGAATGGACTTAAAGTAGGTTCGAAGTCGGTAGACTTCGTAAATACAGTTGAAGCCTTGCTGTGGCAAAGTTTGTTCCCTATGACCCGAAGGTTGTCTCTGGTGTAGTTTCTCCTTGACCACGCCCAAACCTAATAAAATGGGTACCTGACCTTTTAATAGGATAGGAGAAAAATGGACATGATATGGGCTTTGTTCGTACATCCTTCCATAAAAAAAAATGGTTAATATATCATAATTATATATTTCGTCCTGTGGTCCATCCTTTATTTCGGGGGATTTCGTTGTGATTTCTGAAATCATTTATAAAATATTAAATATAATGTTAATTTTATTTTTTTTTAAAGAGAGAGAAGGAGTATAGTAATTTTATTGGTCAACTTCGGCTTAAAAATCTATTAATTATTAATGTAAAAGAGTAAAAAATCATCAAGATACAAAAAATCTTAGTTAGTTTTTAAATGTGAAATTTCAACCACACATCCTTGTGTCTCTAAAATGTAAATAAAGAATAAAATATCCTGTCAACTCAGAAATCATCAGGAAAGAAAATAAAACAAACCCAAGAACAGATATCACTCCGTGATACCAATACCAATCGCATACTGCAGTATTGGTATTTGGAATAGTTTAGGATCTTTTTCCCCTTTTAATCTACCAATTAGCAACTCAAAGAATTAGCGAATGTTAGATCCTTCCGCGTTTTTGTATTCGGTACATATTAAACCTGAAAATGTCGAAGAATTACTATATGAGCCTTTCAGTTGACAGAATGACTATCCAGGTTTGACAAGATCTTCTGGGGTGCTGCTTTTCCCTCCATAGTTGGAAGGAAAAACCTCACAGATCTTTCGCCTGATTGTAAATACTGTATGTAGGTATTAGTGTTGCCCAAAATCGAAAGACCAAAGACCAAGGCCGCCTAACTGTTGCAAGACCAAGACCAGGACGGGTAAAAAAAAATCGATGTTTTTAATAAAAAATTAAGGCAAAATAGTTACTAATACTCGACAATCTTAGTTACTATATGTAAATAATTGGTGTAACCAATGTAGTTTTGCATTTAATTCCTCTAATTTTTCATTCAGGCTTAGTTAGGTTTCTTCTATCTACAAAATACAGTACTGTAAGACTCTTGCGAGACTCTTGTGCAAGACCAAGACCATGACCAAACTTAGTTTGCAAGACCAAGACTCGTCTGGGTCTCGCATTTGGGCAACACTAGTAGGTATGTACGTGCATTTTTTAAATTTACTTATCTTCATGTTATTTTATATTTATTTATTATATACACTTTTTAATTACTATTTATTCGTCATTTTACTTCAGTTTATTTTATATTGGTATGTATATATAGTACAAATGTGGTCTTACCTCTTTGTAACTATTGTCCAATTGACACAATATTATATTACTATATAAAAAAATTATAATAAAAAAATCGAGTAATGGATAAACCCATGATTTATACACGAGCCTTTCAGTTGACAGAATGACTAACTCCAATTTCATTTTTGAATAAAGTAATTTTAGAGATATTGATGAAGTATTTTAGAGTTATAATATCTGTAGAGACAGTGAGTAAGATGATTCCAGATTTGGTGACTGCAGTGTTGAAATATAGGACTGTGTAATTAAAATAAATTTTTCCACTAGAAATATTACTAAAATTAGTAATCAAAAATGTTAAAATTGCAGTTAGTCATTTTATCAACCGAAAGGCTCATATATAAATCATGAATGGGTTAGTCCATTCCTCGATTTTTTTATTATAATTTTTTTATATAGTAATATAATATTCTATCAATTGTACAATAGTTACAGAGAGGTAAGACCACATTTGCACTGTATATACATACCAATATAAAATAAACAGAAGTAAAATAACTACTAAATAATAATTAAAAAGTATATACAATAAATAAAAATAAAATAACTTGAAGATGAGTAAATTTAATAAATGCACGTGTAAATACCTACATACAGTATTTACAATCAGGTGAGAGATCTGCGAGGCTTGTCCTTCGAACTATGAAGGGGAAAGCATGACTCCAGAAGATCCCTACGTTACTTTCTCAACCGCGTTACTGGTGATTGAGCCAGTGGAGATTGAGCGAGAGCCCTATTTCTCTAAATTAAAAAATATTAAACAGCCGCTTCAGTGGTTACTTATCGTGATCTTTCGAATTGTATTTCTAGGACCTTTCTTAAAAATATTCTTATGAATAGTTCTAATAGGATGTTGCTAAAAGATGGAGTTTGGCCAAGAGCCGGTCAGCGGGGAAAGGCAGACTGACCCCTGACCTCAGAACAACTTTCCTCAAATGGAACGTGGCCTCCTCAGGCCGCTCTAACTAACTCGACCTAACTTTCTGTTTCCACAGTGGGGGGGGGGGAGGGAGGGGGCAAGAGGGAGTGAGGGATAGGAGGGAAGAGAGGACGGGGAGTTGTGCAGGGAGCTTGCTTTAGCCACCTCCCATTCCAAATACCCTCAATACGTTCCATTAAATCCCAAACTTAAATCTGCCCGTCAATCCCAAACTGCTTTCCAAATCCTAACCTAATTCAAGGCGTAACAGTTTCAATTATTATTCTTCAACTGTCTCAGCTAGAATAATCCCCTATTCTAGATCCAGAGAATCTCCTCTGCCAAATGGATCTCTAAATTTAACTAAAGGATTTTGCTTAAAGTTTTAGAATAAGGATTTTCGGACCGGGATCTCTATTTATTGCAACAACAAAAAAATTAGTAACTTAGTAAATTAATAAATTAGTAGTAGGATTCATAAAATATATATCCAAATACTTGCCATCAGCATATGTTGTTATTATGGCGTTACAATGAAATTTAGTTATCATTTATAATAAATAATTCCCTTATTTATAAATAAGACGTGATATTATCCTCTTTTGAACAAAACCTAATACTATTTTTTATAATTAAGATGAAATCACAGAATGTGTATACATATAAATTAATAAAATATCAATTTAAAATAATTTTTTTTAGCTTTATTAAATCTTGAGGAATAGCAATAGTGCCAAGAGTATAAAACCTGTACCACTTAATTCATAGATTATATTGTTATTAATAATCCATATGGTTCAGTACTTCAATATGAAGTACTTTTTCAAGGTACGGTGTCCAAGATCACACTCAACCACCAGGTTTTTCTCCTTAATTATTTCATTGAGATATCCCCTTTTTTAGAGGCTGGGTGAGTCTTAGGAGGATCGCCTGATCTCGGGGCTTATTTAAGAGATTAAATAATTATCTCCACTGGGTTTTTCTCTTCCTCATGCCTATCATGCCCTTTCTCCTAGTCTATTTGTACAGTTATCTCATTCACTGGTTGTCAGTGGACATTGACAGTTGTGAATTAAAAAATAAAGAGGAAAAAAAAAATAATTATCTGCTTCAGCTGGACTTGAACCCGGGACCTTGAGTACAACAACACAGTGTCTTATTCACTGAGATACCCATTCCCTTATAGGGATATGGATTTTAGATAAGGTTTCCCTTGTGCTACTCTAGGTTTGATTTTCTTATAAATTTAATAATAAACGTTTCCTTCAAGTGTCAGAAAAAGTTGTTTTCCAATTTGTTCCTCTCCGTTAAAAATCTCTTACGTGCTTAGATTTCTTTCGATGGTTTTGCAAACGTTTCCTTTTCCCGTCGTAACAGCTCTGCAAATAGCTTCGCAGTTGTAAAGTTAGAGCTTGCATTGGGCTATAATCCTGACCGTATAGATTTTATTAACCGTTGGAATAGTTTCATCAAATTGTTATAGCCCCGAACTAAACCAGAGCAGTTGCCTGACAATAAAGAAGAGGCCAGTCCAACCGCAAAGCTCTGTGCTTTATAAAGCTGAATGAAAGAGCTTTATTGGTACTTGCAGTCTGTCCGCAGTGCAATCCGGTAGGCCCGAACCCTATACTGTTTTATCTCCTAATACTTGAACTTAAAATGGATCGCAATCCTTCCACGAACGATCTCTTTTAAAGTTATTTTCAGTAGTGAAATCAAGTTTACTTGGTTTATATCATTTTGACAGAAAGTACTAATATTTTTACATATGGCATTTGTTTTTTAATGTTTTATTCTGATGTAAATTAATTTAATATACCAGATAATAAATGTCGGTTTCTATTATTCATTTTATAGTACAGAAAATATTCATATTTTAATCATGATTAATTCTATGCTACGAGGTAAAGTTGGATTATATATGACTATTTCCAATAACTGTACATGACCAAGCTCATCTGAAGAATATGAGTTTGAGAGACTTTTGCAGTAATATCTCAATAACTTATAACCGTGGTGCAGACCCCTTTTTATCAAATTATTAACATCAAATATCTCCATCTCATCGTAACCGACAAATATTTTATTTACGAAAATTCTAGGAATTTATAACTTTGTTATTTTGACCATTTGGGAGTGTGGGTCACGCCAAACGACTCAATATTTTTGAAGGCCACATTTTTTCTTGACTTTGTGCTCTAGTTACCTTAGGATTCAAATGGAAAGCAAATGGATATTTATTAGTTTTTAGTACGTAATTAAATAAACAATGTTTGACGATCTCCAGATTAAAAACGCCCCAATTTCGAGAAAATAACTTACATAACATATTTTTAGGTTACGATGAGAAAAAGCCTTTTACGAAGTTTCAGCCCGATGCTAATAATTCGATAAAAAGGGGTCTGTACCACGGACTATTATGGTAGCTGTCCATTTCAGCTCTGAAGAAGGTTATAAGAACAACATTACTTGAAAATGGAACGGTATAAGTCCAAGTGAATCATTAAGCCCTATGATATGAAGATGATATCGTTGTCCTCGGAAGCAAACATAAGAACATTGAGAGAATCGCTACGTATCTGATGAGAGAACTAGAGGAAATCGGCCTATAATTCCCTTATTTATAAATAAGACGTGATATTATCCTCTTTTGAACAAAACCTAATACTATTTTTTATAATTAAGATGAAATCATAGAATGTGTATACATATAAATTAATAAAATATCAATTTAAAATAAATTTTTTTAGCTTTATAAAATCTTGAAGAATAGCAATAGTGCCAAGAGTATAAAACCTGTACCACTTAATTCATAATGACCATAACGTAAAGATAAACCATAATGACGGTAAGCTCAATTGTTTCTTTGAGCAAACATGCTGAAATACCTCAGCTCTACAATATCCTTCATAAATGAACAACTGAAATAGACCATTTCAGCTATTCTATTCTATTATATTATATTCTATAAAAATTGTAATTGTAATTGCGTCATTTTTTAAATGACGTTTATCGCTCTGAAAGGAAAATAAAGAAACTAAATGAAATTTTTTTTTTTTTTTTAAATTTTATTTTATTGAGATTTACAACTGTATTACATGGAAAATACAATAAGTAAATGTGACATTGGTAACATGACATGTACAACATGAAGAGAAACTACCCATTGGTAGAACTCAAATTAAAGTTCTATATTAGAAGGTCCCGAGGCCATCTTCTTTTCAGACGCCTCGGAGGATTATCAGGGATCGAGGAGGAAGCAAGGTTTGAAACGAGAGGATTCGGATGGTTCTGCAGTTTTTTATGGAAGGATAGGTATCTGGATTGGTCCAAATCGGAAATATATGGAACATTAAGATCTTTATGTATGATTTTATTTGTGACAAAGCAAGGAGCGTTGAGGATTTTACGAAGGATTTTGGATTGTAAGGATTGGATACGAGAGGAATTCGATGGTTTAGTGGAGCCCCAAAGCTCAATTCCGTAAGTCCAAATAGGTCTTATTATTGTAATATATATGAGTCGTTTGTAATTGATTGTGAGCTTAGAGAGTTTGTCTAGTAAGTGCTGCAGTAGTCGAAAACGTCGGGCGGTTTCTAGTCGTTTCAGTTTGGTATGGGGGTTCCAAGTGAGTCGTTTGTCATGGATAAGAGGGCTATTGTTGAAGGATACTGTAGGAACAATAATGCTTTTTGAGGTTGAAATTTCATGGTATTTTATTTGACACGACTTTTACATGACGGTGATTTTAGTAGCATTTAATAGCTGTATATATTTATAATTTAAAAAAAAAGTAATTTTTTTGTATTTTTATCCCAGATCCCTCACAGAAACAAATATGGATCGATGAAAAACAATATTTATTTTTCTATTTTGGAGAGAGAAGAGCTTCTCTCCAAAATCTCCCTCCTTTCATGAATTCATCGGTATACCGACATATTTCTTAGGTTTTGAAACAAAGTTAGAAAATTTTAAGTTTACATATGCAAGTCTCCGTAGCTAGTTGATTTATCTATTAAGTGTTAGTTAAATGGGTATATTTAATTTAGCGTATGTATTCAATATCTGCATGTTTCAATGTTGAACGTCTTACTGAAGGTTACTATAATTATGTTTTTACATAAAAAAAAAACTTCTTTTAACTTTTTGATATGAACGATTGGGCGCAGTTGATGTGATCGAAGCTTTAATGATTTCTTCTGAGTTTTGTGATAAAGTCCATTGATAGTTCACTTCATTATTTTTATCTGTGTTTTTTATTTTTATTGTTGCTATCACAATTTAACAATCTGTCACAATCTCTTTTATTTCCTCTATTTTATGTCCTCATAGCAATTGTTTTTCCAATATTGTTTTCTGTATTGCTAACCGAATGTGGCACCATTTCAATATTGCCCTGCCATTATTTCATATATAGTAGCGGTGTATCGCCAAGATAAGCTAAATTGGTTTTCCCAACGAGCCATTCTTTCTTTAGGGTCTCCAACTCATTCCATTAACAAATACAAAAATGTTTCCGTGGAAATGGTTTTGTATTCGTCATTTTAACTTTTGAATTATTTCTGGCTCGCATATTGTTTATGAATGCATACCGTTATATTATTAATATAAATCATATTAAAGGAAATTTATTTAGTATTAAAAAAAATGACCGTTTTTCAACCAAATAGTTGTATTATTATTTCTTTGATATAAAATACATTTAATGCTCAAAGTATAGACGTCCAGTATCTGTAAAGTATCTGTCGTCATTAGCCAATTGCTCGAACCCACGGTGACACCATTCTTTGGGATGGTTATCAAAGAACTCTTAGATCGCAAAATTTTCAATTTTTTTTCCTTGAAGAAAATGGGCAATGAATTTAAATAAGTAGTGGTGTGAGGTCTGCGCTATACGGTGGATGAGGCAGAAGTTCGACTCCATGAAATTCTTTAAACTTTTCTTTGGTTCGAAGGGAAGTGTGAGGACGAGCATTATCTTGTTGAAATAATATTCGGTTGAAGCAGGATAACGGTTTAGCAACTTCGCGTACAATTTTTCCAGTTATTCGCAGTAGAGTTCAGAATTCATAGATCATCCATCAGGAGCAAATTCATGCTGAATAACACCTTCAAAATAAATTAAAAAAACGCAAAGTATGGATTTGTTTTTAAATTACTCCCTTGCAGCAACCGGAAGGACAATTTGACCGGAACCTAGCCATTGCTCATGGGTATTCGGATTTCGCCAGTAAACCCACTTTTCATCACAGGTGACAATCTTCCGGTAAAATCTCATAACAGAAGGGTTTTTTTTTCATAAATTTTTACTAATTTCTAACCTCTTAGCTGATTGCTGAGGGACCAATATACTCCTCTTTTTCGCCGTCCCCATGGAGAGTAGATGGCGATTAACAGCATCTTTCGACACACCACCCTCCCTGGCAAGTTCATTAGTACTTGTGGACGGATTTGGCTCAACAGCTTCCTGCAGAATCTCATCAATATCCATTAATAGTCGGAAGGAGCCCTTCTTCCTTTCCAACGTCGTATCTCTGCTAAATTTTTAAAGCCAATACCGCTCAGTGCGCCGGCCAAAGACACCTTTCCCTTCATATTTAATAATTTTACTAGATGCTTCTGCGGCTTTTTTTTTCTCGAGTAATACCTTAAAGATACGAGAATTTCGTAGGACACTGTCAACCATATAACCATGTTTCTTCTTTGAATCAAATAACTAAACTGAGGCTTTTTTTTTTTAAGAAGTCGAATGGGATTGAACAAGCTTAGAGAAACCTCTTAAGGGATTATTAAGTATTAGTATGTATTAAATAGGATTAAAATATTTACAGTCCTTTGAAATCTTGAATTTGATAATTTTTTTTGTATACCCTATTATATATATATATATATATATATATATATATATATATATATATATATATATATATATATATATATATATATATTTAATTACACCTATATATTCAAAATATTTTATACTATAAAAGTTGAGTTCCAACAAATGGTCTGAGCTGGCCGATTTTCGTTTGTCACAATAGATTGATCGATTGTTATATTTTATCGATTACATGACATATGTTTAGATAGCCACCCACACCTTCTGTTATATCAAGCCCGTCCTGCTATTTATTGATTTCCTAACAATATTCTTATACTTTCTTAAATGAAATATGAGTTGACGCATATAATTGTATTAAATAATGAGTTAGTAAAAAGGTGACATTTTTTAATATAATCATATTCAAGAGTGAATAAAACCCAAAGCAGAAAATGACTCTTCTTCTTGGAAATGAGTTCTCCAAGAGAAAAAGTGATGTAGAATAAAATTTCTTGAGCATGAAATTCGGTGTCCTATAAGTACTAAAATTTTTAATTTAGGTCAATTGCACCTCTCGAAATGGGTAATCTCAATATTTTATCATTATGGGTGTAATAATATACTGAGTTATTCTTGTTTAGAAAGTGGTATAAGCAGAATATATTTATTTTTCAACTCTGAGCCATGATGAATCAAATGATGTGTCAGTTAGAAATTGAATTTAATGAAGAAGTGAGGAATCCCAATTCGAGAGGTATATTGGACCTACATTAAAAATGTTAGTCCTCTGTGAACGTAGAATTTTATGCTCTACAACTTTTATAGTGAGCTTCTTTTAAAACTTTTATAGACAACTTCTACGAGCTTCTTCCCTCAGAGAACTGAGTTCCAAGTTGCTCAGTAATTTATACTAATATGTCTCACTTTTCACAAATTTGGTAAAAATCATCGTTGGTTGACTTTAGTTTTCAACTGTAGTTCTAAACTATTCATTCGGTAGTTGTAACAGAATGAACTTTGGGGACATGAGTCTGTAAATTGGGCTAGATGAAAAACCAATATCTTGACAGAGAAATCTTGAGGTTGATCAATAAGTATATGGAAGGATCGTGTTACATTTTATTTTGTTGATTTGGGTGTTGATGGAAGAAATACTTATAGTAATTTATGGCTTTATCAACTTTCAGGAGCGATGGATTTTAATTAATGATAGTTTAATGAAAAAGTGACGAATCACAATTTCAAAACCTAAAACCATACTAGAACTACAATAAAAGTCGTATAAAGATTTGAAGGTTTCAAAAGTCAACGTATTAAGGAAGGATATATTATGCTCTAAAGCTTTCGACCCAGTCATCACGACCTGTGTTATAGTTCCTAATATGTAACGTTTTGAAGATAAAACTCAATTCTTAACGAAAGTCTCTTTAGTGCTTTGGTTGCCATGAAATAAAATCTTTCAAAAGTTTTCGTTTTAAAAACTAAAATATTGGTATTTATGATTGTTTTGTAGAAACTAAATTTAAAAAAAAAAATCAAACATTTTTTGAAAAGGTTGAATAAATGAGGATAGCTCCATGACCCCTTGGGCACCTCGGATAAAATATAAAGAATGTTTAAGTATTTTTAATTAAAAAAAAATAATGTTTTCCACTTCGGACGCCGTATGTCTAAGGCAGGCACTGCCGTAAAGTTAAAAATCCATAGTTTTTGAGAGATCCTATGTTATATTAATTGTAATATTTTAGATGCTGAAGAGGGAGACAGAGATTTCCCGAAAGTTTCACTAATAAATAGAGAGAAGCACAATAAATTGTACTACTGCTCAACTGTGTTGAGTTTCTAAATCACTCAGCGTACTAATCAGTCAAAATCGATACCATTTAACAAAAGAGAACACATAGGATAAATTATTACGGGACCATCATCCAATATACCGAAGGTTATAATTCATTCATTCACTGTTACAACTTTCTCATTTTCTTCCCTCTCACTTTTGTCCGCTGAGTCCACAACAAAGCACCCAGGATTAATACAGATGATGGTATAGGATTCCCAATAAGCCTAAAATAATGGATTCTGGCATACTCTGCAGATGGTTCCTTTCAACACCCAGTTCTTCCAAAAAATCAGCAGTTGAAGGTGGAATCGCTCCTCAAATACTTCTCCATATTTCTCTAGCAGGTATAGTATGCATTTCTATAGATTTCCTCTTTTTTTTTTATACTATGAGATCCTGATCTTCATAGTTTCAAATCTATTAGTAGGAACAACTATCAGAGCCTCTTTTTCTTTTCGCATTAACGGCCAAGACTACGTATCTCGCCGAGCCTTCCGTATCTAGGCAATACACTTCTAGGAACCATTTTTACTTTTTCTTCTTCAGGAATTCGGAAATTCGATGCTTTACATTATTGTGCCGGCGTGTGACCAGGAGCATGTTATTCGGACATTTTCCCCCATTACATGAGCTTGGGTTTCTGACTCTCGGACACA
Source organism: Nezara viridula (assembly GCA_928085145.1). Taxonomy (NCBI): domain Eukaryota; kingdom Metazoa; phylum Arthropoda; class Insecta; order Hemiptera; family Pentatomidae; genus Nezara; species Nezara viridula. Next base: position 29,535,811 of record OV725083.1, on the reverse strand, counting down.
TTTGCGGCACATAAATAATAAATATGATTATTTATTATACTGACCTATAGACAAAAACATTAATAAAATAAAATAATAATAATAATAATATATCCAAGCTCTATACCGTAAGAGAGAACTACCAACTAAGGCTCTTCTGCATTAAATATTTTTATTGCATAACTATTAAACTGGAGGGATATGTTCAAGTGGGACAAGTTAATTATTTATTAAATAAATTGTCATTTTATGAGTCGTGGTAAAGTCTGAAGCTGCACCACTTGTTTTTATCGAATAGAATATCTTGATAATAACAGTTTCGTTGATGTCGCTTAGAAATCGAATGCATTAGGGAAAAAGATAAGTGTGTAATGTGAAAGCTATTGCTGGGTTATACTACTACTTATTATTGTGTGTTTTATTACAAACATAAACCAATATATTTTAATGTTGATGTGGGTAAATTAAATCGTTATATAATACTACGCGGGGGGAAGGAGAGTGGCCGCCATAGGCAATCTAAAGCACATCAAACGCAGGGATGTATTAGCATATTAGCGGCGAAGAGAGAAAGGAGTTGGTCCTGGGTGAGCGGTCTTGCCCAGCTAACGAGGCGAGTGCTTATTACTTGCGCAATAACTTACGAAGAAGATCCAGGACGCCCTTGGTGTTGCGCAAGCTTGCAGCCTCGATACCATCTTATATCCTATGTATAGATTTACCGCTCTATTATTTATATTCCGCTTAGTGTCTCGAACAGGATATGCATATAAATAATAATTTGTTTGTAGTTCCTCCACTATTTAAGGTAGTGCTTAACCTGCTTCAGTAATAGGGATAATAAAGTTATTGTATGTATATTTTATATGTGTGTATTTCAAATTAAATTAGTTTTGAAACTTGCAATTTTAAGCTACCTCAGAATACAACTAAATTATATAAAATTCATTTATATTAATCCAGAAAATAAAGTCAACAGTAATTAATAACAATCACACCACATTATATATACATATATATGAAATAAAAAATATGTGTGCGTGTGCTATATTCGCAATATGGTATATCCCTTGGTGTTAGGGGCCAGTGTTAGTAGTGCTACTTAGTATGTGCGCCCAGCGGTAGGGCTAGCCGATAACGATGCTAAGCCCTGCAATTTATGCTCTGCTTTACTTTAACCTCCATTTTTAGCCCTTAAGGGTTCCTTTAAACCATACTTAGTGCTTACCCTTAACGCTTCATGCTTTTTGTTTGTTTTTTTTGGGGCTTTTTGTCAATATGAATTTTAAAAAAAATACATTATATATATATATATGTATTTTTATGTACATTTTATATATATATATATATATATATATATATATATATATATATATATATATATATATATATATATATATATATATATATATATATGTAATATATAGAATAGAAAATAATTTTATTCTGTGGCGAAGTCCCTTTAGAATAACAAAGTACAAAATTAAAATGTTATATCTGGCCAAATAAAAACAAACATAAAAAGTACAGATAAAGATAAATAAGTAAAGAAAATATTAGTTATACATACTATATACAAAATAAAATAAAAATATATATATATACAAAACTCTTGAAATCTTGCCAAGATCCTTAAAATTATGTATAATGGTAAAATATAAATATACACTTTTAAAACGAATAAAAAATACATTACATTCTTCTTAGCAGTAAACTCAGTGTTTCTGTTGAAAAAAAAAAGAAGAAAAGAAAGTAGAATCTGATAGTAAGTATTTAAGTGATGAGCTATGTAAATACATTATTATGAATAATAAGTAATTTTAAATAAAATGTCAGCGGGTATCTGACTGTTTTTGGAATAGGAATTGGAATAGGAGGGTTTTCAATGTAGATGGGAATGAAGAATGCCGAATTTTGATAGGAAGGGAATTGCAAAAATTAACAGAGCGAGCAATAAAGGAGTTTTAGAACAAGGCAGATCTATGAGAAGGAATGTAAAGGTCGGAAGGTCGAGATCTTGTGGAAAGGCAGTGGACTGAGGACTTGAATTGGGGAAGGTTGTAGTGAATTGGAGAAGGTTGTAGATATATATATAGATATATAACCATAGTAAGGTATAATATGGTAGTATATATCCCTTTTCTGGCTCTCAGGGGCGATAAATTTTGATGAATTAAGTATCAAACGAAAGAAAATTTCATGGAGAATTGACGATTCATAATAACGTTCCTCCGAAATTTCATGAAAATTAGTTGTCAATGAAAGGAAAGTTCATTTGCTAACAAATTTATAAGTGTACATTTTTCTGTTGATTGCATCCATGATTATTTGAAGGGTTAATAAATTCCCTACAAAACCAAAAAAAAAAATCATCAAAATCGGAACGTTATTAAGAAAGATACAGCATATAGTAATGTCCAAATATTTTTGTATATATGTTTTTAATGAAATAATGTGATTCGACTTAGAAAAAGGAAATTATTTCTTATTTTTCATAATATTTCATTAATTTATTTCCACTTTCCACCAGAAACTGTATAATATTCTAATCGAGCAGGGGATTCCAAAAAAACTAGTAAATCTAGTCAGGATGTGCTTGACGGAGACACTCAATAAAGTTAGAATCGGTAATAATTTGTCCGAAAAATTTGAGGTTCGTTCGGACTTAAAACAGGGGGATTCTCTTTCGCCTGCCCTGTTCAATTTGGCATTAGAACATGCCATTAGGGAGGTAATGCGAACCGAGAAAGGGTTGGATCTGGGCGGGACAACATCCGTGCTGGGCTATGCTCATGATCTGGTACTGTTAAGCGAAGACGTTGAAACTATAAAACTAAATACGATAACGTTAATGAAAGCCGGTAAAGAACTAGGGCTCGAAATAAACGTGGATAAAACAAAATATATGGTTAGCTGCAAAAATGGCGATGCTACTGGTGATATCGATATAGATGGTAATATGTTTGAACAGGTAGATAAATTTAGGTATCTAGGTTCTACGATAACTAGAAAAAACGAAATTGAAGAAGAGATTAAGGTTAGACTGAAGGCGGGGAATGCTTGTTATTTTTCTGTGACAAAACTACTTAGTTCGCGCCTCTTGTCCCGAAACTTAAAAATTAGAATCTATAAAACAATTATCTTGCCTACAGTTCTTTACGGATGCGAAACTTGGCCGCTTACATTAAGGGATGAGCAGCGTCTTAAGGTTTTTGAAAATAAAGTATTGCGTAGAATATTCGGACCGAAGAAGGATGAGTTAACCGGAGAGTTCAGACGGTTACACAACGCCGAATTGCGTGAGCTGTATCCGGGTAATATAATTGAGGTAATTTCATCGCGGCGAATCAAATGGGCTTGTAAAGTTGTTGGGCTTAGTAACGAGAGAATTCCTAAAAGGTTAATATTTGCTGTGCCGAATGGTAAGCGTCCGAGGGGTAGACCGAAGCAAAGGTGGGAAGATTGCATTAAAGCCGATCTGAAGGGACTGGGTTTGGACGGCGAACGGTGGAGGGAGGTGTGTAACAAGCGATTGGTGGTGTCGGCATCGAACCTTCGGGTTCGCTAAGCCTTATTATTATTATTTAATTTATTTCCACATTAATTGTTCACTGACCAATATTCTATGGGATTATTCAGACGGGCCAATCAGTTGAATAATAAACTTAATCGAATGTTTAAAAAAAAAACAACATATAAATAAAGTTCAATAGGTAAAATTTTTACTGGAAAGTTTTTATAAATTATATTCCATTTTAGCCCGTCGTACTTCCATTCTTCCACTATTTATTCCACTATTAATAGTTAACGATGAAGTTATAGAAACAATTTTACATTGTGACTGTATGTGTCCATACAACGACCGTTGAATATATAGCGTTTTGTTCTGTTTGTATTGTGTTGAACAGAGCGTGGCTGCTGCAGGTGATTTGCTACTGTTTTCTGTGGTCGACGATTGTTATTTTAAATGACAGGTATTTTCAACAAAATGTTGTTTTTACAAAAAGTCTCTTGATTTGAGTTTTTTTTTGTCGGGATGGCTTCTTTACAGTTTTTCTTTTTAAAAAACATAAATAAATAAATGAGTACGTTAATTTTAAATCGAATAGACCATTCGTCCAAATCGAATGCAATTATTATTATTATTATTATTATTATTATTATTATTTAAAATATAGTCTGGTAATAATAAATGAAACGAGTTGACATTTTAACTCCGGAAATTCTAAAAAATGGAACATTTTATCATTATATTAATTAATTTAATGAGGTACTAAAAACTCATAGATACACATTTGCTTCCCACTTGAATCGTATGATAATTTTATCACGAAATCGAAGAAAAAAGTAGCCTACAAAAATATTGGGCCATTTGGCTTAAATGACCAGGTTATTTTGGTATGTTAGAGGTGGAGGTCACGCCAAATAGTCCAATATTTTTGTAGGATACATTTTTCATCGATTTTGTTATCAAATTATCTTGCGATTAACTGGAAAAGAAATGGGTTTGAAGTTTTTAAGACCTAAATAGGCAAAGTTTGTCGATATCCAGATTAAAAACATTCCAATTATTAGTTTTTTTAGAAAAAAAAGTAGTAGGTTACTATAAGATGAAGCTATTTACGAAGTTTTAGACGGATATTAATAATTTGATAAAAAGGGGTCTGTGTATGTGTACGGACTATATTTTGTTAACTTTTATAGAAGCATGTTTATAAAGTCCCCAAAGCCCAAAGCGCTAACCAAGGCGCCCGAAGCGAGACCGAGGCGAGTCTTGGTCTTTCAAACTCAGTCCTGGTCATGGTCTTGGTCTTGCTCAAGAGTCTCGCAACAGTCTTGCAGTTACTTATTAGCTTATTACTATAGAGATATTACTGTACTTTTTTAGGTAGAAGAAACCTAACTAAGCCTGAATGAAAAATTAGAGGAGTTAAATGCAAAAGTATATTGGTTATACCAATTATTAACATATAGTAACTAAGACTGTCTAGTATTAGTAACTATTTTACCTTAATTTTTATTTAAAAAATCGAATTTTTTTACCAGCCCTGGCCTTGGTTTTGCAATAGTTAGGCGGCCTTGGTCTTGGACTTGCACTTTGCAAGACCAAGACTGATTTTGGGCAACTCTACTACCATACCTCCCAGACGCACTGTTATGTATAAAATTTTTAGCTAAATATATTCTTATACATTTGAATCCTATTTAGGACCTAATAAAATAGACAATGATTGCCGATATTCAGATTGAAAACGTCCCAATTTCGAGAGTTTTCTCAGATAATTGTAGGTTACGATGAGATTAAGCTATTAACGAAATTTTAGGTGGATGTTAATGATTTAATAAGAAAGGATCTGTACCTCAGACTATTAATTTTACTTTATTATTAAATTATTAATAATAATAATAATGACGAGTAGGACATGTAGCTGGTATCAATCCATCTGGAAGCATCTACGTAACAATGAATTCCTGAATATAAGGCAAAAGAAAAAGTGGAAAAGCCCAAAAAGCAGATGGATAGATAGAATCAGCAGAGATGCAATAGAGATGCGTGCAGAGAAATGGATAGAAATGGCCCAAGACAGGCAGAGATGGAGCAGGCTTGTTTAGGCGGCAAAAGATCAACATGGTCTGTAATACCAACAGAAAAAAAAAATTAAATTATTATAAATTATAACGAAAAAATCACTTCTAATATTGAGGAGATCATCACTATTACAGGATTGACTTGATTGCCTCGCAGGATTGTTTTGCCAGTAGGAATAAGCCAATCGATATTAACATCGATGCTCGTAAGGAACAAGCTCATGATCGATTCTACACGGTTAGCGATCGAGTGGAAGAAGAGAAGCGTTAAAGGGCTTTCGCTAAAAAAGTTTCCGAAAGCAATTGAAGAAGTGAACTGGAGGCGTCGGGAAATCGCTGGCATTCCTCCACGACGCCCGCAATCTTCTCTAACTGTTGCCCTATTAGACACCGCCTTCATCACGTCTCGGACCGACAATACCCCAAAAGTAACAAGTAGCGTTCGGAAATATGTGAAACACATCTTAATATATTGTCTAGCTTCATGTCTTATCACAAATCGAATTATTAAAAAACATTTCGTTTCATTTTATCATTTTCTCACATAAGGGATATTCATTAGTGTTGCTCAAATGCGAGACCGAGACGAGTCTTGGTCTTGCAAACTCAGTCTTGGTCATGGTCTTGGTCTTGTAGTCTTTTAGTTACTTATTAGCTTATTACTATAGAGATATTACTGTATTTTTTTTTTAGATAGGAGAAACCTAAGCAAGCCTAATGAAAGTTAGAGGAATTAAAATCAAAAGTATATTGGTTATACCAATTATTAACATAGAGTAACTAAGATTGTCAAGTATTAGTAACTATTTTGTCTTAATTTTTATTTTTAAAATCGATTTTTTTTACCAGTCCTCTTGGTCTTGCAACAGTTAGGCGGCCTCTCATGCACTTTGCAAGACCAAGACCGATTTTGGGCAACACTAATATTCATGCACTTGTTGTAAATGCTTTATGTGCTATCATGCTTAGCAGTTAACACAGATTTCGAATGGATGATTAATAACCTGTATGTGCTGAAGTGTTATTAATTATAGTAAGGTTATGCAACAAAGTTCGTAAGTTCTTAATTGATTTAATACGTTTTGATTTATTACTTTCACTTACTTATATTTGAAATATTTAGTAAGGGACAGAGTATTGTGATTGTTAAAATTTTCGAATCGAAGTTTTCAACGAAAATTCATGTTTTGAGGTTTGTTAAGTCCCTAAGTTCAAGTCCCGCAACATGGTTTGTATGTCTGTGTGTACGCGTGTATCTGTATGTACGTGACAGATCTAGCTGAAAAACATGAAGTCGTATTAAAGTAAAGTTGCATATTTAAGGTTTGTATATACGTTAGGTGCTACAGCAAAACTTTCGTCAAAATCGGCTAACCGGAAATGGTACTTTATATTATCGATAAAACACATTTTTACTATTTTCTCGAAAACGGCTCCAACGATTTCGATTAAATTCATTATATCAATGTTAAATTAAGCTGTTTTAGTATTATGTAGGTTTTATTCTCATTGATGTTCTCTCAGAGGGCTTAAATGGCTAATTATCAATATAAATAAGTATGAATGTGTTTTTAATTTCTTTTAATGTTGTCTCATGATTGATTTATTCTGTTATTCCAAGTTTTCTTTAGTTATAATCTTGTTTTTCTTTTATTGCATATATGGTATGTTTGTGTTTCATACATCCTAAATACTCAATGCCCTTAATTGAGGCAAAATGTATTGTTTTCCCAATAAAAAAAAATTCAATAATATTCAAGCTTCCTCTAAAGTACCTATAATTATTTTAAAAGTAAGAAAATGGTTCGGGTGGCGGTCATAAATAGGCTAAATAGTGGCAAAACTATTTTATTAAAAGCCTAAATTTAGGCTTTTAATAAAATAGTTTTGCCACTATTTTGCCTATTTATGACCGCCACCTCGGACCATCTCCTTCCTTTATAATGCAACGGTCAACTATTAAATATTCAATTTAATTATTTTCATTTGAACAATTAGCAATAATTAAAAAAAGAGACAACATTGCTACATTTGATGTAAAACTTTCAAAAAATCAAAAACCAAAACAAAAGATACAAGTACTCCTGTAGAACATGTTTAGAGCATCATATCTTTGCTCCAAATTGTCTGATTTCAACGATGTTTTTTTTTTTTTTTTTGCTTTTTAGTAAAATTCCTAAACTTTTAAATAATAATATACAATATCGACAAAAAAGTGTATACTTTTTGAGTTATTCGGAATCTAATTTTATCATCCCTCGTAACTTTTTTCCAGCTTCTTTTCGTTGAAGTATGTTATATAGATAAATTTCATGGGCATCAAGAAGAAGACTTTAGCCATTTTCATTGAAATCGGTACATTCGTTTAGGCGCTGCAGTCTATAGAAACGCAGGTGTTTCGGCCGCCATTTTGAACATAAAAGGCGGATAGTAATGTCGAGGAAGGAGCATCATCCTCGGGTGACCTCTGATTTTTAATCCAAATTTGAAAAAAATCGGCCCAGTAGTTTCGGAGAAAATGGGCGGACGGCGGACGGAAAAAAACTATTCGTTTTTCGAATTCTACGTATCCTGCAACGCAAAACCTCAAATTTTGAGAGGGGGTTAAGTTTTTGAATTTTTGTTCGATTACAATGGTTCATTATTGAATATAATAAACAAAAAAAATTATTTTTAACGTTTTAGATTCCAAGGAACAAATTTAATTCTGGGGTTTCTCTCTGGAATCAAATTCATGTTATGGGTACAACGCATACTACCTTTAATTTTATGAAATTTTCAGGGATTGGGCTGGTTGACACTTAAATGATGCTCGTTCGATCAGTTTCTTTTTCTTAACGATTCCTTAAAGTTGAAGTAAATGTGGAATTTAATGTTAATATCATCAATTTTCATCCCGTGTAACACATATGGAATCAGCTTACTCATGTAGAAATCTATTTTCATTGACAAACTTATAATAGTATTTTAAAAAGGGCTCTTCTTATAGATTTTATTTAAGGTTAGAGATCATTGGAAAAATACATTCTATGGTATTGAATAATGAGAGACTAAGGCCATGGTTACATCGGGTCCGGCACGACACGATACTACGGCTCTACTGTTTAGCTTAAAAACATAACCTTTCATTCATCTTTTAATATTTATCATCCATTTCATTGTATTATATCCATCCAATATACACAAAAAATAATAGTTAATTCCTTTAATATTGTTTACTAATTAATAAGTATTAACCACGGTTGGAAAACTTCTGTTTTCAAAAATTCTTCTTTTTAAATGGATAAACGCTATAAAGAGTTGATGATCGTAACAAAAAGACCAATAAATATAGTTGTTGACTACGTCGGAGGAAAATATTTACGAGATGTGTTCATGGCTTTAGAGCAATTATTGATCGAAGGTTCCTTCCAATCAACACGATTCTTCAATTGTTGCGGATCGTGACAGCTGAGGATCTTAAATAAGCATTTGGAAGGCTACTTAAATTTGCATATGCTCACGAAGTTAATACAACTTCAACCAATCAACAGCCTATTAAGGAGCTATGCCTGGAACTTCTTCGGTTGAACAACTTTGACTTAATTAAACTTGTTTTAAATAAGATTTCCTTCCCATGTTAGCCTATGAATACTGTCATTACGTAACGGGCGTTAAGTAAGCTTCTGAATTAAAGACAGTAGGGACGGAGTGATAGCGAGGACAATCCTTGGAGCAGGAGACAGACAGGTTAATCCTCAGGTGTTAGGACCAGCCTTGATCCTTGTCCCGTTCCTCAGGTGAGCTACCCGGGCCATTACCTAATCCGCTGATGGCGCACCAATCGCATTGTTAACTCCCATTACTTAGCGATTAAGCTTTGGATCCGTTTCCATTATCTCATCAAGGTCGTGACTTTGTTAGCCATTTACTAAACGGAAAGTATCTAGTAAATTTTAAGATGGATCTTATAAAACAATCTATTATTTACGCGTATTACAAAATATAATATATAAGTGATGAAACTTCTTGAATGATCAATTAGTAATTCATTAAGAAGATTGGGTAAAGATGTGACAGTTTTCGTTTAATCGCCCACAATTTTATTAGTATGCCAATTAGATAGAAAACTTTTTTTTTTATAATGTACACTTGTCTATGTAACAATACTAAATTTTGTCCGAAACTACAATGGTTATTTCATAGGAGCAGACATTTTTTTATTTGAAAATTAATACATTCTGCTGCATTGGAGGGCATTAATATTAGGGCTACATTAAACATTCACACAAATGATAAATAAAATAGAGATAAAAGAAAAAGAGTTTTAGAAAGTAAAATAAGAAAATTAACATACATTTGTAAAAAAAATTTAGAGAGAAACTAAATGAAATTAAAATATATAAAACACATTCACACCTACATACAATATTTACGTATTGCCCAGGGGATTCTGAGTCATGCTTTGTCCCCCAAATGTGGAAGCCAAGGCAGGACCCCAGGAGATCCCAGAGCTTCTCTCCCAACTGCGTCACTGGTATTGCAAGCCAGTGGAGACTGATGGAGGGCACTAGAGTAGAGAATCTGGCCATTGCCAGTACTCCAAATATACATATTTACAAAAGGTCGCAGGGCCACTGCCGTTTTAACCTCCGGGGAGGATTGTAGGGATGGCTGGAGCTAGATAGGGATTGTGCTACAGGATTTGGATGATGTGTGAGGTTCTGGTGAAATTCGGAAAATTTATCTGGGATTAGGTCAATAACAAATGGGATATGAAGGTCATTATAGAGGATTTTATTAGCGGCATAGAAGGGAGCATCGACTATTGTTCGGAGGACTTTAGACTAAAAGGGTTGAATGCGCGGAGGAGATTAGAAAAAAAAATGACAGAACCGACCTCACCTCAAAGACATTTGGGATCGGCAGTGACAGGTTAAAAAAACTACAAAACTAGTCTAAAATAAATTTTATTGTATAATAGAACATCGTAGAACAATTTAATCGCTTATAACTAATAAGGTATAAATATTTGCGTAATAATCAACTTTCGATCTTCCTCGAGCATTTTATGATTATTTGAAAGCAGCAGAAACAAACAATTCTTGTATCACACCCTTACCCAGAAAATGTGTCACAACTATTCCCAACGTACAAGGTAACTGTTAATTAACAACTAATGTTTAACATACAACGAGAAAAAACATTCATTACTCTATCTGTACATATATAACAACAATTAATTGTTAAAATATAATGAAGGTCTCTATCAGAGTCAATGTCGCGCGGTGCGTTAGCAATATTTTTAAATACGTTCAGACAGGCACATTAACATCCCTTTCTTCCTGATGAACCTATCGGCAATTCCTACAGTTTGGCCAATATGACGACTCTACTAAAAAAAATTGTTTAATTTATACAACTTTTTACATTTAATTATTTTTATAATGCATCTACTCGTAGACGGACGTGAGCATTTTACATAAAACATGTTTTAAGAATTGATTCATCATTATTTATTATTTCCATCAAAAATCGATAATTCCATAATTTTTTTTCAAATTAGAAAAAATAGAAAAGTGAAAACGCTCATATAAACAAGCCCTTCAGCTAAAAGAACGACTAACTCCAATTTCAACATTCTTTAGTAAAGTCATTTCAGTTGGTTGGTTGTTCTAGGCGCAAAACATCCATGTCATCAGCCCCTTATCAATAAAAGTATTATTATTAAAATATTTAGCTGCTAGGTTTAATGGAGAGGAATATATATATATATATATATATATAATATATATATATATATATATATATATATATATATATATATATATACACAAATAAAATATATATAAAGGAAAATAAATTAAATACAAGAAAAAGATAAATTGAAATCATTATTAAAATACTTTCATTTAATTTTCTCTTATTAAAAATGCTATTATTTTGTCAAATGTTTTGCTGTTGCTTCCCAACGCTATTGATATATATTGTGATATCTCTATATCATTTAATTTACGACTATCTTTCTCTTTATTAGTTTCAATTTGCTTGGAACACTCTCATCCCATATGTCATGCCATTCTTTTTTGATATTCTCTTTAAGCGGACCTGAGAGATAGGATGGTGTTAGCAGGGTCCTACCACGACTTGGGAGCGAGAGTCATTTCATTGATATTTCTAGTTGAAAAATTTATCGGATGTGCACAGACAGTGAATAAGTTGATTATAGAGTAGGTGATTGCAGCGTTGAAATATTGAACTGCGGATAAAGGTATACATTTCCACACGGGAAATATCACTAAAATTAATAATAAAAAATGTTGAAATTGGAATTAGTCATTCTGTCAACTGAAAGGCTTAAACGATAATATATAATATTTTTTAGATAACACTGAGGAAAGTCCCCAGTATCATGACTATTACATGAAGAGTAATAAAATAAATAGAGTAGTAAAAAAGAAGTAAAACAGATTCACAATAAAGAATTGTGAAGGAAATGTAATAATAAAAAAGTTAAATGAAGATTCTCATCTGCGTTTGCTCATTTCCTTTCGTTCCAACTAATAAAAAATTAATTTCGAACCATCAAAGGAAGACCGGATAAATAATTACAAGCCTGGAAACAAGCCTCCCTCTCGCTATTATTATAGAAAGAACTTTAGCAAGGTTTCGTGAAGATACAAAACATTATTAGCCCGTTAATCAGCAAATCATAATTACTTACTTAGGTAAGTAAGTAATTTGAAAGTTGAACGCTTGATCAAATCCCCTTCAAACTTTCCGACTTTTAACTACGATGAGCACAATATAAGTTAAATCTGTTATTCGTTCCCATGACTCGGAGGAGAATTTATTTGATATAACTATCAAACAGTAAATAATTTGAAATAAATGCTTTATTTAATCTATACATCTTGATTTATCGAAGCTTAAGGGCAGTTCAGACAGTAACGATTTGGACCAAACAAAATAAAATAAATAAGAAGTTTGATATTAATTGGCTAATAATTTTCCTGAAAAAAAAATATATCGTCTTGGTTTTAATATTTTTCCATTTTGTTTAAAGAAACTGAAACCTTTATTAGAATTTGATGTATTTTTTTATGAACTACACCTTCCTCGTCTTTTATGCTATACAGGAGTTTTCTCGGGTCAGGGGAGTAAACGGAAGATTAATTCCAGAGTTCTCTTCTTGAGTTCTGTACTTTGTGAGGATGTACTGTTACAAGGCCAACGGTTGTGCAAAGAGGTGATTGAGCCGATACCACGTTCAATCGCCAGGTTATCCCCCTTAATTATTTATTTAATTAAGAGTACCCACGGCTGATGAAAAACTACTCATCAGCCGAACTCGAACCTGTTACCTTGAGCTCTGGAAGTCAGTGCTCACCCACTGAGCTCCCTATTTATTTTACCATGTAAACTTCATTATATACCTTCCTTATATTTAATTATATACCTCTATTATTTCTTTATTTATTAACCAAATTTTACAAGTATATTTAAACTTTTAGGCCTCTCCTAAATGCTAGGAAGTAGGGACCGAAATCATATGGCCTTCGATTTACTTGTACAGAGCTTTAACCACCACTTATTTATATAATACATAATAATTATTATAAAACCGAATTTTACTAAACACAGAGGAGCTTTATTTTATAACTCGTTCAATAATTCTGTTTGTAATGAATATAAGTTCCTCCAAGGTCATAATAATACGTATATTTATCTTATATAAATGAATATTAAAGGCTAGGAGGGTACTGTCTGCCTAACGGCTGATCAACCCCTATTTTAGAAATTATACACCTCTTCATTTCATTGTACTACTGGTTCCTCAAATTGTATAACTGTAATTTGCATGTATATATATATATATATATATATATATATATATATATATATATATATATATATATATATATATATATATACTTATAAGTTAAGCAACGCCGAGCGTGGTTATCACTTGGATGGGTAACCATCTGCCAGAGAAAGCCACGCTGCCCAAGATCCCTCCCGGGGTATGTGAGGCCCGTCAGTCTACTGAAGGCAACTCTTAAATCTGTTGAATCGGTGAAAGATTTTCATGGTCTGTAGTGCCAACTGAAAAAAATATATATATACATATATATATATATATATATATATATATATATATATATATATATATATATATATAATATATATATATATATATATATATATATGTTATTTTTTATCAACATAAAATATGAATAAAAAAAACACAGTTGGAACAAATTTTTAATTTCTGTAAAAATCCTTATTATACTTCACGTTTTATTGCCAATTTATATAATTATAATTATTTCAAATCTCAATTTCTAGCCATAATAGATATTTAACTTGTCCAGCTTCATATAAGCCCAACATGAACAATAACGAATTGAGCCTTTTATTTTCTAATATTTCGGGTCTAAAATCTTAACATTTTAAATATGCATATGTAATTAAATGAACGGTTATATAATTTGTAAAATAATCACTCTTGGAGATCAGCACTATCAAGGACTGGTCTAAAAAGTTGAGCTCCTGTGAACTCTTACTCTCCTAACACTAAGTAGAGATTTTTACTCGGGGTCATCGTCACAGTCCAGTCCTGCTTAGTATTTGTAAAATAAAATTAATAAAATCTTTATAGCTTCCTGACGATCGCAAGCTATAAAACAAATATAACTATTTTTAAGGCCTTTTTTCTAATAGATAGAAACGGCTGATGTCGGTTTTATTTATTTTTTATTAGTGAAATTTAGAAATGTATTAAATGATAAATACAACAAGTAAATATGATATAAGTAACATTACATGTACAACATGAAGAGAAACTACCTATTGGTAGCACTCCAATATGTTTTGTTAAACTATTATTTAAGCTAAAGCAATTTCTTGGAAATTTCTTATAAAAATACTTATTAAGTATGTCGAATTCAATCTCTTGTCGAGCGATGTCTATTAGAGATAGGGATAAAAGATGAAAGTAATAGGAACATGTTCTAAAAGCAATTACTTCTCCATCTAATGTGGTATAAACACTTCATTTCCCGGAAAACTCTTTCCATCGGATCGTATGAGAGGAAAAATCTTATAAGACGTATTCTCAAGGAGTTGTTACAGGGAAACTTAAACGGTTTTTAAGAACTTCTTAGTACTTAAAAAAAGAAAAGTCAAGGATAAGATTGGTTCTGAAGTTTAAACGAGGTAGAAGTCGGGTATAAATAAACTGAAATATATGTTCACTGTTATTAAACCGAGTTGAGGAATTTTAAATAAACTTGGTTATGGACTTCTATATTAACTTTTGGAGTTGATTAGTCGGTTAATATTGGCCGTATGAGCTTTGCCGAAGTGCCGGTCTAGTTTTAAATTAATTTAATTTATTATTAATTCCTTTCCGATTGAGCTATTTGTTGTTCTAGCTTTGAAGAGGATCCCATTGTTAACTTATAAAAAGAAAAATACCGGGATCGAAACGTCATGAAATAGGTCATGAAATTTCATGACCTATTATCCGGCTATAATTCATATCTTAAGTTATAATATATAAAGGTCGAATTATTAAAAAAACATTTTAATATATATATAAGGTTTAAATTGGTATAGAATGTGGCAAGATTTATCCTTAAAGTTTTTGTTTTTTATCGACATATTTCAAGGTTTTGTGAAATACCATCAACTACAGAAATTAACTCGACAGTATATGTTGGTGCCATTTAACTTAAATTTAATAATTATATTTATTTTATATTATTTGTAGTTTCTTTACAAGTTCTATCTCTTGTTATTGTTTACTGTTCTCACATATACTTGTTATTGTATGAGTACAGTCATATATTTCAATAGATATATATTTATTTTTGAATGGATTCATTTTATCAAACTTTTTCTGTCAAGGTCCAAAGATATTTTTGAAAATTTCTATGCATTATTTCAAATATTTTTGGCAAGTTTTAAAGTAATTTTCGAAAATTTGTGATTTAAGCCCTGCCAGGATAGTACCTACTTGATATTAAAGAACATTCCACTTTACGTTGAAATAATCACATTAGTCAAAATATTTAGATCTTTTTTCGAAAAAAAAAAAATAATAATGCGTAAAATCAATGATTAAAGTTGTATTTCCGTTTGGTTAATTGAAATGAGAAAATTTTCTATAACATCCCTGCCGTATACCTACCTTAAATATTTTGGATTTGTAGCACTTTTTTCTTTTTGAGATAGGCTCTTCATAACCACATATTAACCATTTTACCAAAAGGTTATTTTAAAACGTGTATTTCTGAACGTGAAACTAAAAAAAAAAAGTTTAAATGAACTTTATTACATTCCATGTTATTATAAATTTACTTGTATAATAATTTTTTTAATTATAGTAACAATAATGGACATTTTTTATAATGGCAATACACTATGATTGAATTTATATGAAGGAGATAGTTGATAACATTAGTGGTGCTGTCAAAGATCTATTAGATTTGGCTCCTAACTGATATCAAATGATTCCTTTCAGTTGATAGTCCTCAATGCCTAAATTAATTGAATTGGATCGTTACATCGATTTATTGACAAGTATCGAATCAATGTTTCTGGTTCTGTTATATTTATTATAATATATAAATGTTATTTGTTACTAATGAAATGTATAGTGTTACCATGAACATAGTAACAGTTTCCCGTACTATTAGGATAATGGTTAAAAAAAAAAAAATATGATAGTAATATTAATTCAGAAATTCATTCAATTTCAATCTCTTACGTTTCTATGATTTAAATAACATGATAATAAAATGAACTTAATAAAATGAAATTATTTTTCGAATATTATTTTTTTTATCAAGCTTAGGGGCTCTACTAAATCATTAAATCGTATCCAATCCTTGCAATCCAAAATTCTTCGTAAAATCCTCAATGCTCCCTACTTTGTCACAAATAAAATCATCCATAACGACCTTAATGTACCATACGTTTCTGATATACCTCAATCCAGATACATATCCTTCCATAATAAACTTCTGAACCATCCGAACCCTCTTGTTTCCAATGTTGATTCCTCTTCTATTCCTGATAACCCTCCGAGGCGCCTGAAAAGAAGATGGCCTCGGGACCTATTAATATAGAAATATAATTGGACTTCTACCAATGGGTAGTTTCTCTTCATGTTGTACATGCAATGTTACTTATTTCATATTTACTTGTTGTATTTATCATTTAATACAGTTGTAAATTTCAGTAATAATAAAAAAAAAAATACTTTTTACGTTTTTATACTTGTGCCGACGGTTCATTATTATTTTTTTAAGCTTTATTTTAAATAATAGATCTCTGAGTATAGTAAATTTAGACTGATCTAATAGAAGTTACATTCTTCGTTTCCATGGTTTTTTTTTTTTTAATTTCGCTTTTGGTCAGTCATATTTTCTCTCAGAACGAACTTAAAAACCCCTTCCGTCTAAATGTGTACAAAATAATATGTGATATTATATGTAACTACTTTAATGCCTGTTTCACTTATATTTAAAAATAACGTAAATTAAACTGTGCTAAGATTGGTAAAAATTGTTTGCCTTTTTCCTCTTCCAAGTTGGAATTTCCGCAAAAAGGGAACTTTTTTACCATAGTAAAACCCTGTTTATTTAGCTTGTATTCACTTACGAAGAATTATAGGTTTAGGAAGAATTAAAAATTATAATTACGGAAGGAGATGAAGAAAGAATTGAGTAAATATTTAAAAATGGAAGAAAAGATTTACTCTAAAGCAAGCACATAAATGGAGGTTGTACAATTTGGATGGGAACTTTTATTCATAAATTGGGCAGAGTAATAAGAAGATTAAAAATGTAGGTCAGTTGTTTTTTGGGGTTTGGAAGTTTCTACAATTTTAATTGGTAAATTGCATGTGTGTATACACTTATGTATAATTTATCACAATATACCAAACAAATAAAATTATTTGTTGAATAAACAATTAATAGTGGTTAAACGTTCTATATGTTGAACATATTTACATTTTACATTTGTATTACATGGTTCTTAAAGTATCATTTATATATATATTAATATGATGTAATATATAATCATTAATTTAAATAAGTGATTATGTTCATTTCCAGAATGAGGTACCGCTTTTTATTTATGTTTAGTTATGTATATTACTTCAGCTTGCTTTCAGTAATTTCAGGAATTTAGGTTTGTAAAAAAATATTAAATATGAAAATTACGTATAATCATTTCTTATTTGGTTTTTGAAACAATTGTGGTTGGGGATTAGAAGCTTTGAAATATAATACACTCTGCCCTCACAAAGAATTCGCTAAGGAAAATACACCGATAAAAATCTCCTTGTTAGGGGTTTATGCTAATGAAATTCTAGAAACATGCCCCTTTTATTTCTTCCGTTTTTCTCCTTTTTTTCATTCCTTCCTTCTTTTTTTTTATGATTGTATTTTGCAATTTCGTGGCATGTCAAGTATACGTAATAAGAGCTTGTCCATCGAATGGAGCAACATTTAATTAATCATAAAAACATATAGTTTATTTTTTAATTATATCTGTAACATGTATTATATCTGGGCATAGGAATAAAATGTATGCTCTTTATCTCTGTTTGCTCATAATGTTTTAAAGCCGGGATATTGACGGTGTCATTTAAAATTTTAAAAATATTGTAACGTTTGAATATATATATATTTTTTGTTATTATAATTGTGAATAAATAAATAATTTCCTAATGAACTTAGATTAAGATTTACCAAAAACAGTCGTTTTGGCCGTCAAACTTTCTTCGAGCCTAATATTATTTTATTCTAAAGTATAGAAGATTGTAAAATATTTTGCTTCCTCACTGTCCCGAATGTACGAAAGCTACAGGAGATTAAAAAAAAATTCAAAATTCAAAAATTGTATTCAGGACCTAATATTTTCATTCGCATTTTACGTTTCTGTTACCAAAGAAGAATTTTGGTTCCGTGTCTGTCTATAGAAAATATATGTGACAGGGATATCACCTTAATATGTAAATAAAATGTTCATGGAATTGTGCTGGTATGTTTTTAGCATTTTTTTTATTTTTTATTTTATGACGTGATGTTTTTCTTAATTTAAAAATTATTTCTAATTTTCGATCGAAGAAGTCGTTAGTAAATGACGTTACCGATAGTGGCGATTTCATAAAAATAACTTGAGGGACATAAATTAAGATTTTTAAATCCTTTTTACTTTCACTTACGTATATAGGAAATATATAGCATGGGGAATTATTGCGATCGTGAAAATGTTTGAATCCGAGTTTTCAACAGAAATACTTTGAGGGCCCCTGAGTCCAAATAACGAAGTCCCGCTGCATATTTTATGTATATGTTTATAAACTTAAATTCATTTACTGTAGTTTAATAACTCTAGATCTGATATTTTATTTAAATAATTAGGTATAGGAAAAATCATCGAGTACCCTTTTAAAAAATTAAATTACAAAATAATTTGATGAATTTTCTCTTTGTGAAATGCCAACATTATCCACTTACAGTTAGTGGGACGATTTTCGACCTATCTCCGGCATACAATGAAAATCTCGTAATTTCATTGTAGTATACTTTACAATGGAAAATAACAGTTGAATAACTAATAGTCCTACAATTCATAATCATTTATAGATAAAAGATTGAGATGTACTTTCAAATCTCTCTAGGCATAAATGAGCTTTTCAGTTGATAGAATGACAAATTTAAACATTCTTTATTATTAATTTTAGTGATGTTACTATTGGCAAAATATTGTTGTTCACAGACAGTGAATTACACCTTTATTCACAGTTCTATATTTCAATACTGCAATCAACTTGCTCACTGTCTGTATAGGTATTACTTTCCCAACTAGAAATATCATTAAAATGACATTACTCAAAAATGTTGAAATTGGAGTTAGTCATTTTGTCAACTGAAAGGCACACATAGCTCAGATGCTGGTTATGGGGTTTACAAAAACAGATGTAGTAACGAGATTGTTATTGCTTACCGCCGATGTAATAAATAGAGTTTTTATTATTTTAATGGCCTTAATGATTTGTTATCTGTCAGCTTTAAGCTTTAGCTCCGTTTAAGATGCAGTTCAAAAATTTTATAATTGCTCAACATTACCAGAAAATAATTTCTATTCAAAGTAGTAGTCCGTGGTGAAGACCCCTTTTTTATGGCATTATTAACATCCGCCTGAAACTTCGTAAATAGTTTCATCTCATTTTAACGTACAACTATTTTATTTACGAAAACTCTTGGAATTGGGGCGTTTTCAATCTGGAGGGGAGCAAACTTTGTCTATTTAATTAGGTACTAAAAACTTGTAAATATCCATTTGCTTTCCACCTGAATTGAAAGATAATTTGATCACAAACTCGTGAAAAAAGGTGACCTTCAAAAATATTGAGACGTTTGTCCTATATAATCTCGTTATTTTGACAATTTGGGGGTGTAGTTAACGCCACACGGCTCAATGTTTTTGAAGGCCACATTTTTCTCGATTTTGTGATCAAAATATCTTTCGATTCAGGTGGCAAGCAAATGGTTAGTTACGAGTTTTTATTACCTAATTAAATAGATAAACTTTGCCCCACTCCAGATTGAAATCGCCCCAATCCCCAATCGCCCCAATTCCTAGAATTTCAGTTTCAGGCGGATGTTAATGATTTGATAAGAAGGGGTCTGTACCACAGAATATAGAGCGGTAAGTGGAAGTTATGTGTTGCGTGCACCAGATTTTTTTAAAATTTTTATTGTTGATTATTAAAAAAATTCATAATTGATTTTTCTTTGATTAAATATTCAATAATGAATTATAATAAGCATATATATTGTAGATATTATATATGAAAACTAGAAATAATGAATGCTATCGTTGGAGTTGCAATAGTTGAGAGAAGAGAATAGAATGGGCAAGCAAGTTCTTTTCTTCAGTTGTCGAGATTAAGTCCCAGCTGACGTTGACTGCTGCGTAGGTAGTCCCTATTGAAGGAGGAAAACATTGCAGAAGTTTTTGACGGAGATTAAATAAAGAAAACTGTAGGAAGTTTCCTTGTGGTTCAACTTGGTTCTTACCAGAATTATTTAAGATAAGGACTTGAGATTGGAAAGGGATTTTAATTCAATTTTTTTTTTTATACTTGAGACTTTACCTGGCTCATTTCGCTCTGAACAACGCAGTATCTTACTTTAGAAAATTGTCACTAGTCACAGCATTTGTAATAAGTTCTATTTGCTCGGACTATCTATACTGCATTAGAGATTGAAATTATGGGAATTACTACATTTTGAAAAAGAAGATGAATTTCTGATTACTGTGAGAATATGATTTTTTTTATTATCTTTGGAACATTATTAGAAAGTGTTTTCCACAAAAATTCACATTGTTCGGGTAGCAAGTCAGTCTTTCAGTCACTTATAGTCAGTATTTCAGTTGATGTTTGACGAGTATACAAATTAGTCATCTACATTGTGAATGCTTTTATTTTTTTATTTAGCCAGAATTACTTTACTTTGAGTTTTTTTACACAGTACTCGAGTTCTTCTTTTTATAAGTAGAATAGTATAATAGTATAATTATATTAATGAATAATATATATTTTTTTCTTACCCTCCAGGAATTTATTTACTATAAAAATACAATATACAAATACATAAGAAATACATATACAAAATTTTCTAATTGCACGCTGTATGCGTACTTTGCATCTGTGGCCAGAGTAATGTTTCATAAAAAATAATAGTTTCATTTACCATATTAAATTTTATTTACAGAAAAGTACTCAGATTGTTTTTTCTGAGTACTTTCCGTCGTCACATGTAAACCATGAATCTTTTTTTGAATTGGCTATAATATATTTTTTGGGGATGGAAAAGAATTTTTTATATATATATATATAAAAAATTTCAATCTTAATTTTGATCTAATTTTTTAATAGTGTCACGTATTGATATGGCACTAAAACTAACAAGAATTCAAGTTAAATATTCTCTGAATATTTTTTTATCCAAATTTCATATTTTTATTTCATCCGATAAATAAAATAATCAGACATTATTGGAAAATGTTCGGTGGAATTTTAATGATATTTAATAAAAGAATATATATATATATATATATATATATATATATATATATATATATATATATATATATATATATATATATATATATAATTCTGATATATGAATGCTAGACGATTGCTAAAACATTAGTTTATATTATTAATTAACAGTAGTAGAGAAGATTACAAAACTTACCTAAAACATCAGAATGGAATACAAGTCTCTTTCCACAGTTCTGATAGTTAATTTGAGAGAAAGGGAAACTAAATGTTAAAAAAAAAAAAAATAATAATAATAATAAAAATGTATATATATATATATATATTACTAATATAAACTAATACTTCTATATATTTATATATAAGTTCATATATTGTCCTAAGGAAAGAAGAGTATGCTGTGTATATAACAACCCAATATAATTGGGCAGCAATTCTTTATATTTTAAGAAAATAAAGTGTTTCTCTCCTATTAAACACCACATGATTTATAAACAAATGTTTTTCAATTAAACAATGTAACCCTATATTATATTGCTAAACTAAATTATGATTATAATTTATATATATATATATATATATATATATATATATATATATATATATATATACACACACATATGACAAAATATGACATTTATTTTCGAATTATGAGTGATGCTGTCATTTTTATTTGGCACATCGAATAATCGATAATTTTATCGGGAATTCGTCATCCTGTATCTACCTGATTAACTTGTTAGTTGGTGAAGTAATTATCAAGGAATGAATGTATATATTCTCTAATAGCAAAAGCGTCAAAGCAGACATTTAATTTATATATGATCTCGTATGTCTGATAATCATTTGAAGTACTAAAGGACATCAAATACAATGGTATAGTTATAGTTTTTTCAACTATCATTCTAGGATCACAAAAGAGCACACTATTATAACCGAGGTTAATTATGATTTTATTCTCTTCATTCTTGTCATATTCTATAAAATGTGTTATGATGGTATCCTGATATGTGTTAGTATTTTTTTGTATGCAGTTAATAAACTGGTGATCGAATATCTTTAGGAATCTGTATAGCCATATACAATTTTAATTGTGTAATACATACTTGATGGTAAATCCAACTAATTGCATATTTGGATTATTCCAAATAAAAAAATGTAAAATGCAAGATTGAATATGAAATTTCATACGACAATCGTAGGTTATTTTCGATAAACTAGCAACTACAAATTAACAAAATAACACCACCTTCAGTAATTGATTTAGAATATGACTTTCCTTCGTTTCCTGGATTTTTATCTCACCTTTTCATTCCTTTTTGATTTGTGAATATACTCAGCTAAAAGTTCTGACATTTACTTTACTAGCTGTAATATTTTTTATTATTTGAAGCATTGCATATTTTCTTACAAAATTGAAATATTTGATCGAGGCTTACGATTCCAAAAATGAAACTGTTTAAAAATACTTGAAACGATCGTTTTGTCCTCTATTGTTCAAAACAGGTTTTCAATTTTAAACAAATAAATAATTTGAAGTTGATATAAATTTGTTCTTATTACGCCTTTTGATATGCAACGATAATTTTCGTATTATAAATTTTTTTTTTTCTTTTTATCTGTCTCAACTTTATCTTTTGATTGAGAAATAATACATTTTGCCACACTTAAGGGCGCTGAGTAATAAAGCTGAGTGAGGCACATTCACACCATATATACAATAAAAGAAATTAAAAAATATATATATACATCTATATAACAAAGGCAAAAACTATAATAAATCATGGAAAAGTAACTTAAAGTTAAAATTAAATAAATTATAAGTAAAAGAAATAAATAGACAAAAGAAAAATAATAGATTAACAATAAAAACATTCATACTTAATTACAATATTTACAATCAGACAAGAGATCTTTCCCTCACATGGGAAGGACAAAGCAAGACTATAAAAATATTTTAAAATATATTTTCTCTTTGTGTTTTGATTATTTTGGTTTATATAAAAAAAAAAAAACAGACATTTTAACGCAATTTTTAAGGTCCTCTCAGGGACTAGGTCCCTTTAGAATAACAGTATTGTTCATCTAAATTAACCATAAATCTGGCCAAAATATCTATTACAATGAATAATAACAAAATACTAGTAATAAATTAAGTATAATAGCTCTTAGGATATATTAACGAGAACAGTTGGTTAATAGGGGTTCAGTACTACAATATTGGAGCTAAAACAATAGCATAATAATCACTGAATGAAATTATTAAGGAACACTAAATGAATGTTATAGGCGAAGCATTGTAGTAATGGAAAATAAATATTAAAAAAAAAGAAGGAATAATTGTTGATATATAAAGAAATAAATTGTAAAAACAAAAAAAAAATATGATATACATATGATTACTAAGATGTTTAAGTGATTACACGTAAAGATTAGGAGAAGAAAAAAAATAAAAAATAAAATAAAGTGTATATATATATTCAATTATGATATACTGTAAAATTGTACATATCGAGGAGTGTGTCGAAGATAATTAGAAAATAAAATACAGTTCAAAGAAATACAAATCATGAATAGAAAAAATAGAAATTATGAAAAACAGATTTTATCTACTCACGATGCTTTTCTAGTTTAGACCTCTTTCTAGACAAATTAGAGTAATTGAACTGTACTATTGCATATTTGGATTTTTTTCACTACATATTTATTTGGAGCTTTATTACTGCGCATGTAACTGTTTTTTATTGTATATTATATGGCATGTTTCGTGAATTTTTACTGCATAAAAATCTGTACTTTTTAGCCCGGGCTCTGGTTATATAGATATTATATGTTGATATGTTTTCATCATCCATCCTAGTCCAACTGTGGGCTATCGATTCGCAATTAGCGAAGTGTTTTGGATTGGGTAGCATGGGAAGAGATAGGCATTGAGCGGAAGGGGAAACATTGCTGTTTGAGGGAGTTCCGTCGGTAAACTCAGCTGATTGCTTCCGATATTACTAATACTTGCTACATTCTCCCGTTGCCGATCGTCGACCAACGACTTGTTTGTAGAAGATGATCCATAGTTTATCAAACCGTAAGAAAAATATATTACAAACTGGCAAAATTCGCTCAAATCGCTCGAGTACTGAATATTCCGGTAAACCTTTTATCAGACACATATTTCACTTATTTTAATGGCTGTTTAATGATTTTTGTTACTTTCAATTGTCTACATATGAAACATATCTACATACCAAATATTTCCGAGTTTTCAACGGGAATACAAGTTATATGGTTCTCTGATTTCAAATAACCAAGTATCACAACATAGTTTATCTAAAAAACGAAGAGTTGTACGAAACTGAAATAGCAAACATCGTAATATTTCAAATATTTTGGGTACAATCAACAAAAAATGTTCATAGAACTATTTTTTCAAAAATTTCGGAAGAATGTGACTATTTTACCCACCTGAAGGAGAAGCAAACTTCCAGGGCTCAATCATTGAAATTGATGAAGAATTGAATATGAGATGAAAAATCAATATAAATATGTCGTAAATCTATATATCATAAGATTCTAGAAAAAGTGATATAAGTAATATAAAGTGACGATAAAATTATGAACAATAATTTATGAAAACCTATATTATTTAAAGAAAAACCAAATGTTTTGATTGAAAATTAATGAAATTTCCAAACTAAACGGAATCGTTTAGAATAATTAAAAACAAAATATAATTATATAACGATTTTTCCCAAAAAGGAAAAGAAAAATTATTAACGAATCACTTACACATTAAGACTAACAAGTTACTAAACTCAAGTCTAAGCCGGACATCGGAAATCCATTAGGCCGTTCCTGAACTCATTTATGAATCCATAAATGGAATTCAGCGCATTCCTTTATTTATTTATTGAATCTTTGATGGCTCATCGGTTCTTTCAGGTTATATTAGGTTAAAGTGTTATTATTTCTTAATTTACTTTACATATTTTTATTCAGTTTACTTTCTATCTATATTTATTCCGTATACATTTTTTTATTTCAAGAAATTTATAATCTGGAATCCAACAGTTCGTTCCTATACTCAGAACAAATCTTTCAGCTGTTCATCGGTTCCATATTTTATCAATTGGTGGATTCCTTCGATGGAATTGGCGCTGAGTTTAGAAACTTGCCCATGGATTGTTAATTTATTTTATTTTTTTTTTTTTAGAAAAATCATCTTTATTCTGGGACTAGGTCCCTTTAGAATAACAGTATTGTTCATATAAATTAACCATAAATCTGGCCAAAAGACTTATTACAATGAATAATAACAAAATACTAGTAATAAATTAAGTATTAATTAAGCTCTTAGGATAAATTAACGAGTTGGGTACATTTAACATTAAGTAACAGTTGGGTAATAGGGGTTCAGTACTACAATATTTGAGCTAAAACAATAGCATAATAATCACTGAATGAAATTAGAAAGGAACGCAAAATCAATTTTATAGGCAAATCATTGTAGTGATGGAATATAAAAATTTAAAATAATAATAATAACTGTTAATATGTAAGGAAAGAAATTGTAAAAACAAAAACAAAAAAAATGATATACATATGTTCCCTAAGATATTTAAGTGATTATGCTTAAAGATTAGGAGAAGAAAAAATAAAATAAAGTATACATATATATACACATAGCGAGAAGTGTATTGAAGATAATTAGAAAATAACATACATTCCACCGAAATACAATTTCATGAATAAAAAAAATTTGAAATTAAGAAAAACATTTTATCTACTCACAATAATTGTTTCGATATTATGGCGATATGTAACAGGAGGTTTTTTTTTTTGTTTTTTTTTTATTAATATATAACATGAAGGTACTTGTGAAGAAGCTACCCATTGGTAACACTTCAAAGATAAATTAATTAATTAAGAGGTTCCTCTTGGCCATCTAGTAGGAAAAGTTAAATGTGAGTAATGTATCTTATTGGTCTGGACCACTATCATAGCTTCTGGTCAGAGTTATATTATATACCTGTTACTTTTTCCCAATGATTATTTCGAATGTTCGCTGTTATTTCTCCTACTTAATCTAACAGTTCTGTCCACCACACAATCGAGTAATGACGAGCAAGCATATTCGATTCTTCCTGCTCTGTAATTGTTGGGGAACCTCTTCTTTTTTCGATTTGACCGGAGTGATGAATGGGCCGAGGACAGCTATGAGTCGAATAAAAAAGGTGGAACGGTACACGCGGTGACTATGGCCCGCTGAGGTATTATATTTAGCAAGCTGTGGATAGCGGGACAGTGTCATGCTCTGCCGCTCATTGCAGGTTTGGCTCCATTGGGTTTCTCCAGCCGCTCCAGTCGTCTGGAGTAATATGTCATCTGTCGCAGAGGACGAATCCTCTTTTGCTTATCGCTAACTACCTAGAAGGAGGAAGAATCCTGAGGTTAAACTTGAGATAAGACTTAATTATTGCCTACATTATTATAACAATCCCTGACATGTTCAAGAAGATACCAAAAGATACGACTTAATGCTAACTTTAAATAAATATTTTATTTTATACTTGAAAGCAATTTGTCTATTTTTTTTTTTGTTCTCCCAGTAGTGTACTGGTACTGGACTGCAAGATCTCTGATAGTAGAAATCGATAAAGAGAGCCATAATTTAAAAAAAAAATCATTCTTCTGTCAAATGTCTGTCCAAGAACCTTTGTTTGAGAAATTTGGGCTTGTCAAGGTAAATTGGGGAACATGTTTCATGTCTAAGAGTGTAAGTAATGTGTTGGGATTTATCATGGTTGAGTCGAGTTTTCCAAACTCTGCACCTGAAATTTTGTTTTTTTAGATGATGTTGTGTTCAGTCTGTGAGGCGTGTGTAGAATTTTTGTTTGAATTGTAGTATCGTTGGTCTTAATTTTTATATTAAATTAAACAAACAAAAAAACTGACTACATAAACAACCCTATCCGTGCTAAGGGAGTCTTCTCGCATATCTGCTTAAACACCTTGGTTGATTGTTGGAGAAAGTAACGTCTATGAATATTTAAACTTGATGTAATAATCGTGTATCTACATTTTATGGCTTTAGCCAATTAGATTTCTTCCTTCGTACCGATGCATATCAGCATCCAAAATAGTATTAAGCATTGGGAGGGAGTGGGGGTTGAGTGTACCTGACTACTACAACACCTTTAAATATTTGTAGCTATTTTTAGAAAAATCCACCATGGTATTTAAGTAGATATGACACTTTTAAATCTCCGCCCACACCCCCTGGCCCGGGAAAACCCCGTATAGCCTTAAAGGCGAGGAAGGGGAGGACCCAAAAAAGTAGATATGACAGTGCATAGCAAGAATGGATAGAGTTATTTCTGTTGTCGGATATTTTTTAAATATATATATTTTTTAATAATCAAACGTTGCACAATGTTGAAAATGGTAATACGTGTAACATTCGCACATCACATAATGTATTGCTACTGTAATGTTATTTCGAAACTGGAGACGTAGCGACCCCTAACGAGAAAATTACTTCACTAACAGAAACGTCAGTTACAATTATATTCCGCTTCGTATGAAGTAACGACCTCAGTAATAATTTGCTATAACAGCATGCCATGTTCAAAGAACCTTTCTGAGTATTACCTCCTAATTCAATTGCATTAATTAATTATAAACCAACGTTCATGTATTTATCTAAATGAAAAAATATATAATTAACTGATTACTTTTTTCTTGGAAATTAATCAAATAAATAAAAAAAAACTTAGCATAAAAAAGTTTCAATTAGGTGATTAGAGTATCTCATCGCTATTGAATTCAGAAGAAAAATTAATTTAAACAACAAATTTAATGTTTTAGTGGTTTATTTCAAAATGTTCCGGAAAATGACCTATAAAAAAATATTAATATATATTTGTTATGGGGATACCCCCTATCCACCTAACAGCTGACCAACCCCCATTTCACAAATCATACAACTGCTCATTTAATTGTACTACTCATTGCTCAAATTCTATAGCTGTAATTTAAATGTATTCTGTAGTTCAGATTGTATTATTTTTATCAACATAAAATAAATGGAACGAAACCACAGTTTGGAATTTATTTTTAGAATTTCTTTAATAATTTATATTATATATCGCGCATTACTGCCAATTTGTATTATTATATAACAATGATTATTCTTATTGACAATTTGCAACCATAATAAGGCAGACATATGATAAAATAGAATATTGATTAAAATCTCGAAGCCAAAAAAAAAAACTTTATATATATAATAGAGAGATGGAATTTTACAAAACTGGTGATTGACCATCTGTGCTCTATTCCTCAACTTTCTTCCAACATTGCACCGAATGCGAAGTGCCATTATTAAAATATATGCATGCATAAAAGAATAAGGTTGCGCATGCGTAAATGAAAGTAGCGCCTCACCTTTCGATCAACCCAACTACCCTCAGTTCTACACTTCAATCCATCCTTAGTTAACTTCTTTATTTCTTTAATTATTTTATTAATAATAAATATTTTTTTATACAACGCCAATTAATAATAATAAATTATACCTTTTACCTTATTATAGTATACCTTCCTTGATTCTCTTGTGGGTTCAACCTTCTTTGAATGTTTCAGGTAATGCTTCACTTTCAAAGGTCTTTAGGTGTTGTAATTAAAAAAAAAAAAGTGGCTATGTTCGATACAAATAAATAACAATAGGAAGAAAAATATTTTTTCAATAAAGGTTGGGGTGCATAATCGTACCTCTAACTCTACTTAAATGTCACCTCAAAAAGGATTATTTTTCCTAAACTCAATGTAAAAGAATCCCTTTCAGCCAATTTGATGTTTCTTCTTTTCTCTAACAGTGTCGAAAAAACGCGTTAAAGAACCGATTGAGCATCAAGTAAGTAAAGGAGGTGACAAATTTGTTGAAAGGTGTCCTTTTTTATTGGGGTTCATACAAGTATTCCTTTTTTATGGAACGTTCAAGTTAGTCCGAGAGTCCTTGCAAATAAAAATGGCATTATGTGGAGAAATTTTTTGAAAGATTTTATTTTAATACTCATAACATTTATATATTAAAAATTAGAACCTGCTTAATAATTAGTATCATGCTTTTATAAATCTCAATGAAAAAGGACTCCTTTCATTTAATTTGATTGCAGATACGCTTCTATAAAACAACGTTATTGTAAATAAAGCAGGTGCCGTTTCCTCCTTTACTTACGCGATACTCAATTGATACATAATCTTGTTTTCCCCCAAATTTTTTAAGAGGAAAAGAAACATCAAATTAGTTGTGCAATCAAACTGGCTGAAAGTCTGTCGAGTTATATAAAAGTATTCCTTTTGCAACGAAACCTCAAGTGGAGTTGATGGAACGACTATGCATAGTATTGCCCAAATGCGAGACGAGTCTTGATCTTGTTCTTGAGCAAGTCTTGCTCAACCTATTCGCTTATTTATATAGAGATATTACTGTAATTTTTCAGCGGAATAGCGGATAGCGGATAGCGGAAACCTTACTAAGCCCGAATGAAAAATTGGAAGACTTACATGCAAAAGTATATAGACCAATTCTTTACATATAGTAACTAAAACTGTCAATTATTAGTAACTATTTAGGTCCCCCGTAACTAGTAACTAGGTCACTAGTGACAACTTAGTAACCCGATTTTGGTCCCTAACTGTGCATTCTACTACCCTTAGTTTCTGAAAAGTGCCTCTCAAACGAATCAATTTTTTCTATATTTCCTCAGAATTTCGTTTCTTTCACTTTATACAAACGTGTTTCTTGTTGTATTTGTCTAATCAAAAAACATACAGTAATGGACATGGTTTCTATCTTTGAATGAATGAAAATGAAACGAATGAAAAAATAATTATACTCTGGGACTACAGTTTCCTTAGAATAATAACCGAGTTACAAATTTATAGGCATTAGTCTGGCTTAAAATAATAAAAAAAACAAAATTAACTGCTTATTGTTATTGCAATTGCAGTACATAGAAATTAAATAGTATACAGATACAAGTAATTTTACATGTTAGCGGAAATTTGAATATGGAGTATATGGTGGAACAAGAGTTGTTTAAAGGAACTTGTGGACGAGGGTTGACGTCCGGAGGTAGGAGGAGAGTTCCAATAGGAGGTAGCACGAATTACGAAGGATTAGCTGAAGGAAGTAGATTTATGAAAGGGGATATATAAATCTATAGGTTGATACCTTGTATTAAGAGAGTGGATAGAGGAGCGTAGTGTAAGGAGTTCCAGAATATAGGGAGGGCTTTTGGTTCTGAAGACTTGGAAAAAGAAAACACCAAGGAGGAATAGTCGTCAGGAAGTAGGAAAAAGCCACTTCAACTCAGTGTACCAAAATGATACATGTAAACGCCTGGGGATCCCGAAGTTATGAAACAGTCCATGAGTTTCTTCAATCTTATTTCTAGCCTGGCAGAGAGTCCTCCATACAACAAACAGCCGCAGTCGAAGGGGAGGGGAGAATATAAGGGGGGTTTCAAGGAGCTCTCTGGTTCTTAGAGGAATCTTAGGGGTTGTTTAAGGACAGTAAATGGATTTTCGGGTAATCTGGAAGACATGGTTATTCCAGAAGAGGTTGTGATCAAAGGTTACTCCTAGATTTTTGACTGTAGGGGAAAAAATGGAAAAGAGAAATAATATCTTTGTGTTGTATATTTGATTTTTTCCATATTAATTTTGAAAAATAATTATTTACTGGCTATTTTCAAAATTTTCGTATTAAATTAAATACAACTGTGTAACAATAAATAATTTATTCAATAAAATACGTTACTTATTCAATGAATAGCTCAGGAAATAAGGCATGGTCGAGGGTTCAAGTCCAGCCTTTGTAGGTAATTATTTATTCTGTTACATCAGCCTTGGATTGACCCTGGTGTGAGGAGGCTTTCCCTGGGGACTCACCCAGCCTCATTAAAATGGGTACTTTTAATTAGGTTAAAAATTGGCGGTTGAGCATTATCTCGGTCAAATCCATCCCATTCGCATTGCATTACTTCCTCACAAAGAATTAAAATAAATAAAACTGGTGAATGAGGATCACTTTTTTTTTTTTAACGAACCTCAAACATCTCCGAATTATAATTGTCCATTTGGAATTAATTGAATGTTTCGGATATCGCATTAAAAAAATGTTTATTTTTTATTGAGCGATAATTTGCGTTGAGAAAACATCGTTTGAACAACTGAAATGCCTTGTCATGCCGAAGTATTCTCCACCAGTTGCCTGAACATAAATATTATTACAAAGCTCGCTTGTTACAAATGTCCAACTCCGGTGTAAATTTACATTTCAAGCGCAGCATAGAATTGGATATTCGTATGTACTCGTATTAGAATAATGATTCTTGTATAAAATAATAAAATTTCATTTTTAAATAATTAAGATTAATTTGAATTGCAAATATTGACCATGAATGTTATTTTTGTCATTAATTATCATTTTATCTTATATCATCATATTATATATTTTTATTTCCTGTTTTTCCTTAATTCTCAAATGTATAAATATTCAAAATTGTGACTTGTTTTATAACCATATTGATCCATGGCAAAAGTTACAGTATTTTGTTTTGTTTGATAATATTAATCATGTTTTGTAGTAAGTTAACTTCTGTTCTTTATTTTTTCCTTATCAGCAGCCATATACTCAAGTATTTCAATCCATGTTATCATTTATATCTATTACTTTTCAGTGCTGGTAATACAACTATGCTTTGTATAGCAAATATTTCTTTAGGTATAATATTTTTAGACATCAATACATTGTTTTAAAAAAAATAAGGTAGAACAGAACAGAAAAAAACCTCTTAATCATGGTACTAATGAATGCTGTAATGAAAAACAAACAATAACTCTGGCTATAAGACCGATTTCATAATGAAAAACTAAAATCAATATTTAAGTATGAAATTTAAAAAAAAAAATTAATAATAGATAATGAAAGTGCTAACAAAATAATCTCTGCCTAAATAAAATAATATATAGAAGGAAAATTAAATTAATTTTATAAGAAAACAATCTTAAACATAAATTAAGAGATAATAAACTTTTTCCTTGCAAATGTTGTCTTCGACTTTTTCGTCACGAGTCTTCTTTAAAATCCTGTTGACTTCTCCAAAAAGTCATTAAAAAAAATGACTTTTATTTTTAGCTAATCAAACAACCCATTACAATAAAAAGAAAGCATTTAAGATAAATTATAACTCTAATCTTAGTATAATTAGGGTAAGGGCACCAGTGATGTAAAGTTTTTTTTTTTCTTAGGCCGCCATAATTATTATAGTTAGAAACTTATCCGTTGGACATTTAGAATTTCTAGGATAGTTATGCAGTTATAATCTCCATTAAAAAAAAAAAAATTTATGCAGTAATGTTGGACACTCCGAAATTCAATGGTTCTAGTAATGGAAAGGGGGTCGGTACCAGTCGTGGACATACCTCACAATAATTCTTAAATCTTTAGATAAACTATAAAGATAAGAGAAGATAAATGTTCAACTTACTCTTAGCAAAACTGTTAGTAGGAAGGTATGAAACACATTGATCTCAGGAACACTAAGGCATTTTAAATTTCTCTTGTGGAAACTTTGTTCATACAGTTGTCAATAGAAGGCATTGTTTTTCAATAAAAAAAAACAAAAAACATTGGAACCTTTAAAATAACAAGAAAGCTTATTATTTACATTTAAGGCCAACCTGTACATCACTGGGCCCCTGTCCATAACTGGTGCTTTACCGTTTATTTCTCATTTATCGTATTTTTTTTAAAGGAAATTAAATGACTAAAATTTAAAATTTTACCATGAATCTCTAGAACTTTATTACAAGAAAGTTCATTAGAACGTTTACTTTAAAGATATTTGTGTTAAAACATTATAAAAAAAGTTTCAACCCCTGACTTTGTCATTACACTAGGCTCTTTAATGTGGCTCATACAGTATCGAAAAACAGGCCGACACATATCTACTTCTTCTCTAACAATAACAGTATGAAAAAAAATTAAATGCCTTCTTCAATCACTCTCGTCTTATTAGTTAATAATAATAAAAAGAGGATACAAAAAAAAATAATGAAGCCTCAAAAGATCCAATAATTAGTTTTTTTTTGTTATTATTAAAAGAAAATTAATCACTTGAATTGAATGATGCACCTGATAAAAGAGTTGAATGAATCTTTTATATTCCTAAATTACTCCTTTTTCAACTAGAACCTTTGAATACGTTCGTAAATGAATATCAATTCTTCAGTTTCTTCATAATAATGGCTACAAAAAAAAAAAAAAAGATAATTTACACACACACTCACTTTCAAATTTATAGTTCCACTCAGAGGAAAGTGTATAAACTGGTACCATATAATTTAAACAGAGAAGATTCAATCGGGTTAGAATAACCATTAACTGCGAACAACTCTGATTGGTTGAACAGCAAATAGAAATAGATTGTGTACCTGCTATTTTTGTCTTGAGTTAGTTTATCTTCTGTTTCAGTAGAATTTTATAACGATTCGGAAAAAAAATTACTAATCTAAATTATAATTAATTATAAATTTAACAAATGAATAGAATATTATTCTTTATTTTAATTCTAGTTTTTTTAACTGTTTACAAATTTTCATATTTACCAAAACACACACATATATATATATATATATGTGTGTAAAAGTGAATTGCTCACTTTTAATTTTAAATAGTGGTAGATCATAAGGACAATTGTTTTATTTAACACATGTTCTTTAAGCGCATGGTGTGAGATTATTAAATTTAGATAAATTTATTTTGTAATTAAAAGCTGTATAGTTTAATCATTTATATTCCCCAGTTATACAACAAACTTTAAAAACTGATTTATAATGTGTTGATGGAGTGCTTGAAAAAAACTTTAGACTGTTTTATCCCTGAAGAAAAATTTTATTTAACATTAGTTAAAATTAAAAAAAATTAGTAATGAATAATAATACTTAACAATATTTATAATTTGTGAATTACTTGAAGAAAAATCAGTTTTTAAAGTCTGTTGTATAACTGGGAAGTATAAATGATAAAACTATACAGCTTTTAATTACAAAATAAATTCATCTAAACCTAATAAGCTCACAGTCTTGAATCTCACACCATTTGCTTAAAGAACATATATTAAATAAAACCATTGCTCCTATAATCTACCTCTAATTAAAATTAAAAGTGAGCAATTCACTTCTACATATTTATAATATGTAATAATGATAAAAAAATAATGAAATAAAACATAATGAAAATAAAAATTTTTTTTTAAATGAAAATGTTGATATATGTTATAGATTTAATTTTATCAATCATTTAAAAAAAAATTCAGTTTTCTTCTTTTTTTTTTTTTTTAAATTATCATCTGCATATATATAAAATATGTACATCTGCATATATATATATATATATATATATATATATATATATATATATATATATATATATATATATATATATATATATATATATATATATATATATGTTCATTAACACATACGAATTATACTTTATAACCTCAATATCATGTGAAAATTACTAGAAGCTAACATGTACATTAGACATTTTGGTACAATAATGCGTTTTCGACTTATCATAATATCGATTTGTGGATATGACTATCTAAAACATATATTTGTCTAATAAAAAATAAATAAATAAAAAAATAATTAAAAATGTTTACTAGGAGAGCCGCCGCACTGGTGAGCTATTCTAAATAAGAATATATTTTTAAATATAATTACCAATAATTTTTTTTCTTTTTATTGTAAGATATAAAATAATGAAAATAAAAGTTGTTTTTTTAAAATGAAAATGTTGATATATGTTATAGATTTAATTTTTATCAATCATTTAAAAAAAATTTCAGTTTACTTTCTTTTTTTAAATTTATTTATTGTTTTCTTAATGCTGAGCAATTGAATTCATTTTCTCTAATTTTTTAAAATAGTAAATATTGATATTTTTGGCATTAAAATTATCGAGACGTTATGTATCAAAATATGGAATTAATTAATGAAAAATATTTTTATATATTTGAAAACTAGCGATACGTAATATTTACCGATTTTTTTTCTCAGTATTTTAATCCCTACTCTATACATTTCCAATGTTATTTTTTAATACATTTCAATAGTTACGAAGATTTGTATATCATAAGAAAAATTAAAAAGTCTCAAATTAAATCTTAATGGTTAATGGTTAATAATCTTAATCTAGCTTAATTTTCCTCATTGAAGTCATCGGTCTTATTCTCAAAGTTAAGCTTTATTTTTCTATAAATCATTCTTATTCTTAAGGAACTTAGTCCCAGAATGAAGTTCATTTTTTCATTCAATTCTATTCTATTCTATTCTATTCTATTTTAAGGAAGCTAAATATATTTGCTCGGAGAATACGATTACTATGCTTTCTCTATGTTATCAAGTATTTCTGATAGTGAAAAACGTAGAGTAGCGGGCAAAAGAAATAAGCCTGCAGAAAGCATAGAGTACTTGGGTGTTCCCCTTGACAGGCACCTAACACTATTCCGCCACTGCCACAAGAAGGTTAAGCTGGTGAAGGACAGGTCTTACTGGCTAAACCATCTTTTGACCTCACCAAATATATCCCTCCGCCTCAAATTATTAATTTATAAAAGCGTTTTAAGACCATCCTTTCTTCACGGAGCGTCGATGTTATCAAATATATCAGCCTCAACTTCAACTAAGCTCTAGCAGTTTTAGAACGGAGTGCTGAGACGTATTGTAAGACATACATCATTACAGAGGACAAAACCAGACCAACTTCACAAGACGTATGAACTACCTACTGTAGCAGATTTTATAACACGCAGGCACGTCAAATTTTTTGTTAGACTGCAATAGGCGACTGATCCAACTTTTAAGACATTGACTGCGACGGGACGAACATAGAAGTTGAAAACGCTTACAAAAATCCTCAGACTTGACTAGGCTGAGGACTACGAACTAATTGGACTGTCACAAGACAACCAGTGAGCCCCATCACTAGTAGTAACGACTCATCACTTGACAATTTTTAAAACCCTTAAGCTCCTCACAACTCTCTTAAAATGCATGCGACCATTGCAGTACAAGGGACTCCATCCCATAAAGAAACATGTGATAATCCCAACCACCGATCTTTGGGAATAAGAAAATCTTTGGGTATGAGGAAAAAAAAAAATGAAAAACATCTATTAAATTTATATAATTAAATATCTGTACCACTACAACCCATGAAGGATCTTGGGGTTCAGTAGTATTTAGGAAAAGCACTGTTTCTTGGTCTACTACGGTTGTGCAAGGAGGTGATTTGACCGAGATCACGTTCAACCGTCAGGTATTTATTCTTAATAAATTATTTTAATTAAGGGTACCCACTTTATAGAGGCTGGGTGTGCACTAGGAGGGTCTACCTATCCAGGGTCGCCTAACGGCCAATGAAACAGATTAAATAATTTTTCTGCCATGAACCTGGGACCTTTAGCATTTAAAGCTCAGTACCCTACCACTGAGCTAGCCCATTCTACAAATTTATATAATTATGTAGTTTATTTATAATATAAATTCTATTATAACGTTTAATGTAATGGTTTAAATTCTATCTACTTTTAAGTGATATATCTAGCGCAGAAATTGATGAAATGGATGTTGTACTGATATTTCTGTTTGATCTGAAACTCTGAAGGCTTGGTTATTCACTTTGACCGTCCAATTAAAAAAAAAAAAAAAAAAAAGATTGAAACGGAGAAAGCGAATCAAAGGGAATGGTTTATCAGCTTGTTTGCGATATATATTTTTTTTTTTAATATCCCTGAAAGGAGAAGATACCAGTGAAGAATTTACTCTTATTTTCAAATTAGCCCTATATTGCATAATATCTCAGTAATTTTGTAATTAAATGATTATTTCTTCTCAAAGAGCTTTAATAAACAACTTACTACTTTAAAAAGTAAAAACATTTAAGCCGGTTGTAATTAAGTTATTATAACCTTATAAATAATAAGGTCTAAACCGGAAAATACATTTTTAAAAAATGAGCTAGCCCTCCTTAACTATTTGTTCACTCTATAGTAATTCATTTTATAATTATTAGGCCTTGGTGTCAACATAAAGGACGCGGCCAAGTTGGCAGAGAATATAATCCTCGACTCCCTGGTAATCATCCACCACCATGTGCATGGGAGCGGTTTGGGAGAGAATTTGTTCATAGAGGAGAGGCATGCGTGTGTTGCAGCAATTTTATATTATTTATTGAACACGTCTACTGTACTTTATGTATTTTTATGCATTTTATGAATTAGGTTAGAAAGAGAGAGGAGAGAATATGAGGAGTAGGGAAAATGTATAAGGGGAGAGAAGGAAGAGAAAGGGGTATAGAATGATAATAAATGAATGAAAGAAATAGTAAAAAAAAAAAAGAAAATATAAATAAATAAAAAAAGGAAAAAATATATTTAAAAAATAAATAATAATAGTACATATATATAAATATTTAAAAAAAGAAATATTGTACACTATGCTCATACTTATTGTTAATCCTATACAATTATATATTATTTTTTAAAAATTGTTTGTTGTGATTAAGAAGTATGCTGTGTGTTTAGCAACCCAATGTAATTGGGCAGCACACTTTTATGATAATAAAGTGATTCTCTTTTTATTTATATTTAAAATATGAATATATTTTGATCTCAAAGTTACTATTTGTCGTTCACTACTCATTATTATGAAACTTAAGAAACCTTATTCTTTAAGGGTGACTCTAATGTTATGCTTCTAGATGCAAAAGGTTTAATATATACCATAAAATGTTAAAGCCCTTTTACTAGAAGTTTTCTCTGAGTACAATTTTTTTTTTTATAAATATATTTATTAAATGAATAATATTACACTTTGTCGTAACAAAGGACAATAGTTATAGTAGTACAACAGTAGTTCATTAAAACCATATGTACAATAACTAAAAATAAATTAAATAGAACAACACCAAAATAATAATACTAAAAAAAAGTATATATAAACAAAAAGAAACTTAAACTAATCAATATAACAACTTATTTACATAGCATATTTATATATAATATTTACAAAATTCATTCATTTAATAGAACTCCGAGCCAAGCCTGTCAACCCACTCGTGAAAGGAAAAACAGGACTGAGTTGGAAAATAGTCTACATTTTCAGAGTTAAGTGCTTCATTTGGCAGGCGCTTCCTTAATATATTCATGCTATAAAGGTCACGGTTAAGTTTCTTGATCAAAACTTTGTCCTAGAACTTTTCGTTAAGTGGTTTGATTTTCAATCAGCAGGGAAGATCACAATAGACTTTATAATCCCTTTTAGAACTTAGTCCTGATTGTAGATTTTTTATATTAAAAACTATACAACGAAAAGCCTCACTGGCAATAATAGAAAATGGCGGGATACAAAGCTTGTTTTGAAGAATAGTATGTTTCTTAAACATCAGGAACTCTGTTATAGTTTGGTAAAAAAAATTCCACCATGTTGAACCAATTTAGTCCCCAAACCTAACAAAGTCTTCCATACGGTTAGGTTTTTTGACTAATGTAATTTTACGCAAAAAGTTGGTCGAGAAACTTACTGAACCAACAATGTGACCTTAATATCCCATTTGTCCTCGACCTTATCGCTGAACATTTTTCCAAATTCCATCAGAACTTTATAAATCATCCGAATCCCTTAGCGCAATCCCTATCTAGTTCCTCTCATCCCTACAATCCTCCTCGAAGGTTGAAGCGGCAGTGGCCCTGAGATCTTTTGTAGTATATATCTTGGAGTTCTGGCAATGACCAGATTCTCCACTCAAGACATGATTGTATGTGGCTAAAGCGCTCTCGCTCAAACTCCACTGGCTTTGACACCAGTAACGAGGTTGAGAGAGTAGCGGGGGATCTCAGGGATCTCTTGAAGTCCTGTTTTCCTTTTATAGTCGGGGAGAGAAGCCTGGCTTGGGTTTCCTTCCTGATTGTATATTTTGTATATAGGGATGACTTTGTTTTTATGTTTTTAATTTAGTTATCTTTAGAATATTATTATTGTACATAGTTTTTGATTATTATTTTACTTTTGTTGATTTTATATTTTCTGTAAAATCAACAAAATTTCCTGTCCCCGTGATCTCCTAATGTATTCATATCATTAGAGTGCTACCATTGGGTAGTTACTCAGCAAGTGTATTCATGTCATTATATCAATTATGTCCAAATTTACTTGATGTAATACAGTTGTAAATGTCATAAAGAAATAAAAAAAAAAAAAAAATTCTGTATATATGGTATGAATGTGTTCATTATACCACTATAACTATTGTCCACGTGATAGATTGTTATATTTCTTAATAAATAAATTAAAAAAAAAATAGTGTAAAAGGGTCTTAAGATAAGAATGTGAAACGCGTTTACGGATAAACCAAGCACTTGGATCCATTGATGTTCCCTTTTTATGGTTATCACTTTGAAAGTCGTAATTCCTAGGACATTCTTAGGTTGCCATATAAACGTCTTATTTCTTTTTTATTTTGAGCTATAATAATTAAATAATTAACATTTATTGTTTCTTGTTTCATTATTCGTTTATATCATGTTGTTGTTTTTTTTAAGGCATTCTAGAAAGTGTTGTTAAGCTAAAGAGAGAGATTTGGGAAGAAGTTGGTCATTAAGGAGGGAATTAGGAGAGAGCCGGAAAAGGCCAGAGAGCAATTTAGACCCGGCTTATTCTTCTACGATAATTTCCAAAAATATTTTTCGTGTCACTTTTTTTTCTTTTAAGTGTCTCTTTTTTAAAAAATATTTTGTAGTTTTTGCCGAAAATCCCTTTTGTTCTTCAACCGCATTAACTCTGACCACTCTTGAATATAATTGGTAAATATTATTATTGCGGTGAAAACTTCTTTAGCCACGTTTTTCTCTCTTTTATGGAGAGTGAATTAGATTGATCCGTCAGATTTCCGATGTGTTAATCCTCGGGTAAAATCGGCTATATGTCGACTAATTTAAATGTTTTTCACATATGGATTAAAATATCTCAGAAACTAAAAATCGGACCTACATACTATAGGTGAGAGAATTGTTCAGCATTTAATCCTCTCTGCAATGGGCTATTATAAATAAATTATATTTCCTATTATTATTCTCGTCTTGTTGATGTTTTCACTTCTATTCTGTGGTCTAAAGCACACACCTTAGTGTTTTTTTATATTCATAGTTGCAATTATTTTCGCAGTATACAACAGGAATATTTATAAAAAAATGAAATAATAAAACATCGAAAAAAACAATATTGTATAGGTTTTATTTCTCTAAGCTCTAAAAAACGGCTAGAATTTATGATTTGTATGAATCGATTAAGGTTCGAGATCTGCAATTGCTCAACTTGACTGGTCACGGTCAATCAAGGTTGTTCCTAAACATAATATTACAATTTAAATTCTAATCGGATATTATCAATCATCATTAATTATATATAATTATTTATTGAGAAATTACAAAAAAAATAAATTATGAATATCACGAATTTTATAATTAATCATGTACATTATTCCTTTATAACTATGCTAGTTATGTTTATCCTCTTGCAATATTTTTTAAAAAAAGAGTAATTTATACTGGTTTGACTCCTTCCTCTAACTTCACTTGAACGTACCGTCAAAAAGGGATACTTTTACTAAACTCAATGAAAAAGGATACCTTTCAGCCAATTTGATGTTTCTTCTTCTCTCTAACATTAGCCGGAAAACGCATTAAAGAACCGATTGAGCATCGAGTAAGTAAAGAAGGTGATGGGACTATTTCAATTTAAAATAACGTTATTGTTTCATAGAACCGTATCCAATCAAATTGGTTCAAAGGAGTCCTGTTTTATTGAGGTTAATGAAAGTATTATTTTTTTACAGAACGTTTAAGTCATATTAAAGGAACGATTATGCATACCACCAATATTCATTCGATAAACTTAATCCACGCAATACTTGTTTCACGAAAACTTAATGGCGTTTTTCTTTTCCATAATGTATTTGGATATAGTTTAGTAAATATTAATACTTTCAAGCCACCTGACAAGAAGCTGTAACTAGCGTGGTGTAACCGATTTCAATGAAACTTCTTTTGGTTAAACTAGGTCGAAAAATATTAAACCCTTATCCGAGGGTTTTTGTCAATGCCCACTAGATGATATTAAGTGATACAAAAAAATATTAAATTGTTTTTACTTTTTCAAATTAGGTTTTGCTCTCAGTATTGATTTCTTACCCATTAAATATTAATCAGTTTCAGATCCGTTTTTAGTGTCCTTTATAAATTTTAATTTCGAATTTTTATTGATACGCTACAATACACCCATATACACTAACGTTGTCACACCCATTTGGACATGCGGAATTGAGCTTTGGCGCATCACAAAATCATCCAATTCTTCCCGTATCCAATCTTTACAAAACACAAAGTTCTCCATAGAATTATTAATGCCCCCTATTAAGTCGCAAATAAAATTATCTATAAAGACCTCAATGTTCCATTTTTTTACATTTTATTGTTCATCCTATAATTCCAAAAGTCTTAATCACCC
Source organism: Nezara viridula (assembly GCA_928085145.1). Classification (NCBI taxonomy): domain Eukaryota; kingdom Metazoa; phylum Arthropoda; class Insecta; order Hemiptera; family Pentatomidae; genus Nezara; species Nezara viridula. The sequence continues at coordinate 29,493,534 of OV725083.1, read as the reverse complement.
AAACTCTCTATTTCATAGCCTGTTGTCCAAAACTATTGCTTATAATGATGCGTCTGGAAAAAACATGACCAAGGGACCTATTTAATTAAAATAATCATCGAACTGCTATTACAGCGTCTTCACGAGCTACTATAATGTGTTATATTCTTATAGATTTAGTTATGGCATATTATTTATATATTTATAAAATTTAAAAAAATAATAAATAAAAAAGCATTTATATTGAAGTAAAGAATGACAAATTCTTGGCTTTAATTTTATTAGATTTTTTTTTTTTATCATGTTCACTAAACTATTCATAACTACTCAGAATTTAACGTTACTACAACTATATGTTATTATTATTTTCATTAATTTCTAGATGTAATGGGTATTTTTCACCTTTATACTTTTCATTCGTTTCAATTTATTTAAAAATTTTGGATTTCCAAAAACTACGTAGACTAAGACGTGACTGAGATAATAATGTTAATGTTATTACAAAAAAAATTGCGTGATATTATTGGTCGTATTGGAATAGAACCCTCCTTCAGTTTTTATCAAACGAAATTAATCATGGATTCAATCCTTTATTGAATTTATGATAACAGTAACAACATTTATGATTCCTTTAATCATAAATTTTGTTACTAAAATTTACTAGCAAGGACGCGCATAATTACTAAATGGTCTTCTATTACAATTCCATGTATCATTAACCAAAGAGGTAGGATGTTATCCTTACACAAGAATTCCAAAGAGGTCGATGTTATTCTTTGCGGAAGGTTCTAGCATCTGCAGAACACGACGTACCGCATCCTCTCGGCTGTTATCGGCTCCATGGATCTATCGCCTCTTTCCACCCCCGCTCTTAGAAAGCACCCCTAGAAAGCGGACTTGATCTCCGATGTGCTTTCTCCGTTAGGGCACCTTCCTCAGGCCTGAGCCGTAACCATATTCCACCTTACGGCAATTTCTATTTCGGCCTCCGAGAACTAACTGAACCGCCGGCTTGTTAAACTTGTTGATGAAGTAATTTAGGAGGATGAGGAAGTTCATCAAGGTGGATGGCTATTCGCGACGTCGCTGGTGAAAGCCCCAAGACCTTAATAACTGTCAACTTAGCATCTCTAATTAAACATACTCGGGTGCAAAAAAGCTCCTTAAAGGGTTTTATGGTGTTTTCTCCTGAATCCTCCTATGGCTCCCCAATGATATTAAACATTTTGATTAAATTTCAAATGAAGTGTGATATTTTTGAATCATAATATATCCTTATGATTTTCTTTTAGCTTTCCACCTTATATCTTAGAATTTTATTCATGTTGAAGAAGTTTCGTTTTGTAGCATAAGTGATATTTTGAAACATTTTTAATTGTATAAAGAAACACACAGTCCATATTATTTAATGACTATGTTAAAATAAAAAAATTAATTGCGGATTTATGGTTGACTGTGAATAATTTAAGAGAAGATTGGTTGGGACTTTTAGTCAAATAAATTTAAAAATAAATAAATTGTATTTTATTTCTGACGTTTCGGTCCGATGTTCAGACCTTCATCAGGGCTAATACAAAACCCAGATAATAATGGGTATGAGATACTATTAACGTTAAAAAGAAAACAATAAAATAGAAGTGAAAGGTATAGTCTAAAAAATGTAGGTGGAATATTCTTAAAGTAAAGTAGGTAGAATAAACTGAAAAGAAATGTAAAATAACGATAACAAAGCTAGGGATACAGACTATCGGAAAGTTCTATTTACTTTATTTTACTTTATGTTTGTTCTATCTACATTTTTTTAGACTATACCTTTTACTTACATTTTATTATTTTCTTTTCAATGTTAATAGCTTCTCATACCTATTCTTATCTGGTTTTTCTTAGCCCTGATGAAGGCCTGAGCTTTGGGCCGAAACGTCGACAAAAATAAGAATAAATACAATTAATTTAATTTTAATTTTTTTTACTGAACACTCCTAGGGGAGATCGGGGGTCGGCCACTGTGCGGCAGAACTACCTCCATTTTACAAATTACACACCTTTTCATTTAATTTTACAACTCTTAATTCAAGTTGTATTGCTTTAATTGACGTGGATTATGTAGTTCAGATTGTATTATTTTTTATCGACATAAAACTTATTTTTTATCAACATAAAACAAATTTTTTATCGACATGAAAAAATCATTTCTCGTACAAAATTTTAATTTTTTATTAGGAGAGTAGGAGGTAACGGGAGCTCAGCACATATATAATTAAATGAACAACTGTATAATATGTAAAATAATCACCAATCTCCTACTATCCTGATACCAAAATAAAATAAAATATGAAAGTCACTAAAAACGTTTATTATATAATAGAGAGAAATATGTCTTTAAATGAAGCAATCTCCTCCTGTTTAGAGAAATATTAACCCCCGTATGGTGACGAAGCAAGGCTGCGATGAAGCAGAGAGATGGTAAAATATCTAAGTCCAAAGTTTTTATACTCGGCTATATTCGGCCGCCGCTGACGCCTGGTTTGATATTCTTCTGCACCATCGCTTTTACATTCCCCTCCCTCCTAACCCCCCTTTCCTCTTGTAGAGTTTTGACGAACCATTTCTCGCTGTTGCTGCCTTTATGTACTATTTTCTTTTTGTCCAGTTTTCAAAAAACACACCAAAGGAAAACAAAGCATAGCGTAGTTTCGAATTCCGTCAGATTTATTCCCTAAAATTTCAGATCAAGTTCTAGTATACTTTTTTAGATATATATTAAAGTATTTATTGTCTTCATTTGAGATATTTAAACATTGTAAACATTTTTTTAAGGCCACTTGTGTTCCCAGAACTTAGTCTTAACTCTGTCGGAAGTTATTTAAATTGCAATAAACGGCATACTCATCAGATATCCAATGGAATTATTTGAGACCGACGATTAATCAACAATGTGGGATACTGCAGTGGTAGAAGATAAAAATCTGCGAACCCTATCGTGTTGGTGGACATTTATCTCCTTTTAATATAACAAATGGTGTACCATAATTTCTTGTAAGTTATAAAGTACAAAATTAGGTTATTTTACTGCATCCTACTATTTTGAATTAAAGCTAGGAGCTATAAAACCATAAGTTTATAACATACAGTTGAACAGTTAATTTGCCAACACTTCCTCATTTCAAGCATCATTAGGTCAGAAAAATAAGATCACATAGGGTACCTAACAGAGAAACTAGGTAAGACACTAGGGAAACTAGCTTACTATTGTGCTTGCTATTGCACTGTGAATATGGAAGAAAATATCATTCATTATCGGCATATTTTGTTGTATTATTTTTAAAAAGTTAAGCTTGCTTCAGAAGCTCATAGACAAAACTGCAGTGTTTATGGGGATGATGCCTTAGCTGAACGCACCTGTCAAAATTGGTTTGTCAAATTTCATTTAGGAAATTTTGACATCTATGACACTCAACGGTCTTGTCGCCCACATTAAATTGAAACGAGCAATGTTAATGCCATTGTTGATCAAAATCTCACTCAATCAGTGCGAGATATTTCTATGGCCCTAAATGTGTCGGTCACAAGCGTAGAAAACCATTTGCACAAGCTCGGCTATGTTTCCAGGCTTAAATGGTCCCTCACTCTCTAACCGAAATCAACTTGGCAACAGTTATTTCTGTTTGATTCCCTTGGAAAAGGCAACAAAACGACCTATTTTTGAAATAGTTGTTGACAAGAGATGAAAAATGGATATTTTACGATAGCGTAGTCCGTAGAAAATCTTGGGGACCTAGTAGTGAGGCTCCTAGAAGAACGTCAAAACACGGATTGCATCCAAAGAAGATAATGCTTTCCATATGGTGGGATTTCAAGGGTGTTATTTTCTATGAGCTACTGCCATGAGGAAAAACAATTGATTCAACTCTATACTGCTCACAATTAACAAAATTGGATCAATTAATTGAAAATAAACGGCCAGAACTGGCAAATCGGAAGGTTACTGTGTTCCACCAAGACAACTCTAAGCCCCACACCTCATTGTTTATTCGCAATAAATTATTGAGCCTTGCATGCGACTTTTGCCCCACTCTCCCTATAAACCAAACCTATCTCCAAGTGACTACCACTTATTCTTTCTCTTCAGAACTCCGTGAATTGAATTTTTAATAATAAACTCCAGACATTCTATGAGCATGCCATTATTCAGTTAATGGAAAGATGAGAAAAAAAAAAATTAAATAATGGTCAATATATTATAGATTAAAATAAATTTTATGTTTATAGTAAATTGAGTTTTATTTCACCCAGAAAAAACGAAAGGACTTATTTACTAACCCAATCATTTACTTAAAACTTTAATTAAGAACTATCATCCCCTAGAAATTCAGTGACTATAATTAAACTATAATAGCTTAAGTTTTCACATATGTTTCTCCATGGTAATGTTACAGTTATTAAAGAGATTGTAGAATATTCTGTCTCGAACAATACAAAGACTAAACATTTTATAGAGCAGCACCTCCACTAATTGTAGACACGAGCTGTAATTGCCACTGAAGTATGTTATTATCCTAATAGTCCATCATCAAGTAAGTTTTCAATAGAAAAATATATAGTCTTGCTTACCTATTTGTTTCTTTTATGTTTTACATATTTAAAACTTTATAGCGATTTAAATTTTGTTGCTTTAACAGGATCTCCGCTCATGAGGGTAACGAATAATAAAATAACAGCTATAAAATGTAAAAAGTACTGGAGTATATAAACTTGTATAATAATTAAAATAAATAATAATTACTAGACCAGTACTTCCCGCCCGCCTAACGGTGGACCAACCCCCATTATACAAATTATACAACTGTTCATTTAGTTTTACTACTCGTTGCTCAAATTGTATAACTGTATTTTATATGTGTTCTGTAGTTCAGATTGTTTTATTTTATTGTATTGTATTATATCATTAAATAAATGAAACGAAACCACAGTGAGATAAAATTTTAATTTCATTAAAAATCTATATTATACATCGCGCTTGATTGTCAATTTATGTTATTATAATTATTCTTATTGCCAATTCGTAACCATAATAAGGGAGAAATAATTCTTGGAATAGGAAGTGTGGTGTCTTCGTTACGGTCCGTCCTGGTGGTATGTTCGTTACGGTCCGTCCCGCATTGCATATTTAAAATAAAATATGACAGCCAATAAAAAGTTTTTTATATACAATAATAGAGAGATAAAATTTCAATTATTCATAATACTCCATGTGGCAACACTGGACTTGTAATCATTATGAGTCAAACTTCCGGCATCTTTTCTATTAATGTGGAATCTGATAACAGAATAATATTGGTTCGATCTCGTCAGATTAATCTGAAAGGAATTATTTCAATGCCCAGACAGTTTTCAATATGTCTGTGAGCGGTGGACCCTCAACTCCAAACACCTTAACAAGACCTTAAGTGGGCAGGAAGAGATATCTTTCCAAAATCATTATAAATACCGCAGGTAGAAAATGTAATTCAGAGTATCGTTCCGTTAGTACATTGGTCCGAATATGACACTGATCTCATGTTTTATTTTGTTTCAGAGGGACAGGAAAAAAAAAAAAAATATGTCTTATAAAATATAACCCAATTTACTTTTAATAATGACATTTCTTCGTATGAAAATATTACTTCAAGGCTGATTAATGTTCCTAGAAAACAATGGAACACAAACGAATCATTTCCTTCCGTTTCCGGAATCAATTATGATTTTATGTCTGCTCCTCTCACACTCTCTCTCTCTCTCTCTCTCTCTCTCTCTATATATATATATATATATATATATATATATATATATATATATATATATACACACTTACACATTAAAGTTCAATTATGATGAACTAAAATGGTGAGAGTACCCTTTTGGGTTGGCCGCGAAACAAAAGGTTAATTAAGATGAGCGAAGAGTTGGATCATATTATAGCTCCATCATTATAGATTTGACATTTGCTGACGCATTTCCCATAGAAGATAAAATATTAATTGGCGATTTAAACCTTAGTTTACCACCTATGTTGCATCATACTAATAATATAATCATAATGGTGGAGATATAGGTCACTGTTGACCAATTAGTAGACGAAGTAACACTTGGAAAAATAACTGCCGTATGTATGTATGTAGGCATACATATAAAATCAAAATTAGCATTATAAAAAAAAAATTCCACTATGTAAATTTGGGAGGTGGCGTTTAGCATGAAAGTCATTTGAATTGGTGAATTATTAAATATATGACATATTATAAAATATATTTTCAACAATGATTATATTTTAAAAAAATATTATGTTATAAAAAATATATGATTAAATATATAGTTACTCCGAGATTCGCCTTGAGACTGTTAGATTGGACGTCACGGTAGGGAAAAGTCTGTAAAGCCTAATTCAAGTAAATAAGAAGTATAGAAGACATTTTCTCGGTTGATGGACAGACTTGGGGTTTCGAGCTTTATGAGATTTTGTAAAAATTTAGGAGCTATTTTGAAAATGTATTACTTCTTCCAAGATATGTATCTGATTAAATTTTATCGGAGGTAATTGTTATTGATGTGCTTCTACACACTAACAAAACATTTTGAAAGTCTGGAGATACCTGCTTTCCGTTCGCCACAGATCCTATCGAAAGAAGTCATGATAAAAAAAGTTTTAATATGTTATAAGTGTCATGGATCTTAGCAAATATTTGACCGCAATAATACATAGCTCAGAGGACTGGGGGAAAAAATGATAAACGTAATTATTCTATTTTTTCTATCGGTGCTGGCTTATGTGCTGTTGATGCTGTTACACCATAATTGAATGATTTTTATTTTATATTGCAATATTGCAACAATAACTACTCGTTACGTAAATCGGATGAAAAAGAATATATTCCCTGCTTTTATTATATTATAATCTTTCTTAGGCTTCTCGTATGTATAGTGAGGTAAGAGAAAAATTATGGGTGGAAACCTTTAGCAATTATGTACAGCATGCTACATAGCAAAGAGCCCAATAAGTAATTCAGTGAAGTATTACTGCAATACCTTATTTATTTACTTTTTTTTGTTTGTATAAGTAAATATATATTTTATGTATAAGGTATATTTAACTTCTATTAATTTTCAGATAAATTTAAAAATTACATACTGATCTAGGACGCGATGCCTCAGGTTCCTCATTAATAAATCCTTTACTTTTTAAATATTTATATGTTATTAATGTTTATGTTATTATATTTATTAATTTAAAAAAATTAAGAATTGGCACGATAGAAAAAATATAATGTAAATATTTATAACGTAAATTTATAATATAAATGTTAATACAGAAGTTATGGTAGAAAATATTTTATATAAAAATTATATCAATATATTTTATAAAATACGCACATATCCTGGATAAGCGGAATTTTTCACTCTCTATGGATTGTGGTTGTGGATATCTTAAGAAAAAATAAACACGTTTTCATTTATAGTTTAGTGAATGATTTTATCAGTACAATATTATCAGAATAAATATATAGACCGTATAAATAGTCGTTATAATACCTAACAGACCGTTTGATAGAGCACTTTTGTTATAACAGTACTGCTGTATATAGTAATGCTCTACTAACTCTAATAACGACTAAGGCATGCCTGCTCCGATTTTCTGTCATAGAACTGCTGTAGAATGATGATGTATAAATTATTATGAATCATATATTTAATTTTAACACTACATTTCACAAAAATACAATTGAACGATGCTTATCCGCATATCTTAAACCCGAATTATACACATTTTTTTTCTCTTTAGGTACATACTTTTATATTAATATTTTTCACTGCAACCGAAAATTATTATTTATATCAAGTGTTGAAACTTTTATTATTATTTTTTTTAAGTTGAAGTTTGTTATAGATTATAGTTTCAATATAACAGAAAAAATTTGAAAAAAAAAAAAATCCTGTCATGTCGAAACTGTTACAATTTTATTTCAAACCCCGATATTTATATCTATGATATCTTATTTCAAAATAGTATTACAAACCCAATTCTATCAAAAATTCATAATTGAAATTATATATATACATACATAAATTATTCCGGATAAATGTGGTTCTACAGCAATTAAAAAAATAAAATAAATAAAACGGTCATTCGAATGGAAACGGGAATTTTTTTTTTTTTAAATCGTGTATTACATTCTCGATTTTCAAATAGGTGAAAAGTTATAAGAATGAAGTAATACATTTTTTTCATTAGATATTTATTGTAAAATAAATAAAGTTTATTTGTTCGGTTTTCAGAATATTCTTAAAGTGATTGAAAAGACAGTTGGTTCAGTGGTATAAATTCGTCAATCATAACATTAAAAAAATATAAATTACATTAATATACCGTTATCAGATTATTTAATATTTATTTAAATATAAAATTTTAATATTTCTCATAATATAATGACCAATAAAAATTTTTTTCACACTTAAAAAGAAAGAAACAAAAAAAAAATGTAAGATAATTATGATTTTCAAATATGTACATATTTATGATTTTTGTAGGTTAACCCTGGATGTATGAAAAAAAGGGATTTAAGCGTGGAAAGGGTGTATTGCGAATTAAAGCTGGAATAGAATTCCATCTGTCTTTAGTTAAAAATATTTTAAAACACTAAATTTATAATAAATAAATAAATATTTTTTGGTATTTTACTACAAAATTTAAATTGAATTCTTTGCAATTCTTTCATTGAATCCTTTACTTTTTTTTTAATTATAGATTTTGAATTTATGAATATTTTTTATGAGGAGTTGGTCGGGGGATGCGGTCAAAGAAATACTAAAATTTTAAAAAAATAGTATTTTTAATTATTATGCCGACGTTTCGACCCACCTTGCAGGTCTTCATCAGTGCGTGGCATGTGGCACCGCAGGAGGCAGTTGATATACTGGTATATCAGGTCCCGACCAACTCCTCATATTACATCAAGGTCAACCATCTCTACATCATTATGACTATTTTTTTAGTCGAATATTTTTAACAAAAATTATTTTAATTATAAACTATTTTTATTTTATGACAAAATATTTTTTTAATTTTATTTATATAAGACCTATTTGGACTTACGGAGTTGAGCTATGGGGCTCCACTAAACCATCGAAGTCCTCTCGCATCCAATCCTTACAATCCAAAATCCTTCGTAAAATCCTCAATGCTCCTTACTTTGTCACTAATAAAATTATCCATAAAGATCTTAATGTTGCTTATGTTTCAGATCTGGCCCAATCCAGATACCTATCCTTCCATAATAAACTTCAGAATCATCCCAACCCTCTCGTTTCTAACCTTGCTTCCTCTTCTATTCCTGATAACCCTCTGAGGCGTCTGAAAAGAAGATGGCCCCATGATCTCCTAATGTAGTCATATCATTAGAGTGCTACCATTGGGTAGTTACTCAGCAAGTGTATTCATGTCATTATATCTATTATGTCCAAATTTACTTGATGTATTTTTGTAATACAGTTGTAAATGTCATTAAGAAATTTAAAAAAAAAATGTATTTATTATTTCATGACAAAACTAATATATATTCCCTAATTCCACAGGTGCAAGTCGAGAAGTTATAAGAAAAACTTACCTCAAACTAGCGTCATCATCACCTTCCACAACGAGGCTAGGTCCACACTGCTTAGGACAGTCGTCAGGTAATCATTTATTTATTGTATTAATTCAATATTGTATATTTTAATACATTTATTTATTATAGAAACCTCAGAAAATATTGCCGACATGAGCATGTTATTTTTCAACAGTTATTTCAATTCAACGGTATAGCGGTAGAGACTTTTTAATTTCTAATTACGTGTTAATTTCAAAATAAATAGATTAAAATAATAAATTCAAAATAATAAATTAGATAAATGTATTATAAAAGGATAGTTCCATTATAATTCAATTATATTCTTCGAATCATAATTATATCTAAATATATCGATATTTGTTGTTCATTTTGTTGAAATGTTATTGTGCCCAAACATAATATTCTTCCAGTTCAGTCACCATAAACTTATAGAAGTTTATCTTCAGCTCCTGAGACTCTTATTATAGTCAAGACGAGTTTTATCTTTATTAACAAACTTTGAATGAATTTCCAGTTTAATCTTATTTTAGATGTCTTTTCTTTTAATATTTACTAATATTTTGTTTTAAATCGTTGGTTTAATTATTATTTACTGTCTCACAATATTATGATTGAATCATTTGGAAAAAAAAATTATTATGTAATTGTTTTAGTACTCTATTAACACTTAATTATTTCCTTTTTTTTTAATTGCCAATAAAACTCGCTTGGTATCAAAATCAAAAAAAATAATATTTCTTATCATTAATTATTTTTTAATTTCATTTCTACTGGACATATTATGTCATGAACTCATAGTAATTACCTCATCTTTTTTATTTTTATTTGTCTACTTATTTCTTCGATTTATTTATATTACTTAATACTGCATTTAATTTCATTGTTATTTCATTGTTTATTATTTTTTTATAACATTATTTTTTTACCATTTATAACATTATATTTTTCATTCATTCATTATTAATTTGTTTTTTTCACTATTTTCATGTACTAGTCTGATTCATTGGTATTTATTTTATATTTTATCACACAGTCCATTTTCATTTTATATTAAAAATTTCTAAAATTTACTACTTTATACTTTACATATATTTTAATGCCTTCACGTTACGTACAATACATATAAAATTTAATTTATCTAACATAGCGTTACTTTTATTCAATTTTTACAATTTATTTATTAGCAGATAATATTTATTTTTGTTTTCTTATGTTTTTGTAATAATTTTTGTTTGGTTGCTATCTTGACTTTCCTCATCCCTTGATGAAACCCTAAAACTGGCTAATTTTTTAAACTTTTATTAAGACCACAGACTAACTTCCTAACCGAATAAAAAAATGAATAATAATTAATTTAAAGAAGATAAGAAGAAATATTGTACCTTTGCTTTCAAAGTAGTATTCAATATGAATATGTTGCATTAGTATAGCAATGGTCATAATCTTAAATTTAGACATAGAATATTATCCTTTGACCTCAGTGTTTGATTTGTGCATTCAAAGGCTCATGAGCACATAAAGACCACATGAGTTGCACATGACGCCGTCATTATACAACATGGGGTCGCTTTTATCCTTCCACTCTCTCTCTGATATTAATTTTAATGTTTTTCCGCTATAAATGTGGTCTGCGGTTTGTTTTTATAGTCTTCGTTCTTCTTTATTGATACTTATATAATGGTTTTCCTTAGAACTATATAGTAACCCTTTGAATAGATATTTGAAATTGTGGTTGTTAACATTCAATTATACATAATACTCTGAAACAATAGTTAAAATTATATAGGAAGGGATGCTAATGTTTAAATTCACTTTTTTTTTTCATTTACTAGTGCTGGAAATATTAATAACTCTCCTACCACCACCAAATGAGAAAAAATCAATTTTATCCTTCAAAAAAGTCGTAATGTTTTAACCTTTGATTTGAGGTTGAGGTAACGTAGTAACTTTTTAGTTTTATTTTATTTTTTACGTCAAAACTTTATTTTATTAAGAGAAAATAACCACAAAATGTAACGTGCTATTCAGGGCTCTTTTTTTATATTTCATCATCGAAGCTCCTGGGTTTTGAGGATTTAGCTTCATCCACAGCATATTTTTTGGTTCTTGGCTTCCCTAAAGAGATCCTTGGTTGAAGGCAGAAGCTGTGGAACCCTGTCCTATATATCGAATATTGAATTGTATATGGACCTTCCTCCCCGAATAAAAACCTGTTTTTTTTTTATCATATCCAATTATTGGGCGTCCACAAAGACATCGAATTCCACACGCATCCAATCTTTACAACCCAAAATCCTTCGTAAAATCCTCAACGTTCCCTACTTTGTCGCAAATAAAATCATCCATAAAGACCTTGATGTCCCTTATATTTCCGAATTGGCCCAATCCAGATACCTATCATTCCATAATAAACTTCAGAACCATCCGAATCCTCTCGTTTCTAATCTTGATTCCTATCCCATCCCTGATAACCCTCCGAAGCGTCTAAAAAGAAGATGGCCTCGAAATCTTCTATTGTAAATACATTTTTTTTTTTAGTGCTACCAGTGGGTAGTTTCTCAACAAGTGTTTTCATGTTTTTATTTTCTGTTATCACATTTACTTAATGTATTCTTTCTTAATACAGTTGTAAATATCATAAATAAAAAAATAATAAAAAAATATCCAATTAAACCTTCCAACTTGAAAAAAAAACTACCTTTGTTTGTTCATTTTTCCTTTTTGATACTTTGGGCATTGTTTGCCTATTTTCAAGAATTTACTTTCTTATTTATTGAAGAGAATAATGGTTGGGGTGATCAATCAAAAAAGAAAAGTAAAAATAATTAATTATATTTATTTTTATTTTTGCCGACGTTTCGGTTCAAAGTTCAGATCTTCATTAGGGCTGGTCGAACGAAACTATTTCGCATGACCATATAGTTACTAAAATGACTTTTCTTATTTATATAAAAATATTTCATTTGCTTGAGACAAAAATAATCTTCCTGCTTTGAAGTATATCAGACATCTCAGAACCTGCAATAATTATTTTTTAGGATTTCTAAAACAGATTTAAAATGCACTCCTTTTCATATTATTCGGGAAAAATACTACTCAAAATGGAAAACATGAGAACATATTGACAAATCAAAATAGCTATAATACATCCTTATGATAAAAATATTAAATTACTGCTGTAGTTGGCAAATGCAATAAAATATAGATTTTTTTTTTCATATCAAAGCAGTGATAAGATTTTGAATTCATCTTTTCAACGTTATGATGAACCATTCATAAAAACAAAACAATTAAATTAACATTTCAACATGAACATATAGGTCGGTAAACTGAACTAACTTTTATTTCATTATTTATATTTAAAAACGTGACTTATTAAAAAAAAAAAAAACTAAGGTGTGTGCTTTACACCACACGATAGAAGTAAAAACATCAACAAGGTGAGATTAATAAAATTAAATATAAATTATATAATAACTCATCATAAAGAGGATGAACATTTCCGTCGCTTGCAGTTCGCAGGTCCAATTTTTCTTTTCTGTGATATTTTAATCCATATCCATTAAACTCGTCATCATTTGGTTTTCGGAACTATTTTTTTCTGTTCGCCTCTCTAACATGGCGTGCGTCGCGTTAAGATACAAATTTGAATAATAGCCTGTTACAAATGAAAATGATTAAGATTTTCCACGCTAACGATATGCTGGTTGAATTCTTAGTTTCCGAGATATTTTAATCCATATCCAAAAAAATTTCTATTAGTCGTCTGAAGGCGACTTTACCCGAGCGTTACACATCGGAGATCTGACTGCTCAATCTAATTCACTCTCCACAAATAATTGCAAAGCGCGCCTAATGAAGTTTTCACTTACAAAACATAAAACTTACAATTTCCTATTTTTCTACGGAAAATCAGACTATTTTGTATATAAACATTTTTGTAACTATCGCACCTTTAAATATTTGTCTATCAACGGGATACTCTGTGTATAAATTTAAATATAAATGTAAATAGCATGATTTGATTAAATTTCTATTCGAAGCTAATTTATAAAAAATCTAAATTCCTACACAAAGTTCCATTATAGCTGCACAATGGCGTTGCCACGTTGGCGAATCCATCCGCACAATCCCGTTGCAGGATTGTTAAGCCCGGACTCGTTCAATTAAGAAATGAAAGAAACTCTATGTGCCTGGCGGACACTCTCCAGCTAGAGTTTAGAGAGAGCCCGTTAACTCTCGGCTAATAAATACCTTTCCGGGACATTTTACTCTGAAACAGAAGCCGGGACATTACTTTATTACTTCTCACGCCTAGCTGCAATTATGTTTATTGCACATAACGGTCTCTTAGCCGTTAATTGTTTTTATGACGAGAACCATAAATAATTTTTTATGATGTGTTACAAATCCGTTCTATTGTTCGCAAATCTTCTTTTATGCTCCAACAGAAGCTCTTCTACCTCTAAAAAGAGTACACATTGCAGGATAAGGTTTGAGTGTGAATTAACAAAGTGTTTTTAATTCTAACAAAGGAGGCTACGGAGCTGTAAGGTCACCAATTTGAATAAAAAATATTTTTTGGTGATTGTAAGAAGGGTGCCAGGAAAAATAATGAATAATTACCATCGAGCTTCTGCGAGTATATTATGTTGTTCAACATACATGGAACTATATCTATAAGCTAAATTATATACAAAGTTAATAAATATAATCTACTAAAATACTATCTACAATAAATATATTAACATTCACAATAAATAGGAACTCACTAATAAAAAATCTATCAAAATAACAATGAGTATATAAATAACTAAAATAACAATAACAACATGCGCATGCTAGACATATTTCTATATAATGATAATTAGTAGGATGCTCGAGAAATAAATATGGTAAAATAATAACGCAAGCAATAAATTGTCCAACTCCCAACCAGAACCCTCGAGAAGGTATCGCATTCTTTGACGTCCTAGCAAGATATCCACACTGAAAAGAAACAATTACATAATTCCTCTATGTCAATCGATTCATAAGGTTGATAGGAAATCGATAATGAGAATGACCCCTCATTACTGAACTACACAAGATGGTTTAGTTTGCATGCGAAATGTATCAGTAAATGGGTTACCTGCTCGTGGGAAGGGGGCGGGGTGGCCGAATGGGCTAAAGCGTGTGCACAGCACCGCGAGTTGCCTGGCAACCGGATAATAAAGATTTGAGATGATTAAAAAAGTACGAGTTCGCGTCACGTTGCCGGAGAGGATTTTAAATTCCCCGCCCTCACACCCCGGCCCGGGAAAATCCCGTATAGCCTAAAAGGCGAGGGAGGGAAGTACAAAAAAAAAAAAAAAAAAAAAAAAACCTGCTAGTGGGGATTTATCCTAATAAAGGTGCATTCTCTTCTCCTGTCCAATCCTCCAATATAGCTCCCCCCCCCCTCACAGTGATACTAGGTCAGAAATTTTATTTATTTACAAAATGTTCAGGGCTTTTCAACGACCTGGGTCATTTTCGCCCTTTATTACAATTTTTTGACCAACTAATAATATTACTCAAATTACAAACTACATATGACAAATACAGTTTATCAATAGTTTGGAGTGAATATAGTAAATTAATAAATACTTACAAATAAATAAATATACAAACAGAATTAATAAAATTTAAAAGTACAGATGTAATTAATATTAAATGTTAGAAATTAAATGAAGTGAAATTTAAAAAAAAATGATAAAATTAAAACTTAAAGATTACACGAATAATATTATCTACGGTTTAAAAATCTTTTAAAATTACAAGAAGAAAAGTTAATGACCACAATTTAAAATTAAATGTTAAAAATGACAAAAAAAAAAGAAACGTAAAAGTTTATAATTAAAAGAAATAAAATTGAAAAACAATTAAAATTAAATATATATAATAAGTTAACAAAAATTGGGTAAATTAAAAATTAAAGATTACAATAATTGGAGTTAACAGGTGAGGATTCAAAGTTAAAATTACAGGACGAAATGTTAAAAAGTTCAGTTTACTACTAAATATTAAATACTAGAAGGAGAAAATTTAACAAAAACTACGAAAATTCAAAGTTTAAGATTAAAGGAAGGAGATATGAAAAAAACAATGGAAATTAAAGTTCGAAAAAAAAAAGCTGAAACTATTAAAATTGAAAGTTAAATGTTACAGTGAAAGTTTAAAGGTAATGATTCAAGTATAAAAGGTTAAAATTACAAGAAGAAATCTTAAAAGGAACAGTTTAAAATTAATAGTTAAAAATTACAAAAAGAAAAGTTAACCGTTACAATTTTAGTTAAATGTTAATACTACAAATGCAGTTAAGTTAAAAAGACTGTTTAGTTACAATAAATTCGTAAAATTTAAAAACTGAATAGAGATTCTTAAGTTATAGATTTATAAGAAAATATTTAGGATTTACTAACTTTTAAGTAAAATTCGTGTTTTTTTTTTAGTAGAATTTGAAAACCATTAAACCCATCTCCGAGGGTTCTTACCAATAATTCCATAAGATTCGAGAAAATGTTTACAAAAAAATTTGATATTTTTTTTTAGTATTAGTTTTTCTGCATTTGCTCTGCATGGATTTATATTAATTAACCACTTATATATATATATATATATATATATAAAAAATAAGTGACATATTATCGACTGTATTAACCGAATTCGAATGTATAATAAATTACAAAACCATAAATAAAGAGGGCTAAGCGAATTTTTGTCATGAAAAAAAATTCAGATTCGTTTCTAGAGTCATTTGAAACTCTTCTTAAATATGGATTTGTTTTAAAATCAAAAAATGTAAATTTTTGGACAAGATTTTGTTATCATGCCGTTTCCTTAAGCATTCATAACACCTCAGAAATTTCTCTTAATTCAGCATTACAGTCCTTGATATGCTGTATTATGGTTCTTCAAAACCGCATCAATAAATTTTATATTTTACGTCTTTATAAGAAATAAATAAAAGAAAAAGACTCTCTAAACGGTTTTATTTTATATCGTTCTAATATGTTTACGGGGATCTGTTTGTGCCATTTAGTGTAGCTTAAATGATCCCAAATCTTTGCTATTTTTCGTTTTGATTGGTGGCGTCATGTTTTTATTAAAAGTTTTGTGATTTTCGAAAAAAAAAAAAAAAACCTATGGCTAGTTGGAGCCTAGACAAACATTTTGAAAAATAATCATTTATTATTCGATTGCTATGAAAATTCGTATTTGAGGTTTTTTCGAGGTACTGAGTAAAAATCTCTCAACCCTGCTTCTCCTAAAATCCTTTATTTATTTATTTTTTGGTTTATATTATAATTGCAACTGCACTTGAACGCATCTAACAAATGTGCTGTCGTTCGTTTCGTCTGCTATTCTTTGAAAATTTGTTCATGTGAGCAGATTCCGAGGCCATTGCCTTTTGAGTCTTCTTTGAGGCTCCCGTGGTAATAGGGAGGAAGAGAGTGGACAAGTGGATTAGGGTGATTAATAGTTGAAGTGTGGAATGTGGTGTATTTGTTAAGTATGTAGGTTTATACTGTTGGAACGTTCATGTCGCAGTGTATGGTGTGATTCGAAATATACTAGGGTGTATTAACACTTTTTCGAAGTATTTTGTACTGTGCAGTTTGTATTTTGTTTATGTGGATGTGTTTTGCAGAACCTCAAAGTTCTGCTGCGTATGTCCAAATAGGTCGTAGTATGGTAATGTAGATTAGTCGCTTATTTTGTAAGTGGAGAGGAGATCTGTAGTCCAAAAGATGTGACAATGGTTTGTGGTGTCTGGTCAGTTCTTGTTTTTTTTAATTTGGTGTGTATGTTCCAGGTGAGTTTTTTTTGTCCGAGATATCGTACATGAGTTTTTGAGGGAACTGGCTTGTTGTCTATTGTCAAAGCAGGACACAAACTCTTCCTCAGTGAAAAATATTTATAATCATTTTGACTTAAGTATACGGGGTGTTTGGTAATTGCACACCACTATTTTAGGTATATGTTCACTAACACAAAATAAACAAAAAAGTTCATATTAACATATATCTCAAACTCATTTCTTAAACAGATATCAAATGTTAAAGATTTATTATTTATTATTATTACAACATTTAGAGTAGCTGTTCAAAGGGGCCTCCGTTTTATGGAAGGAAATATTCAACACGATGCTTCTCTGGCTCTTAGTTGGCATCAGGATGGTGCTTGATAGTTACTGGCTTCCACGATCCGATTTCTTAGCTCTTCTTGCGTGTTAGCTAGACAAACAGATGAGTAACTACATTGCTTATCGTTCATTTGTTTATCAGGTGATTAAAACCTGATAAATTTTGTACAGTCAGTCTTAATGTAGTAAATAAATAATAAATCTTTAACCTTTGATATCTGTTTAATAAATGAATTTTAGATATATGCTAATGTGAACTTTTTTGTTTATTTTGTGTCAGTGAACACATACCTAACATAGTGCCTTGCAATTACGAAACAACCCGTATACTTGAATCAAAATTATTATAAATAATTTTCACTGAGGAAGATTTTGAATCCTGCTTTGACAATAGACAAGTGAATAATCTGTAAGAAATGTTAATTTAATGGATTGATTAAATGTTACAAAAAAAAAGTATCCAAACCGTTCAGAAAAAAGGGAAACATTATCGGAAATATAAATACAAAACGTTGAATGAATTTTCGGTTTGTAAGGTTTAATTAAATAAAGAAATTAATGTTTTTGGTCCTTTTATTCTAATTAATTTTATCAAAAGTAGCATCTTGTTCCCTAAAGGAAAAATCCAAGCCGTCCCTGAAGGGGTTTGCTCATCTAATTAACCTCGATATAATTGGAATAAGAAATTACAATCCGGGTGGTGGAAGGAATTGAATATTCAATTTAATTCAACGAAATTGTAATAGAAGGGCTTGTATTAAAATTAATTATTTTTATTTAATCCTCGGTATTAAAATTTCACTTAACGATTGAATTTGGTGTTTTATTATTACCAGGAATATTTCATTATTAGGAATATATCAGATTATCGTTCATATTTCAGGAAATATGGTAATCTGAAAAGAAAATTGTTTTATTTACTTTTTAAAATGTATAACAAGTTTATTGAATTATAATACTAGTCCGCGATGCAGAGCCCTTTTTATTATATTATTAACATCCGTCTAAAACTTCGTCTTACAGTAACATACAACTTTTTTTTTTACTAAAATTCTTACAAATTGGGCTTTTTCAATTTGTAGATCGATAAACTTTGTTTAATGAGGTACTAAAAAATCATGAAGACCCATATGCTTTCCACTATATATATATATATATATATATATATATATGTGTGTGTGTGTGTGTGTGTGTGTATATATATATATAATTATTATTTATGGACTACATCAGTACCGTTAGTACAAAAAGTCGTATGTAACAATTTTTCATGTTTATTCTATCTGTGCTAATGGAGATATTTTGTAATCTGCTACTATGGAAAATAAAATATAAAAGTATAATAAAAAATGACAAAGAAATAATCGGTTTTATGCTTTTATAAAAAAACTCAATTTTTACATACGACCTTTTGCACTAACAGTAGCGATATTTTAAGTTCCTCTCGAGTTGGCAAAGGTCAGACCATCAGATAATTGGATGTAAAATCAATATCGTTAATTAATTATTTCTATTTTTTTCGATATCAGTTATTATTTACAACCTTTTCAATTAATGAACTGCATTACATTCAATAATTTTCATTTAGTTAATTAAAAAGGAATCCTTTTTGATTTGGTTTTGATCTGATATTATTTACAATTAAATTGAATTTTATCAGTATGTGTTTTTATTCATTTAACATTTCATAAGTGACATATTTAAAGTTATTCATTCATAGTGGAATATATATATATATATTTTTAATTAATATTAAATATCAGGTTCTACCATTAATTACAGGTTATAACTAAATCTCGTTGATTACATTTGGCAGTTGACATAAAATTTTTATTTTATATTTATATATCTTAACAGACTTATGATCGAGTCTGACACCCGAGACTGCTTTACAAACTCCGTAAATTCCTGCATCCTAAATACTTCCTCATTATTTGTTCCTACCTAACTGATAGATATCTTAAAGTGAATCCCAATTCTTACCTCTTTTACCAGTCCGCTGGTGTTCCTCAAGGTAGTATTCTAGGTCCTATCCTTTACACAGTTTATACACCTGATATACCGACCCATCCTAACACTCTCGTCCACCACCTATGTAGATGACTTATGTGTACTATCAGTTAATAACAACCTATCAATTGCATCCCAAACTCTCCAATCAAACATCACAAATCTTGAAGAGTGGTGTCAAAACTGCAGGATTAAAATAAATGGCAATAAATCCCGTCAAATGACCTTTACCCTTCGTCTTAAACCTTTCTGTCCTACAGTATCCTTTGATAATACCCCACTTATCCCTATTGAACAGTTTTGATATCTTGGACTTCATTTGGACAAATGAGTGACTTCATATCAAATAAGTATTGAAAGCTGCTGTTTCTTTAAAAAAATAATAAAAAATAAATAGAAACGTGATTTGACGGTTTTTATCTCATAGCACAATCAACCCCCTACTAATGGTCGTAGGTCATATTAAATTTAATTTTAGAGAAAACTGTATATATTTCTTTTTTATATTAGCTCAGAATTTGTTATCGTGTGTTATAATGATATTGGGTATATAATTTTACCAAAATAATGATTCTTACTATAATGAACTCTAAATGGTTTCTAGGAATTTTTTTATTATAGTGATTAAATATATAGTCCGTGGTACTCT
This sequence comes from Nezara viridula, assembly GCA_928085145.1. NCBI lineage: Eukaryota > Metazoa > Arthropoda > Insecta > Hemiptera > Pentatomidae > Nezara > Nezara viridula. Next base: position 29,473,088 of record OV725083.1, on the reverse strand, counting down.
TTTTATCAAATTATTAACATCCGCCTGAAACTTCGTAAATAGCTTCATCTCATCGTAACCTACAACTATTTTATTTACAAAATTTCTCGGATTTTCAATCTGGAGATCGGTAAAGTGTCTATTTAATTAGGTCCTAAAAATTCGTAAATTCCCATTTGCTTTCAACTTCAATATGTTGGCCTTCAAAAATATTGAGTCGTTTGGTGTGACCTAAACCTCCAAAATGTCAAAATACGAGGTTATATTGGCCAAACGGCCTAATATTTTTGTAGGGCACTCTTATCCTCGATTTTGTGATCAAATTATCTTGCGATTCAGTGGAAAGAAAATGGGTATTTACGATTTTTTAGTATCTAATTAAATAGAAAATAGTTTGCCCATATTCAGATTAAAAACGTCCTAATTCCAAGAGTTTTCGTAAATGAAATATTTGTAGTTTACGATGAGATGAAGCTATTCACGAAGTTTCAGCCGGATTTTAACCATTTGATTAAAAGGGGTGTGTACCACGGACTATAAATTAGTTAATAATTTATTTTTATTCGTTTAATAAGTATATTGAAGTTCTACTATTTTTTTTTTATTTTAATTTACGTGTCTTGTAATTTAGTCTTGCCCAAAATCATTAAAGGTAATTATTTATGCAATAAATACAATATAAATTACAATAAAAAGTAATACTTAATCAGTCTTAAAGTCGTTTGTAATTTGTCCATACGTGTCGATCATATCACGGCGTCAATCCACTAGGCCTTCAAGACGTGGCAGTAAGGGCCATAATCCGCTGTTTGTTTTTAAGGCGCTTTGTTCCTTATATGTTCTAAGCAAAAGACTTAATTAAGTTCTAGATGTTTCATTAAAAGCCTAAATTAGAGGAAATATTCTAAACTGTCGAAAAACATGATAATAACAAGCTTATGGTCCTTAAATTAGCGGTAATTCCGTCAGTGGAAACGATCACACTATTCAATTGATGTACTGCAATTCTAGCGAAAGAAATTTAACAAAACCCATGAAAATTTAAAAAATGTATTAAGGAAACATCTACCTACCGAATTGTTGAATTTAAATACAGAAATATGGGTAGAAAGTAAACTGAATATAAATATGAAAAGGAAACAGGGAAATAACTACACTGAAGGTATAATGAAGCTAAATCTATTTCAAGAGCTGATGGAACCTCTGAGTCTTCGATGCTTCAACCAATAAATAAGATACACTCTGAATTCCTTTAATGGTTTCCATGAATGAGATTAGAAACTTGTAGTCCGCGGTACAGACCTCTTTTTATCAAATTATATTGTAACCTAAACAAATTTTATCAACCAGGCGTTTTCTCGTTACATTAATTAGTTTAATGAAGTTAAAAACAGTCATAAATACCCATTTGCTTTCCATTTGAATCTTAAGACAGTTTGATCCCAAAATCGATACAAAGTGGCCTGCGAAAATATTAGGCTATTTGGCCTACATGAGCTCGTTATTTCGACATGATGAGGACTGAGGTCACGTCAAATGGCCCAATATTTTTGTAGGTCACTTTTTTTTTTGTAAACTAAAATCGTATTATCTTACGATTTAAGTGGAAAGCAAATGAGTGTTCATAAATTTTTAGAAACGAATTAAATAGACAAAGTTTGCCAATCTATATATTGAAATCGCCCCAGTTACGAGAATTTTCGTAAATAGAATACAACTTTTAAGTCTTGGTGTCCCTTCTACAGATTATTGTTTAATGTGATTGAATATTCGCTATATAAGTGTGTAGCATTAGCATTTCGTTTTATGTAGCATATTTTTTTCTATATTTAATGATGGCACTGGGATCTCTGGAGTCCTGCTTGCTTTCCACATGTGGGGAGAAAAGCCTGGCTCGGAGATTCCTGGGCGAATGTATATATTGTATATAGGTATGAATGTGTTTAGAAGTTTTTATTTTATTTTGTTTATTTATTTTTTTATTTTATTTATTTTTTTTCTATTGATTTACATTTTTGTATAAGTATTATTTATTTACTTTTTATATTTATAGTTACTTCTGTATTACTTGTATATACTGTATGAATGAGAACTTTTAGCCTTAATACTTATAGCCCTCCAACAGTGGCTGATTGTATTATTATTCAATAAAAAAAAAAAAAATATATATATATTTAATGATATCAGGTTTAAGGCTCTTAATTTCCGTTTGACTATATTTCCGCCAGGCCGTTCCTAAGCTCATCGATCGGCCAATAACTAGAATGCAGCACGTTCCTTTTTTTGTTGATTTAAACACCGAATACGACGACCCTTATTAAAGTGGTACGGCACCGAAATAAAGCTAAATAATACTGAGTACATTTATATATGATTTATTAAACTTATTTAATTTAATCTCATTTTACTTCTTGTCCCATTAACTTAAAAAAAAATAATGTAAATAGGTTTTAAAAGATATATGTTGAAAAATAAGCAAATCTCTGATTTGATTTGTATAAGAAAAAACAATAACATTGAGTCTACAATATGACGAATTTTCGATGACCTAGTATATGACGATGTACGAGATTTGAAGTACGAGGATAGGCCACGTAGCGCCATCACTGGTTAGAATTCTTCCTTTAAGTTGGGTATTTAATGAAGCATCCAGAATTTAATTAAGTTGTTTGTTTACAAAGCACCTTAAAAAAAATTGCAGACTATAGCTCTTACTATAAATTTATTTCTTTTTTTAAACTAAAAACTTCAGCAAGTAAATATCTCCTATATATTTCTTATTTTTCATGAGTTTTCTAGCCAACCAAGTGTGTTAACTTTCCGCTATAATCCTTCATATTGTTCTTAAACTCACTATAATTCGCTGTCCATCTTATATTAAAACGTTTTTTTAACTATATCTGTCTAGTTTTTACTGTTCATTTTAAATTGAATGTTAATATAATATAAATCTTAATTTTTTACAGAGTATTTTAATTGTACAAACGCTCAGCTTTTTTTTCTATATTTTCTCATGTAAAACAGCTATTCAAACCGTAATAATTTTACATATTGATAAAAAAAAAACATCTTGTTAAAGCCCAGAGAGACAAAAAAAAAAAAAAACAAAGCTGGTGTTCATTTGTAAGTCCAAGGAGAAACCCCCTGTCGAAACCTGTTTCAAATAAATTCCCGCTTGGAGAGTAAAAATTTATCTGTTGGTTCCTGTGGAAGTAGATTAGCTCAATAAATGGAAGCAATCTGTCTTTAGGCTCTCTGCTTCTTCTAAAGGAGTTCGATACCAGAGTATTTCAGACATAACCTATACAGGACCTTTTGACTGTTAGTTTGATATATTTTATTAATTTAAAACGTTTTGCCCCTTCAATCACTTTTTACTATTGGTATGTTAGATTATCTTTTCATTATAATTTATATAGATTAAAATCATGATTAATATAAAATAGAAGAAATTTATTATAAAAACCAAGTATAAATTAAACTGAATTCAAAATATAATATATTTATTTATTTTTTAGATCTGATAATCTGAGGAAGCAAAACGTTGACTTAATCATATCTAGTCAAAACATTACAATACCAGGATCAAAGCAGATGGCTTTTTTTTCATTTGATTTAATGAATATCTATTGTTTCCTTCACCATAAACATATATTTATAAACTATATGAGATATTTATTAAAGTACAAGACAAACTTTATTGTTTGTAGACTATAAAGTTTATAGCTATAAATAACGTAGGAAAATTCATTAACATGTAATAACCATATAATGTGTATCAATAAATAAAAGTAAATTAAAAGTTTATGACTCTAATGTCATAGCGTCTCAACTTTTACTATAATAAAATAAATGAGTGGATAGTTGTAAACAAATAATGTACAATTATAAATTTGATTAAACAAAAATAATATGGTGATATCACTCACCATATATATTTAGACATTTATCTTTTTAGACAAAAATAAATCAATCCAATCATGTGTAAATAATTTTAATTTTGTATTTTTTTTTTTTCATTTATACATATAATTATTTTTTGTTGTTGCAGTGTCCTCAATAGAAGTCCTGAATACCTCATCAAAGAAATCATTCTCGTCGATGATTTCAGTGATAATCGTAAGTAACAAATTTATTGTTTTATCAAATTTTATTTTGTTTACTAATATTAATATTCCAATTAATAGTTATTAATATACCAATAACATATCTATGTATTCATAAAAACCATTCATAGTTACTTACAAAAGTGTATATATATATATATATATATATATATATATATATATATATATATATATATATTTAAAATTATAAACAAAAGCTTGCTAAATGTATATATAGATATATATTTAAAATTATAATAATAACAAAAGGATTTTTATTTGTGCTTAACTTTTAGATCTTCACAAATTATGTACATTTTTGGTTGTATCTTCCTATACAGTGATAATTGCATTGTGATGTTTTAATGCTTACTTTAAAAAAAAAAAAAACTTATTAAATTGTGAATAATAAAATTTAAGAACTTAGATCTTGTTTATTATTTATATTTCCCAAATACATATATGTATAAATTTATTATAATTTCATCACATTATTTTTCCTATGGAAGTTATTCTTAAATGAATGAATTTCATTTGATTTCCAACTTACCTCTCATTTTTATATTTCAGCTTTGGATGGGGAAGAACTTTCGAAAATACAAAAAGTTAGAGTAATACGAAATGACAAAAGAGAAGGTATATTTATTACTTTTGTGTGATTTATTTTTATGTACTATTCTATATTCATTGCTATGTATGAATTTGTTAGCTTATTGAATATTAAAAAAACTTTTGCTAATAATATTACTAATATTTTAATATTTCAGGGTATTCTTTTATTATTAAAACATTCTAATTCATTGTTTTGTTTTTTTAATTTTTAGGACTTATGCGGTCTAGAGTCAAAGGAGCCGAAGCTGCCATTGCCCCAGTCCTTACATTCTTAGATAGCCATGTTGAGTGTAACAAGGATTGGCTTGAACCATTACTAGAAAGAATAGATGAGGTATGGTACTTCAATCAGAAATTAAAAAGTATTTTAAAAATATGCATATTTTTATAGTTTTCCAATTTAGGCGTTTGGTTTCAAAACTGGGGTAGGGCCAGTAAATATAGTACCAGTAAAAAATATATAGTATTTTTTTATTGTATTTTTCAATGTTTTGACTGGCATTGTAGGTCTTCTTCAGAGCGTTCCATTTGGCACTGCCGTTAGTAGTCGGGAGAATGATAGTCTGATGTCTGGGAAGATAGAAGTGTGAGTCTGACATGTAGTGCACGTGACAAGTGTACATGACACGTCGTAGAATCATAGTTCTACCTTATCAATCATCAGACTACCATTCTCCCAACTGTTTCGGATAGTGCCAGATGGAATGCCCTGAAGAAGACCGATAACATACGTTGAAACTTTGAAAAATGATAGAAAAAAAATACTATTGTATAACATAGTATTATATATTGACTGCATTCCCGACCAGCTTGTCAAATTATAAGTACAATCAACCATGTCATATAATTAATTATAAAAATATAATTATTTATTTTTACTATTTTTAATTTTTAATTTTGGGTTGATGGTTGACTGTAGTGAATAATTGAAGAGAAGAGTAGTTGAGATGCTCAGTCAAAATAAAATAGTAAAACTAAAGAATTGTATTCATTTTTACTATTTTATTTTGACTGATCACTCCAACCATCCTTCTCTTCAATAATATTTTAAGAAGAATCTTTTAGATTTTTATTCCCATGTTATTTATCACTTTTAATTTATGATAACAAAAGAACAATAACATTATTTTAGTTACTTTTTACTAAATATACTCAAATGTTATGATCATATTTATTGTATTTTAGGACAAAACACGCGTGGTTTGCCCAATCATTGATGTCATCTCGATGGATACATTTCATTACATTGGGGCATCATCGGACCTTCGTGGTGGATTCGATTGGAACCTCGTATTCAAGTGGGAGTATTTGAGCCCAGGTGAAAGAGCAGAAAGAGCAAAAGATCCTACTCAACCAATCAGGTAAAGGGATTCATAAATGATAAACTTTAAAATTCCTGTTATTATTCTCTATTTTATCAATGAAATGTTTTTTATTTGATTTATGAAAAATTCTAAATAAATAACATTTTAAGATATCTAATTATTGTCATACTGTTCCGTGATTTTGTGATATCTGTAAATACTTATCAGAAATATGTCGTTTAATCTTTGATTTTTCTCTGTTCAGCAATGGTTTCTTAGGTTAGCTGTGGAAAGTGATTACATTATATAAACTTGACTTGACTAAAATAACCCAGAATTACAAGTAACGAGTTGCCAATACAAATTCCAACTGCTTTCTTTACTAAATACTCATTTACTTTCTCTTATTTAATTATTTTGATTTCATCCAAGATGCTTTTTTTTAAATATTTAATAATTTATAATCGATATTGGTTTATTTATAGTGCATCTAATATGTTAATAAACCTCCATATTTGTATATCGTAATAATTGATTATTTTATATTCTAGAACACCAATGATTGCTGGTGGACTGTTTTCTATTGATAAAGAATATTTTTATCATCTTGGAAAATATGACATGGCTATGGACGTATGGGGTGGAGAAAACCTTGGTAAAATTTTTTATCATGAATTTTATGATTTATGCATATTTTTAGTTTCTACCTAATACCATTACTACATTTTACCTTTACTATACTTCACATTATTATAAATAAGCTGACCGTATTATTATGTATTGAGGTCTGTCCAATCTATGATTTTTATTTATTTATTTTACTACTTAATGAGTGAAAAAAAAAGTTGATAAATATATAAATATCACTACAAAAGCCTGTAAGTACAATTTTATTAGAAAGTGCGGTTTTAAGAATTTTTTATCAGTTTTAGGCTCACTCATGATCGTAAATACTTAAAAAAAATGTTATTTAAAACATTATATATTTGTTAAAGCACACAATAAAGCACATGAATAAAAAATCAAGTTCATGAAGCAATAAATACGTGGTTTATTTTTTCTTATAAATAGTTGTAATTTTTGCACTTATAGGGTTTTGCAGTGTGGTTGGCGACATTCTCTCCTACCTAGTTATAAAAAGAAAATAATGAAACAATTTGCAATCATTAGTTTATTTAATTATTGAATAGTTGTGTGTTCTTGGTCACCTATAAAACTTATTTAGCGTAGCGTTTCTTTCCAGTTCTATTTAGTTTTTAGTTTTTTTTTTGTTTTTTTTGTACCAATATTGTAATATTGTAACCTTTTTACCCATTCGCTTTCCTTAATATACCCTCCAAAACTATGTATATACTCACTTTACTACTTAGATTTTAGATACTCTTTATTATAATAGGTCATCTGGCCAGATTTATTGTCAATTGGTTTGAACAATATTATTATTCTTAAGGGACCTAGCCCCAGAATAAAGATGTTTTTATATTTCTATTTCTATTTCTTTAGTTCTATGCTCAGATCTCTGATTATTCCTTAATTAAAATTTATAAATACTTAATTATATTTTTCTTCCAGAAATATCATTCCGAGTATGGCAGTGTGGAGGCAGTTTAGAAATAATTCCCTGCTCAAGAGTTGGACACGTCTTCCGAAAAAGACATCCTTATACATTTCCAGGAGGGAGTGGAAATGTATTTGCTCGAAACACCAGACGAGCCGCCGAAGTTTGGATGGATGAGTACAAATCTTATTATTATTCAGCGGTGCCTTTAGCAAAAGCTGTACCTTTTGGAAAGTAAGTTTCCGACGTAATAATTTTCATTTCTTTTTAGTTCCATTGAATATAAATATTTTTCTTCAGCTTGGTGTTGTTTTTGTTTGAAAATAAATATAACTGGTGTTGTGATAGTGGAATTCATATAAAGATTTTGACATGCTCTTTGTATTTTACAAAAAATGAATTTTAAATGGCAGTATGAGATTGAATATCATGGAGTGATGTGATGTTGGGTTTGTTTTCTTTCCTGTCCTGATGATGTCTAAATTGTCGAAACATTGACGGCTTATTTTATTTTTTATCTGCATTTTAAAGACTTAAGGCTACGTGGTTGGAATTTTTCTAATTATAACCTAACATTGACTTTTTGTTTCTCGGTGAGTTTTTAATAATTTACATTAATGAATTTTAAATGTATAGAAAAAGTTGTTTAAAATTACATGAAATGACCGGCAGAAAGCTATGGATAATATTTAATATTGATTGCTGATGAGACAATAGCTAGAAACAAAAAAATTAATAATAAATGGAAAATATGGCAGATTTTATTCATCTGCTCTCTATGATCTGCTTTCTGTTAATAATGAAATAAAAACTGGTGTTTCTTCATTTCAGAGAATACATACAAACCTTTTAATGTAATGAAAATGTTACAGTAGAATTTTATAACAATATATTTCCTCTTTTTTAAGTTTTTTTACCGTAATGTTGATCTCCTTATTCAATAATTGAATATATTGACAGCCATTCTGTAAAAGTCTGTAAGGACAATTTCTTTGGAAAATGAGGTTTTGAGCTTGGTCAAGTTGTCCTACCACATATTCTGATCCCACAAAATGAAATCTACAATGTTGCATTTCTTCTCTATGGCCTTTGGAAAAACCTATAACTTAAAAACCAGCAATTTGTGATGTAACAAACTGTAAGTTACAGTGGAGGTAACAGATATTGTGTCAATACCGAAAAAACATAATGAAATGCTCAATGAAAGTTGGCCATATAAATATAGAATGTATAAAACATTTTCATATAGATTACAGTATTAATTATTTTTATTAAAAGGCTAAACTTAATTTTTTTTCATACGATTTCAATTTTTTTTTTTTATTTATAATAAATGGAGGGCACTTTCAACCTGGCACCTCCGGGCAAATGCCCGGGCACTGCTTACCACGAAACTAGAAGAAGCAAAGAAGAGAATGGTTAGTGGGAATATAATACTGAACGGCCTTCAAAACAATCGAAACTTTCTGGCAACTGCAAAATGAGCTTGACTAGAAAAAAGCTACAATGCCGCTGAATGCCAGATAGTGAGAGAGAAAAAATTGATTTCATTAAGAGGAAAATTTTATATGAAATGAAAAAAGAACTATAATTTCATATTTTTAAACCAACCAATCATCAAAATCTATATAATGCTCATAGATTAAAAATCATGCACTTTTTTCATCTCTTAAAAATTTTTAGTTTTTGTTCTAACATAAAGTGACCAGATTTTAACATTGGTAAAGCGGGACAACATTTTCCGGGGAGAGTCAGAGGAGATTAGTTGGTAAAGCAGGATAACATTGACTAGAGGGGAGGGGAGAGTTCTTGATTGAAATTTAGTTCATTCATTAATTCCAAACAAGTGGGGGCGGGGTGGCCGAGTGGGCTTACGTGTTTAACGGTGCGTTGCCTGGCTACCCGATAACCAAAGTTTGAGATAGAAAAATAATTACAAGTTCAAATCCTGGTGCCCGATGGGACTTTTATCTCGGCATAATTCCCCCACCCTCTCCCTTGGTCTGGAATAAAACCCGTGTAGCCCAAAAGACAAGGAAGGGGTGACAGTGGGACATCTGGTCACCTTATTCTAACTGGCTTTTGTAATGTGGCTGTAATATAATAAAAAATTAAAAAATACTTATGAATAAATGACTTATTACCAATGATTTTAAAAATCACTTTATATAATAATAACTTTAAGTAATAAAGTTTTCATGTAAAATTGGTGGTAAAAATTAAATTTTATGTACCATATTGCTATCTGCTAGATCTATGGATATTTCTATGTCAGTTTTGAACTGATATTCTAAAACCAATCTTATTATTAGGCAGTTAAATTGTTTGTTTTTTTCTCATTCCAGTTCATTTCGTTTACTTTATGGTGGTGTTAGAAAGATTTTTTTTATTCATCGATGAATAAAGGATCAAGCTAAATTCAATTATGAGCTTATAGATGGTTTAGTGAAGCTGAGGGCTGAGTTTAGAAACTTGCCCTATATTACTGTCTACTAAATCTTTATCAAAAGAACATATTCCTTTTATTAACATTTGATTGTTATTTCAGTATTGATGAGAGACTTGCCCTGAGGGAAAAACTTCACTGCAAACCTTTCTCATGGTACTTGTCGCACGTCTACCCAGAACTGAAAATCCCTTCATTCAGCAGCTCCAGCCCGGCTGGCAACATAAGGCAAGGCCCTCTCTGCTTGGATACAATGGGTCGAGGTGCTGGCGCCTTGCCTGGATTGTACCCATGCCACGATACCGGCGGCAACCAGGACTGGTCACTTACGTCCAGTGCTATAAAGCACCATGAATTTTGTCTTACACTTTCCTCAGATGTCCCTGGCCAGCCATTACTAATGACAGTTTGCGAGAATTCACCACATCAGGTTAAAATGATAACATTAGTATATTGAATAATGTTAGAATTTAGGCTTGAGATGACTATCAACAGTTAACGACTAACAAAATGTTTATAGCATCTTGAGTATTGTATCTCCTGTCTCTCTAGCATATGTTGTTTACAGTATATGCCAAATAGATAACAATTGATGATAGAACCTAGTATAGAAAAACATTTAAAGACAAGTTTTAACAGTTCATAAAAAAATTGTATTTATATATATATTTAAATACATAAATATATATACTTATATATATAATTTTTTCCAATCAAAATCAGTTATTTCCTAGACAAATTCAACTACGTGGAATTTTTTGATAAAAGAGTCTCTTAAGAGTTCTTAGAGGAAAAGAACCTTTATTTGAGAATAACTCAAAAAGTATGCATGTTTTTCTTGATTATACTTATGATTATTAGAAAGATTACTAAATTACGTACAAAAAAAAAAGAAAAAAAAAGTGTGTTCAAATATTTTTTAAGGAGAAACAGACTTGAGATTTGTATTTCACAGCTCGAAAGAGAGTCAAATACGAATTTTCACAGCGATCGAAAAATTGGACTACCCCCTTTGATTTTTTTTTTTAAATCACTAAAAGTGTGATAATTTTAATATGCTTCCACCCATCCCCACAAAATTTAGCAGGGATATAGGGCTTTCTAAAATACACAAAATGACACAAATTGTAACTCCCAAAATAATTTAGAACTGAAGTTATAAAACAAAAACCTGTTAGGAGTTTTTATTTATATATTCTTTATGAAAGTGTTAAATCAAAAAGTTATTTATACTGACATGAAGAGCGATAATTTAGTTTTCCAACAGTTGTAGATACACTGATTTAGGATCAAATCCTGAGAAGTTATGGCTGTTTTAGTTATTAATGCCAAGCAAAACCATCATAATGAAAAGTGAAGTTGTTGCCGTGACGACTAATCTCAGCACAGCTCTTCTATCTTATATGTGTCCAATATTTTTTGAAATAGTATAAAAAATAAAAAAAGTCGGTGATTGTTGAAATCGGCGACCCACTGACTGGTTTATTGTTAGTGACTATTTACAATAAACTGTCGATAAATTTAATTGTTGCTTTATAAGGTGGAATGTATATGGGTGACCATACAATCCTTGACAGTATTGTTGGCGCACTGACAGCAAAGCAATATTGTGCCAAGATTTTATGTTCCTGAGTTCTAATGCACAGTAATATCCAGGAAGAATCTTTTTTGACACCAGTCAGTTTAAAGAATGAGGCATCTCCATTAAGACATTTAATTCTCTTGGTATAAGAGGGCGAATGGATAAAACATCGACTATCTAAGCCTTGATCTTTTAAGATATTTACGAAATGAGGCCTTGTATTTATCAAAAAAATGTATGTGATTATATGAAAAACATTACTGACTATAAAAACATATAACAAACATACTGTTACATGATTACAAAAACATTGTATGATCATTTTCAGAAATAATATTTTTGTTTGCAATGTGTTTATATTTAACTGATAATACATATATTTTCGTTACCTTCTGCAATTTTTCCATAATTTTAATATATCTTTAATTTTATCTGAACATTATAATAATCCCAGCAGGCTATGCGATTTGCATGTTTGGATTATCAAGGTCGTCATTTAATTTAAAATACTGTTTTTAATTTGTTTTCTTGTTTCATTTTTTTAATCAAAGTCAAAACAATATTTGAAAAATAACTTATATACGATAATTACTTTGTTTTCAATTGTATTCCTGTTGAATTTTCCATTGTAATACTTCAATAATTATTATTTTTTTGATAGGAATGGAGGCGTATCGATGACGATTCAGACAGTGGAAGTATGCTGAAGCATGCTCGATTATCTTTATGTGTCGACAGTAGACATTCTGCAATGGGATTGACTGCAGAGAAGTGCGACTCGTCCCTGCAGACTCAGCGATGGACCCTCAGCACCATTTAAAGTGTCTAGTTTAAATATATATATTACCTTTCCCTAGTCCCTTCATTGTTTAACTACGTCATATTTTGAGAATGTGATAGATTGTCAAGAAATAAAGTGATATAATAATCGCATGATTCATTCTCGTCATGTGAAACTCAGGAGGGAAAGAAATGGTTTTGACTGAACTTATAAAATTATAGCTAAACATAAAATTTTGACTGACGGTCTGATTCAAATGAAAACAAGAACTTGATTCCCTTTTTTAAGTGGTTTTCGTATCTGGCAAAAAAAAAAATTTTGTATCTTTCTACACTTAAGTTTAAACTATTAATGTTATTTTTATACTTTTGTAAATTCTTTTAATGGAGAATATTTTGCTGTCTTGCAACTTTTTTATCAGTATTTGTGTGAATTTAAGTCTGCTGAAATTTTTCAATTACTATTTTTTTTTTTTTTAATGAGATCACCAACTAAAAAAGCTGTTAAATTTCTCAATAATAACTAAGTTCTCAAAGCCCATATCGACTTGAAGCGATGATTTGATGAAATTCGGCTGTGATTCAGGTAATTCCTCGGACACAGTAGGTGACTTTTCTTTTATTCTGGGCCTCTTTTTGTGCTGAATGGATTGAATCCGCTAGAATATGATTAGTTAGAATGAACGTGATGCTGTAGCTTTTGTCAATAGAAATTGGAACTGTTAATCTTATATTCTGCCCTGACACACTCTCAGATTTTGCTATTTTACTTTATATTTCATAGCACTGTTGATATTGGTGTTCTCACGCTAGTTAGTTTTATTGGTGCATCTGAAGTCAAACTATTTTTCATTTTGTCCCAATAAACTTGGCTTTCTAAAGAAGTGTTTAAAAAAACATACTTGCTGCCTGCCTCTTCCTTATTATAAACTAGCAATAATAAAAAATAAATCCTCTTTAATTTTATCCTTGTGGAAAGATTATATATAATGTAGAAAAAATGTATGTAAAGTTATTTGATAAATAACGTATTATATTGATCATATGAATTTACATTTTGGGTAATTTTTATAATACTTCCATTTTGCTGTTATAAAAAATAACAATATTCTGTTGTTGTTTTTTTTTTGTAAAAATGCTATTTATTTATTTTTTTTATTTGTTATAGTTCTGTAATTGAACTAGGTCAATATAATTTTTTACTTAAAATGACCTCCAAAATTGTTTATATTCATTTTAGGAGGTGGTATTAATTTTATTCTGTATTCAGAAAATCCTGATGTCTTGTTTAAAAAAAGAAAACGATGATATAATCAATTTAAAGAAATTCTAATTTAAACAAAGCATTTTTCACAGTAATTGTTTGATCATAAAAAGTTTTCTTTTACTTAAAATTTAGTTATTAGGGATGAGGCCTGAATGATTGCTTTGATAAGACAGATTTTCATGTCCAAGCTTCCTTAATTTATTTTAAATGCCAATACTTCATAGCACAGGCGGATCTACGGGGGGGGGGGGGGAGGGACTTTCGGGTTGAAGCCCCTCCCACTCCCCCAAAATGGTAAAATATAATCACATTTTATAGAAAAAAATAATAAAAACTATCTCTTAAAGTATTATTGTTCGTGTAATTACATTTAATAGAACTTCGAGAATCATTTAATCACTATTTCATATAGGTAGTTAATTTCTTCCCTTTTTTTTTTTCAAATTAATTATCATTATACATGTATGAAAAAAAAGCTTTCGGGCTGAAGTCCTCCCCTCCCCCCCCTCAAAATTAAATCCCGGATCTGCTAGTGCTTCATAGCATTTACTTTTTGGTTAAGAATCAATCTAATTTTTTATACGAAAAGCAAACTATTTTCAGGCCATTGTTAAAACATTTTTTAATTCATATTTCTGTTAGTTGTCCATTTTTATTTTAATATGATGGATTAGCTCCTCATGAGTAGGCATGCACTGTTTATGAACAAAGTACAATTATTATAAATTTTGTTACCTTCCCGGTTTATCATATTCAGCTACTGAATATTCCATTCCTTTATATCGTCTGCTTGTAAAAAAAAAAAAAAATCATATTAATTTTGTCAAAAAATCAAGCTATTATGTACAAATGAATGTTGCAATACAGCTCTAGCAACAGTAATTTCTTAATATTTACAAACCTCATATCCTAAATAGAATTAGAAATTGATAAAATTACTAGGCAACTGTTGTAATACGTAATATTAAGGGGATATTTAAATTTCTTAGAGACATTAATGGTAATATTTTGGAATAATACAGGATCTATACTAAATAATTTAATATTGAAGGATATGAAGGAAAAAATTAATATCCTTGCTAGTTAATGTCTACGGAATTGATAAAGTTTTTTGTTTTATTTAGAAATTTTGAATACTCCGAAAATTATATTGTTTTTGGATATCTTCTCCCATATTAGAACGTATGCATGTTTAATGTACACAGACCCAATATCTGTGAAATTGTGCTCTGATGACAAACTCTCAGTTCCATGATTAATATAACAAACAGAAAACACCTTAAGTAAAATAACGTTTTAATCACTTTCAAGCCAGAATAAGAAGGGGCTAGGCAAGGATAATTGGAAACATGGTTTTGTATGGTACATGCCAAATAATTGAGGTTTTACAGTATTAAATATATTATTTATGTATTTAATATATAATTTGAGATCACCATTGCTCATGTTCCTTGACTCCGTAGAGGTATTATTAATTTATGTTTAAATCTGAGGGAATTGGGACATCATTTTAATTTTAAGAGTGTGTTTGTGTTTTAATTATTGTAATTAGTTTCTGGGCTGTTGTGGGGCCTCATAATTTAACCATTGATATGTATCTATTTTTGTGATATTTTTTTAAATAACTTAATGCTTTCGAGCATTACTTAAAAACTAAAAAAAAAATATATATATATAATAATTTATTTGTATATTTTCAACATAAGAAATATATAAATGTAACTGTAGTTGCCAGGAAAAGTTCCTTAACACCACAAGTATGATCATTTTTGTACTAAGCACCACTTTTTGAATTACTGTTCTTGCATCTCGGTATATATGTAAATATCTGTGTTACATCTCATAAGTATGTAGATACTTATATACATATACGTATATTCATGTGAATTTGCACTTATATATTTAATATTAATATAAATGTGGATTATTTATAATAGTTATTACCATGGTGATATATGATTATGAATATTTATAATTTTACTTGATTCAATATTATTAATGAAACACTGTAATATAATGTTTGAATAATTATCAATATATTTGTAATTCAGTAGAGTCCTGCGTTAGTTGTAAAATGTATATGATAAATATTTTATTAACTTTTTTCTCAGAAAAACATATTTTCCTTTGAACTTGATTTTATTTTATCTACTACTTAATTCAGAAGTAGATCTATGTTTCAGATCCACAAACTAAAATAGTTTTAACAAAATAAAACTTCTTTGCGGTTAAAAATCTAAATTTATTTATTGTAATGTACCAAACATCAAACAATTCGTTAATGTTTTAATGTAAAATTTAAGAATAAAAAAAATTGAAATAAACCTTTTTAAAAAAATGGAAGGTGTGAATGGATTGTTGGCAACTTTCTGACATATGTAATACATTTTGAATAATATAAACAAAACAGTTTTGTATTACGTAATTACATTCTTGTGTAAATTTTGCTTAAGTAATACCTATTTAAATTTTTTTATGGTTAGTATATTAAAAATTTAATTAGTTTTATTTTAATCCTGCTTAGATTAACTGAATGTCTATCCTACAGGACTCTACCGTAATATTGTAATTATACTTTTAAGGACAAATAAACTAAACTAGCAAAGAATAGACACATGAATCATAATCTATAAAAAGGAAAGATAAAATGAAAGAAAGTGAGATAGTTTGAGGTATGATATTGTGTGTAGACTGGATTTTAAAAGCTTATTATTCATTATAATTTTCCAAAATTATTGTTTCTTATATAATTTATTTTAATATTATGATAAAATTATGTATAATTTTAATGTGTATGAGATAAAGGAGAAAAAATAAGGTGTGCCAATACTTTTTGTTGCCACTCTGTCGTCAGGAGTTTTTTCCTCAATCATTGTTTATGTACGGAAACATTATTTGTCATCAAAGCCTCCCTGGCAGACCCTTTTATTTCAGTCTGTGATATTTGTCGTATTAGATTTATTATATTTTTTGCTGAAATCTTTGTGGCATAGACTTCTTCCTTTTCAATTGCCTATATTATATTTTTACATTCTTTATAGCAATTTTTAAAAAACATAATATCATTTGAAGAAAGCCTATAAATGCTTACATATCTTCCTTATGCAGCTTCCATGTTTAATTGAAAATAATTGTAATTAATTACATAGCCTACGATGTTAGATAGAATTTGATTTTGGGAATTAAGTATCTTTGAATTTTAAGGTATAATGTAATTGTATTTTTCATCCACTTCAGAACCATAACTTTTAATTGGCGTTAATAAGAAAGAACATTCGAATTGAGGAATAGGATTGATGAAATTATTTTAATTAATCTATTTATTTTGAAAATGTTTTGGACCTTTTATTGCAATTACTTTTGTTGTTCTTTCGTAACATTATTTCTTGTCTATTAATAAGTCATTTTCAATTGTAAATGTATTCTAATAACAACTAACTTAATAATGAGTTATTTACAGTTGATAAATTTATATATGAAAGGTAGGAAGAAAAAAAAAAAGTGTCACTTATTTTTTTAAAATTGAATTATAGGTATATAGAGGAATTTCCCTATAACAATAAAGGATGTAAATTTTGTGCGAATGAAAGAAGTGTCTGTCTATAAGAATTAAGAAGAATAAAAGATGTGCAAATGATAAAAGTATGCATATAAATATGCTTGAAATAAAAAAGAAATGTGAGTAGTAATAATAGTAGTATAGTATATAATATAGTAGTATTGTATAGAGTAATATATTACAGGGCTCGAAACTTTTTAAGAAAAAAGTTATTAATATAAAAGGAATTTTTTTGTTATTAAGTTTCAGATTTATGATCTGATCTTAAAGCTCTAATAAAAAAGTTCTGTTAAATTTAAATTAAATAGTAATTGGGCTCAGATTAGAGTTATAATTTGTCTTAAATGAATCACACATGATTCACAATGTTTCGTTTGTTTGAGTGGCTATGAATAAAAGTCATTTTTTAGGGAAGTCAACAGATATTTTAGATAAATGTTTTTTAAAAATAAAAGTTCTGTAAAATCTTTACTTGAAATTTAGCAAGGGAAAAATTTCCAGTTCCAAAAAAACTGAAAAACTATAGAAAATAAAAATTCTGCGATGCTGAAACTTTTTAAAAACAAAAGAGTTTTTTGCTCTGTATTTCAAGCCCTAGTTTACAATAAAGGTACAAACATTATGCACATACTGGCTTTGAAACCAATATGCCACAAACTTTAGACACCTTGTAAAGCGTTTAATATTATATAATAGTAGGCCTGTCATCATAACGATATTGGTTCGAGCTTGACAGATCAATTCAAATATGATTTAGTTGATTGCACGACCCCTTGATTCAAAAGTAATTTTTTAGCTGGGCTATTATCATGTTTTACTTGTAATTTTTTTTTAATGTGCTAGCAACACAGGTTAAACTGACTTGGAATCGTAATTATCGAACTAAATATTAGGTGAAGAAAAATCGAATAGTTTGATTGGGACTCTTGACAGGGAAAAAAAAATGTCTTTTTAAGAGAATGTCCATTAAGGGATGTTTCACTGCAAAAGGATTCATTATGAAAAGCTGCATCGTTCCATAGAATTAGTATGAAAAAAAATCAATAAACAATATCTAATCCATGGAATAATGGAATTTTTCATTATGAATCCAGTTTTACCAATAATTCAATTAAAAAAAAAAAGTGACATCTGTTTCTTTTTCTCCTTAGGCTTCATAATTGATAATACTACTCATTAGTACTGGACCTGTAGTACATACATTTATAATAAAATAGTTAGCTTAAATCATTTGCTATTGTTGGAATCTCCAATGTTTTTTCTTTTCAAAGAATTATTTTCTGATAATCTTCAGAATTAAATATCGATTACGATTAATTGGCAGCCCGAAAGCAAGTTCATGAGGCTCTAAGTTGAAACTAATCTTTTGCTTTTTCAACTCTATGTTGTAGAACGTTGCCCTCAGGCTGCCGACGAATTGTTGTTAATATACAACATTAATTTTAAGATTACAATAATGAAAAAATAATTAACATCAAGGTCCATATCCTTTGTAATATAAGAAGATTCGTTAAAATAATTCTATTAAGAATAATTCCTAAAAATGAATGTACTGAATATACGTCAAAAATAAAAAATAGGATTAATGTTTTTAAAAGCAATGATACTAAAGTAAATTTGTTTTATTGTACTTAACTAGTTTGTAATACCATTTTAGCTAAAAAGTAATATTAACGATAATATTAATATTATTTATTAATATTAACGTTAATAGTTTCATATTATTTATTGGTATATAGTGAATGTAAATATTCCTTAAGGCAATTATTGTATAAATATATATATATGATATGAATATAGAAGAAACTATGTAAATCTAATATATAATGTTATGTTATTGTATTATAATTTTTATGTTATTTGTTTTACCTGAATTCTTTTATATTTTTGTTAGTTTTATTTTTCTCATTGGGTTAATAAAACCATAATTTTAAATTCATTTACTTAAGCTGCTTGTTGTACTATTTTTCCTTCAACTTCTCACCGTTTATTGAAACGCACAGGTTTTCATCGTCATTTTATTAATACATTCTTTTCATTTTTCAAATTTCTTTATTGATAAATATTACAAAATTTCATTTGAGAGGAACTAATAATAATATTAAGATAATATTTACAGCTCTAAATATGAGATGATATTTAATGTTTATGTAAGGTCACTATTATTCTTTCTGTTTTTTTTTTTTTTGTTTTTTTTTTTACTGAATCATATCAAGGCTAATCATGTCAAGAAAAAAACACTTTACGAATTTATAAAAATGAAGTATTGTTAGAATATTTAAACTAAACAAGGATCAGCCAACTTGAAAATTAACACAATAACAAATCGTTAAACATTCACCGAGTAAATATAATTAAAGTAATCACATCGTGGAGAATGAAGGTTTTAGTATTCTAGTAATATAGTAAGTATCCTATGAGTTGACAGAAATATATATGTTTATGTTAAAAGTCCACAATTTTTAATATATAGATATATTCTATATTGTAGGTAGAATATACAATCAAATTTACGTTAGCTAAAGAAAATTTGCTAAGGGTGAGAACTATTAGAAATATTACCTAGAAAAAACAATGTATCTATTAGTCTAATTCCTGAATATCAATATTGTATGATATCGAATTATTTCTGTCTTTTTTAAAATAAAAATAACATATGAGAATGGTAGAACATATATATATGTCAAATATTTTATTTTATATATGACAATTGAAAAATTAAGGACAAATAACTGTTCTGAAGGCCAAAAGACCAAATTTGTAACATCAGACAAATTATTAACAACTTTTTTAACTATCAGTATCTTCCAAAATATTTTTTTTCATATTTAAAACATTTAATTTAAATTAATACTGCATTAAACAACATTTAAAACAATGCACAACATCTATTTGGTTGTTTCTGAACTAAAATATTATCTAATATTGGATTATTATTTTGTTTTAATCCAAAAATAGCATAAATATATGCCAAACATTTTATTTTATACATTAAAACTGAAGGAAAAAGGACAATCAATTTTTTTTAAGGTCAAAAAACAAATTATTAACATTTTTTTAAATATTAGTAACCTCCAAAATAGTGTTTTTCATAATTAAATCATTTAATTTAAATTAATAAGACATTTAGCAAGTTTTAAAACAATCCACACCATCTATTGGCTAATTTTTTAACTAAAATGACAGAAATATTTATTTTTAAGACAGCCCACACTATCTATTGGCTGATTTTTGAACTAAAATATCCTGTGTAGTATTTATTATTAGAAAAAAATGACATAATTTGACAGCATACGCTATCTCTTGACAAAATCAGGAACTAATGTAGTTAACATAACCGCCCATAGGTGCGCCACTCATTTTTAACATTAATTTTGCTATAGAATATTTTTCTTTTGGTATTAGGATTGCATCATGCCACAGGAGCTCAACTTTGAAGCCTGGTATTTACTACCTATTAACTCTGACTCTAGCTGTTGAGCTCCTGTGGGATGATGCAACCCTAATACAAAAAGAAAAATTTTCTGATGCAAAATGATGTTAAAATAATTGGAATATTTTCATATTAAATAATATTTTGGTTCAGAAATTAGCCAATAGATGGTGTGCATTGTTTTAAATGTCTCATTTATTTAAATGAATTGTTTTAATACGAAAAAAATTATTTTGGAGTTACTATTTATTAAAAAAAAATGTTAATAACCAGAAATTAGCTATTGGATGGTGTGCATTGTTTTAAATGTCTCATTTATTTAAATTAATTGTTTTAATATGAAAAAAAAATATTTTGGAATTACTATTTATTAAAAAAAAATGTTAATAACCAGAAATTAGCTATTAGATGGTGTGCATTGTTTTAAATGTCTCATCTATTTAAATTAATTGTTTTAATATGAAAAAAAATTACTTTGGAGTTACTATTTATTAAAAACAAAATATAATAATCAGAAATTAGCAAATAGATGGAGTTCATTGTTTTAAATGTTTGTTATATGTAGTATTCAGTTAAATTAATTGTTTTAAATATTAAAAATATATTTTAGAGATTAATAGTTATTAAAAAAAATGTTAATAATCAGAAATTAGCAAATAGATGGTGTGCATTGTTTTAAATGTTGTTATGTGTCTTATTCAGTTAAATTAATTCTTTTAAATATTAAAAAAAATATTTTAGAGATTAATAGTTATTAAAAAACATATTTCATAATAAGAAAATAGCTAATAGATGGTGTGCATTGCTTTAAATGTCTCATTTATTTAAATTAATTGTTTTAATATAAAAAAAATTATTTTAGAGTTACTATTTCTTAAAAACAAAATATTAATTATCAGAAATTAGCAAATAGATGGAGTTCATTGTTTTAAATGTTCGTTATATGTAGTATTCAGTTAAATTAATTGTTTTAAATATTAAAAATAGATTTTAGAGATTAATAGTTATTAAAAAAAAATGTTAATAATCAGAAATTAGTTAATAGATGGTGTGCATTGCCTTAAAGCTCGTTAAATGTCTTATTAATTTAAATTAATTTTTTTAAATATTAAAAAAATTATTTTAGAGATTATTTGTTATCAAAAAACATATTTCATAATCAGAAATTAGCTAATAGATGGTGTGCATTGCTTTAAATGTCTCATTTATTTAAATTAATTGTTTTAATATGAAAAAAAAATTATTTTAGAGTTACTATTTATTAAAAACAAAATATTAATAATCAGAAATTAGCAAACAGTTGGAGTGCATTGTTTTAAATGTTTGTTATATGTAGTATTCAGTTAAATTAATTCTTTTAAATATTTAAAAAAATATTTTAGAGATTAATAGTTATTAAAAAAAAATGTTAATAATCAGAAATTAGTTAATAGATGGTGTGCATTGCCTTAAAGCTCGTTAAATGTCTTATTAATTTAAATTAATTGTTTCAAATATGAAAAAGATTATTTTGGGAATATTAGTTATTTTAAAAAAATGCTAATAATTTGCCTGATGTTAAAAATTGTCTTTTGGCCTACAGAACAATTAATTGTCCTTTTATCTTCAGTTGTCATCTTTAAATAAAATATTTATGCATACACTTATCCTGCTATTCTCATATGATATTTGTATTTTAAAACTATAGAAATTAGACAAAAATAATATGACAGACAATATTTTAGTTTAGAAATTGGCAAATAGTTTTTTTTTTCTCTTTATTTTTTAATTCACAACTGTCAATGTACACTGACAATCAGTGAATGAGATAACTGTATACAAATAGACTAGAAGAAAGGGCATCATAGGCATGAGGAAGAGAAAAACCCAGTGGTTTATCTTCGGTCATGTTAGTGGTTAAATAAGGAGACCTTTCATCCAACTCCTTTTCAGCCTTCTGCAGATGTTATCGGGCATGTTTTTATTGGCCATGTCTTGGATGAGTCTATTGGGGTGACCATAAAGCTTGTTGTGAAACCTTTTGTAATAAGTTTGTATGTGTTCTGTGACGGTTTGCATGCGTAAGTCTTTGTGGAGAGTTATGTTACTAAACTCAAGGTGCTTGAGTAATTGTTCTGAAGGTTTTGGCCTGAAATATTTGTAATTTCTGAATGTGAGTTTTTTTTAGCAACTCCATATATTTATGACGCGTACGTCCAAAGTGGTTTTAGTAAGTAAGTGTAAGTATTAAGTTTTTGTCTTAGATCTAGTTCTGAGTGATATCCCAGTAGGGAATATAATAGTCTAAATCGTTGATTTAGTGCCTTTCGCTTAGCTTTGATGTGTGGAGCCAATAGCTGCAGTGCATAGTTTGAAATGTTATCAAATGCATAATTAATTGAAATTAAATGTTTTAAATATGCAAAACTTTGTAGGTTACTAGTTATTAAAAAAATTGTTTATAATTTATCTGTTGTTAAAACAATTAATTGCCTTTGGCCTTCAGAACAATTAATTGTCCGATACTCTCTCAATTTTCATATATGAGATGAAATATTTCATATAAATTTATCCTCCTATTCTCATAAGCTATTTTTAGCTTTAAAAAAATAAATAATCCAATATTAGACAATATTTTACTTCAGAAATAAGGCCGATAGATGCTGTGCTTAGTTTTTAATCTTGTTAAATGCCTCATTGACTTAAAAGTAAATGTTTTAAATAGAAAAAAATATTTTTGAGATTACTAGTTATTAAACATTTTTTTAATATTGGGTCTGGTGTAAAAGAAATTGTTTTTTTGTCTCCAGAACAATTAATTGTTGTTTACTCTTCAGTTTTCATATATAAATTAAAATATACATATAAAATATATCTATAAAATGAATGGGATTGATTATTCACTATTTATTATTTGAAAAAAATGACATAATTTGACAGCATATGTAGTTTTTTTATAAAACTGCATATAGGCAGCGCCACTTATTTAAACATTAATTTCGCTGTAGAATATTTTTCTTTTGGTACCAGGATTGCATCATGCCACAGGAGCTCTACTCTCAAGCCTGGTATTTATCCTAGTACTCTGAGCTCTAGTCGTTGAGCTCCTGCGGGATGATGCAACCCTAATACAAAAAGAAAAATTTTCTGAAGTAAAATAATTGGAATAATTCCGTATTAAACAATATTTAGTTCAGAAATTAGCCAATAGATGGTGTGCATTGTTTTAAATCTTGTTAAATGTCTTAATAATTTAAATTAATATGAAAAAGATTATTTCAGAGATTACTAGTTTAAAAAAAAACAAAGTTAATAATGAGACAGACATTAGACAAAGATAGTGTGCATTATGCTATATGTCTTATTAATTTAAATTAATTGTTTTAAATATGAAAAAGAATATTTTGGAGATTATTTGTTATTAAAAAATAAATGTTCATGACCAGAAATTAACCAATGGTGTGTGCATCCTTTGTTAAATGTATTCATCAAGTAAATGTTTTAAATAGAAAAAACATTTTTGAGATTGCTAGTTATTAAAGAAATTACTAATAGTTTGTCTGATATTAAAAAAAAATACTTTTGCCCTCTAGAACTGTTGTCATTTACTCTTCAATTTTCATGTATTTAAAATATTTATTTATGTTATTTTTAGATTAAAAAATAATAATAATACAATATTAGATAATATTTTAGTTTAAATATTACGTAATGCATGGTGTGAATTGTTTTAAATCTTGTTACATGTCTTATTAACTTAAAATTAAATGTTTTAAATAGAAAAAAAAAGTGTTTTTGGGCATTACAAGGTATTATAAAAAATGTTAATAGTTTGTCTAATGTTTAAAAATTTGTCTTTTGCCCTCCAGAAGCCTTTATTATTATATTTATTCTTATTATTTAAGTTGTCATTTAAAAAATAATTCGTTTATCCTGCCATTCTCCTTATATCTTATCTTTTTAAGTTAAAAAAGACAAGAAATGAAATAGCAATCAGACAAAAACATCACTGCTTATACTTTTCTACATTTCTTATTAACATTTTATTTGTTTTTAATTTAAATTGAAGTAGCATTCCTGATATAAAAAAAAAATCAGTAAAAATTAAGTTATTTGGTAGCGTTATCTCTCTGCAGTATTATGAACTATATTAGTTCTAAATTTTGCCAAGTGATAGCGTAGGCTGTCTAATTTGTTCATTTTTCAAATAAATAATTGAAAAAGTAATTTTTTTAGTTCAGATTTAGTGTTATCCGCACTGTCTAAAATGAAAATATTTATTTGAGTAATTGAGGACAAAACTTTATTAAAGAGATTTTTACATATACAAAGAAAGTAAATAATTCGTTAATAAATGTATAATTTTATAGACATTTGTGTAAACTGAAGTGGTTATATTTTAAATAAATTAAACAGAAATAATTTATTTTAAACATTCATTTTACTTTTTATATCAATTAAGAACATCTTTCACTTGTTCAAAACTACGTAGTCTTTTGTAATAAATGGTAAATGGTTGACTGTCGTGGATAATTACGTAGTCTTTTGATGTGTAGCATGAATTGAGAAAAAATTGTGACATAATTTTAAATTAAGAAATAATATAAAATATTATAAAAAAGAATGAGATTTATATTTCAAATGTTAGCCAAATGATTTGTAGAGATAATTATTTGAAATAATTTCAGTAATAAGTAAAAAAAAATGTATTACATTAAAAGTAAATAGATTTTAAAATAAATTCTCATTGCAGTGCACCAGCATTTAAAACACACTTTTTGCGTGATGAACATTGTTCTATAATCTTAGAAAAAAGTAAAAATACATTTTAAAAGCTGTTTTAATATTTCTTAAGGGCGAAAAAAATCAATATTTTAATTTCTCACAAAAGGGAAAATCCCACATAAAATTATTTCCACGCTTATTTACTTCCTTTTGAAAAATCATGAGTTCGGAAGTCGCCAGGAGAATAACGCCAAATTTCATTATATTTTTTTAAATGCGACATAAAATGAATAGATAAAAGTGAACAAATGATGACGAGATTATTAAATTTCTCTTTCGCTGTTTATAATTTATCGATTAAATGAGACCAGTGAGATAACCTTATTTAAAAACCATCTAAAAACCTGAAAATGAACTGTGGCTCATTTATACAACTAATTATTATTAATAATTAATTATATAAATGAGTAGTAATACTGCTGAGCAGTGAAGAGTTTTTGTTTTTAAACAGACCAGTAAGGTGTGGTTGACAGTTCATTTAAAATGATTAAATATCTCCACTTAGTTCGAGACAAACTTTAAACATGTGTTTTGCCTAGATATTTTTTTTTTTTTGGAAATGTTCGTATTATCGGAAAGTAGTGATTATGATCGCATCTTTTGGGAGCTACTGACGTTCCTCAAATGCACCGTGTGTCGAACGGAACCGATGCGTTTGGGGAAAGTTTGCGAAAATGCGCACTTTTGCTGTGAAGATTGTTCGGAGTGCGCAATACATCCCCACAGGAGAATTTGCCGACTCTGCAAAGGGTCGTACGCAATAAAGAGACTCACAGTCTTCAATTCTATACGTGACGTGCTGTCGGAGCTTCCTGATGGAACGGGGAAGTTCATCGATGATTTGGTACAGGTTCTAGAGTGCCCCGTTTGCTATGAAGAGGTAAATAAAAAAAATAAAAACAACACTTCCTTAAGTGAGGACAATTGAGGATTTACAATTACTTCCTACCAAATGTGTTAAATTCCTCCACTTCAGTTCCAAACAGAAATATCCATGAGTACTTTTAGTTTCCCAAAACTGTATTCAATTTAGCTTAGAGCACTATCTTACTGGAAGAATTGTTTTTCCTTATCACTTAGTAAATGGGAAGATTATCAAGCATAAACTGAACCTCACCATATGGTGTCAAAATTCGCTTTTAATGTCACCTTGTAAACAAATGTGGATTCCAACAAGGATATAGTTCAGAGCAGAAAGGGAAGCAATTTCCTAAATTATTTTCTTCCATGTGTCCTTATTTTGTGATTTGTTTCTTAAAAATGCTTAAATACTTATAACTAACCTTAACTTTCAATTTTTTGGAAATTTGTTTATATATTTAATGTAATTTTATTTTAAATATTGCCTACTGAAGGGGGGGGAGAGAGGGGGTTGGAGACAACTGGCCTACCTTGTTCCTCCTGGTTATACCCATGGAATAAGAGATGTCCAATTTTGATAGCAATTCCTCCTATTGATAAATCTGTAGCTTTCAGTAACAGGAACAAAATAGTTCAATGAAGTTTCTTCAGGCTAAGTATCATTAGCAATCCTTGAATTTTGAATATCTTTAAGTCTATAATAAAAATGTGTATATATTTCTCGCCCGTCAAAATATTAAAAAGAATAGGTTTGAAAACTGTAATTTTTGGCAACTTGGAAATAATAAGCATTTTTACCCTTAAGTCCTCTTGAAATTCAATTTATAAATTGATTTCTCTATCTAATCTGATATATTCTTTTATACATCTATGTCTCTGAAATCAGATCTCTCAACTGAATACATATTTTGTTTTGCTTACAACATAAATGATAACATTGTTATTTTATTGAATTTATTTAAAAAAAAAATAAATTATCATATTTGATTGATTTTTAGTAGACTCTTCACAAAAATGTGTAAAAACATATTATATATACAGTTAGCCATGAGTAAACCTCAAACTGTGAAAATATCCATTGCTTTATTTAAACAACTTCTGAAATGATTTCGGCATTTGTTCATTGAGAATCTTCTAATAAAATGTTCTCATTTTTATGGGTTTGATATTCTTATCAAATTCATAAAAGTTTGCATAACTTTTTTTTTTATCATAGTTATTCAGTGAATAGAAATTCTCAGTTCTGATTCTTTATTCTCTTCAACCTACAGCAATGTTTCAGGAGGATGTTCATATACATTAATTTATTAATGTACATATACATTAATAAATTACTGTATTAAAATAACATATTTTTGAAGGGAAAGTATTTAGATGGCTATATATTGAAGAGAACTTTCTTTTTGCCAAATATCTTTAAAAACTTTTTGAAGAGAATCTATTATTTTTAAAAACTAGAGTTGCTTAAAAAGAAGATAGATTTTTATAATAATACAGTTTGATATAAAGTTTAAATAAATTATCACGAATCAATATGGAATTAATCAATTCCAACAATATTTTTTTTTAGACAGTTACCAGCTTAACAATTTGCTTTAGAGGACACAGTGTTTGCAAACGATGCTCACAATTCACAAACAAATGTCCTTTATGCCGAGACCCATTTGTTCTACAGCGCTTCGTAAATAAAATAAAACAAAAATTGGAAGATGTTTTGTTGGATATTCCCTGCTGTAATCAACCTTATGGCTGCCAAGTTTTTAATGATTATAATCATGTAAAGAGTCATATAGAAAAATGCAGGTATTATAACAATTTGAAAAGTAAGGTATACATTTTAGGTCCATATTTCTATAATTCTTGAATCAATATTACCACTGTGAATAGGTGGTAATTTCATTATTAGTTCATAATATTTAAGTCTTAAATGTGCACATGTACACATAGACTTAAAATATATAGGGTTACATTTTGGTGCAAAATCATTATGGCTTTACAATCGTATCATATGAGTGGTTTTATATCTAAGGCGGACATATTGAAAACATAGAAAAAGTGAAATTTGTAACACAGCTTCAATTTTAACCAATTCAAGAAATTTATTTGTTTATGATTCAACTTGAAAATCCTAAAATAAAATCATCAGAAACAGTTCAAGCTTATAAAACAAAAATTGATTTTTTCTCCACTTTATGAAAATGATTTCTAACTTCGATATGAAGCCAGTCACATGAAATCATTCTAGAAAACAGTACTGAATAGAGAAAAATAAAGCAATTTATTAAAAAACAATAATAACAATTTATTAATATAGCTAATTTCAGAATTTTTACTAATGAACTATTCATAAAAAAATAAAGTTAAAACTCATTTATCTGTTACTTTCTATTATACACATTACAATCCAAAATAAATAATAATATGGTAAGATTCCAAAAAAAAAGGTTTTTGATTTTTGTTTTCAATGTTGGAGTTATATATTAAATAGATATATTTTATTGGGTGTATTTTTAACTTTTTACATATAAATTGGGACAATAGCAACAAAAATGAGTTTAGAGACAGAAGCTGGCAAATGTTTTCAACATTCCCAGATTTCTATATGCTGCCCAACAACTACCACCATTTTAGTTCTTCTACAATGTCAATCATTTCATTATTCTTAAACCAGGGCTGAACATTTACAACCAACAGGGATATGTTATTCTAATATAATTTAAAAAAGCAACCACTTGTACAACCTTTTTATGGAAAATGTTAATTCTGAGGGCTCTTCTAGAAGTCAACAATTATTTTTTTTACACTGATACTTTTGCATAATGATCAGAATAAATTAATCAAATGAGTCTTTGATTGCAATTTATTCAGCGTTTCAGAGAGTCTTCGTCCTTCTTCAGCAATATTTTATTCTCCCAAGAAGACTCTGAAACCACTAAGAAATTACATATTTATATATTCATAACTTCACAATTTATAAACAATAGGCTAATAAAAAAATAAATTGTACAAAATGTAATAATCTCTACAGTGATTTATATAATATAATATGCAAACACTAAGAGAAATAAAAATAAAATCTCAGGATTAGTTGTAGTGTAATAGAAAAAGAAAAGAAATATATATACATGCATACTCATATTGGTACACAGAGAGACAAAAGGTATAATCTGGATAAATAAAAATAAATAAATAAAACAATAATATAATAAGATAACAAAAGTAATAACAGAAAGGCATTGGTTTAGATGTTAAAATATAAAAAGTAGGCTAAAAATTAATAAACTAGCACTATAAAATACTATGTTAACAGTTAAACAAAAAATATTCTCAAGTATGATTATATTTGAAATGGAAAAATAGAGAAAAATAAAATAAAAATACATAAAAAATATAATACGTACATATAAACATATATACTCAGAAAGAAAAAGCACGACCTAAAGTGAAGATAAAAACAAATAAATAGTAAAAATAATAGTCAAACTAGGTGACAAAGATCACTGATGTTTTATGTTAAAACTTAAACAATAGGCACCACCATTTACATACATAGTTGGTGCAACAATCCGTTAACAGGTCTAGGCCTCCAAAACTCTCCGCCGGTTGGCCCTGTCTGTTGCTGCAGCTCTCCAGTTCCTTGCACTGAGGAGATTGTATGCGTCCGCATTTACTTCTCACAAATTCAATTCATAAAATGAAATTTATGGTTGCGAATCTTCTGTTTGGGATGTAAGGAGATATTGGAAAAGGAGGTATTTGAAAGATGACAGGGAAGACACATGACGGATGTTAAGCGACAAGGGATTTCAGAAGGCAACGGAGCCGGCTAAGAAGGAACGTTCATAATTTTTTTGTCCTATGAGATAGGATATAGAGGTCAGAAACACGGGATCTCGTTTTTATTGAGTGGACTAAAGGTTTAGGCTGAAGGAGACAGTAGATATAGGAAGGGTGCTGGGAGTTGAATACAAATACAAATACTTGTATCAACTTCATTTATTCCTTGATCGGATAAGTTTTTGTTGAATTAAAAATTCTTGAAATTAAAGCATTCTCTGCAAAAATTGAATGTAGACTTATTTTGCAGTTACAGCCTAAAAATACAAATTTTACTGTAAAATATATGTTTTATAAACTTTTGTGCATTTATTTTTAAGAATGCTGTCGGATAATGAATGAGTAAAGATAAATTTGTTTTAGATTATTTTCCAATTGTAATTATGTATTACTTATTCAATAAATATTATTTTATTTTTTTAGTTTCATTCCATGGGAATGCAAGGAAAATCAATGCTCCTGGACGGGTATTGGTGAAACGACTGCAGCACATGCAATAGAAGTCCATCCAAGTTCCGTCCTTAAAGGAAAAAAAATTATGATGACATTAAATCTGGACAAAAGCGTTCACTTGCAGCTGTGGAATAGAAAAAAAGACATTTATTACAAAGTTATTTATAAAATGACTATGCAGGGACTCAAATTTGTCATTTTTTGTCAAAAAGCCACCTCGGAAAAAGTTCTTTTTCATTTAAATAATGAAAAGAAAGCACCAAGTTTAATTACTCTGTGCGTAGAACCGAATAAGAACCCTTTGTATTTTCTCACGCACGAGTGTTCAACATGCATCATGCCATGTGATTTATTATTAACTAATCGATCTCGTCTCGAGTGTCTTCTTCAAATAGAAGAAGGCAGATGGCGGACGGTAGTGATACTTTTTATTAAAGTTGCTTTGGTGATAATTAAATTGCTAACATTCTAGAACAAATTAGTTATACTTAATAAAATATAGGAAACACTATAGAGAAAATAAGGTGAGTATTTTATATTATGAACATGCTCATAATCAGTATATATTACAATCCATTAACTTAAAAAAATTACTTTATAAAAGCACTATTCAAAAAATTAAATCAAATTTTCTGGAATGAAAAATTAACTCAAATATTCTTTGAAACTTCTGATTTCACTTGGTAAGAATATTAACTAAATATTTTCTTTTTTAAATATTAAGGAATTTCCCTACACATTCACTGAATAGAATAGTTAAATTGACAAACACTAAACATAGATATAAAAATATAAGGTGAAAAAAAGATCAGATTCAGAATAAGATGGTCTCAACATAAACATTATAAATAAAACTACCACAGAATTAGTTTATAAAGGTTAAACAATAATTGAAATGATGCTCAACGACAAATATAATTCTCAAATGGTGTTAATTTCAATCCATTTTTATGTAATTAATTGTTTCATCATCAATTACTAAACAAAAATATTTTCCATGTTTTTGGCCTTAAAAATTCATTTTCTGACCAATGTTCATGAGAATTTTTTTTTTTTCAGTGTTAAATTTGCTCTAAAATCCTCAATAGTCCAGTCAAGGAATGGGGTAGAGTGCGTGAACATATCAAAAGTTCTGACATCTAGGTAGTGATCCGGAGTGGAGGGGGGAAAGGTAACAATTTTCAGCCAAGCTACAATATAATAATGGATTTTTTTTTCTTATTTGTAGACCAATGGACTGTAAATATTTGATTTGATATAAACATATTGAGGAGCTGCCCAAATTTCAAATAATTCTATTCTGATTTGTTTTAAGTACATATTTTGAACTAGTCTGCGAATTTTGAAGCTTTAAATAAAATGAGACGTCATAATAATGCTAATACAACCTGATTAATAATTTTTCACAATAATAATGGGAGAAGGTAGTAGTTATTTTTCTCTATTTGTAATTTAAATAATTGTATTATTTAAAATAATTAAAAATATTTTATAAAATTTATAATTTCGAGGAGAATCTCTTTATTTCACCAATCTCCAGTCAAAATATTTTGTACTTGAAACGTCAAAAAATTAAACATTATTTTAAATTTACATCAAATGTTACACATTTTCATCGTTTTAATACAACCTTATGTCCACTGTAATTGTTATTAAAAGGACGAAAACGTGTAACATTTGATGTAAATTTAAAATAATGTTTAAATTTTTGACAGCTCAGATTTTTTAGAATTGACTTTTCATAAATAAATTATGAATTTTATAATTAGAAGAACACAAGGAGAAAAATGTTACAATAATTATATAAAAAATATAATTATATGGAATATATAATATTTCGACTTGACAATGGGCAAAATTGCCTGAAACGTTGTCAAGAAAATTAAAATGATTTGAAGCATGGGGTAGAGGTATAAGGGTGAAATAAAGAGATTTTCCTCGAAAATTTAAAAAAAATTTTAAATTACTCAGGATAGAGCTGGTAATCTGAGAGTTGAATATTAAACCATGTAAGGAATTTGTTTTGTTTTTTTAAAACAGAACATTGTCATCAACGTGAGGAGATTTACAAATAAAAGAAAATCAAAATTAAAAATGATATATTTACAAATTTACACTCAAGCAATAAAATTATACATTTGAATGTATTTTTATCAAAAATTAGATGTATTCTTATCTCAATTTTTGTTTTTTCACTTTTTTTTTTAGTTGTTCAATATCGACATCAGATGAAGCAGCAGGTTTTGAGAGTATGGTTTCTTCCTTAGGAGGAATGAAAGGTTCTTTCCGTTTTTCTTCCCTCCTGATTTTAGCTTCTTCATCCTTAAAAAACAAAACAAAAACAAAATAATATAAAGACATCCAACAATAATAGGCACAATAAAACTAAATATGACACACTTTAAATAAGTTAATAAAATAAATCAGTACTACTGACTACTTCTGTATTACATTCACTGACTCAAATTTTAAATGAAATTTTTTTTTAATCACAAATAGAATGAAAAAAGTTTATTGGTACTGGAAGTGATTAGAATTTGAGGAATGGTAGGAAATTGGCCTCAAAATAGACAAAGGGTAAAGGACTCAAGCAAATGAAGTGATCTTGAAAAATGTCTTAGGCCTAGTTTTGCTATTTATGCAGTCTTATGTATGGTTGGCACCAAAACACCCTGTCTAAATAATTGTTTTGATCTTGTACCAATACATACAATTTTATGATTTCGGATGGAATGGCTCAATTTCAATGTAAAGCTGTGGATCCACGAGAGTACTGATAACTCACAGAAACGTAATTCCAGAGAAAAAGAAGATACTTTTTCTTTTAGGCCTATCATATGTATAGTAAGATAAGAGAAAAATGTCAACAGACCTGTTCTTCAGAATAATGAGTTGATTTATTCTAAATAATTATGTACTGTAAATTAAATTGCAATGAGCTCAACTAATCATTTTCTGAACAATTAATGGAATACCTAAATAATAAAATTACATTAATAAAAAGTTTATGGTACATCATTTGTCATTGTTAAACAATATAGTTATAAATTTATTATTTGTTTTACTGCAGTGACCAGACTGTTGATTTTAAATTACTTTTACTTGCTCATAGTTAAGTTTTATATATTATTTTTAAAGATTTTATTAAACTAATTGACATAGCAAAAAAAGATTATTATGGTTCATGTATTTTACAAAACTCAGAACTTAGTATATATATAGGAAGGGCAGTTTAACATGTAAATAGTTAGTTATAGTTTGGGATTGAATTTCTTTATAGACGATAGGGAAACAAATCCATAGAAAGAATTATAGTTAGTTTCAAATATGTTGATATTCTCAAGAGAAACTAAAAGGAAATTCATTGAAAATGGAGATTTAATCAATTTTATAAGATAATGATCCTAAAATAAGGCATAATCTACTAGGTCTTGGTTGCTGTACAATTGCTCAAAATTTTGACAAACCTTTCCCCAATCCAAATAATGAATTAAATTAAAAAATTTAGGGCACATATAGAAAGATAAATTAGGAAACACAATACCTATTCAAAATTTAAACAACCCAAGTGAACCAAATCGACACTTATTAAATTAGTTATATCAGTGCCAAAAAAACTAAAATGTATAATTGGATAAGCAAAGTAAAAACCTGATTGTAATTGGTGTATTTATATTATATATTATATTTATATAATATAAATAGTTTATATTATATTTATATTGGTATATTTCTATTATATTACAATCAAAATGGAGATGAACATATTTTTACGAAAAAAAAAAAGAGGACAACTGAGATGACAGCTTGAACTTTTGATTTAAAAATCAATCCTTAGAATCCTAAAGGTAAACCCAAATTGTGATATTGACTAATCTATGGATGATGTTATGTTATGGATCATGTAGTATGATTTATGAAACACAATTCAGATGGTTTTCATTTATTAAATTCAAACCAAAATTGTTGCATTAATAACAAAGTTTTTGAAAAAGAAATTCTATTTAGCTCGGAATCAGTTAATATTTGTTAAGAGTGCTTGTTTTCTTTTATAAAGCTAGGAGTGCTTATTTGATGTCTTCTACAGGGTATGTAGTACATACATTGATATGAAAATTAAAACTGGAACCAATGGTTTTTTGAAATGTCTCTGCCAGGGCAATGTGAAATTAAGCAACATAAGGAGTTCAAAAATCTTTAGAAAGAAAAATAAACTAATTAACTAGAAAGTATTCATAATTAATATAAAATTAAAATAAATATTATTTATTTTAATTTTCTATGCCATTTGCACCTGCAATGCAGCACATCTAGTAAATTTGATGTATTGATTATTTGCTTGATTTATTTTCATTATGTTATTATTGTATGAATAGGTTTCTTGGCCATTTGCTTTTTAATCTGCATCGATCAAGTAACACAGAACCGGAAATAGAAAGAATTAGTGGATTGAAGTGATTTTGAGTTGGAGAATGAGATGTAGTGTATTGTTGTGGTCATAGGATTTTACTGTTTGAGTGTTTAAATCTTTATGTAGAGTGTTATTTAAAATGTACCAAAGTGCATTGACAATTTTTCATAGAATTTTTTATTGTGTTGTTTTTTTTTACTGTTTCTGCATTTGTTTTGCTGAACCCCAAAGTTATGCTCAGTATGTTCATATTGGTCTTAGTATGGTGTTGTAGATCAGTCACTTGTTTCATAACTTAAGTGAGGATCTGTAGTCCAGAAGATGTGAAAGTTGGTTATATCGTCTAGTCAGTTCTTGTCTTTTTAATTTAGTATGTATGTTACAAGCAAACCTTTTGCTTAAGTAGAGTCCGAAGTACCATACTAATAGAACTATAATATAAATAAACAAAACTAACCTTTCTAAATCTTTCTGATCTTTTCTTCCTTCTCTTTTCTTCCTCTGTCAAAAAGTACTCTCCAGTAGCTAGGAGTACATCAACCTTCCTTAACTGTGGTGGCGGAGGGAATGGTGTGTAAGGTTTCTTTACCTTCTTCTTCGGTTTCTTTTTAGCACCCACTGACTTAGTTTCAAATTTTGGTAAAAATCTGGACCAATTTTCATTTTTCAGTTTAGGATCTTTAGCCAATTCCCGCTTTATCATTAAAGCTTTGATGTTGTATATGGGATGTACATTTTTCATTGTATCTTCAACAACACGTCGAACCTAAAAATAAATTTTATAAATAATTACATTAATATTTATCTTATAAAAATTATTTTGAGAGTACAAAAATAAAACTATGAATAACACAAATTAAAGATACTTTTAATTTTATAAACTAGATTTGTTCATATAATTTTATTATATGCTCAAGACTCTGATTTTATAATTTAAATAGTGTTTGAGGAATTGATCGGGGGGTGCGGTCAAATAAATTCATATTATACCACCGTCAACTATCTCTATATTATTATAAATAGTTTTTGGTTTGTATTTGTGAATATGCTAATGAAGCCAAGATTGAGCAGAAAAGCTCAAAACTCCATTTTATAAAACTATACTTACAGACTTCTGGGAGCATAACTTTCGACAAAGTAATGCAAAAAAAAAAAAAAAAAAAAGAGCTTAAATTATTTAATTCATAAGCAGGAATTTTAAATTGGTTGATTAAGGTTGGGATTTTCTATCTAAGGAAAGGAAAAGTGTTATCAATGAAATTATAGCTAACGAACTCTGTAGCAAATCATTCACTGATAAATCAACCAGATAAATGTATCTAACAAAATGTTCAGATATATTTTTTTTAAAATTCTGTATTACTGAAGTTTCATAAGAACAACGTTTGATCCAAATGATAATTTAAAAATGATGAAGATGGGTCTTGTTAGTAGGTAGTTTTGCCCCAGAATCAACAGGAATAAAAAAATGAATAGCATGGCAATTAAGATGAAAGGTTTGCTGAAATTCTGTTTCAAAAGATATACTGGACTGGTATGGTGACAATAAAAAAAATATAAGAGGGTTTAAAACACACTAAGTGCATAAAAATGACAAACCCTATTCAATATCATAAATAATAACATAAATTGCAATATGTTCTAATTTCACAGAGAAAAAATTCATCAATGTACTTACTGATTTGATTTTATGAAATATTAATTAATGACTTTTTGAAACAAAACCCATGATGTACATGTTATTATTTACAATGAAAAGTGAAATACATTAGGGATATTAATACACTTGTTGTAAATGCTTTAAGTGCTAATGTGGTAAACTGTTATCAGTTGAAGTAAGGTTATGCCTAAACTGTAAACAAAGTTTCAGAGTTCCTAATTGATCTACTAACGTTTTGACTTATTTTTAAAATGACAAAGCTAAGTGAAAAGACTGAGTTGTTGGATTATTTGGTTACAAATACTTTATTAGAAAAAAATCTAGAGTTCTAGCAGCCATAATGTACACACATTTGGTTACAAATACTTTATTAGAAAAAATCGAGATTGCTAGCAGCCATAATGAACACAAAATTCATAAACAATTTTCTCGATTTTATACATTTAAGAGGTTAACAATACTTAGCTCTTATTGTGTGAATACCCCTATTATCAATACTAAAAAACATGTTACCTGAGCTAAACCCCGATAGGGCCCGACTGCGGCAACTGTCTGTCCTTGTACCTGGACATAACAGTTAGTTAAAAGTTCGATAGATTTAAGTGTGCAGCCAGCTGGACCTATAAGTCTCTGTCGCCTTTTCAAGAACCTTTCTTTATTTCTAACCATAGTTCCAATTTTGATAATATCAGAACCATTTTGATCTTCTAAAACTTTCTGTGCATGCTCAATAGGCACACTACGAGATAATAATTTAATCATATCTCTTGCTTTTACAATTATAAAAGGATCCCAAGTTTTTCTAGTGGTGCACACAGTCATAGTGCCTTCCACTAAGTCTAACTCTGCTTTGATGAAATGGGCTCCAAGAATCTTCTCTACAAGAGGCCAACATTTCTTTAAATATGCTTCTCTGTATGTAGGGAAACGTGTGGAAAAAGAACTCTCTTCCAATAGACCATGAGGGTTGTCTTCTGGTTTGAATTCGGGTATTGTAAGGGACCAAGCATCAGAAACGGGTTCTGTTTTACTCATATTTGACCATCAACTTTTAAAAACTATTAAAATAAAATTTCAAACACTTCAATGAACAAAACACATCGTAAAAACCACAACACAATTGTAACAACGGGTTGGTGTAACCTTCTTCACGCATGCAAATTTATATCGACACCAACAAAATATCGATATAGACAAAGAGGTAAAAATGTAACGTAGTGAATAAATGCAAGCATTTATTATCCTTGGCTTTGGTAATTCCAAATCCTGATAACCTTTGTTTTTAGTATTTACTCTCGTATATGTTATTAATGAAACTAAGAACAATTTGTTTCATAACGCTTGTATTTAAAATTATGATTTAGCAACAAAATAGTAGTTCTGATGGATGGTTTCCTAAACGTTTCGAGTTAGTATTTCACCCATTAGTTAATTACGATTACCTTTCAAAACTAAAAATAATAATCAATCAATGTCAGAACTTCTATTATTCAGTGTATTTCCTCCTAAATTTTCGTTTAAACAAATTCTAGAATAATTTTCAACGTATAAAAAAAATATAGAGCTAAAAACACTTTGAAGACTTTTAAGTTGCAACACAATATTTTTAACTAGTAACTTCTAAAATTAACTAAATTAATATGAATATTAACGTAGATAATGAATTACAATTAAACCTTTCAAAGTAAGATTATTACATGAGAAGGAGTTAGTCGAGGGTGCGGTCAAATAAATAAAAAAAATTAAAATATATAAATTATTTTAAATTTTGCCGACGTTTCGACCCACTTTGCAGGTCGTCTTCAGGGCTACAAAAGATACAAACATGTTGAAAAAATAAAAATAAACATAAGTATATATAAAATACGAAGAAGTTGTCTGATACAGTAATAAAATATAAAGAAAATAAATACATGATAAGAAAATAGATAAAAGAAAATAAATACATGAATGTTAACGAATAAATCATTAGTTATTTTCATAAAAATCATGTATTTATTTTCTTATCATGTATTTATTTTCTTTATATTTTATTTCTGTATCAGACAACTTCTTCGTATTTTATATATACTTATGTTTATTTTTATTTTTTCAACATGTTTGTATCTTTTGTAGCCCTGAAGACGACCTGCAAAGTGGGTCGAAACGTCGGCAAAAATTAAAATAATTTATATATTTTAATTTTTTTTATTTATTTGACCGCACCCTCGACTAACTCCTTCTCATATTATATTAACGGTCAACCATCTCCACATCATTAAGATTATTACAATTTGATGATTATTATTACTCTCATAAAGATTAATTAAGTAAATTTTTTCTAATAATTTATATAAAATGAGAGCTATATTATTATCCTGAGAAAATTTAAAATGAACCTGCAGGAATTTCACCACAATTTGTTGAGGGAGAGAGGTATACACAATTACTCAACAATATCAATAATTAGAACAAAATTTCTATAGTTGTAACAAAAACACAATTTTTAGAGTTCGGAAAAAAATAAATAAACTTGAATTAAAAACATACTATGCATTTAATTGGCAAAAGAATACTTTTTCTCCCCAATTTTTTGGGATTTGCTCTTTTCGCTTTCTTATTGCGAATTTGGACAATTTACAACAATAATTTTTTTCTCTGTTCAAACAAAACATTTTATCGATAATATTTAACTTAAAAGATATGGGAATCCGTTTAAAATTTTAGTAAGACTTTGACTATAATGTTTTATCATGATTTCTATAGCTTACTACAGGTTCTCAAACACCCCCTTTTTTTTATTTGCAAACATTATAGGCACAATTCGAGGGGGTTGTGAATTTTCTAAATGAAAACTTTCAAACCAGGGGACAAGAGGAAAGCATAGAACAGATAGCTGAAAAGATCACTGTATACAACCTATGATTTTAAAAACTTTTACTTGAACTTTTGCACAGTTATTAAGAAGAGGAGAGCAATAAAATATCTTCTGAGGAGGGAGGAAGTTCATGGACCATCAGGGAGGAATGTACCCCCATGATGATCTACGATTTTTCTAATTCTACCTTTCTTGCATTTTTTAAGAAGAGGAAAGCAATAAAATGTCTTGGAAACGAAAGGGGAAATTCATGATCCATCTACTTTGGGAGGATGGGCACCCCTGCATCCAAATTAATCCACTTTATAGAGGCTGGGTGTGCCTCAGGAGGGGTTCTTGACCCCAGGTCGATCCACGGCTGATGAAAAATTACTAGTCGTCAGCCTTATTCGAACCCGGGGCCATGAGGTCCGGAAGTCAGTGCTCACCCACTGAGCTCCCAACTGTATCAAACGTGACTTAAAATTAGAAACTGAACAGTTCTATAAGGAAATATCAATACAATTACCTCAGACGTAAAATGGGCAAGTAAATAATAAAAATTTCTAATTTCTAATAGCTTATTTATTGAAATATATTACAATCTGTCTCAGGGACATTAATAATAGTGTTCACAGATCACATTCACACGAAAATAATAATAAAAATAAATCTAGTTAAAGTAATTGCTGTTGAAATGGTCAGTATTAAGTTGTTTTGCATTGTGTCTAAATAACAACTTTGTTTACCCATAAGAATTAACGGAGCGATCAATTCTGTGACGCCTTACTATTACCAAAATAAACTCAACTTTATTGCATGAAAATACTTTTGTTTTCTCGAAACCGGAATTATATTTTTTCTAGTTCCATTAAGTTTATGGTGAAATCAGAAGCTAACAAACACTTCCGGAAATACAATTCTGAAACTAATATATACGTTGATATTTTGCTTACAATACTACTGCTATTGTTAACCAATACTTCCAAGAGTAAATATAATGTTTTGACAACGAATACCTTTATGGTAAATATCTCAATTATTTGTTTACAACCACAGGTGAGCCTGGAAGTTCCCAGGCACACTTCTTCCACCCTAATCTACTGCAACCAATATTCTCTTCCCATCTACGTTGCTGTCCACCGCTTAAATGTTTACCTTTCAATTCAATACTCTGTTGCAATTTTTCATATTTTTTACGTATAATGTTCGATTGTTTTATAGCATTCTAAGTATTTTCAACTAAAATAATATTTATTTTCCCCTTTATTATTTTGCTTAGATCTAATGAAGAAATACAACATGTGGTGAAACAACCGCACGCATTAAAAGAAGTTTCAGACTTAATGCGTGTTTTCTCTCTTAACCTTAACCCCGCTCACTATCTCTCTGATTATATCTACATTCAATGATATCTCCAGCATTATATAATTAATGCTCATTTGAAAAAAGACGCAACCCGCATCCTCATAATGCAGGGTTGGCTTACATCCATCATTTCTATTACTGTCGTTTGTTATGTAAAATTTATTTATTTTTATCAACTCTTTGAAATTAAAACAGTCAAATATTATAAATATGCAAAATAAGATATCGATGCAAAATTATTTGAGTGCCTTAATTCTGTCTATGACTATAAAATGTCACGAAATTAACCATAACTGTCTTATAGAACAGTGCGTAGAAAATGGAAAATGACGGACTAATAAAAACCCTGTCTAATTGATACGAGTTATTATGGTGTAAGAACAAAAATAATAAAAAAACACAATTAACTTGCAAGCTGTTACTTTGATCAAAACCATTTGGAATCGACCTCTCTATAACCTTCTATAAATTAGTCTTAGTATTTGATTAGGAGACAAGCGTGATTGAATTTATTTTCTCATTTATCATGGATTTTAATATCATAAATTCTCTTAAGTAAACAGTGTTCACAATTTAATTTTATGGCCACACAGGCATTTCCTCTGTATCTACAATTTGTCCTAGAGGGACAACAGTCCCAGGATAAAAAAATGTATTTTCATTTCATTTCAAAATATGACCTACTGAAGTGACAATGTGTAGGTAAACTTTTTTTTTAGGGAGAAACAAAGTTGATATTCGATTTCCGCACACCGAAACACTATAAAATACAAGTTTTTATAGCAATCGAAAAATTCCAAATTTTTGCATGAAATTTTCACCCTTCCAAATATTGTCACCGACCAAAAGAATTAAAAGAACTTCAGAAATACTCCAGCGAATCGCACGAAATTTACTAGAGGATTAGGGCTCTGTATGATTTACAAAATAGTGTAAACGTTACATCCATAAACAAATTAGAACAAAATACACTTAAAACGAATGTAACTTTACTTTTCATAACATGGCCTACTTTACTGGAGGTCATTTTTAGTTTTTGTTGATTAAGATAATTTGTAAATAATGTAATACTGTAATCAATATTTTTTCCTTTATCCTGCACAAAAAAAATCTGTTGCGGTGCGCGAATCACACAACTTTCACTTAGAAATAGAAAAATAGAAATAGAAAATAACTTTATTCTGGGACAAAGCCGTATGAAATCTGGCCAAAATAAAACAATAATAAAAAAGAGAAAGTAAAGAAAATAGTTAAACAAGCTATATACAAAAAAAAAAAAAATCTATATACAAAACACTTAAAACTATGTACAGTAGGAGAAATTATAATTATACTCTTTTGAAAAATAAAATAATAAAAAACACATTGAGTTCTTCTTGAAAATGAGGTGTGTTTCTGCTAACAAAGAAAAGACAAAGCTGACAATATAAAATGTCAGTGTATTTAAATAATGAATAATATGTAAACTCATCATTGTCTAATTCTAGCTATAGGTACAGATTTAATTATATACGAATAAAAATAATTAAAAAAAAAAACAAACAATAGATGCGGTCAGTAGCATTAAGAACAGGAAGATATTGTAATACCCTTAGTGAAGTTCACAGTATAGAATAGTACTATCGTTTGATGATGACTAGAAATGTATATTATCAAAAGTTTTTGGGATAGGAATTGGAATAAGACGGATTTGAATGTGGATATGGATGGGGAATGCCGAATTTTGATAGGTAGAGAATTCCAGAAATTGACAGCGCGAGCTATAACGGAGTTTTGAAATGAGGTGAGAAGGGATGTAGAGGTCAGAAGGTCGAGATCTTGTTGAAAGGGAATGGATTGAGGATTTAAATTGGAAAAGGTTGTAGGCGTAAGAAGGACGATGGTTGTTGATGATTTGATAGAGGAACGTACCTAGGTAATATTCTTACTACTTTCTTCTTAGCAGAAATAAGTATTTTCAGACAAAGCGAAGTGAAAGTAAAACAATTATAGACTCTATATTTATTTATATCTCATTGTGGGTATTTTTATTTGTATAAGTGCCCTTTTACATACAAATTATAATATTTATATCGCTGTAATTTATACAATTAAATATTAAATAATACAACTATAGCATTTATGAAAACCACA
The DNA here is from genome assembly GCA_928085145.1 of Nezara viridula. Taxonomy (NCBI): domain Eukaryota; kingdom Metazoa; phylum Arthropoda; class Insecta; order Hemiptera; family Pentatomidae; genus Nezara; species Nezara viridula. The sequence goes on along the minus strand of OV725083.1, from coordinate 29,430,139 downwards.
TATGTATATTTATATAATATTGTCGGAGTCCGTATTAGGTTAATCTCATGATGCGTACGGAAGCTTGTTCTAATCTTGGGTGCGCTCGTATTCCTTTGGTTCCTCAATTACAATTATTCTCCGTTAGTTAAATATCATATTCTTTCCTCTTTTATATTTAACCATATTTCATATTAGAAATTAATGTGAAATGGTCAATTGTTTCAAATAAAAAAAATTGAAGGTACTTTAGAGGAAACTAGTATTGAAAATTATCCATTTAAGCCCTGTTAGAGAACATCAAACAAAATAATAAAAACATTTTATTTAAAACTGCTCAATTTTATACAGATATTATGAATTTAATTAAAATCGTTAGAGCGGTTTTCGAGATAATCGCAAAAATGTGTTTAGTCCATTATATAAAGTGTCATTTCCGTTTAGCCAATTTTGACGAAAAAGTTGCTGTAACATCCCCAGAATATAAAAACATTTAATATGCAATTTCACTTCCGTACGACTTTTCATTTTTGAACTAGATTGTTAACACAAACACACACACACCCTTTTGCGGGACTTGGTTATTTGGACTCAGGGGACCTCAAAACGTGTATTTTCGTAGAAAACTGAGATTCAAAAATTTTCACGATCGCAATACTTACCCTTACTATATATTACATATATAGGTAAGTGATGAGGGATACAGGGCTTTACGATCTAACAGAAATACAATTACCCCAACTGATGTCTGAACAAAACTACCTGCACTTTAAAAGTTTTGTATGCGGGTGGAAAAAACCTATGGGCCCTGCCCACTCCTCCAGGGGCAGGCGTGAAGAAACAGTACCTGGAAGGCCACTGATTAGGACAGGAGAATAAAATGGACGATAAAATAAGATACAAAATTATGAAACAGGCTGTGTGCACAGCAATTTAAAAATGTAAAAAGATAAACTTGCAATAGTGATTTGTTATGCAATGTGTTTCAAGTCATTGCTGCAAACTCTCGTATTGTCTTAAAGGTAGGGTAGGAAGGAAAATAAAATAAAAATAAAAATAATATAGGTAAGTGAATGTAAAAAGTAATCGATTGGTATATAATAACCTAAAAATCTGGGCAAAGCAAAGGAAAAAATTAATAAATTAAATTTTGATCGAACTTATGTAAAATATTTTGTCCTCAGTTATTATTATTAGTATTGTTGCAGACATGCTACAATAATAATATAATAACATGAATATGTTAAGTGCAGGGGAACATATCCCCCCACTCCTGGATACCTTGCTACCCCACGCCGGGAACTCAGTTGTGCCCTAGCCGACAACAGCTCAACACACCACGTACCAGTGCTCAGGAGATAATCAAATGCCGGTCGGCGTCGATATAGACTTCCAAGATCTCAGTTTTACTGCAGGTAAGATCTTAAATTAATAAAATAGACAAATATAATTAATAAAAAGTGACAATCACATTAAATCGTTCAACTGAACATATTCAACAATACGGTTCAAAAAAAGTAACAACGACATAAAAATAAAATTTTGTCTTGAAGGCAGACAATAAAAACAAAAATAATAACACATAGAATAAATAATTAATGATGGAATTCGTTTCAAAACAATTGTTTTACTTTTGATACTTTATTTTTCAACGTTAATGTTAAAAAAAGTTATTAAAAATATTTTTAAAAAAATAGAATAATCATTAAATAATAGAAGGAAGAGGAAAAATATATTTTTTTTTCATAATTAATTTTCTTTTAATTGTTTAGTTAGAAAGTTGAAATGTGGTAATTATAATAGTGTTCTATATAGGTAAAAAAATTAACATTTTATTTTATTTGACAGTTTAAGAAAAAAACTTCAAACATCTTTTTTTTTTTTTTTAAATACACATATACATACTACTCCTTTTCCATACCAACATTAAAAAAAAATATATATTCATAAAATGATACACATATTAAAAATAAATAAATAAATAGATACACTTGATACACAAAAGAACGACTAATAAACTCCAGCTTGAAATATTCACCTTAATTTAATTTAAAATAATTTTGGCAATTATAGACGTTTTCTGACTAAATTATGATATTTATTTTTTATCAATTAAAAATATAAATTAATATTAAAATTTTATTGTCATGGTGTTAATTTATTTCTGTGTTATAATTTTTATTTTTTTTCGGCCCAAATAGCTATCCGGATTGGAAGATGTGATGAAAAACATTTCCATTAACCAGTTGATAATAAACTAATGTATTTGAACATTTAAAAAAAAATTGTTTTCTTTCAATTTGTTTTTATTTCTGATTTAAAACCAGATAGTTTCGATTTCAAATACCAAAATTAAACTTATATTCTTTTTTATTTTAACATTTTATTATTTATCATTTTAAAATTTATTTTCTATTTCTTATTTTTGAATAAAAATAAAAATTTATTTTTATATTGCATTTTTTTTTCATTTAACTTTTTTTGAACATTAATTAAATTGCTCTTAGCATTTTAATTTATCATTATCATTAAAATTATTGGTATATTTTAGTTTCCATTTTTTATAAACAAAATGTTTTTATCTGAATTAATCTAATGTAAATTTATACAAAATCACGGACTTAATCTTTAAATGTAATGATTACATATGATACTGTATCTTGTTCATGTAACATATATTATTTCTTAATTCTAGGTCAATTTTATTGCGAATTATACCGTCATTTGATCGTATAAATATATATATAAATGCTTATAATATATTTTTTGATAAATGGGAAGCAAATCTGCGAATCCATGTTTGAACTTAATCTGAAAAATATCAAAGTAATAAACTCCCCAAAACCTGTCAAACATCTCGAGTCCTTTTGCTTTGAGCAATCTATTTCAACACGATAAAAACACGTTTTTTTTTTATATAACTTTTTTTTGTCTCTATTTTATAAATGATAATTATGCACTTTTTTATTTAAATTATCGCCTAATTTTTCTCATTTAATTAAATAGCATTTAAATAATTATAATTATGAGTTCTTAATACTGATTAAAAGGTCAAATGTCAAATAGAGGAATAAAATTTATTAGAAATACAAATTTTGTTTTCTAATATTTTATCAATATTGAAAAGTATGTTAATGGCTTCGAGGGAAATTGTTATTTACGTTAGATTGCCTTAAGAATTAAGTTACTTTTATCCTCCAAAGAAGTCAGAAAACGTTAAAAGTCTAATTGTCTTTAATTTGTAATATTTATATTATTTTTGGCATTTTAAGAATTAATACTTCAGTTTATTTTATAATATACAGAAAAATATCATTGGTTGATTGCCGGAAGACCTCATAAATATTTAACCTCCCAACCCCCACTATAGGAAATAAAAAATACTAAGATAAAAACATGTGTCGAGAAGAAGTATTTGACAGAATAGGTCAAGTTCAGACTAATTTGAAGGTTTTCTTTTTCTTTTTTTTTTTTTACTTTTTTTGTGTATTATACTCTATACAAGGAAGCACAACACTTACTGACACATACACACATATAAATATGCATGATGTATGGCACATGTCTACAATACTAATTACATGATAAAACTACATCAAAAACACTTGTTTTTCATTTACAAGTACCCTTTAAGCAATAAACCTTCAAGATATCAAATATGTCATAATACTTTTTTAGATTTATTTATATGCACAACGATATTAAAAAAACAATATTAAATTAAAACATCTTATATTTATTTATTCTTTATTTTTTACGATTTTAAAGTATTTTATAAATATTACACTGTTATATATATATCTGTTTTAAGCAAAAAAAAAAAAAAGTGATGCATCTTATTCATAACATCTGCGAAACATCAACAATGGAAAGAAAACCATCCAACTAACAAATAAAGTCTATAAAGTGGAATTATCAGAAATAAAAATATAATTACAAAAAAACTAAGGTGTGTGTTCTAGACCACAGGATAGAAGTGAAAACATCAACAAAGCGAGATTAATAATATGAAATATAAATTATAAATAATAACTCATTATAAAGAGGATGAGATTCTGGAAATTTCTCTCGCTTACTATATGCATGTCCGATTTTTAGTTTCTTAGATATTTTAACCCCCTATCTTCTATAAAACTCTTTTTTATTTGGGTTTCGACACTATTTTTTCCTGTTCGCCTCTCTAATACGGCGTCGCGTTTAGATAAAATTTTGAATAATAGCTCCTTACATTGAGGATGAAATTATGAACAATTTCTCTGCTTACAGTATGCCAGTCCGATTTTTAGTTTTTGAGATATTTTAATCAATACGCAAAAACACTCCAATTAGTCGAATTTACCAGAGCGTTACACATCGGAGATCTGACGGCTCATTCTAGTTCACTATCCACAAAAAAGTGCAAAACGAGCCTAAAGATGTTTTCACTTTAAAAATTACAAAATAATACTTTTTGTAAAAATATTTTTGTTAATGAATACTTCTTTGGTTGGAATGAATATGAAATGAGAGTATGCACCATGTCGCAGTAACATATGTGAGCCAGTTTAACGTTCCAGATTTGTTACTTTAATGCGGTGCGGACGATATGACCATACCGTCTAGGTTAATACAAGAATTGAGAATATTATTATTAAAAAAATAAAATAAATTATAAAAAAGAAAAAAAAAAAGGAGAGAGGATTGCGTAAATGGAGACTAAAGATAGCACATTTTGTATAAACAGTCTATTATTGGGAGGCTAAATAGAGAATAGCATATTCCATAAAAAGTTCAAAGGACATTAACCTTCAAATAATGACCTCATCAATGATAAATAACGGTACAGAAAATAATTAAGTAAAGATATTAAGCAACTACAGTTATAAATACCTAATCTATTCTGAAACAACTTTCAATTTAATATATCTATGTAATAGAACAATTATATTCCGTTGGCAAATAAGTCCTTTCGGCTTTTCTGTTTATGCTTATGTACCTATGATGCATTTATTATTTGATGAATTAATCCCTACGGTGGATTGTTTATCCTGTTTGTAATATGTCAACAACTGTATCTGTTAATTCTTATTGAAACTAGCTTAGTATTGTGTTTGCTATTGCACCTTTAATATGGAACAAAATATAATTCATTAGCATATTTTGTTGTATTGTTTTTAAACAAAGTAAGCGTATTGCAGAAGCTCATAGAAATATGTACTGTGTTCGTGGGGATGATGCCTTAACCGAACGCACCGGTCAAAATTGTTTTGCCAAATTTCGAATTTTGACATCAATGATGCTCAACGGCCTGGTCGCCGACATGAAATTGAAATGAGCAATGTTAAGGCTATTGTTGATCGAAATTTCACCATCGAAAACCCTTTGCACAAGCTCGGCTATGTTTTCAGGCTTAATGTTTGGGTACCTCACATGATTTTTTTTTTTCGAAAATCACAAAAATGTTATAACTTTAATACGACTTTAGCTATCTACAAGAAATTTAACAGGGATTTAGGGCCACATAAACTACACAAAATAGCATCAACAGGACCTTCTTAAACAAACTACAAATGAAAATAAAAAATAAAAACCTATAAGGAGTTTTTGTTCACTTATTCCTTATGTTGGCATTACATCATATAACCATTCATACGGCTTTGAAGCGAAATGATTCAGCTTTCTAATGAATATAGTAACATCGAATTTGGAGAATATCCTGAAGAGTTATGAATGATCGGAAGGGTGTTGTGTAACACCAAGACAACGCTAGGCCCCACATCTCCTTGGTCCCCCAAAATAAATTATTGAGCCTTGGATGGAACCTTTTGCGCCACCTTCCCTATTCACCATACATCCAATATCCATATACTCCAAGTGAGTACCACTTATTCCGTTCTCTGCAGAACTCTATGAATGGAAAGAAATTTCAAAAGGAAGACTATATCAAAAACAAGTTGGATCAGTTTTTTAACAATAAACGCAAGACAATATATGAACATGGCACTATGTAGTTAGTGGATAATAATAATTATAGTCTATAATACATTGAGTTTTATTTTATCCTGAAAAACCGAAAGGACTTATTTGCCAACCCAATATATGAATTGATAATAAATAAATAAAATTCATCGTAATAAAAAGGATCTGAGAAAGAACCTATTGTATGTATGCTTGTTTATGTATTTGTATTTCTTTATTTAATAAACATTTTAGCGTCACTTTTTTTCCTATTCCTTCAATTAACGAAATAGGGCAGTTAGCCCAGTCAAATCAACACAAAAAAAGGAGTCTACCTTGCAAAAGGTCGGGTATCTAAAATTCTTTTTTTATATTTGTTAAGTATGTTGTGGGTATAAAAAATTCAAGTTTACGCCCTTGAATGCCTTGTGGATTCCCTGAAGTGTCCCAAAAATCATTAAACTTTTTGTGGTTTACGCTAAATATTTCTTTTTAAAGCGACGTAGATAAAAAATGGTTATATTCAATCTTAATCAGCTAAAAATTATTTAGTATTTTTGTACATAACATTTTTTTCAAAACACAGCAAGAAGCGAACCACCGAGCTATCAAAATGAGTAAAGTTTTGAAAAAAAAATACAAACATTAAAAATTAGATCATTCTATTAATATTTATTCGTTAATACAATCAAATATTAATACAATAATTATTTCACTATAACTTAAACATTTACGAGTACTTAATGATATGACAGAGGACTCTAGACGGCGCCGATTAAGTACACTTTATAGGTAACGGCTTCAAATATTTTAAAAAGTAATCAGTGTTTTAGAAATAGAAATGTATTCTTCAGATGTTTTATTTCAGGGTGTTTAACATTATTATTGATTATTTATTTACAAAAGACGCTTGATTTTCAGCTTTAGTTTGAACGACTTGAAAAAATTGACTTTACTGGTGTTTTTATTGTTAAGGCTAATTAGTTTTAATAGTTTTTCATGTTTTATTATTTTCTGGGTATCCAGCTTTAATAAAAGGCCACTTAAGGCAAAATTAAGCCAAATGTCGAATCTCAGTGACCGAAAAACCAACTCAAGTCAAAGACATCAATCTGCTATGTTTGAACGCCATTTTGGGTCATTGCGGTTGCTTTATATCATTGGAACATTAGCTTTTCTTTAAAATAAATATTTACAAGAAACACACATGTATGCAATTTATTGAGATATGGGGGGAGGGTGTACGGTGGGGAGGGAGGGGGGGGGGTCTGGACCACCGTGTAACATACTTTTCAAAATACCTCCCGACGACCGTCTACCGTTCCAGTCAACGGCTCATTATCTTCAAGAACAACCTCCGCATTTTCCGAACGAGATTTAAGATGGAATTACAGAATTCTTCCGTTCATATAACAGCACTATCCTATATATTATTTCTAAAAGGTGTTTTTTTGTCGGTACGCCAAAACTTCGTCAATTCTTCATCAAATTCAATGATTGACCACTCATTTTGAAGATATTCTTCTTCTTCACATGCGGATGGAAATAGTCCTATCCCCCCAATTTTCCGGAAAAAAGTTATAAAGGAAGAGAAACTTTATTTGCGAGTAACTCAAAAAGCATGCATTTTTTTTCTTGATTGTACGCGTGATAATTAAAAAGATTACTAAATTATCTACAAAACAAAGAAAAAAAAATCAATTAGAAATATGTGTTATTTAAACAAATATTTCTGTCTGTTATGTTTAATGGAACATTGTAATCGACCAAGGAAAAACTATTAATTCCTTTCTTACATAATAAATAGGAACTACTTATTTCCATATTGTTTTGCTATTTCTTCACTAAACAAAATGTTCTACGAATTATTCGCACGGGTCAACCAGTTGTGAAGAAATCGAAATGGGTAAATTTTGATAGCTTGATAATTCGCTTCCTGTTGTGTTTACAAAAAAAAAAAAAAAAAATGTCATGTTTACAAAAATGTTAGATAATTTTAAGCTATTTAAGATTGAATATAACCTTTTTTATCTATGTTGCTCTAAAAAAAAATGATACATTTAGAGTAAATCAAAAACAGTTCGAAATTTCAATGGTTTTTGTAGCACTGCAGCGAAATCACAAGGCTTTTAAGAGCGGAAATTCGTTGTTTTTTTTTAAATTCACTAAATACCTAAGAATATAAAAAACAAATTTGAATTAGCCGACCTTTTGCAAGGTAACATTTGACTGCGATAAGTTGCTGATCCAGTATTGATTTTGGTTGGCTTGGTTGTATTTTTTTAATAACGGTAATTACTCTAGTAGAAAAATAAATAAATTATATAAAATAAAATTAGTAGTTAACATCCAAGCGTTATAATTTAAAAAGAGTTCATATTATGATTGTTCAATTATTTAGCTCATATTAACTAATTCTCAGAAACAAAAATGGACGAATGAAAAAAAAATTTTTTTTTTTTCCTTTTTGGAGAGGAGAGGTTGAAGCCCGAAAAGTCATCCCTCCTAGATTAGACGGCTAGTAAATAGGCATCACTTGATATCAGAAATACATATTTATAAACAAATAGATACTTATTAACTATTATTTTTCATGTGGGATCCACTTATTCTAATACCATCCAAGTATTAGAGAAGATATTTAAAGCTGTTTCAGGCTTATGCGTCATTCCATGACGAGTGTTTAACGTAAACCTTGGATGGTCAAAAGAAACAATGGTTGGCTTGAATAAATAATTCGCTCACTCGTTAGTGAATACATCTAATGGAGATCATCGCACTGACCCAAATATTACGCATCACATAGATAATTTCTAAGTATTCGTAAACGTACAAAAATAATTGAGTAATCGTATTCAAGATTAAAACTGAATGGGAGCTTATGGTAGAATTGCCATAGCGCATAACCTAGAGAATGTTAAGTTTTTGGCGATTTCTTTATTTTTATTTTCTAAACGAATGTACCGACTTCAATTAAACTTCGCTGAAGTCTTCTTTGTTATGCCCTTTAAATTTATATATATAACACAATTCAACGAAAAGAAACTGGAAAAAAGTTACGAGGGATGGTAAAATTAGATTCCGAATAACTCAAAAAGCATACACTTTTTTGTCGATATTGGTTATGGTTATTTAAAAATTTACGGAATTCCTAAAAAAAAAAAAAATCGGTAAAATTGGACAACTAGGAGCAAGGATAAAAAGTCTCTAGATATTTTTTATATGTTATCCTGCAAAGCTTATATCCTTTGTTTTGGTTTTTGATTGTGTTACGGAAGTAATGCTATTTTTTTTAGCATATTACTAATGATTGAAAAAACAAAGTTTAGTCCAATAATTGAAATCAACTTTTATTTCTTTTTTTTAATCACTAGGAAGGTAATGTTACGTTATATGTATAATTTTTTGGAAATAATAAACCATTGTGAAATAATTTTCAGCGTTTTTTAATTGGCTTCCATTTTGAAGTCAGATGTTTTCTGCACCGTTTTACCCCAGCCATCATTAATGTGTGCACTTTAATTTTTTCACCAGAAATTATCGTAGAACAATGACTTATTAAATCCAAAGGAAATAGAATGGTGGAGAAAGAAGAGGATGTCCAAATTCACCAACATAAAAACTTTCTTCTGAAGCAAAATCACTCTCAACTCTGCAATACCAAATTTTAATTCCCATTAGCAATATTTCCTTAATTTTCCAAGATTAACAAAAATTGTATTAAGTGCACAAAGAAGAATCCATTTCGTTACACAATTAGAACAATTTTAAAAGATAAACGCATTAATATATAACTGCCCATAGAAAAGAACTGTTGAAAACATTTGATTCCTTAGGTTGTCACGGTTTCGTAAGTAATGTAACGTGAACATAAAGCGATGCCATAATAAAAAAAAAATAAAAAATAAAATAATTAGTGGCGTTATTATAACCATAGGCTTAATTAAATATATTCTGATATCGTGATTCGGTGCAATCCATCAAAATATAACCTGTTATTACACACAATAAAATCCTAGCCACTTACAGCTAATAATATGCAATTAAATAATTTGAGCAATGGCTATACAATAATTTAAATACCAGCAGCTATTATATCAGGAAAATCTGAACAATTATGTTTTTGTTTTTTTTTAACGCCTAGACCTAGAACCTTCGTCAAGATGAAGGCCAAAAACTTGCTAAAAATTAAAATTTGACGAATTTTATTCAGTACTGTCTGCATCCCCCGATTAAATTCCTCTGAAATTTTTATTCATTATTTTTCTATTCCATATCGTTATTTTTCTTTTAAAAACGTAGTTAAATGGACTAGAAAAAAAAAAAAAAATCATTCATTAAATATATTCATCCATGAATATCCTTAAACATTATGTTTATAGATTTTCAAAAATTTGTGAAACATTAATGTATGTAGGAATGTATTTTTTCCCTTAAAACAGATAAATACTAAGAAAATATATATTTAGTTAGTAAAATATATATATATATATATATATATATATATATATATATATATATATATATATATATATATGCATAAAGAAACATCAGGTTCTATCGAATCTCACCTTTAAGTTAATCAGTTAATTTATAATATTGTTTAGTGTTAATTGTTGAAAAACTATAAACTTCTTTTGCATCTGAAAAACAAAATCTTAATCTGTAAATTTACCTTCTGCGGGAAGGTATTTTCTTATTTTTCTTATTTTTTAGGTTATTTTATTTTATTGTCTATTGTATATACTTTTGATTATTATTTTGTTCTATTTATTTTATTTTTTTGTACATATGGTGTGAATGTCATCCTACCTCACTATAACCAATGTCCAACAGACAGATTGTTATAATACTCAATAAAGAAATTTAAAAACCTTCTGCGGGAAGAGGAGATGTAAAGAAGTTTCAGGTTCTAACGAATCCCCGCCTTTAAGTTAATCAGTTAATTTATACATTTAACACATGCTGTTATATAAATAAAATCATATATTTTGTTGACAATTAGATACAATTATGAAGTGTTTAGTGTTGTGTTTCATTGTACTAAAGACTATAAAAACTGATTTTGCTTTGTAGGTTGGTATAATTTTAAGATTTAATGTTTTATTTAACCTGAAATTGTTATTAATAAAGATTTTTTTTTCTGGAAGCAAAAAAAGTTTATACTATATCAACAGTTAATACTAAACAAGATTATATATACATATGTATATGAATTTATATATATATATATTTATATGATTAACGTTGTTTCATTTAAAAGTTACATATATGTATATATATATATATATATATATATATATATATATATGTATATAGATTAGATTAAATTTCATATTTGTTTAGAAAAACAAATATGAAAATTTCTTGCCTATCGTTTCAGTAAATTCAGACCTGAATATAATTTTTATGATTGAAAACATGCCTTATAATAACAGATAAGCTAAAATCAGCTGTGTCTGCATTGGGATATCTTGACGTCACAGATGTTATAAATGGTGATATTGACTAAATATATATTAATAAAGATGAGTAAATTGAAGCAAAATATTTGCTTTTACTTCTTTAAAAATATTGGAGCCTTGAAGATAATTGAATATGATAATACTTTGACAAGTTAGTATTATTTGTTGATCCGTGAATTGATTTCAGCTATTGTTTTAAAATGATGAAATTGTAATTTGATATTTTTCATTTATGATATCTATATCACGGTTGTTTACATTAACTTAGAAATAGAACTAAATATTAAACTAAATAATGGTGAAGAAATTTTTGATTAATATTATATAGGTAATATTGTTGGGAAGTTAAGTGGGGAAATGGAGTGGGGTTTCAGCTAAAGTGAGAAAGACAAATAAAAATTTTTTTATTTATTTTATTTCATTTTATTTTTTGCCGACATTTAAGCCTAAGTTTCTGTCTATCAGAAATGAGAAAAGACAAAATAACAGTAAAAAATATTACAAAATGATCAGAAAATGACATTGGGCCATTCTATATGTATATTTATATATATGTAATGGTAAGACATGAAAATAAAAATATAATTTTGTAGCAAAATTGTAAAATTATCTAAATAAAAAATTTACATTTTTTGGTCTCTGATGAAGTCCAGCAACTTACGCTAAAACTGAACGAAATAAAATAAACATTTTTTTTTTTGTCTCTCACTTGACTGTAAACCACAATTAAATTTCCAAATACAATGTACTCAAATGCAAAACATTATTATAATTATTTTTTTATTTAGTTCTATACATTTTCCATATTATTTTTTTTATTCAGGAATAAACTTTAGTATTTATGAAATAAAGGAAGCAGATGGACCGGGGTGGCGGTCATAAATAGGATATAGATAGATAGATAGATAGAAAAAAAAAAATTATTCTGGGACTAAGTCCCTTTAGAATAACAATATTGTACAAAAGAATAGAATATTACTGGCCTAAAAGTTTGAAACAATAAATAAAATTGATAAAATAAACTAAAAAGTAAAGAAAACCTTAGGTGCACAAGATATATACAATATAGATAAAACTATGTACAGAGGATTTAAAACTATGAACAAAACAATTAAAACTATGAACGAATCACTTGAAACTATGAACAAATCTATATATATAAGGGTTGAACAACATAAACATACACTTTGAGAAATGAAGAACGAAAAAGAGATAGAATGAGTTCATTTCATAAAAAAAAAAACTTTACTTGTATATATATATATAAAAATAAACAGTTAATTATAATTGAATAAAAAAAAATGTATGTATTGAAATTCCTACGTCGATAGTAGGAAATGCATGTACTATCTCTTACCAAGTATTATCATATGATTATATGATTGCTACGCAATACATATATAGTATTAATAGTATAGGTTAGAGGCATGCCGAATTTTGATCGGGAGGGAATTGCAAAAGTTGACAGAGCGGGCTATAAAGGAGGATATATAGTGGCAAAACTATTTTATTAAAAGCCAACGTTTTCTATCTTGTCCGTTCTACCCTGAAGAAGACCTGCAAAGACGGGTAGAAACGTTGGCTTTTAATATAATAGTTTTGCCACTATTTAGCCAATTTATGACCGCCACCCCGAACCATCTCCTTCCTTTATAATGCAACGGTCAACTATTAAATATTCAATATTCATAAAATAATTCGCTTGTCCATAAAATTATCCATTATCGAGATCGTCAGGTATCGGATGTTCGACCATTTATCTTGTCGTCATCTGCTTTCAAAAATTATCAATTAATACTTCACATGTGTAGTAGAAACACGAGTGCATTGATAAGAGGTTTAAAAAAAAAAAAGATTTGAGTGGTTTGAACTTGAACTACAGCGCAGTACAGATAAAACAATGGATGAGGAATCGGTGTGATAATTAATATCAAAATTGCCAACAGTGTGAATTCAGTAAAAATAAGATAACTTCACGAGTAATTTCCTTTGTTGGTTTCGAGAATAAAAGATGTATAACGAATTATTTCCGAGTGTTGAATCACTCTGACGTAATTCTCTCTACACTCACCGAAAAACCTTTTGTAATTTTAAATTTAATAGTTTTTTGTTAATATAAAGATCCCCGTATATATTATTACAGTAGGACTCGAAATCGGTTTTGTATGAAATATAAGCTCCTATCATGCTCAAATACCATGAATGGGGTACCGTTGGATTCAGAATTTCACGGGGTTTTACCGAATTATACTCACCGCTTTTGATTTCCTTTCTTAAATAAATAAAGTCGATATAAACATTTTGCTATGCTTCAATACTGAAACGGTGTTAGGTATGTAGATCGATACGGGACAAATTGGGCTTTGAAGATTTCGATGCCTATACCAAGATTCGGATAGTCCCATCGGAACTTTCGAGCCCTGCGTTTTTAAGTCTCAAAACGTACTATTTTCGAGATAATGCAAGGCAAAGGGTTCGCACCCACACAACCTCACGTTAATTGCATTCCTGCTATGGAACACATGTCTCATTTCTTCGATTTGAGGTTCCTTTGATCGAGAGAGGAGTTTATATTATTTATCAAAGTTTTTTTTTCGGTAATTCTTCCTCAAATCCCAAGATTGAACTACCAATTTTGAAGGTTTACTTCTCCTTCAGACGGAAAAAAATATTCCAAATCACTCCGAAAATTCAGGCAAAAAAGTTATGAAAGAAAAGAAACTTTAGTTACGAATAATTAAAAAGTTACGCACAGTTTTCCCTTCGTTATGTCCTCGATTATATAAAAGCTTACTAAATTCGCTACAAAAGGAAAAAAAAAAAAAACCCATTGAAATCGGGCAATTAATAGCAAATATACAGTTTATTGAAATTTGTAAACATTAATGAAGTCTTAAATTAATTTTTTTTTCCTTTGTCGATTATATTTAGTGAGAAAATAATAATTGATTTCTCTATCTTATGATACCTTGCATTATTTTATTTTCTTATTAATTTGTCATTTCATCACGGAACAATATACTGTACGAATTTTTCGCACGGGCCAATTAGATAATCACTATTAGAGCATTTTGATGAAGACTTATAAAAATAACTTTGTTTACATCATATTAATAATAAAATTATAATAAATATTTACTAGATGTAAACCAACCTTATATCGAAGTCTTCGATTATTATTATCGAAAATTCGACTTTATTAAGTTCTTTATCATAATGACCTATAATGACTTATACCTCTGAAATGTCGACACAAACAAAGTTTGTGAAAACAAGATTTTCTAAGCAACAGAAAAGAAAATGGCACAGTGACAAACATAAAATACTTTGTTCTACCAAATTCTATTTAAAATATTATTACAAATATATATATATATATATATATATATATATATATATATATATATATATTCAAATTTATACAAATAAATTTAAAGAAACATCGCACTGACCCTAAGGACTGTTCAATTTGGAACTATGCCAAAATCTATACTCTAACAGACGACGTCATTTCTGGCATGAAGTTTTTACACGAATGTAAGATGTTCTTACATAATATAGGAAGCTTCTTTATTTATATTTGTTGCTAGTAAACAATTGAATAAATAAAAATATATTTGTATTTATATGCTTAAAATTCAAATATATTTTAATAATTAATTCATAAGCCAAACGGATCCATGTGGAATCTTTTTCGAACTGAAAATTATTTTTACTTTGAAAACAACCAATAATTAAATTTAAACACTGCTAAACGTAATATTGCATCCTTCAAAATTAATATAACAGTTAAAATTGTCTATAGTGGACAATTATAAACAACCCTAGATAACAAAATCGCTATTCATTTTATAATACTTGAATTTTGGGAGTAAATACAGTTAAAATGAAAACTACATTATTAAATTTTATTACATGCCCCTTTATTCTGACCTATCTATAATTCAATTTCTAAATTTAATTATAATTTATCTAACCTAATGTACTAGAACCTCCATGATTTTTAGTGGTAAAGTATTTTTAATGAATTTTTTTTTTTTAAATACTAATAAGAATGACAATGTTCTTTAATATAAATATCATTTCAAATTTTTCAATTTTTTAAAGCAATTTTTTATAATTTTGATATTCCATTTTTCATTTATTGTCAAATTTATTCAATAATCGTAAAACATATTTTTTTGGTATTTATTATTAAAAATACCACAATCTAAGCTAGAAAACATTTTTCATATCTATTTTGACGTTTTCCTTAATTTTGTTTCTTTTAAATAAATATTAAAAGATGTTATTCATATAAAAAAAAAAAATAACGCGAAAGTAATCCTTGTTTTGAATATCGCTGAACTGAAATACAATAACATCGTTAGTCCGGAAGTGTAATGGTTATTAAAGTTAATTCAGATTGATAGAATGTAAAAATAATAATGAGAAAGTAATAATAAAAATAATATCCTTGAATAACGAGTTAATAATACTAATTATAACCGTTCGCAAATCTGATATTTAAATGGTTGTATTTAACGATTGGCTCTGATGTTTTAAGGTCAATATTTAACCTTCCTACCTTCACTACCCGTCCAACGAATCTATTTCGATTATTTTATCACGGAAGCGAAGAACTATCGAAAACAACAATTTTCTGCCGAGCCAATAGACATAGTTAAAAAAAAAAATCAGCCCTCTTTAATAATATAACGATCAAAAAAAAGTTTGAACCATATCTGATCAACATTGATAGCTTCTGTTGAAGCTCCAAAAATTGCATTCATGCCAAAAAATGTACATTTTGTAGTGCGCTGTAGCACTGTAGAGAAGAAACAAAATAGGACCTTCAAATGTAGAAAATTTGGTTTACTTTTGTAATCCCTGGTACAGACCCCTTTTTATCAAATTATTAACATCCGGCTGAAACTTCATAAATATCTTAATCTTATCGTAACCTACAAATATTTTATTTACGAAAATCTCAGAATTCGGGCGTTTTTAATCTGGAGGTGAACAAACTTCGTCTATTTCACTAGGCACTAAAAAATCTTAAATATCCATTTGTTTTCCACTTGAATTGTAAGATAACTTGAGCGTAAAGTCGAGAAAAAAGGTGGCCTTCAAAAATATTGAGGCGTTAGGCGTGACCTACACCTCCGAATTTTCAAAATAACGAGGTTATTGTATAGGCCAAACGGCCCAATATTTTTCTCGGCCATTTTTTTGATTGATGTGATACCATTATCTTACGCTCCAAGTGCAAAGCCACGAGTTTTTATACGAGTTTTTATTTCCTAATTAAATGGAGAAAGTTTTTCGAACTGCAGATTGAAAACGCCCAAAATTCCGAGAATTTTCGTAAATAAAATATTTTTAGGTTACGATGTGATGTAGCTATTTACTATGTTTCAGCCGGATGTTAATAATCTGATAAAAAGGTGTCTGTACCACGGACTATTAATTTTTTTATAAAGGTACAGCAGAAAAAAACAAACGATTACGAGATATAGTTGAAAAACGATTACAAAAAGTATTAATATTGTTATTAATGCTCAGCGAAGTAAATGCCAACATTTATAACTGCAATAAAATTTTCTCCAATTTTCCTTACTACATTATCTACGCTTAGTTTGCCATTGAAACCCTTTAATTTTGTAAGCCATATTATCTACTGACTATAGCAAAAAGGCAAAATACAGAGTTTTTATTAATACAGATAATAAAAAAAATATAACGCATGTCAAGCTTGAACATGTTTCTCATTAGTAAACGAATGTTTTCATGCTTTATACCTAAAATAAAAAAATGGCAAAAGGAACTGCTGAACGATTTCATGACAGCGTTCATTCGACTTACATAATGTTATAATTATGTTATCAATCCTCGTCGCTAATTACTGTTTTTTTTTCTAAAATATAAAATTAAAAAAATAAATAAAAGACAGGTCCATTAATTTAGGTCAACGGGTTTGCTGTTGAAAGAATTCAATGAAAAAACAGACTTGAACGTATAGTAATATTAGCTTACAGATACAGATAGAATATATAGAAAAAAAACTTTATTCTGGCATAAAGTCCATTGAGAATAACAAAATTGTACATAACAAAAAGAAAAGACTACTTCTGGCCTAAAAATATTAATTTTAGATCTAGATAACTTAGATATTTAATTTATTCCTCGCTGTAAACCTATGACCTCCTGTTCTACAGTATCCTTTAATAATACCCCACTTATCCCTGTTGAACAAATCCGATACCTTGAACTCCACTTCTACAAACGTCTAACTTGGAATCCTCATACCAGACTGAAACGACTAGAAACCGCCCGACGTTTCCGACTACTCCAACACTTACTAGACAAACGCTCTAACCTTCCAGATAATTACAAAAGACTCATATACATGACTACAATAAGACCTATTTGGACTTACAGAATTGAGCTTTGGGGCTCCACTAAGCCATCGAATTCCTCTCGCATCCAATCCTTACAATCCAAAATCCTCCGGAAAATCCTCAATGCTCCTTACTTTGTCACCAATAAAATAATCCATAACGACCTTAATGTTCCTTATGTTTCCGATTCGGCCTAATCCAGATACCCATCCTTCCATAATAAACTTCAGAACCATCCGAGTCCTCTCGTCTCTGACCTTCCTTCCTCTTCTATCACTGATAACCCTCCGAGGCGTCTGAAAAGAAGCTGGCCTAGAGATCTCCTATTGTAAATACATTTTTATTTCAGAGTGCTACCAGTGGGTAGTTTTTCAACAAGTTATTTCATGTTATTATTTTCTGTTATCTTATTTATTAATGCGGTTGTAAATATCGTAAATAAATAAAAAAACCTTGCAAATTATTTCACAATGGTTTATTATTTCCAAAAAGTTATACATCTAAAGTAACATTACCTTCCGAGTTACCAATAAAAATAAACAAAAGGTGATTCCAATTATTGTACTAAACTTTTTTTTTAATCATTAGTAGTATGCTTTAAAAAAGTAGCATTACTTCAGTAACACATTCAAAATTTAAAAACCAAACAAAGGATATAACATTTGGAGTATAATATATAAAAAATAACCGGAGGCCATATCTTTGCTGCTAATAGTCAGATTTTAACGATTTTTTTTTTCTTTTTAGGAAATTCCGTAAACTTTCAAAAACTAATAAAATATCAATAAAAAAGTGTATACTTTTTGAGTTATTCGAAATCCAATTTTACCATTCCCCGTAAATTTTTTCCCAGCTTCTTTTGGTTAAAGTATGTTATATAGATAAATTTAAAGGGCGTCGAGAAAATGACTTTAGCGAAGTTTCATTGAAATCTGTACATTCGTTTAGGAGCTACAGTCTACAGTAATGCAGGATTTTCGGCCACCATTTTGAAAGTAAAAGGCGGATAGTAATGTCGATGAAGGAGGATCATCCTCAGATGACCTCTGATTTTATATCAAAATTTGAAAAAAATCAGTCAAGCAGTCTCGGAAAAATGCGCGGACGGTGGACGGACAAAAAATTTTTTATTCGTTTTTCGAATTCTACGCATCCTGAAACGTGAAACATCAAATTATGAGAGGGGGTACAGTTTTTGAATTTTTTGGTCGATCACAATGGTTGATTAGTGAAAATAATAAACCAAAAAAATGTATTCCTAATTATTTCTATTGCCAGACAATTGTCATTACATTGTTCATTGTTATCATTCTTGAGAGATTTCCTGTCCCAGATTAAAATTTACTTTTCTTGTCCTTCTTCATAAGCTATCGATACTTTGTTTTCTGAAATTTCTATGGGAGAACGTGTCCAAATTAAGGGAGAACGTATTTTGGATTTCAGGCCACCGTCTCTAATTTTATTAAAACCCAACAAGAGCGCACTGATTAGTTAATAGGAAGAGATCCTTGAGGAGAGACCATTGTCAGAGACCCTGAGGGGTCATAACGGGTCCTGGCATTGCACTTTCAATAAGACCATTAACGGGCTGTTCCTATGGCGCCGGGAATCGATCCTTAGCCGCGCCCCACTAAGCATTGCACTAATAATCTTATTGCGACTCGGGGGTCAATCTCCTCTGGCGAGGAAGTGTCGAAACGTCGAGAGCGGCGATGTTCAACCTACTTCATGCGAGCCATTTCCTTCTTGCAACACGATCTTCCTTCTTCTCAAGTCTGTGATTCCGCAAGGAATTCTATGCAGGCAATGGATTTTGTATTTTAAAAAAAAGACTGGAAATATAATCACGTATAATACGTCCAGTCCCTATATATTTGGAAACCTAAATTAAACAATTAATGAATAAAGACGAAAAAATTGGCAGTTGAGCATATTCGTCTCCTTGCACAACCGTTGACCAAGAAACAGTTTTTTTTTTTATGAGAAAGTACTGTACCCAAGACCCTTCATGGGTTTCAGTAGTTCGGATTTTATGATTGATTAGAATAGAAAATAATTTTACTCTGGGACAAAATCCCATGTATAGAATAACAGAATAGTAGAAAATTAAAATATTATATCTGGCCTAAATAAAAACAAAAAGAAAAAGCAAGATAAAAAAGTAAAAAAAAACATTAGTTAAACATACAATATACAAAACAAATTAACCTATATACAAAACACTTGAAACTATGACAAGACACAGTGGTAAAACATAAATATACAGTTTTAAGAAAAAAAATAAAAAATACATTAAATTATTCTTTGAAATAAACTCTGTGTTTCTGCAAAGAAAAAAGAATCTGAATGTGATAATAGAAATTGTCTGAGTATTTAATATAATGAATAAATAATAATACTAAATAATATGTAATATCTAAATAAATCATTATGAATGATATATAATTACATTATAAAAGGTTAGTGGATATCTAACTGTTTTTAGGACAGGAATAAATGTAGATAAGGAGGGGGAATGGCGAATTTTGATAGGAAGGGAATCCCAGAAATCAACAGAGCGATACAAAAATACTACATTAATTCAGATAGCTCTTATATTTTAGTGAAATATTAATATTTTATTCATAATATTGTTAATACTTTACATTAAAAATCTGAACAATTTTTTAAAAACATTTTATTGAAGTTCAAAATAACGTAAATTTTAAGTGTTTGAATTCCGTGTGTGAGTAATTCTTTGGTTACCATTTTTACTACCCAGTATAAGTATTACCGTAAGATAGGATAACTTTGGGACAGCGAGTAAAATTTAGTTTGTGGTAATTCTGTGGTGTGTGTAACACTGTGATGGATCACAGTCAGCAAAAAAACGTCTGCCAGGTAAGGTCAGTATAGCCCCCTCACCATTTTCATTGCCTAAAATATTAAAAGGTATACAATTTTTCGTATAGAGAATAAAATCTCTGGGAGAAGCCGATTAGGAAATAAAGTTACCCTTCAACATTCGCCAGTTTGATATCCACGAATTTCGTTTATCAGCTAATATTAAAATGAAAAGAGTGCCGTATTTGAAGATTCCATATTTGATTATCCTTAATTAAAAAAACAAAAAAAAAGTGCATACTGAAGATGCATTTCACTATTGTTAGTGCAAAAGGTCGTATGTAAAAAATGATTGCTTTCCAAGAGTGCAAAAAAGCTTATCATTTATTTATGCTTAATTAGTATAATTTCATATTTTATTGTCATCTGCTATTTTCTATAGTAGCAGACTACTTATGTCAATTGCAGACTACAAAATATCACCTTTAGCACAAATAGAATAAAAGATGAAAATGTTTGCATTCGACTTAAAATGGATGGAACTAGAAAATCCATAGGAAAATCCTTAGTATAGGCATGTACTGCGCTACTACCCAGCGGTAGTTTGAGAACCCTAGTTCACAACACTTGTGCAGTTATTTATTTATTTCCATTGCTTTTTTCGAAATTCTTGTTTTCATGAAACTTTCGCTTGTTCCTCAAGAGTAGTGTGCCGCAAGGTAGTAGTAGTGTGCAATGATTCATCACAGTGTATCCACCACGGAATCACCACAAACTGAATTTTACCCGCTACCCCAAAGTGACCCACCCAGTCCCAAAGTCACCCACCCAGTCCCAAAGTAACCCCTATCTTACGGATCCCCCTAGTAATCTTACGGAATGTCATTTTTTTCTGTTGTCTTTAAAGACCTTGTAGATGTTTGGCCACCTTAACAAGCGTACTCCATCTATGCTTATCTTGAGCTATTTCTTCTCACTTATCTAGATGCGTCCTGATATCATTTTTGTTATATCGATCTATCTATCTCGTTTTTTGTTGTTCCACGTGGTCTGATGCCATATATTTTGGCATTTATTATGTATAGACTAACTGATGGATTGCTACACATGACCCGTAACATCATAACCTCTTTTCCTTCATGCCATGAGATATTTATTTAACAGTTTCTGTAAGCTTTATTCCTCGTTCTCCACCTAAGGTATTTCCTCTTAAAAGAAAATCTTCATATTTTTTTATGTATTTATTAAGTAGTATGACATTATGTTACAACATGGAAGATGGTTATAGTAAAGAAAGATTACGTTCACATCATACTTATTAAATATAAAGGAAGTTCCAATTTGAGATATAAGAAAAATAATTCTACCATTATTAAACGGCATTATTTATAACTTCAGAATGGCCATTTTGCTAAATACTTTTGACCGGAAAGATTTAATTAATTTAAAAATCCAAGTTTTACCCGAACCCCACAGAACTAATTTAAAGGTTTTGGTAGTAGTATGTAGAGTGACTCATTAAATTTAACTATGAAGGTCAGTTCATATGTATGTTTAAAAATATGAAAAGTTTTAAATGATTGATCTGAAGCTCCAAACTGAATAAGATGGAAACGATGAATTGTTAAAATCAACAGTAAACATATTTTAATATTTTTATTATAGCTATTGAATAGTAAAATTTGGGGAATGACAACAGACCATTTCCATAATCATGTATTCTTTATATATAGTTTAATTAAGATTTTATTCCAGTTTTTTTTATTTTTAAATCGATAGAGCAGTTGATGACATATCAAAGCAACATTCGACGCGGAGAGAGAGAGTTTCAGGAAGTCGTCTGGAGTCTGAAACTTTCACTTCTCAACTCACCTTAGCTCAATGGAACCGAACAAACTGGCTTGTTCCTCAAAGCTACAAATACATTTTCGGTCACTACTTAACTTCGAACAGAGGGAAAAATTACGGATTTAGATGGACAAAATTATATTTTGGTCGATTTAATGTTTTGGGAGTCGCTGAGTTCGATAAAACATGGTTTAAAAAAATACTACCTCAAGATCTTATAAGTTATAAAAGAAATCGTATCATACTGTGCAAATTTCGTTCAGAATATTAGAATACTTGACTCTTGGAATTTAGTTACTTGATTTAGTTTTAGAAAAATAATCAGAAAAATTCTGAAAGAGAAGTAATAAACACAATTATGCCTAGAAAATTAATTATCATCGGCAAAAAATATAAATTAATATGTTAATGAAACTATTGCTACTTATAATATACCAATAGAAAAATTGAGCACCTTGGATAGATGTAGACAAAGTTTACTTGTTTTTGAAACGTAATTCTCGAATTTATCTAAGTTAATCTTATTATCAGATGATGGCGATATGTATATGACAAACTTGCGCACCGCTTTTTTAATTGTTCAATGAATAGCTAAATTTTTATCTAACTCTTTTTTTTAAATAAATCTAACTCATAATTTTTTCTAAATTTTTATCTAAGTCCTCAGAACCAAAAAGACACCCTACATCCTGGAACTTCTTACTCTACGTTCCCTTATCCTTATTTAAATACTAATAGATTTATATATCGCCTCCCATAAAACTACTTCCTTCAGCAAATCGTTCGTCATTCGTGTTACCTCCTTTTGGAACTCTCTACCTACCTGTATACGTCAATTCGCTTCCACGAACTTCTCTAAACAACTCCTGTTCCATTACCTACGCCATATTCAAACTACCGAAAGCATGTATAATTTACTTGCGCCAATACTGTGAATAATTCGACCAACTGCACAATCGCTATAGCAATCAACAGTTAATTAGGCATCATTTGTATTCTTTTGAGCCAGATTAAGATTCATAATTATGTAACTCTGTTATTATCCATAGGGAACTGTAATCCCAGAATAAACTTATTTTTTCATTTCATAATACTCAAATATAGAAATTATTCAATCCAAAGCTCTTAGACCTATTTTAATGCTTCAGATTATGTCACCGTCAACTTACATAATTACCTGAGTATACCAGTCTTGGTCGACCTAATACCTTTCAACATTTTCAACATTCTATCAAATTCTTTCGAAATATTGTAATCATGATGTTCAGTCGTCATCCAACTTCAAACTTTTTCTTACTCTAAGATAAAGTATATAAGTAATAATAATAAGCGGAGTATATGATATTTCGGGACTCGTGAGATAGCCAATTTAGTAGCACATTTGTTTACTGGCTAGGGAATGCTTGAGAACATGTATATGATGAACAGCCAGAGGGGACTTCTAAGAAGATGAACAATGCCCTAAGCGTGGAAGATGGAAAAGAGTTGAAAAAACTTATTTTTTTCGCACATATCTTCAGGCTAGGAAAAAATACTAAAAATAAGACAAGCATGGATGAATAAATTAAAATATTGAAATCGAAAGACGGATAAGGAATTTCAATGCCTGTTGGAACGAATGATAAAGATTTTTTTTTTTGAAAGATCAAATTCTGTCCATATGAAGGATATAGGTTGGGATCATGTGTGTGTTTATATGATATAATTTTTTTTTTTCTGATGGCATTACAGAACATGTAGATCTTTTGCAGCCTTAACAAGTCTGCTCCATCTCTGCCTGTCTTGGGTTATTTCATTCTATTTATCTGCACGAAGCTCTATTGCGTATTTATTGATTATATCTATCCATCTGCTATTTGGTCTTCCACGTGGTCTTTCGCCTTCTATTGAGGCATTCATTGTTACGTATAAGCTTTTAGATAGATTGCTACGTGCTATACTCCTCGCCCATCTTAACCTCCGTGCCTTCATATCATGGAATATTGACTGAGCAGTTTCCTTAAGCAGTTCTTTATTGGTCTTTCTTCTACATGTGTTGGTATTCGGATTCCAGATCGCTCCGGTTATCGTGCAGAGGATTTTCCTCTCAAATCTTTCAACACTTTTTTCTAAGGTGCTGGTTAGTGTCCAGGTCTCACAACCATATATTAGAACTGGTTTCATCATAGCATTGTACACCCTTAACTTGAGGATTCTTGAGATTATTCGGGATTTGAATATAATAATTTGAAATATTATTATGGAGCCGATCGGCCTGCATGTAAATGAATTCAAAACAAAATATATAATAATAAGTCGCAAAATTCCACCCCAATAACAGGATCTACGTAGAAGGAAAATCATTCCCGAGAGTGGAAAAATTCAATTACCTTGGCTCCACAATTACCTTAATATAATACAATATGTTATTTTATTATATTATATTGAGCTTAAAAGAGACTTACAAAACTTCTTAAAAATTAAATTTAAGGGGTATAACTAGTGTTATCCAAAATCGATCTTGGTTTTGCACTTTGCAACTGTTGCAAGACCAAGACGAGGACTGATAAAAATAATAGATTTTTTTTATCTAAATTAAGGTAAAATAGTTACTAATACTTGACAATCTTAGTTACTATTTGTTAATAATTGGTATAACCGATATACTTTTGCATTTAACTCCATTAATTTTTCATTCGGGCTTAATTAGGTTTCTCCTACCTAAAAAAATTACAGTAATATCACTATAGCAATAAGCTAATACGTAACTGCAAGAGACTCTTGCGCAAGACCAAGACTATGACCAAGACTGAGTTTGCAAGACCAAGACTCTTCTCGGTCTTGCATTTTGGCAACACTAGGTATTACTACAATGTATTAATTTTAGACAGCAATTCCTTAAAACTGGCAACTTTTGTATGTATTATAGTTGGCCAGTAGCACATTATAAAATTGTTATAAAATTTTTTTTTCATTAATACAGACAGAAGATCGCGGATACCTAGTATCGATAAAAAATTGTGGTCACATCCGTCTTGCACTGTTAGCTAATACGGTTGTGTAATAAGGTCAATGCTGCTGAGAGATAACATTGGCCAAACGTGACTTTCAATATTTATCGATACATTGATTAACCTTAGATTTTTTAAAGTTGATAAGAAAATAAAAATTGCCACTGATCTAGTGCAACAGCATCGTATTAAAACGTTTATGATGAACTCTGACGATAACACTCTGATATTTTATCAAGTTACGATTTGTTAGTGGGAAATTTTTTTTTCTATAGCACATAAATCACCTGAAATAAGGATACTACATAAACAAGAGGTTATAAGTACATATTTAAAAAAAAAAAAAATGTTAAGTGTATGGCTGATCTGAAAATTGGCCTATCACATCGTTGTTAAGATATATTTGTTCTGCCAATAAAGTGTAGCGTGGACGAATGTTTTTCCAATAACGAATAAATAAACAACCAATATTTTATATTTTAAATGATGATTCATTATTAATTATTCGTAGGAAATTGAATTGGAAAATGATAAGCGCTTCTTAATTCGTTATTCAATGACAAATATTTATTTAATACAAATAAATGTTTAAAATTTAATTCAAACTATATGTATACAGGATGTCCCGTAAGTAGAAGGAAATTTTTATAGAAGTGATAACAGATCTCTAGAGCTTAAAAAAAGTTCATATAAACAAAGGGTCAATTTTCAACAGAAAAGTAGGAAATCCAAGTTTTGTGTTTTTTTTTTATGTGCCACGTGTTTTGTTGAACATGTTTTGTTGAATATGAACCCATAACAAAAGAAATATTAAATATAAGTAATAAAAAATTGCTCCATAGTAAACTAGATAAAATTTACTTTAAATGAAAGTAACCCCAAAAATCCAAAATCCTTCGTAAAATACTCCCTACTTTGTTACAAATAAAATCATTCATAACGACCTTAATGTACCATGCATATGTTTCCGATTTAGCTCAATCTAGATACCTATCCTTCCATAATAAACTTCTGAAGCATCCAAAGCCTCTCGTCTCTAACCTTGCTTCCTCTTCTAATACTGATAACCATCTGAGGGGTCTGAAAAGAAGATGGCCTCGGGACTTTCTAATATAGAAATATAATTGGACTGCTACCAATGGGTAGTTTCTCTTCATGTTGCACATGTCATGTTACTTGTTTCATATTTACTTATTGTATTTATGATTTAATACAGTTGTAAATTTCAATAATAAAAATTGAAAAAAAAAAAAAAAATGAAAGTAGAGTTTGTCATTGTTAAAACCATTTTAAGAAGACTATTGAGCGTCTAAACTACGCTGTTTTTTTTTTTTTAAATCATATACTGTTCGCGATTATTTTACAGATAACCCACTTTTAGAAAAACTTCCTCGTTTAATGAGTTTTAAGCCCATATTGATTAAGTTGAGATTTATTTAGAACAAAAATTGAAATTCACCGCAAGTTGTGTAAAAAAAATATGAGATTCTTTAACCAGTCAACCTAAAAGTATCCTTTTTAGCAAAAGTTAGTACAATTAATTTTTGCAAAGCTTATATTTATTGTTTTCAGTAATTTAGGATGTATTATAATAAAAATAATCACCTAAATACACTTTTTATTTATAACTTTTTTTTTCAAAAATAATAATATTTTGAGGTAAAGTGGTTATGTAACTGTGAAATTTCACCCTCTATTGAGGTAAATTGATCCGTATTTATAAGTAACAAACTAAATCTTCCTGAATACTAATATTTACTTTTTCATGAAAATAATTCAAGCAATTTGCAAGTTTCTTTATTTTAATTTTCTTCCAAAATATATTTTTGGAATATCAACATTTAGTGATACGAATGAAACGAAAACCAAAATTTTTAAAGACAAGACCCCAAAACGTCATCGTAAATTTTAAATATCATACATATTTAAATGATATTTTTGATAAATATTTATATGATGAGTTGTATTATCGAGGGGACAAAACTCATGACGCTTCAATAGCTGTTAACAATTAATAACAATAGCACTGTGATCCAAGCGAATTATAATAAGGTGGATACCGAACCCTTCAAATATTGAAAAATGCGCCACATGTGATCGTTTTGATATGATAAAAGTATATCTTCTATCAACCTTGAGATGCCTAATTTTGTTTTTGTTTTGTTTTTCACGTGACGAGAATGATAGCTGTCGAAACAGGAGCAATCAAAGTTGGATTAAAACGGGTTATTAATACAAAAAAAGATATATATAAATTACATAATATTACACAGTAAAAAAAAAAAATTAAATTTTTACTAATGAATATTGCCTCATCTCAAGACACGCGAGAAGATATCGTTAAACGTTGAGAGATATGAAGAAAATAAATAAATTAGGTCATTTCTTTTCAAAAGGTGTGTCAAAAAATGAATAATTAACATGTTTAAGAGAATGGAAAATAGTGAATAATACCTCATCCATTTCAGTTTGTTTTTTTTTTTAAATTTTCTGCTTTTGAAATTCAAGGGGTATTTTTTCACTTTTCTCAAACGTTACAAATACAAACACAAACTTTTGATAAACAAAAACATCAACATAAGTATTTAAAATTTGGTCTAAGCTAATAATTAAATTAAATCAAATTCTAAAAATGTTTAAACCTATCGACAAGAAGTGAGGACAAAATAAGAATTAAGGAAGACAGATCAATGCTTATATTGTCTTTATAAACAAATGATAATCTTATATTTTTGTATACAATAAAATAATATATAATAAGGTCTATTTTAGTGTTTTTTTCAAGTACTAACGAATTAATATTCATTTTTATTTTATTTCAACGACAGCCCTTCAACTACTTATATTTAATCTAAAAAATAAAATGAATATAAAACATAGTACAATGATGTAATTTTTAAAAGCCACTTAAATAATTCTAATGATATGATACTAAATTGATTCACCAAAAGAAAATTCACAGCGGGTTTCCATTAATCATGAAGTGTGAAGGCGTGTCTGAGAAATATTGTTGGAGAGATAACAATAGATGAGCTCTATTTTCACACAATGTTTCGTTTTGACAAATTTGACATTGTATTGCCAATGGGTAAAATTCGAATAAATTTGACTTTATAATACAATATTAGGTATTTCAAAACATCTCGGAAAAAAATATTTAAAATATTATTAATTCTTTTAAACATTTATTTATTGATATTCACAACTGTACAAAAATACAATAAGTGTCTAATTATCTGATTTTTTTTTTTTTTTTTTTTATTATAACAATCTGTCTGTTGGACATTGGTTATAGTGAGGTAGGATGACATTCACACCATATGTACAAAAAAATAAAATAAATAGAACAAAATATAATTAATGAAAAACATAATTGTTTTCTCAGACTATTAATAATTAAGTCGCTATCCATTGGTTACACCGCAAAGATAGGTCAATATTTTAAGGTCCCAGAGGTGCCCATTTTCCTCCCCCCCCCCAAAAAAAAGGTAGTAGCGCATGAATCATCTCCCCCTCTCTAAAAATTGCATTTCTCTCCTCTTCTTATAAAAAATTGAAAATAGGATTAGACCAATCGTAGATGATATACAATTACACTTCCTGTGGTCTGCCAACTGTTTTTCTCTTAGTTCTCTGTTTTAAAACTTATCACTCCGAAAATTCATAGCCCCATCCAAATGTAGGCCCCTCAAAAATTTTGATGGCGAAACTTGAGGCACCCCTAGCAGTCCCAAAACAGCCATCTTCTTTCCAAGCGTTTCATAAGATTAACGGAGATCGAATGGTGTAGAGACATGTTAGAAACTAATGTGTCCGGTTATGTAGCTGTTATATAAAGTAAATAATTTCTTTGATTATATAATTTGATTAGAAATGGAACTCCATCATCATAAAACATCTGTTACTATTATGTGTGACTTAACTTCTACTGTAAGGATATTCAATATTCAAACGATGAAAGAGAAACTTTTACTTTTATTATTTATATTAAATAAATATGAATAATTTATCACCAAAAATTGAAGGACAATAATATATTTTGCCCCGAATCAGCAATATATGCGACACTAAGGTCATTATGAAAAATTAAATATAAACAGAATGTTTCATCGTATTGCTTGTAATTATTTTCCTTCAAAGAATTGAAATGTTTCATATTAAAAAAAAAACTACTGATATTTATTAATTGAACAGTCTGAGCTTTATCATTACTCAACAACCTATCATAAATTTTATTTTAGTGAGAAATAATTAATATTTTTGAATAAATTCTATGTATGTCCTATTATTACATTTATTTCTTAGTTATATTAATAAATATTATTACTTTAATCATTCAAAGATTGTCAATGAAATTTCTCTTTTGTTTCAGGTAAATAAATGACTGACATTTTTTTTTGAGACAATAGGCATAATCGTAAGTAATAAAAACTATTTTTTAAATTATTTTTACAATGCATTTAAGAAACATCGCATATTATAGGGGAGTAATATGTACTTTATAATGTGAATATCATAAACAAATTATACAATATAAACATTACAAGAAAAAAATTATAAAATCTAAATTGATACAAAAACATATTTTATTAAAATTATTCACACTGCAATCAAACTAATCGTTTGGTTTATTATTTTCAAATTTGGATTTAAAATTAGAGATCACCCGAGGATGATCCTCCTTCATCAACATTTCCGCCTTTAAGTTTCAAGATGGCGACCGAAAAACTACGTTGCTATAGACTGTAGTGCCCAAACGAATGTACCGATTTCAATGAAACTTCGCTGAAGTCTTCTCCTCGATGACCTTTAAATTTATCTATATAACATACTTCAACGAAAAGAAGCTGGAAAAAAAGTTACGAGGGGTGGTAAAATTAGATTTCGAAAAACTCAAAAAGTATACACTTTTTTTGTTGGAATTGTATGGTTATTTAAAAGTTTAGGGAGTTTTCTAAAAAAAAAAAAAAATCGTTAATATCAGAAAATTAGGAGCAAAGATATGGTCTCAAGATGTTTTTTATATGTTATACTGCAAAGGTTATATCCTTTGTTTTGGTTTTTGATTTTTGAATGTGTTACTGAAGTAATGCTATTTTTTTTAGTAAATTACTAATAATAGAAAAAAAATGTTTTGTCCAATAATTGGAAATGTTTTATTTCTTTTTCTTTATCACTAGAAAGGTAATGTTACTTTAGATGTATAATGTTTGGAAATAATAAACCATTGTGAAATAATTTGCAGCGTTTTTTAAATGTGTTCCCGCTAACAGGCATTAGAACGTCTTTGTTTTAAAAGTTATTCTAAAAATATTATAAATAAAATTTAATCTACCTACAGAATCTCTTTAATTAATGATATCTGAAAATCTTTCAATATATATTATTTATAAACTGACGTCTGTCAACTAAAATTTTTCAATGTCGCATTTTTCACCTGATATAAATATATTTACGTTTCCATTATCGAAAGTGAACTTGGCAGCGTTAATGGAAAAGTGAGTATATCTCTTAAACGATAACCGAATCGAAGAAACAGCTCTAATTTTATTGACACTGATATTGCGTTTGATTCAGTATGAGTATAAATAAAATGGACAAATATTCCTATAAAAGAGATTGCAACTGAAATAAATTGTTTGATTTACATCGAGGGAGAATATTTTTTTTAAGTAATTAAACTATCGTATTTTAAATAAAAATAAAACAAAAATAACGTATTTATGAAAGCTTGTGAATGGAATAGACATGAATGATTAGAGAAAGAAAAGAAAATGCGTAAAAAGAACTCCCTTTTAGCTATAGGTGTTTATGTTTATACATAAACCTATTAAGATGATCATAATGGTATTTAAAAAATATTATGTATTATGTATGTTATTATATTAGTATGCAGTATTATGAATAAATTATGGTTGTAGTAGCAGAATTTAGAGAGCGATAAATTTCAAGTAAAATTTTATTTTTGCGTTTTTGAACTGAAAACTTATTTAGGGGCGTTTCGCACTTTTTTTTTTTTTTTTTGTGGAGAGCTAATTACATTGAGCCGTCAGATCTCCGGTGTGTAAAGCTCGGGTAAAGTCGGATGGAGTAGACTAATTGCGTCTAAATATTAAGTGGTTTTGCATTAGGATTAAAATATCTCAAAAAACTAAAAATCGGAGCTGCATTGGTGAGCGAGGTAAATGTTCATCATTCCATCCTCTTTGTAATGAGCTATTATTCAAAATTTTATCTTAACGCTACACCCAGTTAGAGAGGCGAAAAGGAAAAAATGATAACCAAATGAGTTTTATGAATATGGATAAAATACCTCAGAAACTAAAAATCGGATCTTCATACTGTAAGCTAAGAAAATTTTCAGCATTTCATCCTCTTTATAATCATAATTTTTTTTTTTTTATTAACGAAATTTACAACTGTAATTAATAATAAATACAACAAGTAAATATGAACAAGTAATATGACATGTACAACATGAGGAGAAACTACCCATTGGTAGCACTCCAATTATATTTCTATATTAGAAGGTCCCGAGGCCATCTTCTTTTTAGACGCCTCCGAGGGTTATCAGGAATAGAAGAGGAAGCAAGGTTGGAAACGAGAGGGTTCGGATGGTTCAGAAGTTTATTATGAAAGGACAGGTATCTGGATTGAGCTAAATCGAAAACATATGGTACATTAACGTCATTATGGATGATTTTATTTGTGACAAAATAGGGAGCATTAAGGATTTTACGAAGGATTTCGGATTGTAGGGATTGGATACGAGAGGAATTTGGTGGTTTAGTAGAGTCCCAAAGTTCGATCTCGTAAGTCCAAATAGGCCTTATTATAGTAATATATAATCTTACAAAAGGAGTCTTTTGTAAATAGTTGGCAGCTTAGAGCGTTTGTCTAGTAAGTGCTGGAGTAGTCGGAAACGTCGGGCGGTTTCTAGTCGTTTCAGTCTGGTATGGGGGTTCCAAGTGAGTCGTTTGTCAAGGTGGAGTCCTAGGTATCGGATTTGCTCAACAGGGATAAGTGGGGTATTGTTAAAGGATACTGTAGGACAGGAAGTCATAGGTTTACGACTATACTCATAATGAGCTATTATTTATAATTTATATTTCATATTATTAATCTCGCCTTGTTGAGGTTTTCAACTCTATCGTGTGGTCTAAAGCACATGTTTTTTTTTGTCTGTTGAATTTACAGACCTGGTAACTCTTGCCACCTAAATCATCCTTCTCGATATTGTGCTTTCCACCTTCCAACACCTCTACGGCATATTAGTTGATTCGATCTGTCAGGCCACGCGCCTTTTTTTGCCTTCCACGCGATCTCTTGCCTAGTATTGTAACATCTATTGTTGTTTTAAATGTCCCCCCTTAACCTTCTTGCGTTCGTTTCATGAGATACTGATTGACCAGTTTCTGTAAATAGTTCTTTTATATCGGACAGACGGGAAGAAAACTAACAAGCAGAATTGAAGAACGCCTCCCTGGTCCTTGCATCACATTTTAAAGATCATTTTTTAAATTATTCACACACACAAAAAAAGTAATAAGGTAAAACTGTTGCATACCGTTTCAAAAGTGAAAAAACGGACTTTTTTGAAAAATTAGAAATTAAGTAAATAATTATAAAAAATGACGTAACATGCCTGAGTGTGCAAAGTACTCAATTTGAGGATTCTGCTCTCGTAACATTAGTAGAATCTAATGAAAATAAGACTGGGTCAATAGTTTTAATTTTTATTTTTAGTCCTCATTTGACAAGCAGAAGAGGAGGATCACCATAAGTTAGGTGATTACCATTTTTATTAAATAATTTATTAAGATTTCATTTTAAATTAGTTTTTGTAATTATTGGAAACGTTTTTATTATTTTTTGTTAATTTTATTATTTTACTTAGCTTGATGAAGGTGGAATAAATGACCGAAATCGGTTGTGCAAAGAGAGAAAAACAAAGAATATACAGGAAGACAACGTCTTTTTTATTAAATTAAATAGTTCTTTATTGGCCGTTCCCCAAGATTACAGATCGTTGTGTTTACCGTGCGGATTTATTTATAGGTTAAGTATAAAGTATAAAATATTTGCTTCGAAATTTTCATTTTATATTTTTATTTTATTTTATTTTTAGCTTAGTTCAGTTAATAGAGGAGAAAATGTTATAAGACTACAATACTTAATTTGTATTACATATGTTTTGTTTTATTATGAAAGGAAAGCAAAAATAAGAATACTCCCAGGAAATAAGTTCTAGCTCTGACCCACAGACACACTAAGACGACATGTGAAGATATCTTTCTGATCATTTGCTATCAGTCGAGATTGCCAAGGTTTTAGATTTATCTTCACGGGCATGTGTAAGATAAAGGATAACTTCTACGTAATAATTCGATTTTATAATTAATTCTGATTCCATTGCTAATTTAAAGATTTTACAAGGACATTTATAAGGAGACACTTATGGGCTGAAATTAAGCCTCTAGATTGTTTTTTAATTTAACGTTTTGATTTATCATACATTGGGGAAGTTCCTAAACTCCGCATAGAGGACATCGATGGCATCTGATCCTTTTCTAAACTGGGATAAACAGCGCCATCGATTTGCTCAGCACTGAGTTAAGGAACTTGTCCATTCTTTTAATCGCGTAAACTCATTTTAGTCCAAAAGTTTAGTCGAAATAGAAGGGTTCATATTTGCTTCCGTGAGGGATCCAAGCTACATACTTAATAAATTAGAACTCATGTATTTGAACTACGAATTTATTTATTTAGATATATAATAATCTGTCTCGTGGACAATAATTATAATGATATATGAACACATTCAAACCATATAGACAGAAAATATAAAATTAAAAAAAGTAAAATAATAACTAAATAATAATAAAAAAAACTATGTACAATAAAAAATAAAATAACCTAAAGATAAGTACATTAAAAACATAAAAACAGTCAAATCTATACACAATCAGGCAGAGAATGCCAAGCCAGGCTTCTCACTTCAACTATAGAAGGAAAAGCAGGACTCAAAGAGATCCCTGCGCTACTCTCTCAACCGCGTCACTGGTGCTAAAGCCAGTGGTGAACTACTAAAGAAAAAAATTATCCCTAAGAGCATTATTTCCTATAAATATATTTTCTATTTACTGGTCTTTAAGGGTCACTTAAATATTATTTTATATACAGTTTCTTTGTTTTTATTCCAGAGTAATTACCGTAATTAAAAAAAGTAAAATAAAATAAAAACCAGGCTCCCCTCCCCGAAGTTAAATCCTGGATCCAGTACTTTCATATAATACAATTTTTATGTATTTGGTCCCAACCTTTTTTGGGTTACCATTTTGGAACACAATTTCTCTTAACGGATTAGAACAAATTGAATGTTGAGAATGGATGTGTATCATCATTGTGTATAAGGTTTGAAATAAGTCACAAAATTTCAAATAATTTCCAGGACCATTCGTAAGTTTATTAATATTTTATATTAAAATATTAAAATTTTTCTTGAGTAGTTTTCCTATAGTAAGCATTATTTTATGAATTAAAAAAAAAAAAAATTATTATATAGTGTATATAGGTATGTATGTGTTTTTTCTTTTTATTAATATATTTGTAAGTTATTTTATTCTTATTTATTTTATGTATATATTATTATTCTGTTTGATTTATTTTTATTTATTGAACATAGAGTATGAATGTGCTCTTTCAATACTATTATAAATGTCCTTTGTGACAGATTGTAATATTTCTCACTAAACAAGTTCTAAAGTAAAAAAAAAAACTAATAATAATAATTATACTATACCTTTGAGGTCAAACAATTCATGTAAAAATATTTTGTGTTTTATTCTTATAATTATGGAAATATTGTTTATTTGCCTCATCTAGGAGAACATGTAATTAATAATAACCTTCTGCGAATAAAAAACTCTTTTGCAAGACTGCAGACTTATTAAAGTGAAACACACTAAGGTTAAAATAATTTATTTTTTAATAGTAATTATTTTTTTAAAAATTATTCAGGATTAAAAAGAAGAAATGATCTATTATTCAAATGAAAAAATAATCTTATGCTGTCAGCTAACCGCACAACTTCACTTATCCCTCTATTTAAATAATTAAATTTGTCCTCAAGAAAATCTAGTTAATATTTAATTATTTTAATCTATAATCCTCTCTTAAATTCGTAAATGTTTATTACCTTATGTATTTCCCAGCATTATATAAAATATTTTCAGTGGTATGCACTTCACATCTTTTCTCACAAGATAAAATTTTCCAATAATTTAGAAATTTTAAAGAAAATTTACAAAACATTTTACTAGTAGGGACAAATTTTCTTAGTTTCAAGAATTGTATCCAAATATTCCGGAACACTGTGTTGGTTGGTTGTTGTATAGTAAAGGAGTAAAACCTGTTGGTCATCAACGCAGTTAATTAAAATTATATATTATTATATCTTCTGGTAGTGAATAATAAAATTAAAATTACGTTAAGATTAAAGTTTTTCATGGTTATTAAAGTTTAGTTATTTAAAGTTAACACGTTAGGAAAAATAAAAAAAGGAATATATATATATATAAAAGGAAAAAAAAGTGGTGGAGAGTACTGCGTGAAAGGTTCAGAGATTAGGATGTATTTGTTTCATAAATGGTTAAATTTGTTATATAAATTACGCCATTATTCACCAACATTTTATTTATAAGCTATTTTATTACGACAACGTTTCGACCATTTTATTTAAGTCTTATTGAGTTCTCCATTAAATATCCATTATTAAGTGTCGTATTAATTTTTCAGAGAAAATTAAGTTTACCTGATATTTAAGAGTTTCCCCCACGTCATTTCTGGAGGGACTGAGACTTGTTGAAGACTTGAAATGGACCTAGTGATGGTCGAAATGTTGTAATAAAATAGCTAATAAATAAAATGTTGGTGAATAATGGCCTAATTTATATAACAAATTAAACCTCAAGACACCAATTCTAGGAATAATGAACAGAAGAGATAAATTGTCAACTTTTTTTTTCATGGGTCCTGATTCATTTAATCTATACAAACGAATTTCCTTTATGTTGTTTATTTGTATTAGTTATAATTAGTTGAACCATAAATTCCAAAACAGCGTTTCGATAAGATGAGTATTGATATTTAATAGGAATTTAAATACATATTCATAATGCCAGTGACGGCTTAAATTTGCGTTTGCGAATTAGTGTGATGTAAGCTCCCATAAATCACTCTTCTTTATTTTATTTTTTTGGTCACCTTAAGAACGCTTCTTCCTCATTATTTTTGTGACATCGAAAAAAAAAAAAGATAAAATAATTACATGTAAATCTTGGCAGACAAAAATGAATAATCAGGAACATTCACCAGAAAAATTAAACATAAATTAAAGATTATTAATTTTCATAATAAGGCATATATAAAGGAATTACCTGAATATTAATTTATTTAATCCCGTCAAAAACTGATTACCATCCTTCCTCGCGAATAACATGCTAATAAATTGTTTCTTTAAGAATTCCGAATTAATACTTTAAAGTAAACAAAATTTAAAAAAAAAATAAAAATACTAAGCTGGATTTACTTCAGTATTCTTTATTTTTATGCTTGGATATACAGGATATGGATATACTGTTTATATCCCTCATGATTTTTCTTGAAACTGCGCGTTCTTCGTTACTGTTCATTAAACTTAAGATATCTATAAAGAATTAAATTCCCAAAATTTATATCACTGCAAACAATCTACACTTTGCAGATAACTAGGCTAACCACCACATCATTTCATGGTATTAGTAAAAAAAAATTACAAACTTATTTACAAAAGTTTATTTATCTACTAAAACGTTACATATTACAAGAAATTTGTTTAAGAAAATTATGATTTGAAAATAAAGTTCAAAGTTAAAATTTTATCAATACCACATGACATTAGTGACAGTAACAAAAAAGAAATGTAGTTCAAAATCAAATGGCACATAGCTTAAGTAACAGTAAGAAAAACTAAATAAATAAAATTTAAGATAAGTTATTCTAAAGATATCGAACCTCTAGAATAAAGTTCTCAAATTTAATGTCACTGCAAATAACTTCCACTTTGCAGATAACTAGACTAATCACCTCATCTCGTGGTATTATTATTTTTTAAAATAAAAACTTACGAAAACTACCAACCTTTCAGTCCAAAAGTTTCAGGACCATAACTAAAGCTCCGTGGTAGGTCACAAACATTACATTACATAAAGACCTTCAAATGCCAACAGTTAACGATCACATACGGACACACTACAAGCGATTTCACAATAACTTACATGGACATACTAACACACTTATACAAAGTATGGCTACATTTAATATGCCCGAAAACACACTTAGGAAGCTCAAAAGAAGCAGGATGAGGAATTTCCTCGCTTAAAAGATGCTAAATTCAAAACAGGAAGGGATGCCGCTGGACACTCCTCTCCATCACGCCGATCAAGCCACTACCTGTACTCCTACCGACAGCAGACCCGCTAGTTGTCATTGCTTAAGGCAGGTGTGGGTGAAGAAATTAAGTTAAAAAAAAGAAATACGGTAAGTATGTTTAAGAAAATTATAAATCAAAACGAAAATAAAATTCCAAATAAAACATCTGTCAGTTCCGCATAACATTAATAACAGAAAGAAAAAAAAAATATTTTAGTCAAATAAAATAAAATTTGAGAGATTCGCACATGTGAATGGAACGGGAGCTACCTTAAAGAAATATTTCCCAATTCTCCAACCGCTTGAAAGCGTGATGGGTTATCCTGAACTACTGGGTCTATCGATTCCTTATATGGTATGGAGGTTTTCAGGCTAAGTTGCACAGGCTTGGAAAATAGATAAGATTCTATATGCCCCAGGTGCGGAGTACCAGAGACAACTGAGCAAATCATAGTCACCTCCACCGCCTTTAATGGATTGGGAGTCAGAATGCTGAGGAAAACCGAACCCTATATCCGAAGAACAAGTTTCCTCTATTAGTGAGAGAGCAGAACTACATGTATTACAAAGATTTTATGTACGGGTAGTAGATGCAATGGATGATCCGCTCTTGGAAAACCGTCAAGACTCATGGAACTTTGTAAATTTTATATGTTTAATAACAGCGATAGATGCATCTAGTTGTGTGATATGCTACGACTACAAAACTCGATTAACCTTCTTCCGCACATCCTTGGTAAAGTTTTAAGGCTGTGACCGTCCTGAAAAAAACTAGGAAGGGTGGGATTTCAACTGAACAATGTGGTGAAGAGTTTCAAAGAACCCTCTCCAATATTATTCTTAACTGCAGGATTTACAATTCTTCAAAGATCGAGCTGGTTTTAAAATGGGTAGATCTACAATTGATAAGATATTCAGCATCCGGGTGATTCTAGAAAAACCATATGAGTACCGGTTGTTGACCATTTCGTTGAATTACGAAATGCGCATGATAATATAAAAAGGCCTAAGTCATATTCGATCATCTGTGAAATGGGAATATAATGAAAAGTTTTTCGTCAATCCAGGATGACAATGGATGATGCAAGGCGTTATACACTTAGGACACGAACTCGTCTATCTGCTATTTAACTCAGGCTTTGAAAAGATCATACGTGACGCTAGAATGTAGACAACCTAAACTACCTTTAATAGGTCTGATCGAGTACTTGGCTTAGCAGGTGATTTGAACCTCATTGCAAGAATATTTAAGTGACTCAAAAGTGAGTTTCTCAAGTTGGATGAAGCTGCAAAAGAGGCCATGATTCTGATAATTACTTGCGAGGAGGCCCTGGAGCATGCAACAGGGGGAACCGGTAGGGGTGGGTTCGTTCACCTTCCATCTTGTTGATCAGCCGATGGTGGCCTCTGGAAGCAGAATTTTTGTATAATGGCTTGTCAATGTCAATAGATGCTATTTTGGCCCGAACAGACATACTCTAGGAATGACAGCTGAAAAGATCCCGAAGATGCTGGACGGGAGATTGTATGGGACCAGAGGAAGAGTCAGGCCTCGATTAGGAAGAGAGGATGAACCGGACGGATTGATTTGGCGAAGACCAATTTAGGATGCCAAGAGTCTGTAGCTTCAAGGAGTGGTGGAGCACTTGATAATGTTATGATTTAATTACTTAATGACTTGGCAATAAATCAACGATATGCTCTCATCGGATCGAAAACATTAGTGTTACCCAAATGGGAGACCAATACTCGTCTTGCGCACTTATTCTTGGTCTTGCGCATGATTCTTGCCGTTACCTATTAACCTATTAGAAGAAACCTAATTAAGACCGAATGAAAAATTGAAAGAGTTAAACGCAAAAGCATATTGGTTATACCAATTCTTTACATATAGTAACTAAAATTTTCAATTATTAGTAACTATTTTGCCTTAATTTTTAAAAAACGATTTTTTTTTTTGCAAACTGCTAACCAAGACCGATTTGGACAACACTAGACCTCATAATCTTTCGTGATAGTCTAGCTGATTACAATATCAGTTTTTTTTTTTTTCTGTAACCCAATGATCAGCAAATTATTTCAATCTAATTACAATGGATAAGACATATTCCACGATGTAACGTGATGCAATTATATGATAATGAAATGTTTTTTTCTTTCTTCGGCCCACGACTACCACAGAAATCCCATACTGCCCCTATTGTTATATTAAAATATAATTGAGATAATGAAATGTTGATCATAACGTATGTCAATTATCAATAAAAAAAAATTATATTAGGTTTAGTGAACGCACCAGTTATGGACAGGAGCTCCACTGATGGACTGGTTGGACTTTAAATGTAAATAATAAACTTCCTTGTTGATTTAAAGGTTCCAGTTTTTTAAAGATTGAAGAAAATACCCTCTATTAACAAATTTATGAACGAAGTTTAGACAATTTTAGAATGGCTATCATTGGTTTTTCTATAGTGTTCTCGAGATCAGTGTGTTTCATACCTTCCTACTAACAGTTTTGCTAAGAGTAAGTTGAACATTTATCTTATCTTATGTTTATCGTTATCTTTATAGTTAAATAAATAAAAATAAATAATTTTAGAATTTTCGTGAGGTATGTCTATTACTGTTAGTGACCCCCTGTCCATTACAAGAACAATTGAATTTCAGGATATCCAATACTAGTGCAAAAAAGTGTTGTTTTTTTTTAATTGGGATTATTCCTGCATAACTGAATATGTTTTCTTCAATTTTAAAGTGTTACTAGAAAAACGAGAACCTAGAGATCTTAATGTCCAACGGAGAAGTTTATAACTATAATAATTACGACGGCATAACCAAAAAAGACAAAAAATTCCTTGTCTATTGTTAGGTTATAAGGTTATTAACCAAATCAATTATAAATATCTATTACTTATATTACTATCAAAAGGACATAGTGATAACAGATGAAGAACAAATCAACCTAAATGAAAATAAAGCAAAATACATGGTAGTGAGTTGAAAACAATAGTCCAGGCAGTATTAATTATAAGCCACAAAATAGTTTAAATTTCTCTTCAAACGATCCTTCATATTTTCTTTTCGGTTTTTTTTTCTATATTTTTCCTCCAGTTTTCCTTGATGGAAATGAATAAATTATATTAGGAGTAAATTTACTTAGATACAGGTAGGATATTTTTTCTCTCTCGTTTTTTGGTATAGTTTTGTTGACTGAATTTGCCGGATAATTACCAAAACTTCAAATTATCACAGCTGATTTTTAAATTCATCATAAGCAGAGGGCTCAAAGAACATTTTGATTACATTAAGTCCTTGGCGGAAGGTACTTCCGATGGAAACACGAAATTCCAGGATCCGTTGAGTGATAACTTATCGTATGAAAATAAGATATTTTTTAATTTATTAAAAAATAATCTATTTAAGAACTTATTTGACTCATTTATATAAAATATCTTTTGAGAATTCAGAAAAAAAAGCCTAAAATATATTTAATGATTTATAACAAGTTGCATGATTAATGTGGCAGGAACAGGCTTTTTATTTATATTTTATTGAATATCTTTGAAACTGGTATTTTTATTCGTTCCTAAACTTTAGAAATTTATGAGTTAACTATGGCATACAATAAAAATATAGAGATTTGAATCATCATAACACCTTGAAAATACGGTTTTTTGCAGCATTCAGACCACTGTGCGCGAGGGTCAGAAATGGAAAAAGATAAGAATTTCATATTATTAACCCGCCTTAATGTTTTCACTTCTATCGAGTGGTTTTAAGCACACACCATAGTTTTTTTTTTTTTTTAATTGGAGCGGTAGTTGCTGAGATTTGCCTGTAACAAAACCAACAACCTCTACAGCTTTATATATTAGTACAGACCTTGTTTTATTATTGCTATTAAAAACTGCGAAAAGAAAGATAAATCATTGTTATTTATGACGGCAATAATTGAAACTGAGCACTGAGGTCATGCAGAGAACACCGCCAACCTTCCATAGTTTATTTATGAGCTTTTAAATATCTTCTTTTTGAAACAATTAGTTCTTCGATCGGCTATAAAAAGACTAACACCGTATATGATTTTATGAGTATGCCTTAACAAATCGTGGCTAGGTAAATATTAAACAAATTATTGTGAATAAACTGCAATTTGTGTTGCCCCAATGCGAGACCGAGACGAGTCTTGGACTTGCAATCTCAATCTTGGTCTTTCGCAAGAGTCTCGGAACAGTCTTGCAGTTACTTATTAGCTTATTACTATAGAGATATTACTGTTGTTTTTTTTTTTTTGGTAGGAGTAACCTAACTAAGTCTGAATGAAAAATTAGAGGAGTTAAATACAAAAGTATATTGGTTATACCAATTATTAACACATAGTAACTAAGATTGTCAAGTATTAGTAACCATTTTGGTTAATTTTTATTTAAAAAATCGATTTTCTTTACCAGCCCTGTTCTTGATCTTGAGACAGTTAGGAGGCGGCCTTGGTCTTGTGAAGTGGAAGACCAAGACCGATTTTGGGCAACACTAATTGCAGTACTACGCGAATATCTTTTTCGCACGACTCCAAAAATAATCTTTGAGACCCAGTTTATAAACTGTTTCAACATAAATGTAAAAAGAAGTATCATTCGTTTCAAATCAAAATCGAAATTTTGATAAGCTTAACACTTATAAATTGATAGTACATAACATTGATACATAAAACAATTTAATAGAAATAGTTACTATATATCTAGACACGACAATGTGGGACGAGCAAGGTCAAACATGCGATATTGATCGAAATTCGAAATTTTCATAACGATATTACAATGTCTATAAAGATGTTTGGGTTTTGAAGTTTATTAAACGATTTCTAATAGTTTTAATGCTAACATTTTGATAAATCTCAGTTGGGCAGTTATTGTTTTCAGTAGGTTTTAAAACAAATACATTTTTTTTTTTCAATTTAATAACCTACAGCTGATGATAAAATTTATTAGTTAACATTTTCATTTTTTTTTTTAATATAATTTTAATATCATGATATCTTATGTCAATAGGATGGAAATTGACTAAATATAACTATCTATGAATAATTATATATACATGTATTACTTATTAAATATCTCTTGTAGATAAGTCGAGTATTTTTATTCAACATGGATTGTAAATATTCAGGTAGCAGTCATTATAAAGTTTTTATTGATGCCCTGATGATGACCCACAGGTTTGGGTTGAAACGTCGGCACCAATAAAAACTTTGTAATGACTGCGTCCTAAATATTTATCACCCATGATATGTAGAACAGTCGACTAAGTTTTTTCAATTATTTTTATTAATATTAAAGTTTTTATTAGTGCCGACATTTCAACCCAAACATGTGGGTCATCATCAGGGCGTGTTTCAAGCACTGAAGGTATTCAAATACTTAAATATGACCCACATGTTTGGGTTGAAACGTCGGTACTAATAAAAATTTTATGATGACTGCGTCCTGAATATTTTTCACCCATTAAACGTTGTTACTAAGAAAAAAAAAAACATTCAAGTTACTCCTATCACTAAACGTCGTTTACCATTCGATTCAGCGAGACAAATTACAAAGAATATGAATCCCATATAATGAAGGGAGGATCTGATTGAAAAACCCATGATCAGTGAATCGAGCGTCTCGTCGCACAGTGGGTTGGAATCAAGTAAACTCTCTCATGGGAGAAAAGAACAACTAAATTTATTAAACTTACTGAAAAAAAAAATAACTACTACAGTTACGAAATGTAAAAGTAATGTTGTAATTTATGTAAGTTGTAACAATGAACAATCAGTTATCGTCACATCAACCACTGACGCAAGATCCAGATAAATCAGTATTCACGGAAAAGAAGAGTTGGCAGGAATTCTTCTGCACTTACGTTCATTATTCCGATCAATGCTCAAATCACTTTTCCTCACGGCTCTTTTCCGAGAAAGGTATTTTTGATAAGGAAATGTCAATGTGTAAAATAATTAATTTAATGTATTTTTTTTTATTGAATAAGTAGCGATGGTTTTCCCTATCTAACTGATAAGTCTCCTTTCGTATTCTATTACCTTTTACTATAGATATATTTCAGATTTTTCCGTGAAATTTATTAATTTAATCTTATAAATATTTTATGCCGGTCAGTCCTGGATATAATAATGGCTTGATTTCCGATTTTGCTAACAGATATTTCCTCCATTGTACAATAAATGAAAATCGAGATAATAAAATGAAAGAAACAAATATATATATATATATATATATATATATATATATATATATATATATATGAATAATGAGATAATGATGAATAATGAGAGATTGCCATATTTTCACCCAACTATGGTAGGTTGAAAAACAGGTTTGTCTTGAACGCTTGCAGGTAAGTAATTAATCAAATTACACAGCGAGATCCTATGAATGTTTTTAAAAAATAATTGGAATTCAAAATAATGAATATACACTGTGTCTCGTAAAAAGAGAGAAATGTTTAAAAGTTTGATAGTAGATCAAACTTTTAATCAAGATCTACAAAAAAGTTTATTTAAACAACTGCCAAATTT
This sequence comes from Nezara viridula, assembly GCA_928085145.1. Lineage (NCBI taxonomy): Eukaryota > Metazoa > Arthropoda > Insecta > Hemiptera > Pentatomidae > Nezara > Nezara viridula. The sequence goes on along the minus strand of OV725083.1, from coordinate 29,385,672 downwards.
CCATCAGAAAAGTAGGAAAATTAAGACTTTTTTTTATAAGCAAATCACGTTTTTTGTCGAATTGGAAGCGATAACTTACAAAATAATTGATTTAAGTAATCAAACATTACTCCATAGTAAACAAGACAAAATTTACTTTAAACGAAATTAGAGTTTGTCATTGTGGGCGGGGTGGCCGAATCGGCTAAAGCGTGTTGCCGCGAGTTGCCCCGCAACTCGATATATGAAGTTTTGAGAGACAAAAATAAGTACGAGTTAAGGTCCCAGTGCCGAAGGGGATTTTAAATTCCCCGCCCTCACCCTCCGGCCCGGGGAAATCCCGTATAGGCTAAAATGGGGAGGTAGGGAAGAAAAAAAAAAGAGTTTGTCATTGTTAAAACTATTACAAGAGAAATATTGGACGGACAAAACAGCTATGTTCAGTTTTAAAAAAGTCATAAATTTATTTATGATTTTTTTTAATCATATTTTAACTGTACTACATTAACCTTTTTCCCCTTTAAGAAAAACTATCTCGGTTAGTAGGCTTTAGGAAAAAGTTTGAGATAATAAATAATTTATTTAAAGTAAATTTCATCTAGTTTACTATGGAGCAATGTTTATTAACTGAAATCAATTTATTTTATAAGTTCGAAAAACGTTACTCGCTTAAAAAAAAACAACACAAATCTTAAATTTTATACTTTTCTGGAGAAAATCGAGCAATTGTTTATATAAAATTTTTGTAGATCTTGATGTCTGCTATCAACCTTTTAAATATTTCTCTCTACATACGGGACACCCTGTATATTCTATGGTATTTTAGTTATTATCAATTTTTTGCTGATATGTTAATATGTCGTGTTAGTTGTTATTATTAATTAAATTTGTTTTAGGTTATAGTATATGATGAGGTTACATAGTTTTCTCCATAAAACAATAATGTTTGTCGTACATAGAATACGCATAAATCTAAATCAAGTTTCGCTAAATAAAATAGTATTTATTGTGTCGATTCTGATTAGTAAGTGTCAACCAAATGTTATGAAATAAGTATCAGTAGTGAATATTCAAATAATTTTTTAAAAGGAAAGATATGAGCGTGAAATGTATCGCTTTCTGCCGAGATTGAAAAATATACTAAAATCAGAGAAATAAGTTATTCCACAAGAGAAGTGTCATCGTCTGTCACAAAAGGCAAAGCGGGTTCGAGAACCTCAGGAGTTACATCGTGCACGATGGCGATTTATGCTAAGAGTTCGCAACTATACTTCAAGAAATTAATTTACTTTAACTCTGATGAAGAGGGAATGACTGTGATCGCGTTCGATTATTGTAGAGAGAACTAAACGCTCGAAGAGAATCAAACGATTGGCCTGTCAGAAGACTCGAGAAGTCAACAGGCATAATATAAAAAAAAAAAAAACAAGGTATTCCAAATTCTGTTCACATCCAAAAAGCTGCGAAAATTAGGAACGAGTGAAAAAAATTATAATACGGTGGGCAGTAAGGTTACGTGTGGCTGATCAAGCAGACATTGTCCATTCTAAAAAAAAAAAAATTTCTCGAATTCCATCAAGTATTTCCTCTAACATATACGCTAACCTATTTTCCTTAATACGTCTGTATATCAGAAACCGCACGTTTTATTTCGTTACACGTTTGAGGAAAGTTATGGATTGGTAAAACAATTATGAAAGCTATTAGGTATCAATTATATACAATTACATCAACAACCTTCAATAAATGCTTTCGCTTACGGATTAGAAAACGTACTTTCCTTTATCTACTCTATATTTAATACGGTAGTACATATTCTAGCGATAGATTTTGATGAATGAGGTAACAAAAGAAAAGAAATTTCACGGAGAAGTGACGAATCCCAATTTCAAAATTGAGTGGTTTCAAAGTAATCAAGACCCGGTTAGTTCCAACGGAACTACCTTGCTTGGTAATTTCAAATTTGGATTTAAAGTCAGAGATCACTCGAAGATGATCCCCCTAAATAAAACCGAAAACATTTTTAGCTGTATACACCCCTCCCCAATGTTTCCCATATAATGGCTTCGAATTACGGTGATGGTATATTTATACTATCATTATATGTGGTCATAGGATTTTAGATTGTACTCGAAATGTTAATGTTAATTTTATTATGATAAATTTCAAGTATTGTTTTTTTAAATAAAAATTGTGAGTTTTTTCTCCTCTCCTTTGCATTTTAGGCTATATGTGTATTTTCCCGGGCGAGAGTTGAAAAACAAATAATCCCCCAATGTCGCAGTTGTGCTCCGGCACGTTATAATATGAACTTCATCAACATATTGGTCTTGAAAATAACAAATCCATTACATAGGACTCTATCTACTTACTAGCAGATATATCAAAATTTGTTTAGCGGTGTCCTATCTTGGTCTGTGACACAAGCAACTACATTCCTTCACCTCCTCGCCCCCAATAATTTTCTTAAGTCAGCGCCTTACTTATCTACAGCGCCTTACAATCTATTTATGGGACAACCTTCATTGTACTAATATACTATTGTACTATATTACTGGTAGAAATATCTTACTTCAACTGCTATTTCCTGTTATTAGAAAATTATTTCTGTGCAACCTGAAATAATATAACATTTTGTAAAGTAATATCTATTATGTCAGATATTTTAGTACTATTATCAATTAACAGTCATACTGTAATCAAATAATTATTTATCAAGTCTATTATATGTCACAGTATGGTCTGTTTTAAACGAATGATTTCATTCCCACTTTTTTTCTTCATTCTGGATGGGTTAATTGCACCGGTCCAATGTCGATTTTGACTAAATCCGTCTTCTTTTCTTTTTTAAAAAAAAAAGACTGAACTCCCAAAACGGGTTCTTCTGAGAAGTTTTTTCGCCAACTACTAATCATAGACCTTGAAATATAGATAATTACGATACCGATAAAAATGGCGAGGAACCCATGCTAGCAGGTTTTGTTGGTTTGATATTATATCATGTGTTAGTTCATGATCGTATGCAATAAATATTTAATGCTGATAATTGAAAAACTGAATCCATTAAAATAAAAAAAAATATATATATACACACACATACATATATATATATATATATATATATATATATATATATATATACATTTTCTTTGTATGAAAAATGTTTTTAAGGTCCATTACCGTAGTCTTTATATATATATATATATATATATATATATATATAAATGTTTTAAGGTCCATTACCGTAGTCTTTATATATATATATATATATATATATATATATATATATATATAAAGACTACGGTAATGGACCTTAAAACATTTTTCATACAAAGAAAATGTACTTACTTATCTAATAAAAAACATTGGTTATATTATTAGCTAAGTTGAATTCTATGAATATTTAATGTTGGAGTATTAGTCAGGTACATATCTACCATTATACGTTGCGGGTTCTGGTAAAAATATTTTGTCTCACACAATAGTGCATATAAACATACGAGTGAGGCCCCAAAGTATGTTCCTCAAGTCTTCTAGTTTTCCTCTCTTTCTCTCCCATATGATTCATTGTGTACAGAGGACTAATTGGGACTGAAAACATTAAAGAATTGTTTCATAAGATTTATATTTGGTGTTGCCTAACGCTCTCCTCACATGGATCAGAGGTATTCCAAACAAGTCTCGTTATTTCCGAATTGCCGAAGAAAACATCTCCTTGGAGCCTTCCTATTCCAATTCTTGAGAGCAAACAGACCATCCTATATTCTTGACCTCTTCACTATGTCTTCTTCTATCCAACCCTTAAACTCGAGATCTCACACTTCCCATTTGTGTAGGACCTCTCTGTCGTGTAGGACACTTCTTTTAAAATTCTCTGTCTACCTTCATTCATAAAACTCCTCCCCAAACTTCATTCGAACTACTACCAATCATCCACCTACCTAAATGTAAAGAAGAAATACCTATAAAAATGCAAGAATGCATATATTTTTGTGTTTATATGAATCTTCACATTCCTTATTTACTTCAACTATTTAATAAGAAGAAGAAAGTAAATTTTATTCTGGGACGTTTAGTTCTCTAAGAACAACAAACTTGTACAATGACAATTACATTATAACATGAATTTGGATTGCAAATAATAATTAGGATACAAAGTTGTGTAACATTAAAATTAAAATGTGCTACTCTAAATATACATATAACATGATCATATGTATTAATTATAGGTAAACTGGTGTTCGTGTTATGACCAAAAAAAAAGTTTAAATAAAAAAGCTAATAAAATAAGTTTTAGTGAATATAATTCCCTATAGGAATTTTTTATTTATTGGGCGCCTGGCTTACCAACCTTTTATCTCTAACGAGATAAATATAGAGAATATAAGTTACTCACCTATTATTTGGCCATGATTAATCATTTATCCTACCATGCTAGCTCAAGTGAGAATTACTATATACATTTAAAGATAAATAGGAAGATATTTAAGATAATAAAAATAACAAAAAAAGATACTTATTCTATATACAGTAGTATGGCATGCCACATCCAAACATGAAGAAAGGATAGTCAAGATACAAGAGATATAAGATGTAAGAGCACATGCACATGCTAAAATATGAATTAGTAATCAGGGACAGGAAACAAAAGAGTGAAGTTTTTTTTTTTACCAATGCTTCCTTAATCTTGGTTACAGTGTGTTTAAATATTTGCAGAAAAAACAATATAAATAGTTTTTTTTTTTTTTTATTTCTTTATGACTTTTACAACTGTATTACATAAATACATCAAGTAAATCTGGACATAATTGATATAATGACATGAATACACTTGCTGAGTAACTACCCAATGGTAGCACTCTAATGATATGACTACATTAGGAGATCACGGGGCCATCTTCTTTTCAGACGCCTCGGAGGGTTATCAGGAATTGAAGAGGAAGCAAGGTTAGAAATGAGAGGGTTGGGATGATTCTGAAGTTTATTATGGAAGGATAGGTATCTGGATTGGGCCAGATCTGAAGAGAGAGAAACACTTTATTTTCATAAAATATAAAATATAAAGGATTGCTGCCCAATTACATTGGGTTGCTATACACACAGCATACTCTTCTATCCTTAAGACAATATATGAACTTATATATAAATATACAGAAGTATTAGTTAATATTAGTAAAACAGAAATATATATATATATACATTTTTATTATTTTATTTATCCTTATAATTTTTTTTTTTTTTTTTTTTTTCCTTTTTCCCTCTTCTCATTGTTCATGCTTTTTTTTTTTTTTTTTTTTTTTTTTATTTAACATTAAGTTTCCCTTTCTCTCACTTCTCTCTCTTTATCGCTATTGTTTTCAATTATTCACTAAAAAAATAAATAAACAAATACATAAATTAAAACTCTCGGGCTAGCCATGCACGTGGTGGTGAATGATTCCCAGGGAGTCGAGGACTATATTTTCAGCCAACCTCGCTACGTCCTTAATGTCGACACCTAGTTCCTCGAGGAAGCTCCTTGTTCTTTTTGGGATAGTTCCACGAGACCCAAACCAGAGGCCTCTCACGGTGAACTCTCTCTCTCCGAAGGTCTCACGGAATTTCTCTTTTAGGAAAGGGATACATTTATCGTACGTGTTCTTCTTTTCCCTTTCCACTTCACCCGCCTGATCGAGGTCATTGCTCTCAAAGCGGACAGTTGGATCCAAGATCAGCGCTGTCCTTCCTGTCTTGGGAAATGCGACGATATCAGCGTATCTCGTAGAGCCCTCACTATCGATGCAATATACCTCGTCTAAGCAGGTGAATTTTTTTTCCCTAAGGAGCCTCATCAATTCGAACTTGACCCGGTGGTGACGACGTGTTATGAGGAGGGAGTTGTTGGGGCATTTTCCCAGCACATGTGCTGGTGTTTCAGACTCTCTGCCGCATTTACGGCAGAGGGACCCAACTTCTCTGACCTGTCCGCTGACTCCTGGGACTCCACGCAGGGGTGCATAATTAATGTTTAGTTTTAGGGCATTCGGCCATTCAGACCCAGAAAGTACTTGCTTTTCGTAGATGTATCTATTCGCTTTCGGGGTCTCTTTAAAATGGCGAACACCAATACCCTGCCACCTGCAGTTGGCCCATTCCTCAAATGCATTTTCTCGTAGCGACTGCCGTAGAGCTTTCACATTTCGATGACCCTGATCAACCCCCAATCTCTCGGCACATTCAGCAATTTCAGCCGAATAATCGAAGGTAGACTGAAAAAGGGCATCTGGTACATTGGACAGTCGCTGAGCAATGGACCAATGTTGAAGAGGAGCCTCCCATTGGCAGCGGATTAATCCCAATCCTCGGTATCTCCTGGGGGCATACAACATCGCTGTGGAAGTGTTCGCAGGCAGTCCAATAATGGCCTTTACGCTCCTGCGAATCATAGTGTCGATGCCCTCCAGTATAGCAGGACGTAGCTTTGTTAGGGGCGCAGTTTGGAGAGGGTAAGTAAGACCCGGGAACAGATATTGATTGACAATGTTGAGTTTCTGCTCAGGTTTAAGTAAGCAAGAGGTTACCAGCTTGTTTAGATTATCATTCAATTTAGTCACCGAATCTTCGTTGAATTGCAGCTCTCCCGAGAATGTACATCCTAAATACTTAATCGCATCTCCATTCTTCAATGTTTGGATGTACTCACCATTCTCAAGGGAGAGCACCGTAGTTTCCAGCTCTCCTTTATTTACAACGATGCCCATACTTTTTAGAGGATTTATAGCCAGACCAATTTCTTTAAATGTTCTTTGTATGCTGTCAATCACTCTTTCTGCAGCCCCCTTGTCACGCGCCGACACTGCCTGGTCATCCGCGAAACCTGTGAGGACCACACAATCTTGCTCATTCCTTAATTTGTATCCAAATTTCTTGGAAAAGTCCTCGTCACACAGGTCGCGGTAGAGATGATCGATGGCCAGGTTGAAGAGTGAAGACGACAGGGGGCCACCTTGGGGTACACCGCGCAGCACTTTGATCTGGCTAGTTGCATGGACACCGTTGCCAATCTTTATGGTGTTCGTGCTAAGGAGAGCTGATATGACATTTGTAAGATTCGGTGACACACCTCTCGCTTCTAAGGAGCTTACGATGTGTTTGTGCCCAACATTGTCAAAAGCACCGACAACGTCGAGGAAAACTATCGCACAGTCATTTTTCATTTTTTGTGCATCTTTTAATACCGCGTCGATGATCCTCGCGTTGACGTGCGTTCCCGGGAGGCCTTTTATAAAGCCTCTCTGACTCTTGTGGAAGGTGACCTGCTTTCTTAACTCGTAGTCCAGAACCTTCTCTATGATTCGGCGCACAATCGAGTATATGGTGATCGGTCTCCAGGTAGAGATATTGTTTATATCACCTTTGCCCTTATATATCAATATTGTGCGCCCTTGTCGAAGTGGTTCGGGAACATAGGCCACCTTCAGCATTATCTCTGCAATCGTTTTAATAATGCTTGATACCTCAAAATATTTTATTGTGCGGATCAGAACTCCATCAGGCCCCGGCGATGTGTCCATTGATGTTGATTTAATGGCTTTCCTGATGGCTTCTATCTCAATGGACAGCAAATCCGGCATCGGGGTACACTGTTCGTAATCCGCACGCCCGCAGAGATTTTCGTTCTCAAAGAGGTCTTTATAATGCCTCTCGATATCGGCCATTTTTAGAGGACACCGTTTAGGAGCGTCGGCATTCATTACAGTTTGCACAACCTTTTTTCTTTTATTATAATAATTATATTGGGCAACCTCGTACTGATACTGCTCTTGCCGACGACTCCTGTCTACTTTGTTTGCCCTCTGCGGATTTGAGACTTGTCCAGCACCCTTGTCAGCCATTTTCATTTTATTTTTTTTCCTCATCCTATAAAATTTTACGGCTGGGTGCTGGGGACCTGGCAGTTCCGCATTAATGACTTTGAGGAACTTTAGGAACTTGCCTACGGCCTCATCAAAATCCGCAGTATTCACCATTTCTTGCTTTAAAAGGTTCTTGAACGTAGTAGACCATTCAACAATGTCCTCTTTTATTTTTGATGACTCACCCTCTCCATTTCTAGGACCTATCACGTTCTTTACTATGCCCCTCATTGTATTATTATTCGCCTCCCTGGGATGTTTTTTTGCAATGTGGGTTCCGAGACCTCGTTCGCCCTTAAAAGAAAGCCCGCATATCGGACAAACTTTATCATCAGGGCGTAGAGCTTCATTTTGCCGCTCACTAAGTACCTCTGCGACATTCAGCGGATCATTTGGCAATCTGGGAAAGACATCATCTATCGACACCGTCTTTCCCAATACCACACCTTCTGTGTCAGGCCATTCCACTTTAACAAATTTATTATCTCCGCCTCCTGCAGTAGCCACAGACATCACAGAGGCAACAACCGCCTCTTGAACAGGTCCTCCAGTTCTCAGAACCCATACCTTTTGTCCAACTTCGATCTTCTTCGTTGGTATTTTGTTCATTGCAATATTTTTTTTTTTCGTTCTAAACTATGCCCACCACGCGCATGATTGAAACAATCTGTGCATAATTAAATAAATAAATAAATACAAAGTTAAAAACTATAAAATTAAGTGTTAAATAGTGTTATAGTTAAAATATAAAATCGATAAAAGCTTAAAAAAAAAATATACATCTATCAAATAAATTGCTTATAAATAAGTTACAATATAAAATCAGTAAAAAGTTTAAAGTTAAAATTTAAGTACAAGTTAAAAATAAGTGAAAGTTAAAATCTAAAAAAGTTAAAATCTAAGAAAGTTAAAAAGTTAAAATCTAAAAAAAAGTTAAAAAGTCAAAGTCTAAAAAGGTTAAAATCTAAAAAGGTTAAAATCTATAAAATAATTTCCTAAAATGAGTTAAAATGTAAAATCAATTAACTGTTAAAACGTTAGAATCTAAAAGAATAAATAAATAAAACAATAAAAATAGTAATTGCCTAAATCAGTTAAAAATCAAAAGATAAAAATTTAAGTAGTTATAATCTAAAAAAAAACAATATACAAACCTATCCACATCACATTATCAAACCTAATATATAAAATAAATTACAAAATATAGGATCATTAAATACTTTTAAAAAAAGAAAAAATTCAGTTCAGCAATAGTAAAAAAAAAAAAAAAAAAAAAAAAAAAAAAAAAAAAAAAAAAAATGTCCACTTTAAAACGTTCTATTAATAATAAATTATGATAGTAAAAACTTATTTTTTTCTTTTTATATTTTTGAGAGAAAGGGAAATACAACAGTGTTTAATAGAATTCTATTTAATTTTACTATTGTATATTTAAATATTCTACCAAAGATATGATATATTAATAGTCCAACCGGTCCGGCCGTCACAACAAAGGATGAGACTATGTTTGCTTAATATACCAGAATGTAGACTGTTTACCAGGGGGTCGTCGTAATCCTGCAGCTTTGCAAACCAGCAGTTGGTATTAGCAATTGTTTACCATCAGAGTTCTTGTCAATGGGAATCCCCTCCACGGCATCAGCTCTGGTGGCTCCTCCAAATGGCTGCCTTCTCGTCTAAGTTAAGATTTCAAATAACTTCGAAGTCAATCGTCCGAATTTGACGAAATTTTAGAAACTGATACTTCAATATACTAACTAGATATTTTAGTAATTTAAAACTCACTGAAACTTGGAAGTTAAGAATAAAACTAATTGAAGTACAGACACGATCTGTTCACTAAGACCGAACAGGCTAGACTAAGATTCAGGAACATTAAGATCTTTATGGATAATTTTCTTGTCGTTTCAGTCTAGTATGAGGATTTTACGAAGGATTTTGGGTTGTAAGGATTGGATGCGAGAGGAATTCGATGGTTTAGTGGAGCCCCATAGCTCAACTCCGTAAGTCCAAATAGGTCTTATTATAGTCAAGTATATGAGTCTTTTGTAATTAATGGGAAGTTTAGAGCGTTTGTCTAGTAAGTGCTGAAGTAATCGGAAACGTCGAGCGGTTTCTTGTCGTTTCAGTCTAGTATGAGGATTCCAAGTTAGTCGTTTATATAAATAGTAGGTTTGAATTAACAGTGGAATCAAATTGATAACATATTTAATTCTTATAAATATTCGGAAGATTGGTGGCTGAGGAGATGGAGAAACAATTTTTTTTTCAAATGAAGAATTATGAGGTTTTACGTTTGGAGGTTGGTAAGGAATTGCAAAACAAAGGTAGCACGTATCATAAAGGATTTTTTTTTTCAAAATAAACACTTTTATGAGAAGGAGTATACAGGTTTGTGGGGCGGGATGTCGCGCTGAAAGAATGAACAGAGGAACAAGGAGTGAACAAGTCAAGAAGGTGAGATGGCTTCTTGGTTGTAAAGGTTCGGAAAAGAAATACACTTATGAAATATTGCTGTTGAGAAACTGGATATAGCCACTTCAACCCGGAATACCAACTGGAGACGTGGGAGCGCCTGGAAGACTCCGCAGATGTACCTAATGAAACAATTCATTAGCCTTTTCAGTCTAACCCCAAGTCCACTAGACAGCCCACCGTATGCAAGGAAGCCATAATCGAAGTTCGGAAAAATAAGAGAGGAAACCAGAAGCTGGCAGGTATTAAAAGAAATAGAATCTCGGAATGTAGGAAACTGTTTAAGAGTATTATTTATATTATTTTTTAATAATAACTATTTATGTTATATTTTTGTAATTTTATTTCACCCAATTTTATCACGTCATTAATTTAATTTGTCCTTAGTTATATAATTTAATGTGATTCTTATCAATGCAGTAATGTAGCAAATGCTGGTTTTAATGCAAATTTTGTTATTTTAGGAGACAAATGCCCCAGAATAAAAATAAACATATGTAATGCGCGCACAGCACCAGATTTTTTGTTTATTTAATAATTTTTTTTATCCTACCATACCAACATTATGAGATTTTTTTATTTACACATTTTCATGTCCCTAGTCATAGCATGAGTATGCACATATTAAAATTAATTACTTGGTTAAACACATTTTGAGCAGACAAATATTCAAACTTTTCAGTTATATAATAATAATACAGTGTATTAACAAATGGCCTGGTAACATGTAACAATGTGAGATAAACTAAAAATGACATGATAACGATCAAAATGATGATTTTTTAAATAAAACAGTACTGATGTATAAGTAATACTGATCTTTCATTTTAAATGTTTATTATATGGATATTTTGGAGTTCTAGCAATGGCCAGATTCTCCACTCAAGTCATGAGTGTCTGTGGCTGTAGCGCTCTTACTCATCCTCCGCTGGTTTAAAATACCAGTGAAGTGGCTGAGGGAGAAGCGTAGGGATCTCCTAAGCCTCCCTTTTCCCTCCACATGTGGAGGGGACAGGATTGGTTCGGAGATCACCTGGCAAATTGTAAATAATGTATGTTTTATATAAGGTGTTTGTTTTACTTTCATTTCTATTTTTATTTACTTATGTGTATATATATATATTTTCTTTTTCTTTACTCTTTTGTTCTTTCTTCTTATTCTTTTGTTATTACTTTATTTATTTATATTTTTGTATATACGGTATGAATGCAATCTCTGAACTCTATTATAAGTGTCCTTAACTGTGACAAATTGTAATATTTCTGAATAAAGTGTTTTAATAAATGTTTATAATATCAATGTATTGTTTTATAAAAAAAAATTATACTAAACAAAAATATGACGTTTAGGGGAAAAATACTTATGAAAACATTTTATTTAAAACATATTTATAGTTTAAAATCTTTGCTGTAATTTATGAACGGGTTAATGATGTTCATTATTTAATAGAGCAAAGGTTAATCTCGAGTTGGTACTTTCATCGTCTATGAATTTATCTTTTATATATAATAGGTCATATGTCAGAATCACTGCATTTCTTTTTTCTATTAATGTATTTTTTTTTAAAATCTAGAATATCTGTGCCACACTCTTATCGAATGGCTGTTCATGTTTAAAGATCAAGGTTGTGTATAAGAAACCTTTTATTTTTTTCTTCGAACAAAATCAATTTTTAAAAAAATCGACCAAAATATTGTGATCCATTTTTAAACCAAAATTTAGTAACGAACGGAATTTATCGAAATAATTGACTTAATGACGAAATTAACAACAGAACGTTAAGCAATGTCAGGTTTAGTAAATATTTTTGTAATATCAAAATATATGTATGTATACCTATTTATATTTTTTTCTTTTCATTTTATGATCTCCAATATAAGAATTTTTTATTTTATATTTCATAATATTTTGGGATACAATACTCGACATTCTTTCATATGTATATACTTCTACATTCAATAATTAATGTAAAGTAGGTCTTACTTTGTTTAAAAAATACTACCTTGTACTGTGCACACGCCTTAACCCGCTCGGCCACCCCGCCCCCTAAATTTGATCAATTAGTAAACATTTATTTTTGATTCCTGTATATTCTGTAAAAGAGGGTCAGCCAGGATTATAGCCCCAGGGCTCCAAGTCCGAAAATGGCCAGGCCTAGGCTACATCAATTTTTTAACTTATAAATTTAAATCATAATACAGTATAGATAATATTACTTATATTACATAATATTGTAATATCTTTACATAATATTTTTGTAACATACTTCATAAAAGGCTTCGGTTGGGTTTTAGTGGTGCCCTAGAAAACTGTCCCTGAGATCCTAGGTTTCTCTCCACGGACCTGGTATTGTGAGATATCGAAGGAATTCAACAGGACGACAACCATATGGTCTTCTAAGGTCAGAGCGGTCGAAGAAGGACAAGACTACCTACTAACGAGTTTAGTTATCGCCATCCGATTACCATTTGGATTTTTGTTCCTCATCATCGGAAGAAATTACGGTAATAAGGTCAAACGGAAGAACTCATTTACTCGTGTATCCTTGACCTCTTCCAGTTTTGGACATGTTCGATAAATACTCTACATGCGATGATCTTCCGTTTTAAGGGACAAAATGATAATCTACTTTTCGCCTGCTCACATGACGAAGCTTTTAATTTCTTCAAGGCCTTTATCTACAAAACTCGCGATTGAATTTCCAAAATTCATCGTTAATGAGATCGAGCAATATTCAAAGTTTTTATTAAAAATAATTACTTCCAGTACAAACGATAATGGTTTCTGAATAGTAGTACTGTCGGGCGATTGACTAAGAACCATTATAATGAGACAAAATGTGGTTTGTTGTTTATTGTTAATGTTCTTCATTCCCTTATTTTCTAACACAAATGGTTTAAAATTACAGCGTAAAAAAATAAATATAATACTAGCAACCATAAAGGATTGTTGGGTTTTTCCTAAGGAGTGTATTTTGAGCATCCTGTCGCGTGGTTTGTAGGCGCCCGAAGAAAAATTTTACCAGGCATTCAATCAAACCCTATCAAACCGCCCAGTAGCCTCCGTTGACTCCGCCGCAACTCATTTTTTTTTCCTGGCTTTCCACAAGAAATATAATCAATTTTATCCCTACCCATCAGGCACTATGTCACTTTTAGAACATTGTTAAGTTCACTAGAAGCAAATAGATGACTTTTTTAATACTTATTTTTTTATTTTAGCTATTTTACTTTATGCACTGCGCCTCTCACATACTCTGCGCCTAAATGTGTCGTTAAATACGCAGCTGTATGGAGAGTTACTAATATAGTCTTTTTTACCAAAATATACGATTCTCAGGCCCTTCTTATATTATAATATCGTAGGATTGGAAATTATTTTTCTCCCAGAATTTTAAAAATTCCGTAAGGTCGTTTAGAGATTTTAAGAATTCTGTTTTCAGGAATAGTATTTAATTTAATTGTATAAACGAGCACCTCTTTAGATACCGTATCTTTTTCAATAGATACATATAAATCGGTCAGATTTCTCTTGTCATAACAATGTATATTGCTTCTTAGACAATGACAACAAAACGTGTAAATGCAAATTACAGAAAATATAGCAAAGAAATGATATTTTAAGGAGTTTTCGAATTTTATATGAGTTTATTATGTCTATTGTTTCTGAGAGTGTTTGCGAGAATGGACAACTGGGTTTTGGCAATAGAGAAACTTAAGAAGCGACGTTGGTTCAAACCGGTCTCTTAAAAAAAAAAAAAGGGAGGGGTTGACTTCTATTTCGTGAATGATTCGTGAGTATTGAGCTTCTGACAAGAGCAATAGAACATGGCGTTGTTAAAACTTAAAATAAGTAGTTATTGCACTTATATCAACCAAAACGAATTTCGTTGCGCAATTGAAAAAAACATTTTGCATTATTTGTTTTAGCACTAATAAATGGAAATTCACTTTGTTTGCATTCGAATCAGTTGTTAGGATTACTTGCTCAATATCGGAGAATCAACGACAGATAAAATTACGTAGCGGACTCAAGTGTTAGTGACAGAAGTGGACTGTAAAAACACTAGATGATAAGACTCTTAACATTGAGCATTGCAACGATGTTCTCAATGTCAGTTCAAGTAGGCGAAGGGACCTGAAATCTAACACCTGACTCAGATGAAAAACAGCGGCGAGAATGTTGGGATAAACTGAAATAATAAACACAGCAGCTTAAACTCATAAGTTCTCATGTTGTTTGGGCGCCATTTTAGTGAAACAGTGAGTCCTTGTAATGATAGCGTCCTGAAGAACGTGATGAATTTCGAGGAGATTACAAGAAATTACAACAGACTAAATGTTGGTGAACTTCAACAGATTGGTGACAATGTCGTGGATTTATGTTTTTTATTTATTATGAAATATCTCTTAACGGTAAATACAGGTATCCGATACACTCCAGATCTGGTGTATCCGAACTACGGCCCACGATGGTATCTTTGATTACATGATAATATTTTAAAAACAAATGTGAAACTTAACAAATATCTTACAGAAGTGTTACTGCAACATTCATTTCACGTTTTTTTCTCTTATAAAAATTAATTCATAGCTGAAGTCTCATTTATAGGTCATCACTTTTTTTTTTTTCATGATAAACTATAGCCTGCGAAACTTAGCTGGAGGTCTCAATGCGGCCCGCGGGACAAAAGGTTTGTAGACCAAGTAAGTTGTTAGACCAGAGAGCTCTAGACCATGGGCGTCGTTCTGCCTCAATTGAGAAGAGACTCATTGAAACTTCTCTTAGCGGACACTTCTCTATAACGAATAATTCTATAAAATCAAATCAAATTTTAAATAACTCTATAGTATAAAAGTCTTCCGAACACCGAACGCTCCCTATAACGGACGCGGATGGGCATGATGCAAATATTTTGGTTGATGAGTATCTCTATGAAGGAGAGCAGAAAACAAGCGAAGCGCATATTCTAAGAACATCAATTTCGCTTTTAATTTATTTTGTTATTAAACTTTCAGATTATGTATATGTACTTTAAACATATGCGATTTGCGGTCTTTACTGATTTTGATCTGATGAAATATTAAGCAAAATTAGCGTTTATATGGCGTTTTCCGCAAGCTCTAATTGATGTTCCTCTTTGGGTTGAGGGTTGGACCGCTCGGGGAAACATGTGCAATCCAACCACAACTTCATTTTCAATCGTTTGTATTCGCCTTAGTTTGTGTAATGTGTAAACGCGGCTTAAAACGAATTGATTTTAGACAAGTCTTCACGGTATCATATAGGAATTGACACCAAAGCTCTCAACTTAAAATTACTTTTTTTGGAAAATTTAGAACATCTAACTTCAAAGAGATATGGATGAAATTTAACGTAAAACCTATTATATACGATAGATGTATAAAGAAAAATATAACAATATTTCCTGGAACCTTATATTATCACCACCAGGGATTATGTTAAACAAATTATGTGTGTTAATTATTCAACCCAGATAATCCTCAAATGCGTTCCTGCAGTTGGACGGATGACTCACAACTAATTATTTTAAATGCACCCGATTAAGAGCTAAACTAAATACAGGCTGTCTAATGAACTATTACATGCCGCAACAAGATGAATGTGGTATTAATTCCATAGATTAATTTTTTAAAATATTTTACTGCATTTATTTATTTCTCAACTCATAAGCATAAAAATGCAATTTATTTTAATTTTTTTTAGTATTTCTTCCGGAAAATATTCACATATACTTCTCGACCTGTCAAATAAAAAAAAGAGTAAGAATATTTCTATGAATAAAAAAAAAATAAAAAAAAATATCAAACACTTGAATTATTGGAGCTTGGCTTCTCGTAAGTATAATTTTGTAAAATTTTCAACAAGGTTTGAAATCGATAATTGTTTTCCACAAAATCAAGTAATAATTATTTTAATTTAAATCATGCCTGATTTATGAATACAGATTTAAATCAATCTTTGATGTTTATTGATTCGATTAAAAATAATGATAATTTACTGAGTGATGCGGCATAACATAAATAATAATGATTAAAATGTGATTAAAAAAAAAAGTTGAACAGAAATAAATAAAAATTACCATTTAAATAAAAATTAATATATTAATAGGTATGTACCCGATACGCAGATTACTGTTGAGAGGGTCAGGTTGCAAGCTAAATTTCTAAAATTAGTAAAATTAGCTCTGTTGATAATAGTAGACATCAATATTCTCCACATACTACTCGAATTTTGAGTATCATAGAATTATATCATATAAATTATACAAAAAAATTTACATTTTCTTAAAAAGCTCCACAGAAACTGTTAAAATGGAACTTTTAAAATAAGTTCCATAAACGTTTCAATCCCTGTTAATTGTTTTTATCTGAATTGAGTTGATGTTTGAGTAATTTAATTTTTTTATGTATCAGTTTACGTGTGTAAGTACCCCGCCATTTTTCAAGTATTAGGGCTTTCTGTCTCCTTTGCTATATTTTGATGAATTAAATTTGGAAAAAAAATATGAAATATTTAAAAACTGAAGATTAAATTTTGATTCCATTTCCTCCGGCAAATATTATGAAAAAAATTAAATCATTTTTCATATTCTTTCAAAACATAAATAGTATGAGTTCACGATACCCATTACGCTGCCTTTACCTGAAATAGTTAGAACATAGATAAGGTAAGAGGTCAAAGTTAATGTAAGAAGGAGTAGACTTCAACTTACAAAAATATTTTTAGGTCAAAAGTTTATGTTTTAGAAAAAAATGACGATATGAGCTCATACAAGAACGACAACATGTGATAGGGTTATCTCGGTCACATCATCAGGCGTGGCAACATATTGCTAACACGCGACCAAACAACCTTGAAAATATATTTTATATGTATATATATATATATATATATATATATATATATATATATATATATATATATATAATTTTTGTTTTCCTGTTGGTACTATAAATCATGTATATGTGACTTCGCTCGCGAGATATGTTCTTCTTACAGAGGCATATAGCTTGCTAGAGAACAGAAATCCGAACCGAATTAATCATCTCTGTTAAACAATCGGTTATAAATAAGATTACGGAAAACCTCGAATTTCACGAATTTCGTCGAGACCTTGTCTACCGAAGATTGTTCGACAGTTGATCAAAGTCCATCATTAATTAGTGCAATGGATAACGGGATCGATCAATGGATCTAATCAATTATTTAACGAGGAGAATGGATTCAAATACGTCTGAAACATCTTAATCTTCAGACATAAATAATCAATTGAATGAATTTTATCAACTACTTAATAAGACTGTTGCCCTCATTTTCTTTACATAAATAGGTTATCATCATATATCTTGGAAATCGGGAAAATGTTGAAATTATAACATCGATGAATGTTCATCATTTTTTTATGTTGATATAATTTCAAGATATGTATAAATGCATTAGATATCATTTTCTTCCTGTTTGTTCCAAAAATAGATATCAACGAATTACTTAAACATTTTCGAACGAAAATCACCACAGACGCAGATTCGAGATAGTCCCGAAACCTTTTGTGAAGTAAGTATCGAGTAATTTTAAGTTTTTATGTTACCAAAATGTTATTTGACAATTATTTCATAAATTGAGATTCAAGATACCTCTAGCAAGCCGATTAAAGTTTTAATCGCCATATCGAATCTTCTACCTTTAATAGTCAAAATATTATTTCATATTCTTAATTTCCTACATCAAAATGAAACATTACCCAACATCATCTGACTTTATTTGCCACAACAATCGGCTGTAATGAGTTTTAAAAGGCCGAATCATTGTAAAGTTTAAATATCACGATTCTAAATGAGATCTTAATCAATATATCGGAATTGGTAAACATATCCTTTAGATTTTTTTGTTTATTGTTATGTCTCTACCATAAAACTCTTACCTGCCGAATAAATAGCTAAAATGGATTGTTTATCGTATTTGTAATATATCAACAATTTCAGTAATCTCTTGTTAAAATTAGATTAATATTGTGTTCGGTAGTCTAATGTGAATGTGGAAGAAAATATCATTCATTAGCATGATATAGCATATTTTTATGCATTAATTTAAAAAAAAAAGAGCGTGCTGCAGAAGACAATAAAAAAAATTGCAGTGTTTACGGAGACGATGTCTTTACCGAAAGCACCTATCATAATTATTTGGCAAAATTTCGGTAGGAAAATTTTTATATTAATGGCATTGCACGGTTTGGTTGTCATTTAAACCAAAAATCTTAAGCCATTGTTGAATAAAATCCCACTCAATCAGATGGGATAGATTGCTATGGCTCTAGGTGTGTCCCACACAAGAGTAGAAAACCATTTGCACAAGCTCGGCTATATGTCCAGGCGTAATGTTCAGGTCCTCCCACCATCTTACCAAAGTTAACTTGGCAACACGCATTTCCGTTTGTAATTTACTAAGGAAACAACAAAACGACCCAGTTAAAACGTCAAAACTTGGAATGCATCTAAAGAAGACTGCTTTTTCCATATGGTGAGATTTGTAGGGTGTTATTTTCCAAGAGCTATTTCCTTCAGTAGTAAAAAAATTGATGAATCACGTCGTAAAAAAAAAAAAAGATTAGACCTGGCAAATCGGGAGAATATTTTCTAACAAGACAACGCGAGGCTCCTCACATCATTGGTCACTTATCAAGCTTTGGATGAGGCATTTTGCCCCACTCTCCCTATTTACCAGACCTAGATCCCAAGCGACGTCCATTTATTTCGTTCTCTGCAGAACTCTTAAGCAATTTCAAAACGAACGGGACACCAGAAACCATTTAAATCAGTTGTTTTTTTTTATAATAAACCCTAAACTTTTTATGAACGTGGAATAATATTCAATACATTACAGATTAAAATACATTTTATGCCTATTATACCCTGATTTTATTTCACACCGAAAGATCTTATTTGCCAACCCAATATTTTAGGTTGAATTAGGGGGTATCAAATTCGACAAATATTTCATGTCTATTTATATATCCGCATTATACATACATATATATATATATATATATATATATATATATTATATATATCTAACCGACGTGATCACTATATATATATATATATATATATATATATATATATATATATATATATATATATATATATTTTTTACATAAGCTACTTTCTTAAACATGATAAATATAATTTTGTTTTAAATATTTGATGAAACTGCATGGTAATTTCTTGTGTTTCCTCATCACGTTCAGTACCCCTATCGATCAAAGATTAACCTTTCATTTTCTCTATCCTTAAATTGCAAACCTCGTTTTTGACTTATACATTTTAATAAATCCTGCACTAGGAAAATGTTTTAAAATATTCCTCGTTCCTTACACGATTTAATTATAAAAATTCCTAAGAAAAACCAAATAAAAAAACTGACTTCATTTCCAAATAAAGTATCGGTGCATTTTTTAATCCGTAAAGGCCATTTTTTCTGTCACATAAACTAAACTGTATACCCGCTTCGTGATCACTATGGCGCAAATGTTTCTGGAAATGTCCTATCAATTCTATAAAATATGGCCGAATCACGTAATCGACATCCCGCATGTTTTCATGTTCTAAATAAATTGCACTTCATTAATAGTGCGCATGGTGTTGAGAACCTTGAACTAACCTATATATCTGAATAATTTATAGTTAAATCTCCAACTAAATTAGACAAGACGATTTGCATTTTAAAAGTTCTTAAGCAATGTGCTATTAAGTTACCCCTATTCATAATTACAAATAGAAAAGCATGGATAGTGAAAATAATTTTTTTTCTACAAATAAACATAGGCACTCTCTCTCTCTCTCTGTCTCTCTCTCTCTCTCTCTCTCTGTATATATATATATATATATATATATATATATATATGATACATAATACGGTAGTACAGATCCCTATACCGGATCTCCGAAGCTTTTGGGTTTTGATGAATGCGGTATCAAACGAAAGAAATTTTCGTAGAGAAGTGACGAATTATAATTTCAAAACGTAAAACCTCACTACAATTACGATAAAAATCATTGGAAAGATTTAAAGAGGTTTCAAAAGTCAACGGATCGAGACAGAATTTTATTTTAAATATTCTGACATGGACATAATGGCCATGAATCAGAACAGTATCTGTGTTTCTATTTATTTTTTTATTGAAGTGAAAACATTTTTAGGCGCGTTTTGCACTTTTTTGTGGAGAGTGAATTAGATTGATCCGTCAGATTTCGTTCAACATTAACGCTCGGGTAAAGTCGGCTAGAGTCGACTAATTAAAATATTTTTACAAAAGGATTAAAATATCTGAGGGCCTACATAATGTTATCGAGGAAATAGTTCAGCATTTCATCCTCTCTGTAATAGGCTATAATTCAAAATTGTAACGCGACGCCGTGTGAGGGAGGCGAAATGAGAAAATAGTGTTGAAAACCAAGTGATAAGATTAGTTGAACATATGGATTAAAATATTTCAGATACTAAAAATCGGATCTGTATACTGGAAGCAAGGGAAATGTTCTGCATTCCATCTTCTTTGTAATGAGCTGTTATTTATAATTTATATTTCATGTTATTAATCTCAAGTTATTGATGTTTTCGCTTATATCGTGTGGTCTAAAGCACACACCTTAGTTTTTATTTTTATTTTTTTATCCACTCCTTTCTTGTCGATTGGGCTATACGAGGATTTTCCCGAAGCAGGGGAGAGAGCTGGTGAAAAATTCCAGAATTAAAAAAAAAACCTCTCCCTCCCCGACATGGAGATGCGAACTATTTCTAAAAGTTTATTTTTTTGTTGGTAAACCACATTCTCTTTAATTCTTCATCTCTTCCAATAATTGAGCCATTATATTGAGAATAATCTTCTCCTTCAGGTGGGAAAAAAGTTAACAAGAAAAAGAAACTTTATTTTCGCATAATTACAAAAGTTTACAATTTATGATGGATTGCGCCCATGACTATTTAAAAGGTTCCTAAATTCCTTATTAAATAAAAAAAACAAAAAAAAAAAAAAACTTAGGTGTGTGCTTTAGACCACAAGATAGAAGTGAAAACATCAAAAAGGCGAGATTAATAATATGAATTATAAATAATAGCTCATTCATTTTAAAAACGATGAAATTCTGAACATTGTTTAGTTTCTGAGATATTTCAATCCAGTGTCTTCCATAAAAAATCCATAAAACTCGTTATAATTTTTTTCGACAACATTTTTTTGCTTTTTGCTCTCCCTAATACAGTACAAAGTGGGACGAGTACGGGAAAACTCGCGACACCGGCTAATTATATATATATATATATATATATATATATTTTTTTTTTTTTTTTTTTATAACTCCAAAAACTAGATAAACTATTGATGCCTTTAGGAGTTCATACAATTTTTAATTATGGCTCATTATAAAGAGGGTGAAATGATGAACATTTCCCTCACTAACAATATGGAGGTCCGTTTTTTTGAGATATTTTAATCCATACGCAAAAACACAACAGCCGTCTTTACTCAAGCGTTACATATCGGAAATCTGACGGCTCGATCTTATTCACTCTCCAAAAAAAAATTTCATAACGCGTCTAAAGAAGTTTTAGACTCAAAAAAAAAAAAAGAATCTAATGATCCGATTCTTAGCAAAGATAATGCTTATAGTAATTTGTAGACATATTTTAGTTGTTGTTGACATGTTTATTTTATTAGTTTAGTTTATGTTAATAACCAATATATTATTCCAATCATTTGCATCTGCCAACTAATCATATTTATATTTTAATAACTTACGTCATCGAAATAAAGCAATGTTAATCACTGGCGATTTTAATGCACACAATCTTTTGCAATACTTCGTAGTATAAAGAGCAGTAGCAGTTTCTTATCTCGGCTCTTTGTTAGAAAGATAGTTCTATCTTCTTATCATCGATTGTGCGATCGATAATGTGATATCGATTGTTCAATGACCCTGTATTTAATTAAATGGAATCCATTAGGGGCCTATAAAAACATTCCATCAAACCTTTAAAGAACTTGTAGCCATGACACCTTGTTAGCAGAAGTTACTTTGACATTAACAATGGTTTTTGCACATTGCTTTTGTTCGTGCATGATCTGTATCCATCCATTCAGTTTCAGAGGCCAGATATATATCTTTATAATTCTGCAACTGTATATAATTTTTTTAATTTATATCCGTGTGCTATAAAAAACAAATAAATTAATTTACAACGATATCTTTAGCGGTCTTGCTTTATATTATCATATAATGAACAAATAAAACTGTTATCATAAATTACCTAATGATGGAAGACAATTTGTTAGTTTTTTAATTCTTATGAATTGATATATCTTTTAAAAACGCATGGTAGATAATGCTGAATACGAATATGCTAAATAAAATGCATATTCATTAAATAGCTTCCGCAAACCCGCGTATCAACTTTTTTTTGTTAATATTACTTCTATATTTTAATATAATTGCCTTACAGCCTTGATTACATAATTTTGATACTTATCATCATCCTTACAATCCATTTATTTTGTTACATATAACACACACACACAAAAAGAATATAATTTAATGGTGTTCATTTTCAATCAAAAACCTGAAAAAAAAAAAACAGTATCACTACAACTCATGAAGGATTTTTGGCTCAGTAATATTTAGGGAAAGTACTGTTTCAATGAAAAAGGTGTGCAAAGAGGGGATCGGGCAAGGATCACGCTCAACCACCAGGTTTTTCCCCTTAATTAGTTATTTAATTAAGGGTACCCACTTAGTATAGGTGAGGTGTCTAGGAGGATCTCCTTACCCCAGGGTCGCCCCATGGCCAATGAAACAGAATAAATAATGATTCTGCCATGAGCCGGGTTTTGAACCTGGGACTTGGAATGGTAGTGCCCTACCACTGAGCTACCCCGCTCCCTTGCAATAATAAACAATAAATTAAATAATTAAAAATATTTTTTAAATTAATACATGATGAAATATTAATATTAATAGTAATTTACTTTGCATATTTTTTTGGAAGTCCATTTATTTTGTTTCTTCTCGAAGTTCATTCATTTAATAGAACCATTTAATTGTACAATTGAACAATTGTATCCTTAAAGAAAAGTCATTTTTTTTTTTTTGTAATTTTCGAAAACGTATTTTAATCACACTTACTTAGGTTTATGCTACCCTATTCATCCTAAGACTTATATATTTTTTAAAATTATTAAACGAAAAAAAACCAACGTAAATTATTTAATAAGTTTTTAAAGATTATTTTTAAAAAAATTTAATTTAATTCTAAAATTAGATTTCAGTTTGCTATAAATAATTAATTATTTACAAACTAATGATATATTTGATATATATATATATATATATATATATATATATATATATTCACAATTTTGTGATATTTATTAACTACGTGGCCCGTATGAATAAGTCTCATTGTATATTGGACAGTGAAATGACAATATAATAAGGCAATGCGTTAATATAATGTACTATGGTCCAACCTTTGTTAATGGTCCGATATCGATGGTTTTTTTTTTGTTTTTTTTCGTTTTGTAAGAAATATAGAACCCATTAAAAATTATCTGAATATAATCAACAATATACTTTATACTTTTTTAGTTAAGTGATGATAAATCTGATGAAGAACTAATGGGGGAATCAAGAAAAAAAAAATTTAAATATAATAAATAAATATAAAGATATGTACTTTATGTATATATATATATATATATATATATATATATATTCGTTAAAGTTATAATACTAAAGTTAAATTTTTTATTAGTGTAGTTATTTTATTTTATTTTTGAAACGTTGCCTGCAAACGTAAGTTTATCTATTTATCAATGCCCTTAAGTTGAGTAGACAGCAGAACAAAAAAAAAAATTCAACAAAAACATACCTGAATCCTTTACAGGAACGAGGTCTCATTCCGTTCTTGATCTTTGATGATAAAAAAAAAAAAATATCTGCAACAAGGCCTTGGTCATTGACATTTCCTATTATCGGTTAACGATTTACGATTTACAGACGACTTAAATAAAATAAGATGCAATAAAAATAATTTATTAATTAAAATATAATAAAAATGCTTTGCTTATTTCAGAAGTTAAGCCAAATATATTTTTTTGTAAATCCATATTCATAGATTAGAAAATAACTTAATTCTGAGACAAAATTACTTGAGAATAAGAAAATAGAACAAAATTAAAATATTGCATCTGGCCTAAATGAAAACAATAGAAAAAAAGTATAGAAAATATTAGATAAACATGCTATATACAAATCAAATAAAACTATACATAGAACATTTAAAACTACAAGAGATTTCAAACTATGTAGTTATACAACAGCATAAATATACACTTTTAAGAAAAAAATAAATAAATAAAAATACATTAGATTCTTCTTTACAATAAGGTGTGTGGTTTTTTTAAAAATAAAGCTGAATCTGACAACATAAAATGCCTGAGTACTTGAATGCTGAATAATATATAAATTCATCATCATCATTTCTTAAAGTTACGATGTTTAAGAATTTAATTGTGAATAAAAAATAATAGTTATAAACAAACAATAGATGTATTCAGTGGCATCGAGTGTACGAAAATCTTGTAATATTCCTAGCAAAGAACAACATTAATATCTCATGATAAATGAGATGAAATAACTGTATAAGGTCGAATGGTTGATCCTATTTGTACATCTGCTTTTTGGTCATCCACGTTTTTTGCATTCTACTGAGACATTCATTGCCACGTAGAGGCTTCCAGATACATTGCTACGAGTTACATGTCTCGCCCATCTTAACCTCCGTGCCTTCATATCATTGGATATTGATTGACCAGTTTCTGTAAGCAGTTTTGGTCGGTTATCGTGCCGAGGATTTTCCTCTCAAAATCTTTCAAAACTTTTTTCTAGAGTGGTGGTTAGAGTCCAGGTTTCATAGCCATATATTATATCTGGCTTTATCATAGCTTTGTACGACCTTAGTTCGATTTTTTTTTTAGTTTTCGCTTCGTAATGAAAAAAATGAACATGAGACTTAAAAAACACAAACCTTAATTTCCTACTCTTCTGCTGAAAATTAGATTTGTTTATTTGTTTATGTATAATATTTTTAAGCTCCTGAGGTCTGTTATCACCTCTTTAAGCATTTCCTTCTACTTACGGGACACCTTGCATATGCAGGAGTCTGCGGCACCAGAATCTAAAGGATTATTCAATCCTGATGTAGTGGATGGATCGTGTCCTAATACCATTACGCAATCCTGAGGAAAGTTAAAGAGGAACAGGCTGGAAAACTTTCTGCCAAGAAGTTGGGTAGCAACTTGAGATGAAAATTTGAAGTGAAACTAGAAATAATTTCCATTCATTCTGTGACGAATCGATTATAAAATAGTGTTGTAAAGGTATTTATGTAAACACCCATTCGAAACTAATTTAAAAAAAAATATATATATATATATATAAACAGTTCTAATCTTTTATAAAATTTTAAATATAATTTATGATTATATCCCTTTTCTTGAAACTTATTTTTTAAAAAATGTCATTGTAATAAGCTATAACATTTTTAATAACACTTAATAAAGCAGCAGTTACCAAATAAAAACATAATTATACTATACTTATAAGTATAGTTAAAATTAATAATATAAAACATTTTTGTTTACTATCGGGTTAGCAAATAAGTCCTTTCGGTTTTTCAGGGTGAAATAAAACTCAATTTATAGACATAAAATTTATTTTCATCTACAATATATTGACCATTATTTAATATGAATTTTACCCATCTTTCCACAAACTGCATAATGCCATGTTCATAGAATGTCTGGAGTTTATTGTTGAAAAACTGATCCAAATGGTTTTTGATGTCCTCCTCCTTTTGGAATTTCTTTCCATTCATGGAGTTCTTCCGATCATTCATAACTCTTCAGGGTGTACTCCAAATTCGATGTTACTATGTCCGTTGGAAAGCGGAATTAGTGCTCTTCAAAGCCGTATTTTTTTTTTATTTAATGCCTCCATAAGGAATAAATAAACAAAAACTCCTTATAGGTTTCCGTTTTTTATCTCCATTTGTAGTTTTTTTACGAAGTTCCTGTTGATGTAATTTTGTGTAGTGTATGTGGCCCTAAATTGCTGCTAAATTTCTTGTAAATAGCTTAAGTCGTATTGAAGTTATAACAATTTTTGTGATTTTGAAAAAAAAATCATGTGAGGGACCTAAACATTAAGCCTGGAAACATAGCCGAACTTGTGTAAATGGTTTTCTACGCATCTGTGCGTCACATTTAGGGTCATAGCAATCTCTCGCACTGATTGGGTGGGATTTTGATCAACAATGGCCTTAACATTGCTTGTTTCAATTTCATGAGAGCGACGAGACCGTTGATGTCAAAATTTCCTGAATGAAATTTGGCAAACCAATTTTGACAGGTGCATTCGGTTAAGGTCTCATTCCCATAAACTCAGCAAATTTTTCTATGAGCTTCTGCAGAACGCTTACCTTTTTTAAAATAATCCAACAAAATATGCCTATAATGAATGATATTTTCTTCTATATTCACAGTGCAATAGCAAATACAATACTAGGTTCAACAAGAGTTAACAGATATAGTTGTTAACATGTTACAAACAAGATAAACAATCCACCTTAGGAATTAATTCATCAAATAAGAAGTGTATCAAAGTGGCATAAAGATAAGCAGAATAACCGAAAGGACTTATTTGCCAGCCCAATTTTTGGGATGAATAAACGCTGAAGTAATATATGTTTCTAAGCCCTTCTCCAACGGAACTCCATGGCACTATTTGAACTATTGTAGCGATCGTCATTCAATTGGTATTTAGGGAGAGAGGAGAATAACAGGAAAAGTTGTTTAGGTAAACAAAAAGTAGCGGGCAAGTATGTATGGCAGCATACAAAAAAAAAAAAAAAAAAAACTGAACGTCTGCAACTGTAAAAAATCTATTTTTTTTTTTCTATAAACGATAGTTAGTTATCTTTTAATAAAATCGAACACAGTATCCTTAAGTTTAGTAGTACAAGGTTATAAATTCGTCATTGATGGAAAAACCTTCATGTAATCAAAACATAAAACAAAATGATTAAGTATCAACCAACGACTGCGTGATGCTCCTATATGGATATACCATGTACATGACATATAACTGATATGGTAAATATGTAAAAAAGAAAAATAATTCAGGGGAGAGTAATAAAATATTTAAACAGAAAAAAAAATAGAAATATGACTTAGTTTTGAGAATGATAGAGAAAGCAATGTAGGCTGTGTAAATTAAAGTTATATAATTCAGAAGCCTAGCGCTTAAATTATATAAAAAGTGCGCTACTTTCTTTTTAAATGCTTACATGGCTTACCTAAACGCTTTGGATGAAAAATCTAACGAAAAACTTGACAAACAAATTTTTTTTCTAGGTTAATTATTTTTTGCAAATGAGCGCTTGGATAGTTTCGGGAGATATTGTGTAAGAATTACTTATATACAAATAAAAAGTTTGTGTAGGGAAATAAGAGGGAATTACTTTATATGAGTTAAGTCACAATCAAGCCATATCTTTACTAACATTGGTCTAATCCAAGTGATTTTTTTTTTCTGAGGAATTCAATGACTTTTCAAGTATTCATAAATATAATCTATCATAAAATATTTATGTATACTTTTTGAGTTATGCACTAAGATTCCATTTCATACATATACATATATAATTCTAAAAATGAAGGATTAAATAAATTATTAGAAGAATAATATCATAATGAATAAGATTTTAATCGAGCTGTGATCAATTCTATTCATTTTTAAATTTATATGTTATTCCTGGTCAGTATTATGTACTTTTTTTTCTGTTTTTTTTTTTTATATCCTTATTAAAATATTTCTATGAGTTCAGAAAGTTATTCAGTTGTTCAAAACCAGTTTTAAATGACATTTTCATCTATAATCTAGTTAACACAGCTTAAATTTAAAGATAAAATACATATCAAATATTAAGTACAAACATTACAAACAACTTTATATCAATTTTTCCTTTTTGTGAATAATTTCATTTAATAGATATAA
The DNA here is from genome assembly GCA_928085145.1 of Nezara viridula. Lineage (NCBI taxonomy): Eukaryota > Metazoa > Arthropoda > Insecta > Hemiptera > Pentatomidae > Nezara > Nezara viridula. The sequence goes on along the minus strand of OV725083.1, from coordinate 29,357,191 downwards.
AGAGTTTTGCATTTCATAAAGCATTTCTCCCTAATACTTTAGTCACAATCCTGGAAGCGCAAAATTACTAATATTTCGATGAACAGGGTAATATAATAATATATGAAATATTATTATTATTATTATGTCTAATTGATAAGTATAATAATATTAATATCCAGAAGAGATGAAAGAAACTAATTGAAAAGTTCATTGAACTAGTAGCTGACTAGGTACTTATGTCAGCTCGTTTCTTCAACCTTCAGCATCCAACTAACTCAATAATTTACAGTAAAATCATTCTATTATTTAACTTTTTTTTTATGATACAAATTTTGATATCTAAGTAATAAATAAATAAAATTGTGCGAGTATAGGTGGTCATATGCTAACAATTATCTACAAACGTTTTAATTATATACAACGAATATTTAAGCAAGCACGAAAGAAAAAAATCTGGTGCGCGCAACACAGAACTCTCACTTACCGCTCAATTTTGAATAGAAATTAATTTCTAAACATATTGGGCTATTATAAAATTTTTGAACAGAGCCAAAGTTAGTAAATTTCATTAAATTTTCTTGAAAACATGGGATTTACGTTAAATAATGTTAGTTTTAAGAGATTATTATTTATATTTTTTTTACCACTCTTCGTTACCTTCTACAATTTTCCATATTAGATTTTTTTTTTCTGAAATTCTCTGCTTTCCAACGATATCTTATACATATACCTTCTGACTAGTATTTCCGGAGATTTATTTTCGACCTGGATAAGCATTTTTATTTTTTTTCGCCTTTATTCAATTATCAAATTCTTTCAAAACTGATATTTAGCATTTTTTTTCGTAATTTTAAATAATGAGAGATAGTTAATTATTTGAAACGAACCATATTAAAGGTACTTTAGAGGAATACGTATATGAACATTGGGCATTTAAGCTCTGTGAAGTGACATCGGCGGGAATAATACCTAAATGATACTAAAGACCACTTAATTATACAATGATAAACCGAGTTTAATCAAAATCGTTAGAGCCGTTTTTGAGATAATTGTAAAAATATGTTTCAGCGTTGATATAAAGTGGCACATCCGGTTAGCCGATTTTAAGGAAAAAGTAGCTAGGACATCTAAGGCATATATATACCTATCTTAAATATGTAATATCAATTTCGTTTTCGAGGTAGTGTTCACAGAAACACAGACCATTTTCGGGACTTGGTTATTTGGACTCAGGGTACGTATAATGACCTTACCAATCTATACCAGACATCACATTTAGCCTCGAACTTAAAATGACAAAATCAAATTAAATCATTATAAAATGACAAAGCATGAACATAAACATAATGCTCTGCGTTGCATCTTATAAAGTAACGTGATAATAGTCATAAAAATTTATCGACCCATAAATGTTATCATAACATTCTTGATACAAGATAAGTACACTAATTTGTGGTCGTCTATAGCTTCGCTTAAAGTAGTTACGTATTGATATCTTCATGATGAACGTCCATTTGACGGCTTTGTTCCATCATTTATAAGCTATATTTATTATTTGCATACAAATTTATGGTTTGTTCTTATTTGAATCATAAAATGATTGCCGGTCGTTTAATTTTACGACTAGTAGTGAATGGTGATTGCAACGTCACTTTTAAATATCAATTCTTATGAAAGAATAGTCTTATCACACAAAGAGTCATTCATAAATGCACCACAGTGGATTCAAAGGGGAATTTCCGCCTGAAGGCAACGAAAAATAAAATTATAATTTTTTTCTATGAATGATCAGAGATATGTTTCAAAAATTTAAAAAGTTCATCGCTTCAAATGATACAAAAAGTACTTTTTTGATAGGTATATATCTGTATTCTTCAGTGGAAATTAGGTTTTTTAAACTGTATGCGTTTTCTATAACAAAATATTCAAATTAAGAAAATAAAGAAAAACGGAAGGGCACTGGTCGAAAGAGAGGAAGCAAAGGTACGCTGAAATGATGAGAAAAGAAAGAAAAAAGCGAAAATGAGAAAGGAATAGTAATGATATCCGCGTGCTCTTTAAAAAAATTAAATTTCATTTAAATATTACATCTTTAATTATTACAAAAACCACACAAAAGATACGGTTAATTTAAAAAAATGTCTCATTTCATTAAGTAAAAACTCTTTAAAAAACATAATTTACGATTATTTTTCGTGTATTGCCTAAAATCCTTAAAACTATCAACTGTACAAAACATTGTTTATCTTGGCGATTATTTTTATCTTGAATATTATACAGTCTCCCGCGCTGAAGGGCATTGGTATTCATTCACACAATATGTAAATAAGAAAGAAAAAAATATATAAATAACCAAAGTAAGAAAAAAAAAAGATATATATATATATATATATATATAAAATAAAGTAATATACAAGATAAGTAAAATAACAGATTAAAGCCGAATGGTAATAAAATAAATAAAACACATTCATGGGAGGGAATATTTAGGTCTATAGGTTGAGATCTGATATTAAGAGAGTAGATAGAGGAACTTAGAGTAAGGAGTTCTAGGATATAGGGAGGATTTTTGGTTCTGAGAATTTGAAAAAGGAAAACACCAAGAGGAATAGCAGTCAAGAAGTAGGATAAAGCCACTTCAACTCGCTGTACAGGGAAACATGGATACGCCTGAGAATCCTAAAGATAAATTTTATGAAGCAATCCATGAGTCCCTTCAAGATTGTGGATATACACCAAGCAGCCGTAGTTAGGGAAAATAAGGGATGTTACAAGGAGCTGTCTGTTTTTTAGAGGAATAGAATCATGGAATCGTGGGAATTGTTTAAGAAAAGTTTTGGATTTCCTGGTGGTCTGGGAAATGTGGTTATTACAAGAGAGGTTCTGATCAAAGATTACTCCAAGGTTTTTGACTGTCGGAGAGTAATGGATCGGGCGGTTATTGAGATAAACTAGAGGAGAGAAAGGAAAGGAACTAATGAGGTTATTGTTTATTCTCTTTGCGCTAAAGATGGCATTTTGTAGTCTGTAACTGCTGTAATATAGTAGTCTGTAATATAGAAGACTACTGTATTTAGTAGTTTATAACTTGCCTACTAAATAGGAAAATAGCAAAGGGGCCTAAAATTATACCAATAAATCATAAAGACATAATCGGTTTTTAAACTATTCTATAAAAAGAAAACTCAATTTCTACATAAGACATTTTGCAAAAACAGTAGCGATATGAATCTTTTTCATCTAGCTTAAAATTGAGCTATTTACTTTAAATAAAATATAACCATGTCTTATGAAGAAAAAAAACTAAGGTGTGTGCATTAGACCACGCAATATAAGTGAAAACATCAAAAAGGTGAGATTAATGATATAAAATATAAATTATAAATAATAACTCATTATAAAGAGTATGAAATGCTGAACATTTCTCTCACTTACAGTATGCAGGTCCAATTTTTAGTTTCTGAGGTATTTGGATAAAGCTCGTTATCATTTGGTTTTCGACGCACAGTGGGGCGAGTAAGAGAAAACTCGCGAAATCGGCTATATCTATTTTTTTTTTTTCAATTGAACTATTGAATAAAAACAGTGAAAAATTATTCCAACTAAAAATATTCTCGGGAGCACCACAAGGTATCAATAGAACAATTAATCTACTTTTTTGGAGTTCTAAAAAAAAAAAAGAATTAGCCGATGTCACGAGTTTTCGCTAACTCGATTCACTGTGCAGCCTCGCGTTGAGATACGATTTTGCATAATAGCTCATTACAAAGAGGATGAAATGATGAGCATTTCCCTCGCAAACAATACGTGGGTCTGATTTTTGGTTATTGAGATAGTTTAATCCATATGGAAAAACACTTCAATTAGTCGAATCCAGCCAAATACATCCCATCGTTGACGGATTAATCTAATCCACTTTCCTCAAAAAAAGTGCAAAACGCGTGTAAAGAAGTATTCACTTAAAAAAATATCTCTAAAAGTATTATTGTTCGTGTAATTACATTTAATAGGACTTCAAGAATCATTTAAACACCATCTCATATACGTAGTTAGTTTCTTTGTTTTTCTTCCAAAGAAATTACGGTTATAATTATATACAAAAAAAAAAAGCTTCCGGCCTGAAGCCCTCGCGGCCTTCAAGCCAACCACCACCTAAAAGTGTCCATCTCCTGGAATCACTCTACAATCTGCGAGACCGCGCACAAAACTCAATGTCATAAGGCTCACGACCCGTACCACACCAATACAAGCGCAATTATCTCAACCATCCAACCCCCCGCGACCTCGCCCAGACCATAGAAGGTAGAACAAAGGTGTTGCATACATACGACCCGTACATCCCTGAAGCGGTTATACTTTACATCCCAGCACCGTCTTCAATACACAAACTTATCAGCGCGGCATATAACAGGATAATTAATTTCAGAAAATCATTTCCAACCTAAGATGGTTAGTTTTTATATTCAATCCTAACCGAAACTGGATTTTCGTCAACAATGTATATGAACACGCCGCTTTATTGAACGCATCCTCAGCCACCTCACAACGCCGACTGGAAAAAACCAGCGAGGCCACTCCACAATAACTGGGAGAAAACAGGAGCGTAAGGCATTGGAGTAGTACTACGATGACTGGCAATACGCACTGTTACCAAGAGGACGTCCCGAACACGTGTCCAGGGCCTCTGCTGTAACTACATACCTATACTCACATACCCAGGTCCGGGATTCAGGACTGTGTAGATATTGCCGCTGGGTTTCTCAGTCAGTTTATAGTATGGGTCCATTGTGCATAAATTTAACATTGTCTGCGTCATGATGTAATTGATGTAATACACCCACCCCCCCCCCCACCCCAATCCGCAGATCCACCCCCCACCACACACCCCCCCCCCCACCCCAACGCCAAAATTTCTAAAAATAGCCCCTGCGCGACACACTAGCCAGCCCACTACGCCCAAAGCCCACAACCCAAGCGTCCCCAATTCCTCATGCGACGAATGAACAGTTCTAAACTCTCTACACAATCGAGCACAACCCATCATCCCCCCCCCGCAACACCTGGACACACCCATCACACAACCCCTTATAACCCCAAGACTCACTTCTTCCAGACAGATCCTCACTCCGCACCCACATACCTCTCAAGCTATCATATTGAGCCCATCATTTAACCACACACTACAACCACGATCACCCCCACACCAACGTCGCACATCCATGCGACACGATCCAGCGAGACCATAGGACACCAAACGTTCTACAATAACTAAACTTCATACCTATAATTCCATCGTACCGGACCATTTACCCAAGGCGCTTAACCAAAGTTCCTGCGGGACTTTACGCGAGTCGGTAAACACATCTTTAGTTTTGAGTGGAGTACACCATTACCGAGTGGTGGAGAGATACACCCCATAGAATGCGAAGGAACACACTTCGGCCCGCGCATCAAATATACGATGGCTTCTGTGAGTAAGAGGCTTCATGCTACTCGCTCATCCGACCCTAATTCGCGGCAGATTCCGATAGAACGCCAAGTTCACTACACTCGTTTTTCAATTAGGTTTTATTTATTTCCATTGTTTTTTTCAAAATTATTGTTTTCATGAAACTTTCACTTTCATGAAAGTGACGCTGTACATGCCTACACAAAGCAAGTTTTTGCAGACTGAACCAATGGACTAACCACAGTGTATCCACCACGGAATCACTACAAACTAAATTTTACCCGCTGTTACCCCATCTTACGGCATTTCTTTTCAAAATTAATCTTAGAGTAGAACCTCTCCTCCACATTCCTCTCAGATGGTGCCTCTTTATGTCCACAGCAAATGGAAGCAAAGAGTAAATTGTATTTTCTTTCTGTTGGCTTAACGGGATTTGTGCATCTTTTGCCACCTGAACAATGCAACTCTACAGCGTCTTTGTTCATTCTATCAATCCATCTCTTGCAACTACTACGGCATTCGTTGTGTAGAAGCTTCCTGATGGACCGTTTCGATCTACATGTCTTGTCAATCTTTACCTCCTTGCCATCATACGAGGGATATGAATTTACCACTTTCTGAAAGTAGTTCATTACAGGTCCTTGCATTAGTACTCTCATCCAGATTGTTCATTTTATCATTTGGGGTCAATTCAACTTTTTTTTTTTTGCGTACTTATCAATGATTTTTGTTATAATAAGAAGTTTTTTATTTGTGATCATAACTTATCAGAACTTAGGCATTACCCGGGATAATTAGCGAACGTATTATGACAGACAAACAATGCACTAACGAAGCAGAATACCTCAGTGAATAAAGCACTGTTCTGATGCTCCAGTGCTCGGGGTTGTTGCAGGAATTATTTATTCTGTAACATCAGCTGTGAAAAGAACCTGTGATCTGATGACCCTCCTACTTGGGCACACTAGGGAAAACTTGGCGGTTGAGCGTCATCTCGGCCCAATCCTTGGCCGTCAATCAACCCTTGGCCTCTGAGGCAGTACTTCCATTAAATATATATATATAATATTTTTTACGATGTATGATGTTAAAGAAAATAAATCTGATCGATTAAAATGTTTACTTTTGTATGTTTTGCAATTCTATTTTTCGCACCAAATCGACCAAAACAAAAACATTTTACGACCAAGGAAGAAGTAGAAAGCGAAATTTGAGATCCACATTTCGTTCAGGGTTATCGATTCGAAGGCTTCCTTCCTTCCTCAAATACATCAAAATAAAAAAAAAACTTGTGTAATATCCCATCAAGGTCTTGATTGAATGGCTCATTTCCTGGTTATTTGGTTCCGTTTATCAAGTCATTAACTAACTAGAGGCTAATGGGGACAAATCGGTTGAATGTGCAAATAAATGTTAAGTGTTTGATTGACAAGCTGTTTTTGTATGCCTGATCTAGTTAAATATATGTTAGCACAGTTTCCTCTCTTTATAAATGTATTTACTTTTACTTAGTGGAATGTTTAAAGCGAAGAAAGTATGGTGATTGCCGACATGTTTCTAAGTGTCCCATTGTTATTTTAAATTATTTGTTGTTCATTATGTCCAGTGGAGTCCATCGAAATTGTTGAAAGGGGCACATTTTGACTGGTTAGTGAGACCTTTCTGGGGCACACCTAGCCTCTATAAAGCGGGTACCCTTAATTAAGTAATTAATTAAGGGGAAAAACCTGGCGGTTGAGCGTGATTCTAGCCCGATCCCCTCCCTGCACAACCATAGGCCTTGAAACAATATTTTCCCTAAATAGTACTGAACCCATGATCCTCCATGGGTTGTAGAGGCACAGGTTTTTTTTTTAAATAATACATTAACGCTGCTGGTATATAATTATACATTTAAATGTTTACCCCAGAGGTAATGGAATTAAACATAATAATCTCAGGATTCGATCTGTCCCAGGGGTGAGTCTCACCAACTAAAGTTCAAGGATGCCAGGATCTTCTAGTAGCAAAAAAAAAAAATTATAGTTGACGTTTTATTTTTTTCTTATTTGGCGGATCTTTCGATCGAACGCCGAATGGATGAACGGAACGTGACTCTCCATAATATCCTAAGACTTTATACATTGTATTATATTCAATGCTTCTAGCATCTTAAGCTTTCCAATATTATATCATACATCAATATTGCTACTCTACCAGGAATTTGTTTTCAATCGACCTTAAAAAGGATTTCCCCTTATTACCCCTTATTGAATTGTTTCATCGCTCTATGAAATAAAACAGTTTTTAGTGACTTTCATATTTTATTTTATTTCATTTTATGATTAGAAGATAAAAGGAGATCAAATTTTTAGTGCTGCTCTCCTATGGCGATTATTTTACAAATCATACAGCTGTTTATTTAATTACATATGCGTTGATCCTGATACCTCCTACTCTCCTAATACAAAAAAAAAGATTTTAGACTAAATATAATTATTATATTTGATATAATTATAATGATTATGAAATAGAAAAGAAAGCAAAATATAACGGACAATGAAAATATTAGAAATAAAAGTCTCAAATTATTGTTGGACTTATATGAAGCTGGAACAAGTTGAATATATATTATGGTTACAAGTTGGCAATAAGAATAATTATAATTATATAAATTGGCAATAAGGCGCTAGGTATAATATAAATTTTTAATGAAATTAAAAATTTGTCCGAACTGTAGTTTCGTTCAGTTCATTTTATGGTGATAAAAAAATATTATTATCTGTACTACCGAATACAAGTAAATTAAAGTTTACAATTCGAGCAATTAGTAGTACAATTAAATGAAGAGTTGTATAATTAGTAAAGTGGGGACAGGTGGTACCCCACGAGTATTTTATTATTTTTTTTAAAATTATTAACGATCAGCTTAAGAAGTCTTAAGGCGGTAAGAAATCCACAAGGTATGTTATGCCAACAGAGAGAAAAAAAAGGACAATCAGGGGTAGTTAGTTGTACATCTCAAATAAATTAAATTAAATATACTTTAGAGGGATCCAATTTGATTATTTGACATTTAAACTTTGTCAGACAAATTCTATGAGGATAAGACTTGCTTGATATTAAATACCATTAATTTGTATGGTGTCATTCATAAGCAGTATATTCAAAATTTATTATTTAAATTTTTTTAAATATTTTTTTTCTTCAGATTTTTCGCTATCGAAAGCGATTTTTAAAAATATTTATTGCATATATTTCTGCATAGTATCATAGCCTTTTATCTTCTCAGAACCATATTATACCTATCCAAAGAGGTACCTATCCCTCTCCCTCAAGGTCTATGGCGCAAGACACAGCCCGTCCCATGAAGTTTAATAGTTCTTCAAAGAAACAGAGCAAGTACAGTAAAAAAATTGTAGATCATGCATAATTACTCTTGAAGAGAAGAATGGTTGGGGTGATCAGTCAGAAATAAGAAGGCAAAAATAAATGATAATATTTATTTTGACATTTGCCGACGTTTCGACTTGAAGTTCAGGCCTTCATCAGGGCTAAAAAAAGAACCAGATAACAAGGTATGAGAAACATGAATAATGTAGGTAAAAATATTAAAGTAAAATGAATTGAGTAGAATAATGACAATAGTAAGAACTAACAGATAAATAATAATAAAAGTTACAAAGTGTGGAATAATAAAGTAAACATGATCAAAAAAGGTGACATTTTATTCTAAGATTTTAATACTTATTTCAACTTTTTTGATGATGTTTACTTCATCATTCCACACTTTGTAACGGTTATTATTATTTATCTCTTAGTTCTTACTATTGTCATTATTCTACCCACTTCATTTTACTTTATTTTTTTTACCTACATTGTTTATGTTTCTCATACCTTGTTATCTGGTTCTTTTCTTAGCCCTGATGAAGGCCTGAACTTCAGGTCGAAACGTCGGCAAATGTCAAAATAAATATTATCATTTATTTTTGCCTTCTTATTTCTGACTGATCATCCCAACCATTCTTCTCTTCATTATTCACGACAGTCAACCATTTACCCGCAATTATAATTACTCTTGCTATGTTTCAATGTTTTACCCTTGTCTGTGGTTTGTAAGTTTCTCCAAATAGAAATTCAACAGAAATATAGATCTCCCTAAAATTTTATTACTCTGTCAAAATGTGCGCCCTAAAAAATTCACAACTCTGTACGAATGTGCACTTCTCCTAAAAACTTTTGATGGCGTTGGCATATGCAACCTTCCTTAGTGCACCTCTCCCTTTAACAATTTCGAACACATATTTTCGAGACTGCTTAAATTTTTCGAACCTAACGGATCCAGCACGTTCCTCATTGAACATTTGTGATTTAAACATGACCAAAGCGGAGGTGATCGGGTATACGGGTACAGCATACAGCCATGTGGTCGATATGGTATTCAATTGGTCCACTCCTGTTTACTATTCTTGTCAGTTCCAAGGACCACCGCAGTCTGCGACATCGCTGTGTCCGTCCTTGCCTCCAGGCTGTTTAACACCCGTTGATATGTACGAGATACTACACAATGAAATAATTGTTTTCATTAATTCAGATATTCCTCTGTCATTTTAATTCCGGCAACTCGCTAAAAGTCTTCATAATTTCAAATCAATCAAGGATACGCGACAGCTGATAAATGCGTACCAATCAGTAGTCAAAGTAGTCTTTGTTTAGGCTGTAGGGTAGCTCAGTGGTAGGGTACTGAGCTTCCAATGGTAAAGGTACCAAGTTCGAATCCCCTCTAATGGCAGAATAATTGTTTATTCTGTTTCATTTGTCGTGGGGGAGACCCTGGGTATGTAGAGCCTTCTGGGGCACACCCAGCCTCTATAGACTATAAACTATATTAATTAAATATAATAATTATAATAATAATAATAATAAGGCTTAGCGAACCCGAAGGTTCGATGCCGACACCACCAATCGCTTGTTACACACCTCCCTCCACCGTTCGCCGTCCAAACCCAGTCCCTTCAGATCGGCTTTAATACAATCTTCCCACCTTCGCTTCGGTCTACCCCTCGGACGCTTACCATTCGGCACAGCAAATATTAACCTTTTAGGAATTCTCTCGTTACTAAGCCCAACAACTTTACAAGCCCATTTGATTCGCCGCAATGAAATTACCTCAATTATATTACCCGGATACAGCTCACGCAATTCGGCGTTGTGTAACCGTCTGAACTCTCCGGTTAACTCATCCTTCTTCGGTCCGAATATTCTACGCAATACTTTATTTTCCTCTACTTAAAACGCTGCTCATCCCTTAATGTAAGCGGCCAAGTTTCGCATCCATAAAGAAGTGTAGGCAAGATAATTGTTTTATAGATTCTAATTTTTAAGTTTCGGGACAAGAGGCGCGAACTGAGTAGTTTTGTCACAGAAAAATAACAAGCATTCCCCGCCTTCAGTCTAACTTTAATCTCTTCTTCAATTTCGTTTTTTCTAGTTATTGTAGAACCTAGATACCTAAATTTATCTACCTGTTCAAACATATTACCATCTATATCGATATCACCACTAGTATCGCCATTTTTGCAGCTAACCATATATTTTGTTTTATCCACGTTTATTTCGAGTCCTAGTTCTTTACCGGCTTTCATTAACGTTGTCGTATTTAGTTTTATAGTTTCAACGTCTTCGCTTAACAGTACCAGATCATCAGCATAGCCCAGCACGGATGTTGTCCCGCCCAGATCCAACCCTTTCTCGCTTCGCATTACCTCCCTAATGGCATGTTCTAATGCCAAATTGAACAGGACAGGCGAAAGAGAATCCCCCTGTTTTAAGCCCGAACGAACCTCAAATTTTTCGGACAAATTATTACCGATTCTAACTTTATTGAGTGTCTCCGTCAAGCACATCCTGACTAGATTTACTAGTTTTTTTGGAATCCCCTGCTCGATTAGAATATTATACAGTTTCTGGCGGTCAATAGAATCGTAAGCCTTTTTAAAATCTATATACAGCTGGTGAACAATACCGTTATACTCCATTTTTTTCTCTAATATTTGCCGTAAAGAAAATATTTGATCAATAGTCGAACGATTCCTTCTAAATCCGCATTGGTAGTCTCCGATAATTTCCTCGGCGTATTCCGTGATTCGACTGGTTAAGATTAAAGTGAATATTTTATAACATACCGGAAGGAGTGAAATTCCTCGATAGTTATTACAATCCGTCCTCGGACCCTTTTTGTGAATCGGAATAAGAATAGATTCTTTCCATTCTTCAGGTAATTTCTCGTTCACCCAGATCTTTTTAACCAACCGATGTATTTTAGAAACTCCAGCTTCCCCGCATGCCTTAATTAGTTCAGTAGGAATATTATCGATTCCCGCTGCTTTATATGATTTTAATTTTCCGATAGCGACTTCAACTTCCTCTTTACTTGGTCCTTCTATTAACGGTTCAGCACTCTGGTACTCAGAAGGAGGACACAGATCATAATTTCCCGTATTTAAAATATTGTCAAAGTGGTCCTTAAACTTATTCAATATGTCAACCGGATCGGTCAGAATATTGTTATTATCATCCCTAATTCCAGACGTTACGGGCCCTACATATTTACGTGATCTGTTTATACCTTTGTACATGTCTCTTACGTTATTTTCGATTCTATTAGTTTCTATTTCAATTATTTTATTTTTAAGATACTCCCTTTTTTTATTTTTGAGAAATTTTGTCGTTTCGTTCTTTGAGATTCGGAAGTATTCCAGATTGTCTTCGCTAGGATTATTTAGAGCTTTTAATTTAGCAGCTTTTCTTTTTTCAAACATGTTTAAGCAATCTTCATCAAACCAGGGTTTGTTATTCTTATTTTCCTTTTTTCCTAGACACGAGTTACCGACCGCTTTAATATTATCCCTGATCTCTACCCATAACTTGTCAATATCCTCGTGTTCCTCTTCAGGAAGCTCTAAAGCTTCAAACCTATTCTTAACATCTACCTCGAATTGGTTTCTAATTAATGGATTTTTTAATTTTTCCAAATTAAAATTCTCAAAATCGAAACGGTTTTCTTTTCTCTTTTTTATATTAAGTTTTTGTCGAAGTTTCGCGATTACTAATTCATGATCCGACCCACATTCTGCTCCGCGATAAGACCGTACATTAATTATACTGCTTTGCCAGCTGTGTTGTATCAAGACATGATCGATTTGATTTCGTGTTTGCGAATCCGGTGATGTCCAAGTATATTTATGAATTTCCTTATGTTTAAACGTCGTACTTTTAATTATCAGGTTTTTCGAGATGGCAAAGTTTATCAGACGGATCCCATTATCATTACTATATTCGTGCAAACTTTCTTTACCAATCGTCGGAATATAAACCTCTTCCCTTCCTACCTTTGCGTTGGCGTCACCTACAATTATTTTCATGTAGTTTCGCGGTAGTTTATCATAAACCCATTCGAGTTTATCGTAAAATTCACTTTTGACTTCATCGTCACTGTCTTCGGTCGGACAATGTATGTTTATTAATGCGATTTTAAACCAACGTCCCTGAAATGTAGCTACCGAAATTCTATCACTAAAGAATTGTACGTCCCTCAAAGCGGATAGTAATCTACTCCTAATTAGAAACCCGATACCTAAACAATGATTCCCGCTTCCTCCGTACCAAATAGTGTACTTCCCTTCCCTCATCGAGCCCTCCCCTGGCCAGCGAACCTCTTGCAGAGCTACGACATCCAAATTGTACCCATTTACCTCATTCGCGACCGATTTTAGCCCCCCTGCTGTGTTTAAACTCCTTACGTTCCACGTACCAATATTTAAATCCCTATATTTCAACTTGCGGCATGAATCCCCTAAAGCAGTCCCCACCCGGAGACCCGAACGGGGGACTAGTTTACCTCCGGATAATGAGCGTTTTACCTTAGGGAGATCCATGACTTTTTGTGGTGTTTGGTGAACTAAAGATATGTGAGTAGGGCGTTCAATCCTACGTCACACCCTCCAGCAAGTCTGGTGGGCCCCTACCTCCAGCAAGTCTGGAGGTCCCCTCCCTCCAGCAAGTCTGGAGGGCCCCTCTCATTGTTGGTCAGCGAGTCCATCGGACTTAGCCGGGAGGAACTTCCAAGGAATTTCCACCGACCATCCCCACATCCGCCACCCGTGGGACGCTCCCCATACGCGGTAATGAGCCCGCGCGAGGGTATATTTATTAATATTATTTTGTATATTAATTAAATATACAAAATCAAATTTGAAATAAATATTTTTAACATATTCTCAAAAGAAGCTAATCATTAATAATTAATCTCATTATATTAAAAATTCTTTAAAATATAGTTTTAAAAAAAAAATGTTAACTAACGTTGTAGAGATTGGCATTGTATAGCTCTCCTTAAATTAGAAAAAAAATCTACAACTCAACAACAATATTTTATATTCACGTCATCGTTATCAATAAAATGATTACGATTGCGCAAAAGTTGAAAAAAAGATTTAAATTTCAGTTGTCCCGGTCTTCTTTTAAACTTACGATATTTTTATAAATATAAATATGACAAACATACAATATAGAATAATATCAGAGAGCACGGCTTGCAAACATTTGACGTAATATTTGTCAGCTAAAAAAAGGTTTTTTTTTTTTACGACTAATTAAAACTTAAGGTTGAAAGCTCATCTTAAACATCAACAAATTTATATGATAAAATGTATTGTTATTCATTTAATAAATTGTATGAAAATTAATTTAACAAATTAGATGCATTATACACAGACGTAAATGAAACTTAAGGTTTAAAATACCGATAAATTTTCATTATTCTACAATTATTTAAAAAATAGATTAAAAAAAAAGAGAAAGAAAATGGAGAAAAGAAGAATATGGAATTTTGTTTAGCCATAGTTTAATTATATTTAGCCAAATAAAATTATTTCAAACTTACTGAAAAGTGAATACCTATTTTATCCAATGATTATTAGCCTTAGAACTGATGAACACAAATATATAAATATATATTTCAATATAATTAATATTTCGTGAATAATACATTTCTAACTTTAATGTTTTGTTTTTTGTTTGTAGGTAAGTGTAAATTACTTCACGAAGATGAAACCTACACCACATTGGTACCTAAATATTTTAATTTTTATTATTTTATAATTAATATATCTATTATACTCATATATACTAACCACTTCTGTATATTTATATATAAGTTTAATTTATTGTTCTACGAATTAAATAGTATGCTGTGTGTATTGCAAGCCAATATAATTGGGCAGTAAGCTTTTATATTTTATATGAAAATAAAGTATTTCTCTCTTGTAGCTGACGTATTATATATTATATGGTCACAAGGATGTCATGTTCGACAGTTTGGTATTGCAGGGAAATGATCAAGTATTTCCTAAACAACAAGAGAATTAAGATGCGTGCATAACAATGAATAATGTTTTCCAGATTTTTGTTGATTAACATGTTTTAGGGTAAAGTTAAATTTGAAAAATATAAAAAAAGGAAAAATGTATTCACCCTTATTCAAAAACATTTTTAAATACGAAAAAATAACAGAAAAAACATACCATTTTTTTATTAAGATAATATTTATTTTTTCAAAAACACCAATAAATTTAAATTTAAATAACTCAAGTGGTTTTAATATATTAGATCCAGTATAATATCAATAAAGACAAATTCAAACATAATTTTTTCTCTTATCCGACAGGTATTTAATTATAAAATCTAGTTTGCATATAAACTGCGTTTCACACTTAATCAGATTTATTCCAGCCAAAACTAAAATAAAAAAAATAGCAACGGGTATAATTAAAAGACTACAAGGTAAACCAATGAATCATAAGGTTTATGTAAATGATAACAATTTTAAAATTAGTCCATTAGCTACCCCTAATTACCATATATATAAATTCATTAAAGCGACTTTTATATTTATACAACAATAATTTATTAGGTTTTTTTTTTTGATATTCGTGTATGTGTTGATCCTAGGTGACAACAGATGAGACATAGAAACTATATATATATACCTTCACCTTCCTCCACCGATCTCACACCTCTACTTTCTAATGTAAAATGCTTGGAACATTTTTTTGTTAAATATTCTTGCTTTTGATGATTTTATTTAAAAATTGGAGGAAGCGGAGGAAAAAAAAATATATATATGTATATATATATATATATATATATATATATATATATATATATATATCGCCTTTCCAAGGTACATAACTAAATTTCATGAAAATTTGTTGGTTACTTTTTCATAAAACGGATCAAAATCGAAACTATACAAATATATATATAAAAATAAGACAAAAAAGTAATTTAAGTAATCATATAATTTTCTAACATTTTTAGAATATGAGACTAAAACAAACTTGAGTGGTACACCTGTCCGTTTAACGGCGGACCAACCCCCATTTTACAAATTATACAACTGCTCATTTAATTTTACTACTCGTTGGTGTAATTTACATGTATTCTGTAGTTCAGATTGTATTATTTTTATTAACATGTAATAACCAGAACGAAACCATAATCCGGATTTTTTTAAATGTTCTTTAAAAATCTATATTATACATCGCGCCTTATTGAAAATTTATAATATTATATAACTACAATTATTCTTATTGCCAATTTGTAACCATAATAAAGGAGAAATAATTCTGGAAATAACAAGTTCGTTATGGTCCGACCCGCTTTTTATATGGAAAATAACATATGCAACTGCCACTCAACACTTTTTTTTATACAATAAAGAGATTATAATTAGAGTTGACATTTGGTTAAAGGCATAATTAACCCGGAATCTTTTTTTTTTTTTTTAGTATTAAATATACGGTAGGAAGTTCACATGTCATGGGTAATTAAGAATTGTGACAGTGTTTGCCAATAATAAGCTACATGGCTTTCCATTTTCCCCTCTGTTGAGTGGAACTCCTTTCTTAGAATGGGACAAAGCAATCTATGGATTTACATAATTCGTGGGTACAGCAAGTAGTACAAAAAAACAAAAAAAAAATCGCGTAATTACACTAAATGTACATTTCCCAGTCTCCTGAAGCGGACGAATCCATGGACAATGTTCACAACTGTACTAAATAGAATAGAATAGAAAATAATTTTACTCTGGGACAAAATCTCATTAGAATAACAGAATAGTAAAAAATTAAAATATTACATCTGGCCTGAATAAAAAATCTGGTGCGCTCAACAAAATAGAAATTATTTTCTGGCCATGTTGAGCTATTATAAAATTTTTGAATTGCATTTTTAACTGAGCTAAGCCTAAAAAATTACAGCTGAAAAATCATAAATACAATTAAAATAATAAAAGTCCTATTTATTATACCACCGGTTGATTATGCATTGTACGACTATTAGTTATTAAACTGTTATTTTCCATTGCAAAGTTTACTAAAACAGAATTAAGAGATTTACAGGTCAAAAGTTGTCACACTAATTGTAAGTGGATACTGTTGGAATATCACTAAAGGAAATTTCATCAAACTATTCACTAATTTAATTTTTAAAAGGTTGCTTGATGATTTTTTGTAATAAACGGACGATAGATACCTAAATATTTAAATATAATATCAGATCTGGAGTTATTAAACTAAACGTATCTATGAAATATTCTTATATTTCTCTTCTTCTCTCACACAAGTACAATGAAATAATAGTGGATGCTGTTGGAATATAACAAAGGAAAGATTCATACAATTATTCACTAATTTAATTTTCTAAAATATTTACAATATTTTGGAATAAACGGACATCGATACCTAATTATTTAAATATAATATCGGATCTAGAATAATTAAACTATAGTAAATGTATTTAAGGTTAAATGTATTATAAACATATGCTTTATACATCTATGAAATGATTATTATATTTTACTTCATTCACACACGTACAATGAAATAGTTTTTTTAACAATGTCATTGCCTTGATTAGGTGGATTTTAAATACTTTTTTCAAGCTTAAAAATATTTTAAAAGTTTACATTTAGTAAGTAAATTTCATTTAACGATTAACGGCGATGATTGTTGATGATTTGGTAGAGGAACGTACCTAGGAAATATTAGGAAATATTTGTAGGTTACGATGAGATGAAGCTATTTACGAAGTTTCAGGCGGATGTTAATAATTTGATAGAAAGGGGTCTGTACCACGGACTGTACATTTTCACCATAAATTAAATTTATATTGACTTAAACAAGACTATAAAAGTATTATTTGTGACGAATTAATGATTCCAATAAAAAATTATGTTCAATGAATTCTGTCATCCTTGATTGGATGTAAGCCCCACTCTGCAAACGGTTTCAAGTCGAATTGAAAACTTCAATTCCCATGTATATCATTTTAATTTTTTTTCTTTTAGTTCGAACCTCGTTCGCCCTTGACAGCTAACACGTTATTTTTGAACATTTAAAAATAAAATGAGAAAGATCAGGCACGTAATAAGCTTTCAAATTAAATATTACCTTTTAAATTGTTATTAGCCGATGCAAGTGTGAATAAATGATACATAAATGCACAATCGTTAATGTCATAAGCCATTAACATTCAGGAATTAAGTTCAATTATCATGTATTCTGCCTATTTGTATTTTAATCAGCCAATTAAGTCAATTAGATACCAACAAAGCAGGAACTCATCGAAATCCGTTGTTTTTTAATTCGCATAATCTTTCAAGATTAAATGCAACACCTAGAGAGAAATAAGACAATGCTCTCAGGAACAGTTTTAGTATGAGCAGTAAAAATTTAATTTGTATTTTTTATTGTTTACCGAAATGAGTTCTTTAATGGTAGACTAAAAAAATATTTACGTCGTTTCTTCATTTGCTTGTAATCTTGGAAAAAAGAGATTTTAATAAAATCTACATTAAGGTCAATATATGCAATGAAAATAACATAAGGATTTATTTCGGAATATTTTCATCACATACATATATATTAAATATATAAATTATTATATAAATTTAATAGGAGTTTGGCTGAGAGAAACTTCAATTTATGAAGAAAAACACTCAAATAAAAAAATAAATAATAAACTATAGTTAAATATAAAATAAAAAAGAATTTGATAATTGACTAAAGGATAAATATGAGATCGTAACAGAGAATAGCTGTTATAGAAACCAAAGGGATATGAGCGCGGCGAAGCTGGCCCGAAGATTAGAACAGGCTTCCATAGCTCAATATAATATGGACTGCGACAATATTATGTACATATATTGTGGTTTTCCTCAATGTTTTCGTTGGTATTCTGTAACATTTAATTCTCTAGATTACAGCTATCTAAATATTAAAATTTGTATATATGACGGTACTTAACAAATAAAAATATCCACAATGAAATATAAATCAATATACCGTTTATAATTTTTATTTTCACTTCCACTTTGTCTATATACTTATTTCTGCAAAGAAGAAAGGGGTAAGTGAAAGTTGTGTGATGCACGCACCAGATATTGACCTAACAGTGAAAATTATGAAAACGTACTAAAAAAATGTAAAGTATTTAAAAAAAAAAAAAAAAAAGGTTTTTGTAATCAAAAACCATTGGTTGCAAGGTAATCAAACTCATATTTGAAACCGCATAATTATTTTTAAGTGTGCAGTAACACTTCGAGCTGTTTCAAAACAGCTGAAAAGAGAATGTATCTGTACCAATTTCACAATAGTTTTGAGCAAGCCGTCGTTTGACATAACAATTTGTCAATATCATTTTTATACATAAGGTGTTAAAGCACAATATTTATCATTTTAAAGCACGTCTGTCTAATACAGTAAATTTGGTTTCCTTTCTAATAATTATATATTTCATTATATCCTAACCATGGTCTATTTGTCGCTCGAAAATAAATTCTAAAAAAAGCCGTTTTAAAGTATAATATGTTTAAAAAAAAATGCAGCCCTGAGCCAAAGAAGTAGACAGAATCCGATAAAATCTATATTGCACCGTATGTTCCTCTATCAAATCATCAACAACCATCGTCCTTCTTACGCCTACAACCTTCCCCAGTTCAAGTCCTCAGTCCATTCCCTTTCAAAAAGATCTCGACCTTCTGACCTCTACATCCCTTCACACAGATCTGCCTCATTCCAAAACTCCTTTATTGCTCGCGCGGTCAATTTCTGGAATTCCCTACCTATCAAAATTCGGCATTCACCCTCCATACCCACACTCAAAACCCTCCTATTCCAAAAACAATCAGATGCTTGCTAAACTTTTGATATCATACATTTTTATTATATCATTCATCATCAAATGACAGTACTATTCCATACTGTAAACTTTACTAGGGATTTTATAATATCTTCCTACTCTCAATGCCACTGAAAGTATCTATTGTTTGTTTTTTATTTTTTTTATTCTTATACAAATAAATTTGTACCTATAGTTACAATAAGATAATGATGTGTTTAGATATTATTCATTATTTAAATACTAAACATTTTATATTTTCAGGTTTGTCTTTCCTTTGTTAGTAGAAACACAGCTTATTTTAAAGACGAACTCAATGTATTTTTTATTATTTTATATTTCAAAAATGTATAATTATAATTTTTCCTACTGTACATAGTTTTAAGTGTTTTGTACATAGATTTTTTTTTTGTATATAGCTTGTTTAAATAATATTTTCTTTACTTTCTCTTTATTTATTATTGTTTTATTTTGGCCAGATGTAGTCTTTTAATATGTACTATTTTGTTATTCTAAAGGGACTTTGTTCCAGAATAAAGTTAATTTCTATTTCTTTGAAAATTTCATTAAATCACCCACAATAGGAACATGTTGGCGGTTCTTCCTTCTTCATCAGATATCCATGGCTATGTCGACAATGGTACATAAATGATAAAGGAAATAAATAAAATTTAAAAAAACATAGTTAAGTCACATGAAGGGTACGTAACAGACTGGAAAGTTACATGAGGTAAGGGGCCAAGAAAGCTGCCGAGATGAAAAGTTCCTCGTGAGAGTGAAAGGGAAACTCCATCTTCCTGCAACAGAGTTCCTCTCCTTCGGCCAGAATTATTTAGAGACGAGATGCAAAAAACAACATGTGATATATCAATCAAAGATATAATATATTTCTCGATACGGACAAGAACAATCTTTTAAACATACAATATATGACTGTGAATTATACGAGATGCATAGATCTAAATTTATTATGAAAATATTTTTGAACAGAAAAACTGGCCATTATCAGAATTTTACTTGTACAATAACTTTAAATTGTAAAAATATTTTCCTCCGTTGATATAAAGTGGCATTTCCGGTTAGCTGATTTAAAAAAAAAAAAAACGTAATATCAATCTTAAATACGTAATAACAATTTTGTGCGACTTTTCGATTTTGACTGTTTTGCTTCACTGTTCACATACACGCCGACACACAAACCATTTTACGGGACTTGATTATTTGGACTCAAAGGACCTCAAAACGTGCCTTTCCCTTGAAAACTTAAATTAAATAAATTTCAAGATCGCAATACTTACCCTTTATATATATATATAGGTAAATGAAGTGGACGGGGTTGCCGAACGGGCTAACGCTTGTGCACAGGGATTCTAAACAAAATTTCCAACAAAAAAGTTTATTTGATCAATGGGCCGATTATTTTTTTTTTTTCATTTTATTTAAAGGAATGAAAGCAAAATGAAGCGTTCAGTTTTTATTTTTATTTTTTTTTTATTTTATCATGTTTGAGCGGCTTAAGTTTCTTTAGTCACGTTTAGTTTTCTAGTGAAGCTCGTATTCGTGAGGAAGATTATAATTTTCATTAGAATCGAGGATTCGCATTATAGCCCAGTATTATAGGCAAAAAACGATATCAAGAAAATTCATAATTATCTGTAAATGTGGAAATTAGTTCCTCATCGAATGAAGCAACAAACCATGAAAAGTACCCTCAAATGCCATGTCCGATTCTATCAAAAATGGATGGTCAAAGATGGCTACCTAGAATTTTCTATCTTATGTTATACTTTTTCTCATATTTCTATCAAAAACAATACGGATTCTTGAATTTCTTGAATTCTGCAAATACAATACGGATTCCATCGAAGTTCGCTAGACAAAAAAATGATAAACGAGTTGTAAGTTAATCTTTAGAGGATAAAAGAAAGCTAAATTTTCTTGATTCTAATTCTGTCATCCCTCGTAACTTCGAAACTATTGACAAATAAATGTTTTTTAAGTTGTAAGACGTATGTATAAGACTTATACAGTACTGTACTATAGCGTAAGAATCAGGAATACAGAGATATGCTGTTCATGTATGGGTACTGTATTTTCAGTCGTACAGCGGTCGTATTGAACTACGTAAAGTCCCTTTTGTCATTGACAATAGTAAATATAATCACTGTTTTCTTAAAGGAAATTTTGTCCACTTTACGATCGTGTAGTTAGAATTTAATTACCTTGAATAGTTGTTGTGCAATTCCTTCTTACCCAAAAAAATCTTGACCACCTCAAGAAAAATATAAAATTTGTCTTAACTTCTTTTCCGTTCTGAATCGGTCCATATATGAAATGAACTCTTTTGTTGGAAATTTTGTCTAGAATCACCTTCCAGAGTTTAGCTATATGAACCTGCATTATAGCTTATGTAATTTTAAGAAACTCTCTGTTTGTTGAATTTGGTAACTTTAGTTTCATTTATTTTTGTTTTAGTTATGTTTATACTAACATAAGAGGAATTATGTTATTTGATAAAGTGTTAAAATTAGGGTATGTACCAAAAATAAAAGGAGCTTTCAAAGAGTTACTAAAAATAATATATATTAACAATATTATCAAACGATTAATATAAATATTGATGCTTGGTAGATAAATATAAATACTGGTAATATGTTTGGGTTTAGAACAACTGTGTATAACGTAGAAGGTTAATTTTTTCTCTCTTTTTTTTTTTTTTTTTTTTTGCCGTCGTACAAATCAAGTAAAAAGTGTGAGCAGCTAAATACCATTAAGAAGGTCATATTTTCTGTCATTTTTTTTACAACTTGTTTACTTAATGCTTACCACAGAAAATTAAATGTAATTTTACGATCAAATAATTGGCACGAGTTATTTACATAGTACATTTGTAGATAAACAAATATAATATTGAAACAAATAAACGCAATGCATCATAAGAGAATATTATAAGAGAAATATTTTTAATTCAAAATCATAGACTTAATCATTTGTAAATATTACAAATGACTGCATCCATGCTAAAAATGGTCCGATTTCGATGATTTTTTTTTTACATTTAGTGGAGAATTCAGAGATCTTTCTAATTATCATGCCTATATCAGCAATATAAATTGTATACTTTGTGAGTTTTGTCTAAATAAATTTTCTTCTGAAAAGTTGATTCCTAATCAATTTACATAAAATTTTTTAACCCTTTGTATTTGTCATGTTGCGAAGGACAAGGAAAAACAGCAAAGCACTCTAGGATATGCTGAAATTTGTCTCCAAACGTTTCATGACTTCGGGGAAGGCCAACGTCGCTCCCTCCCCCTCAATAAAAATAGAGAGGAGACGAGAAAATAGTTTCCCTCCCCAAATATTTGAAGAAAAAAATAAAATCAATAACAATTCATCTACATGAATGAATAAAATACGTAAACTAAAATCAATTTTAAAATGAAGTCGACTAGATCGCTTAGCTAAGGTTTACAAGACTTTATTTTTGTACTATAATTATGTTGATTATATTATATCATATTTCAAGTCGTTTGACAAATATATAACATATTAACCCGAAACTCCATAATCGTGTTCTAAGACTTCTAAAACTGATTTAAAAAAAAAGCATCCCATACATCTCTCGAATGACCTGAGATACAGTATAAGAATCTCTTTATTTCTTTTTTTTTTTTTTTTTCGTAAATAATACGACTTATAAAGACAAATACACATCACGTTTTTCAATATGCGTATGCTATCTTTGAGTGATCTAATCTATGAAGATAAAGAATGATCAACCTTGAATAATATCGCAATGAATAAGGAAAAGATTCATTTGTACAATGTTATTATCTCAAAAAACTATTACATATACGTATATAAAAATATTTAGTAGGGCAATTAGTGAAATCTTTCCATACTCCATAATAAACTATTTCCAACAACTAAATGAAATTATATCCATAAAGTTTAGCAAATCTGTACAATCCAACTACCAAGTTGAATACTTTTTGTACCTGATTTTGGTAAAATACCACCATGTCAACATAATGCAGTTTACCTCCAGGATTATAGTTTAAAGATTGTCGAAGATGCTCAAGAAAACGAATGAATATTTTTTTTAAACGTACATCCTAAAAACCTTTTGGTGCATAAATTAATATTTAAAAAACTAGACAAAAGCCACACAACACGATCTGAGGTTAACAGAGAAACTAAGAAATAGTGACCTTTCTAAAACTATTAGAAAAGAAAAGCGAGTTTCTCATGATTTCACTAGTATTAATTTCGCACTGGATATTTTTGGATATTGGACAATTTTCGTGTTTTTTTTTAAAGGAGTTATAATCTTACGATTCATTGTTTCAACAGAGTAGAGAACAAACTATGACAAGGTGATCAGTAATGATGTTTACCATACTGTAGACTATATATATATATATCGATAACTGATCATTACGTTGCAAAACGATTGTGAAGAGTCCGCAATCGCATGATGATTCTATATTGCAAGTTTTGCAAGATCCTGTGCAATCTTCCGTAATGGGGTTAGCTCAATACAAGTTCTCTTTTGGATATGAAAGTGAGAATGAAAATGAAAATCATCGACGTGATATTCTCACAGAGGTATTTATAATTGCGATTCCCCTCTCAACAGTTGCAGTGCTATTTTTAATTCGATCACATTCAGAGACTCAACATTCCTAAACCGGACCCCTCCCACATGACTTGTATATATTGTGTGTTTTTTGTGAGTAAATAGACCACAATATTTTATGTTCTAGGATATACAGGGATGCCAATTCCCCAAAGGCCGTTGCGCCCTCAAGAATCTACCCTCTCCATCCCCGCCCTCTACCGAAGATATTTTATTTCTCACTTTTCTAAAAACAAAGCAATAAAATCGTAGAACATATAAAATTACACTTGCTACGGTGTGTTCCATGATTTCCCCCTGTCACTTATCAATCCCGTCGAAATTTGTTCTCCTCAAAAATTCAAAAACCCGTCAAAATATGTCCCATCAAACATTTTAATGGCGCAACATGCGCAAAAAAAAAGTTATATATATATATATATATATATATATATATATATATATGTATTTTTTTTTTGACTTATCATCCCAACCAATTTTCTCTTGAAATACAAGATTGAAAGGTCCTTATTTAGATAAAAAATAACAGTGCATGTTGGAGGTGTGGTGTGGATTGTGGGTGTGACCTATGTACATTGTAATGTGACGCATAAGGCACCCACGATACTGTAATAGTTTCTCTCAACTCTAATTTCTTAAGATGAATTTATAAAAGTTATTAAAATAGATTTTAATCTAAATACTTTTGTTCAGATACTGCAAAGTGAGAGAAAAAAAACTGAAAGATATTTCTCAAATGGAAGTTTTGAATATAGAAACACAATTCTAAGCTAAAAGGTATAGGATACCCAACAGTATAAGTATAGATAGATAGATAGAAAAAAAAACTTTATTCTGGGACTAAGTCCCTTCAGAATAACAATAATGTACAAAATAATAGAATATTATTGGCCTAAACGTTTGAAACAATAAATAAAATTGATAAAATAAAATAAAAAGTAAAGAAAACCTTAGGTGCACAAGCTATAGACAATACAGATAAAACTATGTACAGAGCATTTAAAATTATGAACGAATCACTTGAACTATGAACAAAACTATATATAAGGGTTGAACAACATAAACATACACTTCGAGAAATGAAGAACGAAAAAGGGATAGAATGAATTCATTTCATAAAAAAAAAAAATTTACTTGAATATATATATATATATATATATATATATATATATATATATATATATATATATATATATATATATATATATAAATAAACAGTTGAATAATAAATAAAATTGAACAGTTGAATAATAAAAAAAAAATGTATGTATTGAAAACGGTATAAGCTACCCAACAGTATAAGCTAGGGGTTGGCATGGTATTTTGTAGGGAGATTCCCCACTCTCGTGACTTAGATCCGTCCCCACCACTTTTCTTTAATGCTGACTATCTTTCCGAATATACACCGGTAAAATTCGGAATTTTTTACATTTTTATTATAATAATATAATCTTCAAAGTTCAGGCTTTCGTCAGGGCTAAGAAAAGACCGCATAACAATATGAGGAATTGTTAAGTTGTGAAAAAATAAAGAAATAAAACGTAATATTAATAATAATAATAATGTAGGGAACATTAATAATAGTAAAAGAGAGAAACTTACGAAATAACTAATATCAACATAAGAGTGGAACTAATAACAGTAATAGAGAGGAACATATGAAATAAATAATAACGGCAACAAAGTGTGTACTTTGTTACCAACCAACCAACTTCCCTTCAATTATTCACAAGTCAACCATAATACCGCAATAATAATTTTTTGTTTGGGTGTACATAATTTTTTTTTTATATTAAGGATGATTGGAACGAAAGCCAGAACAATATTTTTCGAAATAAAACCACAAACATCTTTGTCGAAATCAGTAACAATCCTCCCATTGTTAGTGAACAAACTCGCCCTCGCCCGTTCAAGTTCACGAATTAGTCCTTATGTTGCTCGGTTGAACTAAATCGAACTTGATCGCGAAAATGCGAACAACGAATCAGAAAACACGTAACAAGAATCTCATTGGCTAATGTCCTTCGCAATACTCACGTCCCTGTTTGTCAATCAAACATCAACGTTCTCAGTCATTATTTATAGAATCGGGTTGAAAGGAAGTCTTGTTAACACAGAAAGGAATTGACTTTTGAATAATTAAATAACAAAATAAAAGAAAATCAACTTGTAGATACAATAATCATGTCTTGATAATAATTAATTTACATGCCGACAGATATATTTTTTATTTTTTTTATTATGGAACTGAAGACAGATTTATCTAATTATTAATATAATTATTATGTTTATTTAAATGCCTTTCAAGTCAAGTAACTCTTGATCTATCAAGGTTTAGCCTAATTCTAGTGTTATCATTACTTAATATTTGTTGTTATTTTATAATCTTCTAGATTACTTGACATACGTTCAAAATTATCTTTTAGTAGTAATAATCTGTTTATTGAGTAATAATACATTTTGCCACATTTAAGGGCACTGAGTACTAAGGCTGAGTGAGGCACATTCATACCATACATACAATACCATAAAAAAAAATAAAATAAAAAAAAATAAATAAAAAAATATATACAAATCTATATAACAAAGGAAAAAACTATAATAAACCAAGGAAATGTAACTTGGAGTTAAAATTAAATGAAATACAGAAATTCGTAGCAAAATTAAATAAATTATAAGTAATAGAAATAAATAGAAAAACATTCATACTTAAATACAATAAAATTATCTTTAACCATCAAACTAACCCTGTGTAAAGTATTACTGAAACCAATTTGGACTTGGGTATAGAACTGCGGGATTCTGCTAAATCCTCCAACATTAAAAAAAAATTTTCAATCTTTTCGGTCAAAAGTGATGCGAAGAATAGTTGACGAAGCGTTTTATGCCGTAAATGAAGTAACACATAAAGACTTCACCACGAAAGCCCTCCCTTCCCACGTAGATCTATCTGTGTCCTCTGATGTATGAGACGCTGTGAAGCTACCGAAATAATTTTAAAATTAAAAATTTAAATTTATGTTCGAATTTTATGTTTTGTCAATAAATAAATAAATTTTATATTCTTAAATAAATAATTCATCTAACGCATAAACCAAACCATACAATTCAGCTTTAGAGCATAAACATTTTGATTTGAAACGATACCAAAAATGTATGCTTAATTAAACCGAATTAGTTTATGAAAACGTTTAAAATACCTATTAAACACGAAACGTAGAAAACCAATAATTCAAGTTTTCCGTTCTTCAATTCATTTGATATATTTTTGTGCTGTTTTAACAAAATATTTTACATTTTAGAGTTGAATGAGAACAATTATAAACCTGTCATTTCATTAAAGCCCAATTTAAGAGGATGTTTTAAAATCGTGCGACGACTAAATCGAATTTCATATACGTGTAAGATGGATCCAGAAGACATTGACATTTCGGCAAGAATCCTAAGTATTTACTAACAAAAGAAAATCCTTAAAAAAAAAATAAATAAATAAAAAAGAAAAGATATTCTCAAAAAGAGAGTCGTATTTAGGAATCGATTTAAATGGTAAATTTTCTCATACGATGCCCTACCTAATACGGTAACTGGAGATAAAAGTCGGTAGCAAAGAGAGAGCGAAGAGAGAAAAAAAAAAGTTCAGCTTTGAGATTAAAGGAATTTGAATATCAAAGTTAAAGATAAAAAAAAGGATTTACATAGTTACAAGTATACCTACTTAGAATTTACAGTTTCTCCGAAATGTCTTGTAAATAAATTACATTAAATACATTTTTTTTTAAAAATAATATTTATAGTATACAAATTTTATAAGTGAGAAACATATAGTGTGAAACATCCACCCTCTATTAAATGGATACCTGATCAATCATTTTCCTTATACTCGACATCCAGTGATAAAATCTGAATGCTGACCAAATCCATATCACCTTTCAATAATAATTATACCCGTAACATTGTATTGAAATATTAATAAATGCCACAGCATTATAAATAGGTTTATACAAGAACACATATATTTCTTATAGATACATCTATGCATTTTAAAAATTTTAAATTTTTCAAGAGAAGATTCCTTATACAAGTGTTAAATTTGAAAAAAAAAATCAAACAAACTATGTCATTCAATCAAGGATATTTATGATAACCGAATCTGAGTCGTGCAAACGAATTGGAATTTTAAATACCTTTTTAAATGGTTGGAACAACAGAATAGAAGACTATTGTATCTTAATTAAAGATTTAAATAGGTTCTTAAATCTTTAATTAAGATACAAATATTTAATTTATTATCCTATTGATGTCTTATTACAGTTTTATAGGTGGATAATGATAAACTATAAAATGGCATAAACAGCAATAAATCACTGATGATTCATGTTTTCAACTGTTGAATATGTTATTAATTATATGCAGTTTTTATTGTTTAAAATTTATATGAATTCTTCAAGTTCTGGAAATAAATAAAATTAATACTTATCTATATTAACAAATTAAGTCTTTGAAGATGGTCCATTTTGAAAAAAAAAATAAATAACGTTAATTTTTTCCTGTTTAAAGAAACAGAAATAGAAGAAACTTTTTATATATTTGTATTATATCTACATGCCCAGACTCATGTATATATTGTTTGAACTCTGATGTTATTCTAAGGAGAATTTAGTCCCAAAGTAAAATTAATTTTCATTCAATTTAAATACATTCATAAGTTTATACAAATTTATTAAAAATCAATCAATCAAGCATAAATTTTAATATAAAAATATTTCATAACACTTGCTAATGGCTGAATGTATGTCTTCCTCAATCTAGATCCAATTCCGGCAGGTCAGAGAGCAACTGGTGACAACATGAGAAAATATTTTACAAACCATTGTTCACCACGAGGAATTATCTTCCACTTATTTAAACATATAATATTTTATCTTTCATGAGAGCTAAGAAGAATTTTTACTTTAGTATTTTATTAAGTATAATCCCTCTTGGTTTAGGCCCAGCTAAGACTGAATCCCAGATTATCCGGAATGATATTTTTTTCGGTACTTTTTTTTTCAATAAACTGATGCAACATTAGCTTATGTCAAACGAAATTTATTATTTTATTTTTATAATTTAAGAGATATTTATAAAAAAAAAAAACTAACAAAATAGGTGATAAAATGACGAAGTGTACAATGGAATGCCTTTATACGAAATAATATAGCAAATTTTATTGCGGATTACGCCAAGTATTCGCAATAAAAAAAATATTATCGATGTTAATGAGGTTTATTAAAACGATTTTCAAAAAAAAATATTTGTAGAAAAATGATTATTATTAGCTTTTTTTTGCAATATGAAATCGATATTTGTCCCTCTTTTTGGACTACCAGAACTCTTAAAATTTCAAATCTTAAAGATATCTCTAAAACTTTAACTTACTACTGTAAATATGTATATAAATTATTAGAGCGTTCTTCATTATTTTTATTTCATGTTTATTTTCAATTTTTTGTTTTTTATTTTTAACTGATCTAAATTAGTAAGTAACTTATTTTTTTTCTATAATTTATTTTTATTTTGACTATTTAATTACTCTATATTTTTGTTTATGTATCTCTAAGGCTCCTTAGCCCACATTATTGTCTTTTCATATTATTCTAAAGGGACTCGTCCCAGAATAAATAAAGCATTATTATTATTATTATTAAAACTTATATTTCAGATGGCTTAGAAATCGAATTGTTAAAAAGATATTGATATATAAATATAATATTGATACAATGTGGATTTCTTGTTGTATTTTTATATATTTGTAATTGAAACATCACCCAAAACGTTTCCATTTTTTTTTTAATATGTTTGTAATTGTGTACTTCAAGAGTTTTTATTTAACGAAATTTCAATTTATGGTGATTTCCTTCTCTTCAGTAGTGGTGAGTAGGGCTAAAAGTTCCGGTTTTTAAAGTATTTCAAATATTATTTAGAAAATGGCCTATTTATTAGAAAATGTATGCTAACTTATAATTTGTACAGATATTCTTCATTATAAATCTGAAAGACTTACCTTTCAGATTGTGTATCTTTAACGAATGTTTTTATATGAAGTTTATTGTACAGAAAAACAAAAAGTAACAACCCACCGCTGTCCCCTCTCCAACTTGGAGCTAGTTGTTAAGTTGTTAAAAACCTGGAATAAGTTGTTACTAGCTCTATCGGGAGTATAGATGATGAAAAAAATTAAGATTTGAATATACACTCGTTTATTTAAAGGCTAAGTAGGATAAGCGCACCAGTAATGGACATAGTTTAGGAAATGTTTGTAATTTTTGGCTTATTTCGCCATAATTATTATAGTTATAAACTTCTCCGTTGAACATTTAGAATCTCTAGGGTCTACTTTTTATATTTAACATTTTAAAATAGAAAAAATATTCAGTTGTAAAGATATAATCTCCATTAAAAAAAAATAACATGATTTTGTACTAGTGATGGAAACCCCGAAATTCAATTGTTATAGTAATAGACATATCTCAGAAAAATTAAAAAAATCTTTATTTAACTCTAAAGATAACATAAATGTTCAAGTAACTCTTAGCAACACTGTTAGTAGGAAGGTGTGAAACACACTGATCTCAACGGCACTATAGAAACAACAATGATAGGAATTTTAAAATATTTTCGTTTGGGAACTTTCTTCATGCAGTTTTCAATAGAGGAAATTGTTCTTCAATATAAAAAAAAAAAAAACTAGAAACCTTTAAATCAACAAAGAAGCTTATTATTTACATTTTAAGTCCAACCTGTCCATTAATGGTCCATGGTACAGATCCCTTTTTATCATATTATTAACATCAGCTTGAAACTAAGTGAATAGTTTCATCTCATCGTGATCTACAAATATTTTATTTACGAAAATTCAGAATATTTATTCTATCTAGAGACTGGCAATCTTTGTCTATTTAATTAGGTAGTAAAAACTCTTGAATGCCCATTTTCTTGCCACTTGAATTGTAACATAATATGATTACAAAATGGTAGTATTTGTTAACTTTTTAAAATTATTTATTTTATTTTTCAGGTCGAAGAAAGATAATAAAATGCATTTCTGGAAAATTCAAAGCGGGAGAGCTCTCCGCCATTATGGGCCCTTCTGGCGCTGGGAAATCCACCCTGATGAACATCCTTGTTGGTTACGTGTGAGTGCCTTTAATATTATAATTTAAATTTATATAATTTAATTTTTATTTAAATTTAATTATATAGCAGTATTTCCCAATGAGAACTTCTACATATGATAACTATTATTCCGGCCGAGTTTAAACTCGTAAAACAAAATTATACGAAAATCGCGCGTTGACATCTTCGTAAAGACTGTGAGCAGTAAACATAAACAGTTTGTTAAATATAGAGGTATTTTAAAGAAAACTTAAAATCCAGCCTTATTTTCCGGAAAAGCCAATAATTCATTATTGTACTCGTTCAAGACCTATCTGTTTCGTCCAGAAGAGCATTGGTTTGTTGATATCTCACTTAATAAGGGCCAGTTGCTCAAAATCAGTAAAACTGAGATTAAGCGTTATCTAAGATTAAACCAAGTTTAATCTTGATCGGTCGACCTTAGAAAACTTGGTTTAGTCTTAGATAACGCTTAATCTAAGCTTTACTGAGTTGGAGCAACTGGCCCTAAGAGTATAACAGTCTATTACTAAAAATATAAATGTCATTTATTTATTTAAATTATCTAAATGAGCTCTATTTACATTTCAATTGATTTTTAGTTTCTTGAAGACTATCATACTCTTATTGGGAGAAAACATGGCGGTCAAAAAGGATCATGTCCAAATCACCTCCTTATATAACATTGCCGACAGTTAAGACCTTATCCAATACTTCAGATTTTTACAGGTTATGGTTTTCATTGCTTTAAATATACGAATTGATGACATGTTTTCTTTTATAACGTTTTTACTGATATTTGAAAGACTTGAGGTTTTATCTATTAATTGTAATAATAATTTAATAGTAATTAATTAATAATCTAGTAACAATAACAATCTAAGAATAGAAAAACGTTACTTAGATAATCCACATACTTGTTGTATTTTAACGCGTTTGATCGTTAGCAGTCCCAGTGATGTAACCTGAACTTTGATTATTAACAAAAAAACGACATCCGGTTCGAATAAATTTCCAAATTACCTTGGCGCCATTACGGTGGTTCCCATTAGGAAAGTCGTCAGTGTAATGTAATTCCCGGATTCAGAAAAAAACACTTCATTAGTTTCTTTTTATCTCCAAAAAGAGTCCATCAAATCACTCATAGCACACGGCGCAGACCGCGTATTAGTAAATATTCAAGAAACCTATAAATATGCATATAGGTCACCGAATTCAAATAAGTGACTAAGTGGTGGCGAACAAGAAATAGCTTTGAGCTATTAGATCTGACATTCAGGAAGTGACGCTGATAGTCTTCGGCATATCAGCGAACTGAGTTACAGATAATATAGTAGCGTATATTGTGTACGCTTTCGTTTTATTTATAAAAAATAAGACAATCATATCTACAAAAAAAAGTTATAATATGAAATCATCTTTCATTATATTTCTAAAGAAGTCTGAGTCGAAGCTAGGTAAAAGTTCCTAAACTCAGCGCTGAGCTCATAGGTAAAAATCATAGTTTTAGGGGCTCTATGAATACGCTGGGTGTAATCTTGGAGTTTTTATAGATCCAATTTAAATATTTATATTCAGCTTATATCTATATTTACTTCTGTTTTGATATTTAACCATTCAGTTGGTATCCCCTTATATTACTTGAGATAAAAAAAAACTTCAAAATGTAAATGCGGGCAGTGCCTTAACACGCTGGATGATCCCAGTATTCTTTATTCTCTTTCCTTCCTCGTCATTTCTTCGGCTATACTGAGTTTTTTCTGTGCCAGAGGATAGGGCACAGGATTAATGCCGGAGTTAAAAGTCCTCCCGGCACCGGAATTCGAACTCGTAATCTTCGGTTTATCAGGTTCCCAGGCAATGCGTGTTTTACACAGACGGTAGACGGAAGGCCGAAGTACTTAGTATGCCGGTCCAACACGATGTTCGACAATAAACAAATCGCCAGCCGTAGAGGCAATTTAGTTTTAAACTTCAATGGTAATCCCAAGAAAGTTAGTCAATTCCATTTGATAGCTATGTAAGAATTATAACAGCTTATTAAAGAAACATAAACAAATATTTGTTTACTTAACAAAAAAATTTAATTTTGCTTCCTACTGAATGTTTGCTGTCTGAGACAAATGGCTGATTACTTTGCCCTTGTGTTTCTCAAACGCAGGAAAAAAACAAAATACCCCATCAATGTTTAGCCAATTCAAGCATCTTTAGGAAAGAAAAAAAAAAAAACAGATGACATTATAATAATACTTTCTTTATTTTGTGAAGAATCCCTTTAGAATAATACAGAAAGACATAAATATGGGATAGGGAGCCTCAGAGATACGTAAATAAAGATACAGACTAATTACAGTCATAGTAATAAAATTATAAGTTACTTTCTAATTTTAATCGGTTAATAATAAAAAATTAAAAAAAAAGGATGAAGTAAAAATAATTATTAACGAGCTAATAATATATATATATATATATATATATATATATATATATATATATATATATATTACATAGATAGATATAGATATATACTATGTACAGCAGTATATACAGCAGCGGTTCGGTGGGCCCTTATATATAAGTCAGAAGACCGTTAACGAATATTACGGGAACGAACAGAGGATTTGAATTGGAAGAGCTCAGAGATGTATGAAAGTCGGGGGGATTGGATGACTTGAAAGAGGAAGGATGCGAGGAAATACGACGGTAGGAAGAATAAAGCCACTTCAACTCTGCATAAAAATGGGAAACAGAGGCGTCCCTTGGTATCCCGAAAATGAATCGTATAAAGCAATTACTGCATTACATTCAAATATATACTGCTCATGTGTTCTGTTGAGCAGCATGTGTTTGGATGATGTAGAGTAATGTGATGTTGTTTTTTCTGTCTTGAAGATACCTGAAATATCGAAACTAAGACGGGATATATTGTTCTTTACCTGCGATTGAGAAACACAAGGATGTGTGGATGGACTTTCCCAATTATAACCTAACTAGTTTTACTTAATGATCTCCATAGACGAATCAAGAGGAGGCCCTAAAAGGTAAAACTTAAAGGACCTTCCGAAGAAAAAATGTTTTGAGAAACTGAGATTAACAGTTAAACTCATGAGTTCAAGTAACAGACAATTAATTAACTTTGATATAGAGTCCTAAGCGGCATGCACATTTGCCACTTGATTCGCCTCTGGTAATCCCAATAGTTTCTAATTAATTATTTGAAATAGATGAGAGGAAAATTAATGGAGAGAAAGCTACACGCATGACTCGGAGAACCTTTCCTTCTCGGGTTTCACTTTAACATTCTACACAGAAAACAATTCATAAATTATTACAAGGATTGCAATGATTCGTTTTGAACGTCATTGGTATAGCTTGCGAAAATTAATCAAAAACGATAAATCGATAGTGGTAAAATCCGGAAAACTAAAAAAGTATTCTAATCATAACAATCTAAATAGTCTTGTTTAACTCTTTGTAAAACTTTACGTCATTTGATCCTCTTGTTTCTCGTTCAGCACACCTGACCCATAATATTCCATAAAAGTTACCTAGATTTTGTTTGTGTCTCTTGTAAAATCTGCTGAGACAGATTCACAAGCTTTTCTGGTACTACTGTCGAAATTCAAAGATGCAATGACTAAAATAGACCATTTAATAATATTTTAATCCATTAACGGGATTCGAAAGAACCGAGAAATAATTGAGGAAAACGTCTAATTAACGTAAAAAATAGAAAAAAACTTTGGAAGAAAATCATGCCTGCCTAAAAGGTTGAAAATTTATCATACATTTATTCATAAACGATCAAAAATGAAAATCAGAGTGGATATTTGTACTAACTTATTGAAACATTTATTGGACCTATGCATGATAAATGGGACACCCACACATATGAAAAGTTGTAAGACAAACATTGTTGGCCAAATGTTTTACCGAAGAGGAGGATAAAAAAAAAAAATAATATTGAAAAAAAAACACCTTCTCTTTCCTAAGTATTAATTTAGAATCTAATAAATACGGTTTTTATTTTTTCATTTCAAAATATTTCTTCTCTATTAAATTAAACAAAAGTGATTATCGTTTTTTAAGATTTTTATTTTATTATTACAAGTCTTTCCTTCCTGAAATGTTAATAATTTAGAAACTGAGAACCGACATTATTATTTTTTAATTCCATCCTCTTCCAGAGATTACAATTTCTCCTTCATTATATTGAATAAATGGTGGTCGGTTTCATGATTTTTATTACTAATAGATCGATTTTCAACGAAAGGAAAATGAAAAATTTCAGTGCGATTGGTCTCGAGTTGAAAAAAATCATATAATGACAAGTTGATTTGTTCAATTTTTATTTAAGAACAATACTTTGTTAATTTCAAAGAAGTTGAATTCGAAAATAAGCTGATTATGAATAATTTGTTAATAAATAATAAATTAATGACGGAGAAGAAAGTACGAATTACAATCAATCCAATTAACAGCCAAAAGTTATCAAATTATGAATAACTGAGAATTTCACTACCATCTTTAAAGTAACAAAAATTTATAAAAATAATTGTTTATATAAAAATAAACCGTAGCGATCTGGGATCAGAGTACCAACACATGGAGAAGAAAGACCAATAGAGAACTGCTTACAGAAACTGATCAATCAAGTGATATGAAGGCACGGAGGTTAAGATGTACATATAGCTCTGGAAGCCTCTAAGTAACAATGAATGCCTCAATAGAAGGCAAAAGACCACGTGGAAGCAGATGTATAGATAGAATCAACAAAAATTCAATAGAGCTGCGTGCAGATAAATGGAATGTAATATCCCAAGACAGGCAGAGATGGAGCAGGCTTGTTAAGGCTGCAAAAGATCTACATGGTCTGTAATGCAAACAGAAAAAGGAACTGAATTGTCAAATTGCACGCGAACATTGTACAATGGTAATGGGGCTTGCTCCCAATGACGACCTTAAATCGGGTAATTGCCAGGGCGGCGCACAGTGGAACGAGTAAGGGAAAACTCGCAAAATTGGCTATAGAGAAATGTTGAATGGAACAAAATTTAAATACTACATAATATGAAACAGCTTGAGAAATAAATTTAATTTTTTAAGGAGGAGATGACGTCATTGCCCGGGGGCGCCGAATGTCAAGACCGGCACAGTTTGCCTCTTTGATGTTTGAAAGAAAACAAGAGTCATCGGTAAATGTTTCCAACATTCGCAAATATACCATCTAAACAAGTGGCCAACCATGTCAGGCAAACGATTTGCCGCTAGGATGGAACCCGGATCAGAAATCCTAGGAAGACATAACAAAATAAAACGATGGATCGATCTTGAAATCGACTTGGCCATGACTAAAACTAATGTATCCGTGGGGTATAATTTAAGGCAATTCATAGTGTCCGCTGAGGCAGACTGCACGATAATCAATACTTTTATTAACCGTGATTAAAAAATACTTTCGCACTACGAATTGCAATAACAATTGCTACGGAAGTTGGTAGTTATTTATAACCGCCACAGAGATTACTGAGTTAGATGTGGTAAAATTAGTCAAACTAGATTTACAACTATTTCCAACGTAATTGCAGACTATGCAGTACAATTGCTCCGGCTGTTTTTTTCTCAATTAATCGTGGTTTATTATTTTAGATACTAGATGAAAATAACTTTTAAAATGTGAGGTTTAATGTTTTTAAAAAAGTACCATCTAAATAACCAAAAAAAAAAAAAAATCCGCCCGTCTATCGTCCATGACTTTTCTTGAAACTACTGCTCCGATTTTTTTTATTCTTGAAACATGTAAGTCAGACTTTTCTGTATGACCACAGGCGGATCCAAAGAGGGGCTTTTGGGCTGAAGCCCTTTTCCCGCAATAGGAAATATTTATTTTATCATTGGCTGATATTTTTAGAATGATCTGAGCTTAATTTCCTCTCTTATTGAATTACAAAGCATATACAGCTGTTTAACCTTTTTTTATTTTATTTTATTTTATTTTATTTTATTTATTTTATTTATTTTTTTTTTTCTTTTTTTTTTCTTTTGACATGCCTTTAAAGAACACTTAAACATCATTTCATATAGTTTTTAACTTTTTTTACCAGAGTAATTACCATTGTAGCAAAGACAAAAATCTCGCCCAAAATTTAAAACTGAATCCGATACTACTCTGGTATATAAATTTCCTCCATTTTATTTCAAAATGACAGCCGATTAGAGGTTTCACTACCTGGACAATTTATTTCGATTGGAGGGGAAATTTATTTTAAGAATCATACCAATGAATTTTTAAAAAAATTCAAACCAAATATTTAATAATATTATTCTAGTCTTGGGGATATAATAATGATTCTGAAACACTTTGAATGCTACTATTAATTTATAATAAATTTAAAAGTAAATAATACTAGTTAATAATAAACCATTGTTTAGTAGGTAATTTGTAGCTTTTTTATTATTGGCAAAAACAAATGAGTATTTTAATCATTAAATATCTGATATCACAGTCGGGCTTTTACAATTAATTATTAACCAAAACTATCTAGGACAACAATTAATACAAAACATGGTCAAGCTGGGCAACATAATATAAAAAGGCTGTTCCTATTTTTCATATTCCTAGTTCAACATCCAGAGTAAAGACAGAGTTGATATCTCTAGTTAAAATCATATTGTTGAAAAAATATCAAAATTTTACTAAGATACAAATTTAGTCGATGATTTCGAAACAAACCCTTAAGTATATCAAATACCTATTAATAAACTGTACATAACTAACTATTTAATGATTCGCCTGGTATCATCAGCAAAAAAAATAAGATCACATAAATAGTAAATTCCATATAAACAGCCTAAAAAGAAATAACTAAATAGAAATATTACAACATCAAAATTGTTGAACATATATGAGCCGTTGAATACAAAAATGTTTTAGTGAAAAACTGAAGCTTTAAGATTTTCAAAACTTTAGAGGATATTCTACAAAGGTATAATGGAAATAGACATTTCTTGGTAAGCAATAAAAGCTTACTTTCTCTGTTAAAATATTAGTCTCAAACAAATAAAACTGTTTAAAAATATGAAGTTAATTAATAATTTATTATGATAATGATACAAAACTTTTGCATCCAACACCTCAACTGTACTCTTAATATGATAACATATATATATATATATATAATGATTTGTATTTTACACTTTTTTAGAATGATTTACTATCTCAATTTGGTTATATCTTTTTTTTTTAGATTGTTGATGTAAAATGTGCAATCTTGGATTTACATTTATCTGATCTTATGTTTTTCAATCCTTACAGATAAGTTTTGAGTTAGGGAAATGTTGATTGCTAGTTTATTTTCTACAATTTGTGATACTTAAGGCTTTTTTCAACAAATTTCATAATAGCAAGCTAAAAACAGAAAAATGTGAACTAAATAATTCATAGATATGTTGTGTTTCAAATTGTTTGATCATCAAGCTCTACGTGATGTAAGTTAAACTTACATTAGAAAAAAAAACCTAGATCCGGTTTAAAAAAAGCTTCAAATTACATTCGAGCCATTACAGAAATCGTTGATGTTAGGATGGTCATCAGTGATTTATAATTCCTGGATTCAGGAAAAATTCTTCATTAGTTTCACAACTCCAATAACAATCCAAGAGAAAACATAGTAGCATAGACCAAATATTTTGTAAATATTCAAGAACCTATAAATATTTATTTATGAAATCAAAAACTAATTAAGTGATAGTGAACAAGAACTATATCAAAACATTTTGTTTACATGTTTCTAAAAATAAAAATATGATTATTGTAATGTTTATAAATGGTATAGAGCCACACTATACTTGGGTAAAATTAAAATAAGCAATTTGGGCACAAATCACTCTTGAGGCTATGAAAAAGAACATGAGAAAAAAATCAGATTCTAAATTTTAAATTAATAACCTATTATAGTTATTTTTGTGTTTGTGTTTAGAACAAGTGGAGTATCCGGGCAAATCAGGATAAATGGAGAACCAAGGAAACTAGCTGTGTTCAATAAAATGGCCTCTTACCTTCTTCAAGAAGATCTCCTTCAGCCCTTCCTAACAGTGAGGGAGGCCATGACGACTGCGGCCCACCTCAAGCTCGGCATGCAGCTATCAATCAAAGAAAAAAATAATAAGGTTAATTATATTTTGTTTGATTCTTCATTTTATAAAGTTTTGTGCCTCAGAACAAAGTAATTTATGAATACTAGTACAATATTTGAACAAAATGAAAAATATAATCATTTAAAGAAATAATTGTATTTTCCTTGTGGACCTCCTTTAGGGTCCATGTTTATTCTAAGACAGACTACTCCATAGTTAACGATGCTAGAAAACTCTATTAATTTATATGTTGACCGTCCTTTTCAACTTGTAGTCTATTGGATAAGCAACAGTTACTTTGCTATTTATTTATCTTTTATTATTCTACAACTAACTATTGCACTGTCCGATTTGGATATTATCTTAAAATTAGCAAGTAAAACTTCAATGGCTAAATCTACAGATTATTTACAGATTGAAGAAATCTTGGCGACATTGGGTTTGAAATCCTGTGCAAAAACATTCTGTGATAAATTATCAGGTGGTCAACGGAAAAGAGTATCAGTGGCATTAGAATTAGTCAGTGATCCACTTGTCATATTCCTGGATGAACCATCAACGTAAGTAGTAATTATAATGACTCATACAACACAATTCCAACTGATATATCTATACTATAATGTCATTATAAGAAATATATTAGTCCCCTTTACATTGAAATATCAGAGTTTGGTATACATTAATCCAAGTTGTAAGTCAGATCAATCAATGACAACCATATAATTTTTTCATGATAAATCTCAAACCTTGTGATTACCACTATTAAAATCTGAAACTCTATAATTGTTTATAGTAGAATATATAAGCTCAGATTAATATACAACAAAAATCATTGAAATATGCGATATAGGATGTCTTGAAAAGTATAATGTATGCAGTATAATACACCATCAAACTGTAGAAAGTTTTAAAGATAAAATATTGCACCATAAATACATTTTAAAAAATATATTTTTTATATTAAATGAATATTTTCAATAGTTGTAATTTTTGTATTATTTTAAAAGTTATTTCAACTTCAAATAGTGATTTTCCTAATTAGACCCCACAAGAGTGGTAAATTTTTATTTTTAATAATTCAATGAAAAAAAAGCATTATATACATTTTTTTTCAGATGAGAACTTTGTTGTTTTAATACAGTTTTTTTTTTATTTACTTATTTATTTTTTAGAGGGTCTCTAACATTAATCAGCCCCAGTCCCGAAAATAGTGTAGGCACCTCACTGGTGGGAGCTAATAATTTAGTTTTAAAGAAAACGAAGATTTATTTTTGGCATGATTCTCATTGCATTTGTAGATGAGTCAAACCATAGACAATTTTTTTAATTGTCTTTCTCACTTCGAGGTTTTCTGAGAAGTACTCCTGTATGAAATAACCATTCAAAATAAAATGGTCCTCAATACAAGATTTTATCATTTTACATAGTTGGTAAAAGCTAGAAATATAATTAACATATTATCAAGCATTAATTTACAAAAAAAAATAGTAATTAAACAATTTTCTACACCTATAATGGACTCAATCAATCAAATTATGCACACTTTATGCCTTTTGAGTTTAAATATGCAAAGAAAATTAAATGTTAGTATGAAACAGTGCCATCAATGGAATATTTTATTTAAAAAATAAATAAGCAATACTTAATCAAATTTATTTCAATAAAAATGTTTTATAAAGAAAAAAAAAGTGTTTTATGATCATATTCTTTTAAACCTATGATGTTTTATCTAATCTAGCCAATTTGCATAAGTAAGGCAGTGAGACTGACAACCGAAATAAATTGTGTCCACTAAAATGTTTCAAATTTGTAAAGTTATATAGAAATTAACTCCGGGAAGAACAAGCTGTTGAGATCAAGAAAATAGATGAATAATATTTAAAATTCATAGGCAATAATCTGGGGATGAGTAATGACTTGCAAATTTCAAATTAAAATCAGGTTGTGGCCTGACTATCCTGTGCTTCCTGCATCTCCAATTTTGATCTATCTTTAAATAAAATATTTTTACAGTTATGATAGACTTATTGAATTTTCTTTATGATATTTTTTTCAAAAATATTTTCAATGAACCCTTAGATAACCATAAATTTAACTAAAGTTTTTAGAATTATACGACCATTTTCTAAATTTTGTGAAACCATTGGAGTAATTCTGAAATTTTCAAATTAAAATATTTTAGGACCTTGGAACCTGTTTTCTATCAGGAGGAGAGATACGCAGCCACATAGTTCACTTACCCGTTAATCCACCTCTGATTACATTAGTAGCAAATAGCGACAAGGGATATATTATTGTCAAAAATCAAAATTGTTTTAGATTACATTACACCATAAAGAAAATATAATTTACCATTAATTTCTTACTGCTGTAATCCAAAAAAAAATGATGTTTTTATGCACCAGAAGGCCAAAAAAGTTGTCATTTTTAAGGATGTGGCCACTCTTATCTGATAATTAGAAAATAAATAAGAACATGAAAATATTACTAAAAGAGGTATTAAAAACTGAATAGGCCTATGTTATATTTTACATAAAATTAAAAAACACCCCATATTAAACTCCAAATTTCTAAATAAATAAAAATGATTTATTTTAAAACTGTCTTATTTAGTCTTCATTATAATCTTAATCTGTTTCAAATTATTTCTGTTTTATTTTATTTTATTTTTTTTTTATGCTCTTCTTAGCACATATTC
Source organism: Nezara viridula (assembly GCA_928085145.1). NCBI lineage: Eukaryota > Metazoa > Arthropoda > Insecta > Hemiptera > Pentatomidae > Nezara > Nezara viridula. The sequence goes on along the minus strand of OV725083.1, from coordinate 29,314,909 downwards.
ATCCGCATGATGAAAATTTGTCATTTTATATAACAGAAAATAATTTATTCATATTCTTTTAATTCTAAATAAATTAAATTCTAATTTTTACCAAAGATAAAAAGATGCCAGCATTTTGTGAATGGCGATGTAAACAATTACAGGATGAATATGTGTTAATGTTCATTATGAGTTAATTGTAGGTTAAAATAATAAAGGAACTTCAATTTAACTTTCAATTGATGATAAAAGGAATATAAAATGTTCATATAATTTATTATTAATAATAATTTTTTTTTAGAGGTTTGGATGTTGTTTCAACGAATCAAACACTACAACTATTAAAACTGCTCGCAAGTCAAGGAAGAACTGTAATCTGCACGATTCATCAACCGACTGCGACCCTTTTCCATCAGTTTGATAATGTATACATGGTTGGCAGTGGAAAATGTATATACCAGGGAGAGCCTTCGCAGCTAGTATCATTTTTGTCCAACTTGGGTTACGAGTGTCCGGAAACCCATAACCCAGCAGATTATGGTACATGAAATTTTCAGTAATCAATAATCTAATTTTTCAATAAAAAATTATTAAATTAAATGATAAAGAGATAATTCTTTTAAGAATTTTTTTTTTAATATAAATGTATTACCTAGACAAAGAAATTATGAAAATTTAAGACCGAAAAAAAAATTGATTGTAGATTTGATCAACGAAAGAATCATTATGATTATTCAATAAATATATTATTTCTATTAAAATACATTTTTTATTATATTTTTATTATTTTTTTTTTACAATTCAATAACATTCACATCTAGGAACCAAAATTAAGAACTTTTTTTTGCAATACCTAAGTAAAAGTTATTGCTTAAACAATAATAAATGAAAATTCTTGAAGTTTTGATCTCCACGATTAATACTATATACTGCTAAAAAGTAAAAAAAAAAAAATAATTACATAAGAATTTATTAAGCTCTATTTTCTTCCTCAGTGTTTGAAGTATTATCACCAGATCTCATAAATAACATGGCGGAGGAGATGCAGAATGGAAAACTGGTTTGGTTGGACCAAAAATCACAAACCTTAGAGCAAGGTAATTTAATAATAATGGCATTGAACACATCTTTAATAGTAACACTACTAAGAACTCATGATTTTTTTTTTTTTTTTTTTTTTTTTTTTTTTTTTTTTTTTTTTTTTGCCATGATGAGTATGTTTCATACAAATAGCGTAGTATTATTATACATTTTTATTACAAATTTAACAATTGAAGCAAGTAAAAAATAAAATATAATTCAATATAGTAAGAATATTGTTGTTTTACTATCAGAACACAAACTCTATCACCTGTCATCTGAATTTTTGTAATGGCTTTTCTGCAAGCAAAACCACCCAATCCAAATGAATATCACATTATAAAACATTTCTAATAAAGTTTATATATACTGGTGGTCATAAAAACCAGCACAACTTAAATTTCGTCGTCATTTCTTTCATAACAGAAAAAAAATTGCATTTTTTTTTTTTACCTTAATATAGTGTGATATATTCTATTTCAAGGAGACTACAAATAAAGGGGAGGAAAAATAGGGCCAAGCATTATCCTGCATACAAAGGAAACAGAGTGCGATATACTGTCCAAAAAGTATCAAAAAATCTTTGAGGATGTCGGTGATACATATTTGTGCATTGAGCATCAGCCTTTGGAACATGTGGAGGCTTGTCCTTGCTCTAAACATATTCCACCCCAAACCATCACCGACCCTCCTCCAGACTGCACTCTTTTCGCTATATTGAGCAGAGAATATTATTTACCTGGTCTTCCCTACACTGGTACTCGTCCATCTACACAATAAAGGCTATACCTGGACTCGTCAGAAAACCGAACAGAGGCCAAACCATTTTCTTGCCAGGTAGCATGTTCACGACAAAAGTTAAGGCGAGCTTTTGGTGTGCTCAATTCAGCAAGTCTTCTCCTTACTGTATGCACACTGACATCCGCACTCCGAGCACTACTCAATCGATGAGAAGTCTTAATTGAAGTCTGTGAGCAGTTTCTGAGGTCTGCATAGCTATGAAGCAATTATCAGCTGGACCTTTCACTCTTGGATGACCTGATCTCTGCCTCCTAGTGTCCCTTCCTATCTCCTGGTAAATCTGGACTGCCTGGAAAGCCGTTTTTTCAGGCAGCCTGTGGACTCAGGATGCGGCGTATTGCAGTTCCCAATTAATGTATTAATTTGAGCAATTGGCATGACATCCAAAAACATTTGATACTCTTAAAAATGTTTGATACAAATGAAATATTGCTGAAGTAAGAAAAATTTTATTGAAATTTTATCTAAATGGATGGGACGAGTGTTGAAAACGTATGTAGAAATAAGGCAATGTCCTGGATGAAAATTAGCAATGTTAATGTATATGTATTTTTTAATTTTATTTTTTAGATAAATATGGTATAGAGGGTGTTGTTTTTTCTTACTTCAAGTATTATTACACTGTCTACCTATTAAATGGAAATATTATTTTCAAGAAAAAAAACAACACAAAATCAGAACCAATGCAATTGAACAGGCAGCTAGAGACAAACTGATATGAAGTCCACGTTTTATTTTAATTACTTTTATCATTAATCAAGAGAGAATTATGAAATTTTCTCAAAAGGATTAATGCATGGTAATCCCTTTTGACCTGTCATATACATGGTATTACTTCAGGCTCAAAAATATTTCTATAATCTGCAGTTTTTATGTAAAATTCAATGCGCACCGTTTTTCGTTGGTTTTTTTTTTTGCCACCAGTTTATTTTGGTATTATATACTTAATTCTAATTTTAATACTTTTTTGTTTTTTATCTTTAACACATATAAAAAATTAATTTCATTGTTTTCAGCAAGCCGGGATGATCTAGTCTTACCCAACTCTGTAGATCTGAACTTTGCAGTCCCGTTTTGGATGCAATTTCGACTCCTATTATCTCGAATGATGATCCAGAAGCGAAGGCATAAAGTATGATTGATTCAAAGTTTGTTATCTAAAATATGATTAAAAAAAGAAAATTAAATGACTAAATCTTGAAAATAAATTAGTATAGTTCTAATGTTTATTAAATTATGGATATAATTTTATTAAATATTTTCCTTTATTTCCTCAGGGCGGACTTTGGCTACAGGTCATACACCACATTTTTTCTGCTCTTCTAATCGGATGTATATTTCAAGGTGTTGGGCAAGATGCAAGAAGACCTTTTGATAATTTCAAGTTTGTCCTTTGCGTCAGTGTATTTTTCATGTACACACATTGTATGGTTCCTGTTCTTACATGTACGATCCATTATTCTTATTGTTCATGAATCATTTTTTGAAGATAACTGCATCAATAATAACAATTTTTTTATTGTTCATCCTTTAGACCCAATCGATGTCAAAATAATGAAAAGAGAATTCTTCAACCGATGGTACAGCTTAAAGGCTTACTACTTAGCAAAAACTATCTCAACAATTCCTCTTATTGTAGGTTTGAAAGTTAACTAAATTTACTTTTAACTGTATAAGTAATATTATTTTTCATAATGTTTTTCCCAATGGGTAAATGCTGATATCATTATTTAATATTTTATTGCAGCATTCATGAAGATTAATTGAATTAACCTATTTTGATCAAAAAGGGTATAACTATTTTATTCTGAAAATTTATTTTATTTCATTTATCTTTATTGTATAGAAGATTGGGCTATTTAAAAGCCATTTTTAAATATAAATATTTAATACCTATAATAAAACTATAATAACTTATTCAGAAAGATTAAAATTTCCTTCCAAAATAACTTGACAATTCTCCTTACTCTGCAATAAAAAAGTTTTTACAAAATGCTTGGCTTAAATCAATTTAATTATAATATGTATATAAACTTGTATGAATTTGGTTGTTTGTTACTTCTAATGTAGCATTAATGAAAATATAAAATAATAGTTCTTATTAGGCTTTGGAATATTTATGTAAAGAAATTATAATTTATTAAGAATAAGCTCCAAAGGTTTATACAAAACAAAATATATTATCGCAATATCAGAACCTCCTTAGACTAATTTAATTTTATTATTTATTTTTAAGTACTGTAATTTCACCTCCCGATTTCCAACATTGCAATAAAGAATTTCATTAGTGCAATTCAATGAATTCAAATGATGTACATGAATTAATTAATTGATTTATAAATAAACTGACATAAATTTATTAGATTTTTGATAAATAAATAAATTCTTAAATTGAGTTTTGGGGCATAAAAATAAAGATGATAAAAGTAATAATTTCGCTCTTTCCTTTTTTGCAGCTGGTTTTAGGATTTATGTTTACGGTGATAGTATACATAATGTCTGATCAACCAATGGAACTAAAAAGATTTGCATGGTTTGCGCTGAACTGTTCCTTGATAGCTCTGACGTCTGAAGGATTGGGAATACTCATCGGTTTCAACTTTAACTGTACGGTAAGTTGTTGTTTGTATATAATACACAAAAATACAATATTAGATGAATCAAGAATCAAATAGCTCTATTTCATTATCAAATAAACGTAAGTTTTAGTTATATAAGTATGATTCATATAAAATTTTAGTTTTAAAAGTAAAAATAATATTATATATAGTAAAAAGTTGGTCAAATCAACCTTTAGTACAAAATTTTAAATTATATATTTACAAAATCAAGGAGGTTGAGAAAAAATAAAGAAATATTTTTGATTCCATCAATTTTTTCTTTACAAAAAAAATTCACATTCAAAAGAAAAAACAGTCTTTTTGAAAAAGCTTTTTGGTTCTTCTGAAACTTTACTTCTTAAAATCGAAGTTTGCACCAAATTGTAAGACCTTCAAAGTTTTAAATTTATCATTATAACTATTATATTATGCATGTTTAGAATGGTACAGTAGTTGGACCATCAACAATGGCCCCAATATTGATGTTGTCAATGCACGGAATGGGTTACGGACAGACGATAGGACCTCTGATGTATTACATAATGAAAGCCAGCTATCTCAGATTCGGTCTTGTGTCCATTATTACAGCACTTTATCTTGATAACAGGTAAAAATTTGGAATTATATTAAAATAAATATTAAAAGCTGTATCACTGCAACACATGGAGGGAATTTAAGGGGAAAAAATTTAACAAAAATTCATCTCTAAATTATTTAAAATAATGTTACAGATTAAGCAATTTCAGTAACAGGCAGAGTGACTAAGTAATTTAAAAACATTGGAGTTGAACCACCTGCTAATATGCATTTATTTTTCAAATAATTTCATTAAAATTTCAAAGTTTTGTTAACCCTTTACAAGGTAACAAAAATTGTATCGAAATGTCATGAACAAGTAAATGAAAAACATGAAACAGTGAGTGACACCCAAAAAATAATAAGAAAATTCTAATGTTCTAATGAAAAAACAAAATAAACAAAGATACTATCTATTAATTAAGAAATCATATTTAACATATCAACATTAAAACAATAATTTACTGAGATATAAAATGTTTTATCTTACAAAAAATATTTATAGAAAACATTAAGAAATGTTATACAGCATATGAGCACTAATATAACATAAATTTATTTATAGAGTCATAATTAAAAAGATTAGTATATGATTAAAACATTAACGAGGTTATATTCAATAAAAGATTTGATTTATTTCATCAAATATTAATTTTAGGGTAATGAGGTGCTATGAGGATGAAGATCCCTACTGTTACTACCGTGATGCAAGGCTTCTAGTACGAGACTTAGCAATGGAAGGAGACGTTACCGTAAACCAAATGTTGGGCCTTGCTTTCTATTGCGTTATTTTTAGGGTAGCAGCTTTCTTCAGCCTCAGGTATATAATGTATCTTTCAATTGTATCAACATTTTTAGGTTTTAAAGAATTTTTTTTTTTTAATTTTTATAGTTTATTTTCTATTTTTACAAATTAGTAAATTATCTTGCTAGTTTTCATTGATTTAAATTTTCATTCACCTCTATCATAATTTCAAAAATATATCTATTTAATAATGAAAAATATTTAACTTCCAGTAATTTTATATATGTATTAGATTTAGGAAAAATGTAAGTTTTTGTCCAATATTGAAAATTTTAGATAACTTCTTGAAATTTATTATAGTTTAGATGACCAAGATTACCATTATTATTTATAGGTACAGAACTACAACAGAGTTCTCCAACACCGTACTTGTATACATGATGAAAATCATTAAGAAGAAATGAATGCGATCGAATATAAAATAAAAAAGAAAAACACTAATTCCAATAAGATGCGAACTTCTCAACAGTTGAAGAGAGTATAAATGAGAGTAAATTGGAAAACCATAGATAGCTTTTTCCAGGAAATGATCGGAGTACAAGTGCATATTAGTTGCAGAACAATAAGAACAAATCCTATGTATCGTTTCTTGGTAGTTTTAAGTTTCTATTAGTATTTTTTTATATTGTACATATTTAAATACTTTTTGTATATGTTATTCGAAAATGGTGGCAATGATTTGATTATAAAAAATTTGCCAAATCTGATAATATTTTAATTTATTAAAAATCTTATCAACCAAGATTACTTTTCTCTATGCCAAGCATAGAGATATTTCAGTGAAAAAAATTAATAACAACAAATATCTGTAAATAAATTATTAAGTGCATTTGTTAATCAACGAGTATGTATTTTCCCAGTCTGTTATAGAATATTGTAGTGATATAGGTTAGAAAACTTGCAGTATTTTTTCTTTTAATTGATATTTTCTTTTGTAAACTTTGTTCTTTATGTTTTATTTTGTTTTCTGAACCTATTGTGATAACTGTGATTATGGATAGGTAATTGTTATATTTCTAAAATATATTTATATATTTACAATTTTGTTTTACTTCCCTTGGATTGCAATCTAACATAAACTAACTGCAATATATATATATATATATATATATATATATATATATATATATATATATATATATGTATGTATGTGTGAAACATTTGATAACATGATGCTACAGAACTATAGTTCGACAAGAACTACTTATCGACTAATGCCCACCAATACCAGTACTAGTACATAATGTCTATATTCAGTGCCAGCCTTAGGGAGAGGCAACTGGGTCAATCACCCCGTGGCGCTGACCTGGAGAGGCACCAACTGATCTTCATGGGAGTTTGCCATATGTTAGAAATTAAAAAAAAAAAATACAAAGCGTCTTAAAACAATTAATTTTATCCTAACAATAAAGCAACTGTAATAGAGAAATATTGACTGAAATACAATTCAAATATTACATAGTATAAAACAACTTGAGAAATAAATTTAAATTTTTTAGTGGGGGAAGGAGATGTCATTGCCCGGGGGTGCCGAATGTCTAAGGCTGGCAATGTCTGTACAGATATATTAAGTGTATACATAATTAATTTGAACTATAAATGTTTGCTGATTTAAATGGCTTTGATTAAACAAAATATTTTTGTTGACAATTTAAATAGTAAGAAAAAAGTTCTAAACAATTAGAACCTAAATGAAAAAAAAAAAAATAGAAGACATTTATTTGCTAAAGAAATATTGAAATAGTATTATTTAATTGTTATGCCGACGTTTCGACCCACCTTGCAGGTCTTCATCAGGGCTACAAAAGATACAAAATATAAAAGGTACATGGTGAAAATAAAATAAATGAATTATAAGTAGATATTAAATAAGAAAAAGTTGTCTGATACAGAAATAATAAGAAGATAACTAACCCTTAACTACATTGTCACGCACTATATCTCTGATATCATCTAATTATTTCTTTATCAGCTAACTTTTTCTTATTTAATATCTACTTATAATTTATTTATTTTATTTTCACCATGTACCTTTTATATTTTGTATCTTTTGTAGCCCTGATGAAGACCTGAAAGGTGGGTCGAAACGTCGGCATAACAATTAAATAATACTATTTCTATAATTTAGTATTTATTTGACTGCACCTCCCTCCCCTCCTCCCCTCCCCTCCCCCACAACCCCCCCCCCCCCCCCCCCCCCCGATCAACTCCTTCTCATTTCTTATTCTATTCTGAAACATAACAGTATTGATAAACTACCAATTTTATAACTTAAAATATATTGGTATTGGTATTAAATATTATAACTCTTTCAGTAAATTGTTTTCCCTCAATTTTCACATCTGAAAGTTTCCAACCATATGAATTTCAACATCTTGAGAGGGTGAAATTCCCCCCTTCCACTCCTCCCTATAGATATCTTGCCTACTAGCTTTAGACTAACTAAGCAATTCAGAAAAAATATTTATTTATAGTTCACTTATGACAATCAAGTATAAGAGTCCACTAACATTATTAATTTACATCAATAAGTTTCAAAAATTAGGTTTTAAGAATTGTTAAAGCAAACAAGAATTTTTATGCAATACCCAATTCGAATGCTTTAATTCAAAATGCTTTATTAAACATTTCACACAAATGTATAAAGTCTTTATTTATTATAATCTTTACATTTAAAAAAATGATAATTCAATCACCTGTGAAGCTTATTCCTCAAAATATAGAGTCTTCCTTAAACAACTCAGAAACACAATTCAATTCTCTTCCTCAATACCATAATCCAAGGTATTCTGAAAGACTTACGTTTCAAAGCTCATTTATATTCTTTTTTAAAAGAACAAACCAGTACAGACTTTGAAAAAACCTAATATCCCCTCTCCACTTCAATAATTTATGGAACGGCTTAAAGCCTTATTTTACAACCATGGCGCGAAATTGTACGAATTTCAAAACAGATTCATCATTTCCTGAATTTTATGAATATCGCCACCACCAAGGTTTTACTTTAAACAGATATATCTGTATACACTTATTAAAAATTTTATATATTACATAATCAAAGATAAAAAGCAGTAAATGAGATTATAAAAAGTTTAATGAAAAGTAACTTACAATGCAGTTCAACGATGTTTTCTCTATACTAATCAAACTGAAATCCGTTTAATGTTTCAAATATTAAGAAAAAAGAAAGATGAAATAAAGACATTGAAAATGAAAAGACAAAATTTAAACTCGGATGAATTCATTGCACTTTTTACCGTTAGTAAAACCAACTATGACTACGTACATCAAAAAAGCTTCTATTACTCGTTCGTATATTCAATAATACCTACGTCAATGCTAATTGTTCTTAATGTTACACAAACCACTATTTTATTTAATGAATGTTTTACGAAAATTAAAATAGAAAATGGCTTTAATGAGAATAAATCAACAGATTAGGATTGCAAGTGCCGTCATTGGGAATATTTTACTGCTCCTTATTTGACCACTCCTTCAATAAAAATTTTACAACAGTATTTTAGAGTCTATTTCGCAATAGATCTAAAAAAAAAAAAAAGCATATGACTATATTTTTTACTTATCCTTAAAAATAAAATGTTCCTCGAAACTTACCGTACTGAATAATTAGTCTCCTCCCCCTTACTTCCTGGTTCCGGCCTAGCAGCTTATGTTTTCGACGATTTTGTTATTTAATATTAATAGCTTCATTAACGGGCGGATCTACGGGGGGGCTTTCGGGCTGAAGCCCCCCCCAAAATGGAAAAATATAACCATGTTTTATGGGAAAAAAATTTTAAAAATACTTCTTAAAGTATTATTGTTCGTGTAATTACATTTAAAAGTACTTAAGGAATAACTTAAACACCATTTCATATAGGTAGTTAGTTTCTTTCTGTTTTTCCATAGTAATTATAGTTATTTTCATGAAAAAAAAAGGTTTCGGGCTGAAGCCCCCCCCAAAATTAAATCCTGGATCCACTAGTGGCTTCATTAAATACTTTTTCGAAAGCTGTTGCAACTCACAGAAATTACTTTAAGTAGAAAAAATCAGAAATTTGAAGAAAAAAAAATGCTTAATTTCATTTGTTTTCAAAAGGATTTATTTCATTCTTTAAGTCATTTATTTTCAAAATCAAATTGTTGAATTCCCTAAATATCGCTGTTAGATTCTGTAAACACAGATAGACTCAACTTGACATCAGAATTTTTTATAAAGTTGATTTAGTTTTAACGTATTTTAGGATTGATAAGCTTAGGATTTGTATTATGAAAATAGTTGTTGCTGATTAAATACTTCCTTTTCCTCCAACCCATTTATAAAGTATTTTATCAAGTCTTAGTGCAAACATAGGATAATCTAAATTAAACACTATTCTTCAAACAATTAACTCTAAAATCCAATAATCTTGAAAAGAATTCTTGCATGAGGTCCATTTTTTTTTTAATCTTTAGAAATGAAAAAGATAAGGGTTATAAACCACACACATGGCATGAAAAATAATACAAATTACTAAGAAAAATGATTTATCACTAGTATAAGATGATATAAAAAGGGAGATTTGGAAGTTTTTAATGTTATCAATACACTACTGTCTGAACTTCAATTAATATGTAACAAGAGAATTCTTTGTAGGCTTCAGAAAAATTTATTTTACTTTACCTTTAAATCTAACCAATTAGTACACTAAATAAATGAAATAATTTAATAATACTAAACATTTAGTCTAAAATTTTAATTTTTATGCTATAAAGAAAAAATATTCAGTACTACTTGATGTTTTTAAAATTTGAAATAAAATTTACTCCAAAGCAAAATTAATTATTAAATGGAAGGGATTCAAACAAGGAGAGCATAGGCCCATTACTCTTTATATTATACATAGATGAAGTTGCCTCAATATGCATACAGAGAATATATCTCAGGCAATGGAACCTAAGCACAGTTGTCATACAAACACTTCATTATACGGTTGATATAGTTCTAGTTTCGACTTCTAGCAAAAATTACAAGTGATTACAGAATGGTGCGAGAAGCTAGCAAGAAAGGGTAGTAGTAAAATAAACCAAAAAGTAAAATTTTACAGGTGATCCAAAAGGAAATCCATGTTTTGTGTGGCGGTGAAGAGATGGAAGTTGCATCAGACTATACTTAGCTTGGACCACTGATTAAAATTTCGGGAAAAGTGGACAATGAAATTTCACACTGTATTATAAAGGCAAATGCTGTTTATGACCAAATGTTCAATATACACTGTAGCAAGAAAGAAGTGGGTCTATATTTAAAATTATTAATTTTTGAGACAATTTACCTTAACTATTCTCCAGTATGGACAGGGAAAAATGGCAGAAGTTGCTGCAGGAAGCCAGGACTTGCAACGGGTTTTAGAGGCAAGATTATGATAATTATACACTGTAATTCTGCGCTGGGTGCAGAGAGCTGGATATTAACATACTTCTGAGTCAAATCACTGCAATGGAAACGAAGAAAGGCTGAGAAAACAAGGAGGGAACATATAAAAAATGAAAAAAATCAGAGGGGAGCAGTGCTTGATGTGCTGTAACATGCAAGCAATAGAGAACCCAGTTAATATAGATCAGACACACTTATAGAATGGATAGGCACAAGGACCAGCTCAAGGCAGTGGAATATTTTCCATCTGGAAGGAGATCAAGAAGTCATCCAAGGACGAAATTTCTTGAAATAATAATTGGATTAACTGGAAAAAGCCAGGGGTAAAACAGTTAATGGTGTGAGGAAGCTCCTCAATTGAAGGCACTAAGGTTAAAAAATAAAGGAGATAAACCTAAATCAAAACAAAATGTCTCTATACATTGACTTTATTAATGAGATAACGTTGTTGATTAGTAAAGCTTTTAATTGCTAAGAGCGTTATTATCACTTCTTTGAAGTAAAATTCTATTCATGAGGTATTCTGAACTTACTTAAAATGAATCTAAAGGTGGCAGTGTAGCATAGTCAAAAACGAAATTAGGGCAATAATAAATATATCGAGGAGACGATCAAGATGCCTTATTCAATAATATTTATCTACAAATGGCACAATTTCATTTATTAATTAGATAGTCATAGAACCATTATTTTAAAAGAAGTAAAGGATGATAAAAATAAAAACAAAAACTGATGTGGATATAAATATATATTTTGGAAAGGGAGTTATAACCTATTGCTTTTCAACATTTTAAAATAAATATCTAATAATTCATCATATCCTTATAGATACGCTAGATCTGAAATGGTAAGGTTACAGGCTTTCCAATATAGAGGCTGTAAGAACAATATATATTTCATGAACAACATATAAATTTGTATCCATCTAACGGGTAGATAGTAAACATCTTATCTATTCTATAAATATAAAATTTCTCAAAAATTTTAAAATTAAAACTAAAAAAAAAAATAAATTACCATATAATACAAATTATAATGTTCATGAATATTCATGTCAAATAATTTATTTTAATTTTGTTTAACACTTTAATTAAATTTAATACATAGGTTTAATAAATCATACTATTCTGATAAAGTAAGCAAAATTTTATTTATTTGTAAAAACTGGTAACTAAAATATGTATTGGAATCCTGCATTCAATAAGTGCTATATCAATTTTTATGACAACTAAAACCTAAAAGAACGAATTTACTTGACAATCAATACATGGTTTGATTATTAGACATGAATATTCAGAATTATATATTTTTTTAAATATTCCACAATGCAACATATAAATCATATAAAAACGATTGATAACAAAATATCACAAATAGCATCATTTTGATTCAACTAAACATCTCTTAGAGATTCGACAAAATAATAAATCATAAAAATCACAAGATAGTCACTTTAATAAATAGATAATCCTAAATATGTACACCAAAATAAAATTGAAAAGAAATAATATATAAACAATAAGATACACAATTATTTTACATAATAAACATTAATACTGAAGAATCCGCTTTCAATATCTAGGATAAATTAATGAGAATCAGTGCGTCGACACCTCTGCCCCTTCCCACTGTTCTTTCTTTCATTCAAACAACTGAAACAAAATTAAAAATTTAAATTATATAGCAATATAAAGCGTGGCGCGGTGAAATTAAAAAAAAAAAAAATGTGCAAATGATGGTGTAACGTGTATTATCTATATTTCAGTGAGATCAGCCATTATTTGTGCACATTATTATTCACTAAACCAGTACCTTCATCCTAAATTTTAAACAGAATTTCGAGAACAAATTATTCAATATCTGCAAACAAAGTCTGCAATTCAATATCTGAGTTACAATATTTTATTTATTCTTACAATTAAATAATTTCTACCATTCATAGTTCTCCCATTCCCCACAGGGTGTCCCGTAAGTAGAGTGAAATTTTTATAATAGTGATAGATGACCTCAAGAGCTACAAAAAAGACCATATCAACAATGTGCCAATTTTTAGCATGAAAGTAAGAAATCCAAGTTTCATATTTTTTTAAGTCGTGTTCTTTGTTAAATAGGAAGCAATAACTAAAGAAATATTCAATTTAAGTAATTAACAATAGTGTAGAGAGGGTTTACCATGACGATAATATGAGGAGTTGGTCAGTGGTAGGAAAGGGGTGCGGTCAAATGAATACTTTACATCAAAATAGTATTTTATTGTTTACACCAATGTTATGACCCACTTTGTAGGTTTTCATCAGGGGGTTGTATCGGGCACTGCAGAAAGCAGTTGGTAGACTGCCCACCACCTAGAGAGTAGATACCACACCCTGATGAAGAACTACAAAGTGGGTCGAAACGTCAGCGTAAACAATAAAATACTATTTTGATGTATAGTATTCATTTTACCACACCCCACGAACCAATTCCTTCTCTTAAGTAATTAACAATTATTTCACTGTAAAAAAGACAAATGCACTTTAAATGAAAATGGAGTTAGTCATTTTTAAAACCATTTAAAGAGGAGTTTTGAGTGGCTGAACTAAGCAAAGTTCTGTTTTAAAAAAAATCATAAATTATTCATGAATTTTTTTTCTATCATCATTCAACTATACTTCACACAACCTACTTTTGGAAAACTTTCTCGTTTAATAAGCTTTAAGTAAATATTATTTAATTTAAGGCTAATTAGGGAAAACTTGAGATTCTCTTCAAATAGTATAAAAAAATTATGTGATTTTTTGTCTTGTCAAGTAAAAGTACCCCTGTTTTCAGCAAAAATACTTACAATTATTTGTTGCAAAGTTTTTATTTCTTGTTTTCCCATCACCTGTGATATATTACAATAAACATAATTGCCTAAATACACTTTTTATTTATGAAATAAATAAATTTGAAAAACACTGATTTTTATAATATTTTTCAGGTAAGGTGGAAATGAAACTGTGTTTTGCACCCAGATCTTATAGGAATTGATGTGTATTTATAAGTACCAAAATAAATGTTACTGATTCTAATATTTATATTTTCATGAAAATAATTGAAGCAATCAGCAGATTTCTTTATTTTAAACGTAAATGTAGGACCAGAAACATTTATTTTGTAAATTATAAATACAGATCAAATATTGTCTTGTATTTAATTTACTATTTTAAAAAGCACAATTCACAAACATGCTAAACACTACATTAAAATTAACTAACTAGCTCGGGCTACAGCCTGTAGCATTAATTAAAAATATCGATTGCATTCCTAAGCCCTTAAAGAGATTATAACCAATTTCTGCTGTATATGTATATGTATATATATGACTCTTCAATAAAAGCTATTTGCACTTCTCAAGTGTTCTAGGAGAGGGAATTCTAGTTCCACATACATAGATTGGACACTACTCTATTTTATTTGATTTTTCAGGGGTTATTCCAGAAATATGAGTGATATTAACTCATATAATATCCAACTCTAAGATGTACTCAACTACACTCTAAGCTGTGTTATCATGGATCTTCATTCATGCTTCAGTAGGAAACATTTTGTAATGTATGAGTCAAATGATACTCCTTTGAGTATTCCATGCATCTCTGAGAGTTTAAGGAACTGACCAGCAAAATACTGATTTTGTAGGGTGATCAGAAGAAATACCACACCATAAAATCAGTCATCAGCCTTCTTGGAATATAATCTGCGAGGTCATACTGAACTGAGCATATCGTTCACTTGGGTGTCTAAAAATGAAAACTTGATCACCTGATGACCTATGGACCCCTTCTCACATTATCAGTAAAAAGGACTCGCTTTTAATTCTTTAAACTAAAAAATTCAGTAAAATTAGATTTCTTTCTTTTTGAGGAAAAGTTTGGTGAAAAGTGGCCCAAGCACAGGATGTTTGGCACTTGATTTGGGATCACTAAGACTTCTCACAGTCCGAATGCTTATCGATATCCAGCAAATTTTATTTAAAGGATTTCTGTAACAAACTGATACTTAAGGTTTGAATATGAATAAACCTGTCATACATATGGTTGGTAAATCTCGGTCGTTTTTCATTGCATCTTCTAAACCTAGCTTTTTAAAGCATCATAGAGTAACAATTTTTGACATCTGATGCACACAAAGCTTGCAGGAACCCTCAAACTAGTTGCATGTATTAATACAGTTTAAGTGCTCTTACAGAACTGTAAGAACTAGAATTGTTGTTCAGGATTATTGAAATACTTTTAAACAGCAATGTTAAGACTGTTACAGAAAAAATCTCTTGGCACTAACTTCGACTAAAACGATTAAACAGAGATGAAAAGATGAACCAGGAATTAGTCATACTCCAATTGAACTATACATAAACTCTGATAGTTGCAACCTTCTGATAATTACTTTATAAACTATAAGGCTAATTGTTACATAAATGAAGTGATGCGTTAATTTTCTCCTGGAGTTTATTTCTTTTATTAGCGAATATACTCTCTAAAGAGAAAATAAACAAAAGAATGGGAAATAATGGAATATTACTAATTCAATACTTACATAATATGTCTAGCCAAGGCAGCAAAATAAAAATGATTATAATTAATATATATTGGAAAATTTTTATGTAAAAAACTATAAAAAAATACTTGAAATTTGGCAATACACTACTATTCATATAAATAAACTATAGTAATAAGAAAATAAAAGCGATATATATATAAATCAGCAAAAGATGATTGAATACTAAAGAGACAAAGGAATAAAGCAAACTAGATCTAAAGCAATAAGTAACGTGAGGCCAAGGGTTAAGTCAACACACCAGCGTACCTTTCCCAACTGGAAGCTGCATCGTCCAAATATCCATGGGGCAGGGCAATGAAAAAATTAATTATTCATCAACATCAGTTTCAATTAAAAAAAAAAGACAAAAAAAAAATTAAAGATTTACAAAGACATGTTCACTACTGCTTAGGTGGTTAATTGATGGATCCTATCAGAAAATTGAAGTTTGGACCCACAGTTTGTGAGTAAAGCATGCCATGCAAGACAAACACTTCTACTCTGCTATGACAGAAGCTTTAAATAATAACTGTTAAAAAAATTATCAGGAATTAAATATTGATCAAATAGTGAATCTTGTAACTACTTTAATAATACGGACTAGTTGGCTCGTGCGAATAATTCACAGAAAATTATGTTTAGCGAAGAAATAGCAAAACAATATGTAAATAAGGTAACAATATGTTAATAAGTATTAAGTAAGGAAGAAATTAATATTTTTTTCCTTGGTTGATTACAATATTCAATTTAATATAATAGACTAAAATACTTGTACAAATCGCTTTGTTACAACCTATTTTTAAATGCTGACTGGAAAAATAATAAAGACAAAATAAAGGCTTGATCATGGGATTTTATAAATTATTAAAAAAAATAAAATGTAAGAACATAGAAATGACTTTAAGAAATAATAAAGTTAACATATCAGCCAGGAAAAAAAGTGTAGTAGAATAGTAAATGCAATATTTTCAAACAGGAAGAAATTATTTTGTATACCGAAACTAATGGACTGTATCTTTGTTAATAATTGTCCAATTTTTTTTTTGTTTTGTAAGTAATTTAATAATCTTTCTAATTATCATAGCCACAATACAGAAAAAAATGCACACTTTTTGATTTATTCGCAAATAAAGTTTCTTTTCATTCATAACTTTTTCCCCAGGTATTTCGAGAGGATAGAACTATTTTTCGCATGTGAAGGAGGAGAGTGTCAGTCATCGGATTTGATGAAGAATTGACGAAGTTATGGCGTATCGACAAAAAAACACCTTTTAGAAATAATATATAGGATTTATAAATGCATTAATTCTAAACCAGTCTTGTTTTATTTTTCAAATATTTTTTTTGGAAATAGCCTTTCTCTGGAAACAATCACCCATATATTTTTTAAATAATAAATAAAAAAGTCTATTCATGGTTTTTGAGATGTTTAAAAAAAAAATATGAACAATAACTAGTTGAAAAATATATAATTCTTTTCATCTATTCAGTTTTAATTTCTATATTCAATATTTATGATTGAAATTATCTATTTGATGAATAGTTATTCTAAAAATATATGAATTTATATCTATAAAAAAAAAAAAATTAAAATTTTCGATTGAATTTCAGATTATATCCTCGAAATATTTTATTAGGTTTATATAAATGAGTATTATAACAAAAATGGGTAAAGATTCAATTACATCACCGCATTATGGATAACTATGATTATGAGTTTTGGTCTGACAAAGGTGCCACAAATTTTTTCAAGTTTGAAAAGGGTGTCACAATTTTTTTTTATAATCCAACAAGGATGTTGCAGCAAAAAAAATTTGAGAACCACTGCTCCAAATGGCTCAGGATTTATGTCTTCTTTAGCGAAAGGTATCAAAGACATAGATCCCATATTCTAACTTACCAAACAATAATTCAATTTCAATTATTTGTATTTTTTTTTGTACCGCAATGAAATGTCTATATTCACAAATTCTGCAATATTAATAATATCATAATTAACCAGATTAAATTGGCTGCATAATAATTTCAACTGTGATAAGTATACATTATCGGAACATATCATTCTATAATACAATCACTGGTGCAGAATTATTTTGCTGTGAAAACATTTGAAAAACGTGAATAAAATCCACTGAAGCGAGTGAAATTATATCTAAGCAGCCAAAAAAACAAAATAAAGGATAATTTGAAAATGTTGTGCAGCATTATAAATTATCAAAACAATAAAAACTGTGTTTAATCAATCCAGCCAGCCATCCATATTTCAGTGAAGGTGCTACTAAAAGAGTTCCAAGATTTATCTATTTGAAAAGTTTAATGATGTCAAACAACAAGAGGTAACATGAAATCAAACATCTTATATAATTTTCCAACCTTCAAAATAAGTCAATTTTTATTAATTATAAAATAAATACCATAAAACCAGTTAAAAATTATCTTTTGTTTCAAAATCGAAAATCGCTTCATATCATCTCCATTATACGAATATCACGCATCAAATTCTAACTCATTTCTGAAGACTACAGATTTTTTAGTCAATATCATACGAGTAATTGGTTCGCAAAATGTTTTCATAGAGAAACAATGTCAGTTGTCTATAATCTCATTGATGAGGGGTAGTTCATGTAAATGTAAGTATCCATTTTTGGTAAATAAGGACGATTGTGATGGTAATGAAAGTTATTTAAAAAGAGCATGTTTTTCAATTGAGTATAAATCTATTGTTGAGTTATTGTTCTGCCATATTTTGTTAAGAGAAAGACTGAACTTACATATTAATAATTTTTTTACCATTTTAACTTTGAAAATAAAGATATAAGCAGCTTAAAACTTCGAAAAATGCCCTAAAGTTACCCCCATTAAGGTAAATTAAAAAGTATTTCATTATATATTTTTTAAGGTCAGTCAATTATTTTTTCAAATCATCTGGACTTGAAAAAGAAATTTTCATCACAACTGCCAGTTATTAGTTCTAGAATTAAATTTAAAAGCAAAAATTTTATTAAATTAAAAAAAAAAATTAATAACAAGGGTTCTTGAAAAAATGGATATAAATTAAAACATAATGGCATTAAATGCCTGAGATTCCTACTAAAATGCTAAAATTAGGTAAGTGTTATAGTTTATAATAATCAACCATGATCAATTTTTCTATAACACAAAGAGTCACTTAAACAAGTTAATTTAATTTCATAATTAATGAAAATGTTATGAAAGGTGTATAATTAAGCAGCAATGAACATGTGAGCTATCTCAGAATAAAATGGCTACATTTAGGCTCAATCAGTGAAGTTACAATACACACCTCACAAACGAAGATGAAGAGTTATCGGGGGAAGTCTGGAACAGCGCCTGACTGGTAGACACTGGTCGGATCTAAAATATTATATTCGCACAATTTGTAATTGTAAACGTAATATCTAAGATTTAAATACTAAGTTAAATATCATCATATTATTTGCTCCCCTACAAAAGAGTTGAACCCAAAAGGAACATAAAACTAGATTACCATATATCTATAATTATGCTTCCTTCTAAGTACAAATTAATACGCTACACTGTTTTAATACTTAATTTGTTATATTGTAATTTATGATAAATGATAATGTTGAGCTTTACAATAGAAAAGATAAATTTACGCCTATTCCAATAAATTAAACAAATAATTACCCTGTCCGTTTGGGTCGCTTTGTTCACAGAAGTGCGGACTGATTGTCCTTGAGGTTGAGGTCGAACTTTGTGGAGTTCTTCCTCCAATTTCACTCTCTTCCGTTCCTCCTCCTCCAATTGAGCACGCAATAGAACTATCTGTGGAAAAACACAAAAAAATCTATGTAGATAAACCGTTTTTACTTAATCTGGTCTTGAAACATTTTAACTATAATTACAATGACATGCTTTCTCAGTATTCATTTTTTTTTTTAATGCAGGACAAGATGCAGGAATCAAGATACTTAGTAACAGCCTAGTGAAAATCCTCACATATATTATAACATTAAGGCTCGAAATCGGTTTTGTACCAAATATAAGCTCCTGTCATACTCAAATACCATGAATGAGTTATCGTTAAATTCAGAATTTGACAGGGGGAGGGTTACCGAATCACACGTAATTGTTTCTAAAATAAATAAAGTCAATACAAACATTTTGCTAGGCTTTAACACTAGAACGGTGGTAAGTCTGTAGATCGATACAGGACAAATTGGGCTTTGAAGATTTTGATGCGTACATTCTTCGGAACTATAGGGTCTTGCGCTCTTAAGCTCAAAAACGTACTATTTTTGAGATAATACAAGGCAGATGGTTTGCATCCACATAACCTTACGTTAATTGTAATTGTAGTACTGTCATTGAATACATGTCTCATTTTGTCGACTTAAGGCCCCTATGATCGTGAGGAGTGTTATTTATCGAAGGTCTTTTTTGTCGGTAAGCCACATCATTGTTAATTCTTCACCAAATCCCAAGATTGAACCATCAATTTTGAAAATTATCACTGTCCTTCAAGAAGAGCAAAATAGTCCAATCACCCCGAAAATTCAGATTATGAACGAAAAGAAATTTTATTTGCGAATAACTCGAAAATTACACACTTTAGTTATGTCCATGATTATATAAAAGATTACTAAATCCCCTACAAAAGGAAAAAAAAAAAAATCATCGAAATCGGACAATTTTTAGCAAAGATACAGAATTTGTAAACATGTTGATTCCAAACATTAATGAAGTTTTAAATAAATTTTTGTTTCCTTTATCGAATACATTTAGCAAGAAAGTAACAATTGATTTGTTTTATGATATTCTTATTGATTTATTATTTGATCACTGAATAATATACTCTGCGAATTTTTGTACTGGCCTACTAGTATAAATAAATAAAATAAAAGAAAAATGAAAGACTTTATATTAAAATGTCAGATAGGTCTCATTTCTCAATTTTCAATTAAAAATTTCGTTTTAGATTTTCTTACAAGACCAAGCAGCAATGGACACAATATATGTTTTTCTAGAATAAATTTTTATTTTAACATTTCAAACTATAAAATACAATAAACAAAATCTTGGCAACTTTAGTTTATTTGAATTTTCTTTTTTGGATGAAGATTGTGCACATTGAAGTTAAAGTAAAATATAAAAATCTAGCAATAATTTTAAAAATTTAAATATAAACAGTTAACTAAAACTTGAGAGCTACTAACTTAGAATCTTTAAAGATTGACAAGTAACTAATTAACAAACTGTTATTTTTCAAACAATTTAGTAATTGCAATAGAATATATTAATAGTTCATTTGCTTACAATTTCATATTCAAAATAATTTTTTTCCATGCGCTTAATTAATTTTTATTAGTGAACTTTTTTTCTTAAACATGATATACAAACTTCATTACTTTAGCTTTAATTTTCCATCCAAAAAACTAAAATGACTATTTTTTAGCTGTTATTCAAAATTAGCAATAGCAGTTACAATTGTTTCACGAATGATACTTAGGCATTACTGCAATCTCAATTTTTTTGTAATTAAACATGAATAAAGTATTGATTATTATTGATTGATTATTATTTCCATTACAATTTATAAAGTAAAAATTGTTTGATTCAGTGATTATAATTAATTTATCATTTGTTTGATATAGTACTTTACACTATGAACCAACAACAATTCAGAATTATTTTTAATAATGATTATGAAAATTAAATAAACTGAAATAATGTGAATTGTTAATCAAACTTATTTACGAATTTAAAAATAAACAGTTAATTCACTATTAAAAAATAACAGTAAAATGATGTATATTTTCAAAAAGAATAACATTTATTATTTGAGATTAACTTTTCCCGAATCTGTTAACCAACTCTGATTCAATTATTTGATGCCATAACTTTACCAATGTTAGCTGTTATTCAAAATCGGCAGTAGCCTATAATACATTCTTATAGTTATACATTCCATGCAAGCTATAACCAAAGAAATATTCTAGATGGTGAATGTATTTGCCAAACACTCTTGTAAATTGAGAAATAGTTGGTATGCAAGTCAATTATCATGTTATAAATGATAAATTTACTATGGTATTTTAAACATAGATAATACAAATGTCGATTGCACCAGACAGTTTAAATCGAGTTTTCTGATATCTTAGTTAAAATCAATAATCACATGTTGAATCAACATAGTTTAAACTCTAAACTAACTTTTAATTGGTCAACTGACCAATAATAACAGTTTGAAGCTAGTATACATGTAAACCTACGATAAAATAGCAACTTCACAACGGTTATAACTAGTATGTGCTATCAAAAATTAAATAGCAAATTGGTAAGGCATGATTAAAATATTGAATAAATAAATGCACCTATAACCCAAGAGCAACAAGAAATGTTCAATAAAGACAGACAAAATTAGATAAAATATACTTTGTTTCTTAAACATCTTTTGATACACTTCTGCTAACATCTAGATATTTTGTTTTTTGTGATCAACTTCGAAGATAATTGTGAATTTCGAGCACATGAACAATGGAGGCAGACAATATTTTGTCTTTTAAAATCTGAGAAAGCCAATTGGGCTAATTTCAGTTTAAACCGAGACTGGTGCAACCGGTACTAATATGTGAAAATTCTTTATTCTGGTAAAGGATTCCGTAACAATTAATATGATACAAATGATATGAAGGAAGAGAACAATAAACAGGCAATCAATGTAACATAAAACATCACATTGATGGATAACTGGTGAATAAATAACTTAATACTACAGTTAATATCACAACACATATTATGATTTTAGAATTTGAAAATGAATATTTTGTTTTTCATCAATGTATAATTGGGTTGACTAAAATGAAAGATTGATCAGGAGGACTGGTCGACAACTCACAATGAAGTGTATATTGTAATAGCTATACAATCAAATCATACAAAAAAAGAGTGACAAAAAAAAAATTTGGGAGTGGTATATTATTCTATTTATTTTTGATGTAGAAAAGGTTGAGCGTGATTACAATATGAGAAGGAGTTGGTGTGGGGGTGCGGTCAAATAAATACTATATATTAAAGCAGTATTTTATTGTTTACACCGATGTTTCGACCCATTTTGTAGGCATTCATCAGACCTACAAAATATACAAAATATGAAAGATACATGGTGAAAACAAAATTAAATGAATTATTAGTTGATATTAAATAAGTAACAGTTGTCTGATAAATAAATAATAAGATGACATCAGAAATATAGTGGGTTATATTGTAGTTAAAATATCAAGCATTACATATATAGAAGATACAAACAAAAATATAAAAAAGTGTGAATACAAATAGAAAACAAAACTTTTTAACTTACACCATGCAATATTTACTTTTGTTTTCTACTTTTATTCACTTTTTTCTATTTTGGTTGTATGTTCTATAAATGTAATACTTGATATTTTAATTACAATGTCAACCACTATATCTCTGATGTCATCTTAATATTTCTTTATCAGACAACTGTTTCTTAATTAATATCTACTAATAATTCATTTAAATTTTTTTCACTATGTACATTTATATTTTGTATCTTTTGTAGGCCTGATGAAGAACTACAAAGTGGGTCGAAACGTCGGAGTAAACAATAAAATACTATTTTGATATATAGTATTTATTTGAACGCAACCTCCGACCAACTCCTCATATTGATTTTTGAATTTAAAAATAAATTCTTGGAGCTTTACAATTAAAATGTTTAAAAAAGTTGTACAGATTTTACCCATTCTACCGACATTGTAATGAGAATACAAGGTGACATAAGTTAAAATTTAAAAACAAAAAAAACATTAACAAATTAATATGAAATATTTTCTACCACATTCTCTTTTAAATGAATATTTGTTCAATAAAGAGACATTATTGAATAATGTTTGATAAAAACAAAATAATCATTCAAATTCTAATATTATTCTGAAAAAAAACCAGATAAAAAAATTATAGTTAAATAATAAAGCACATAGTTCTGATTTAATGTGTTTAAATGTGTATTTCAAGGACAAAAAACAGGAATAAAAATTCAATAAATAACATATGCAAAGGTTTATCTTTTAATTCAAGGAAAATAAACTTTAATGTTTAATTAAATTATACTGACCCCTGAGGTAACGTCAATGTACCACCTTCTAGTGAGTAATGAATGTATAATTCAATAGGTCAAAAGTGAAAAAAGGTATTTACAATATAATTATTTGATTTTAGTGAAAATAGAACAAAGAAACGAGAAGTGGCACAGAGACCTCTTGAGTTTGGTATTAGAACTAGCTTTCATGGTGTGCAGAAGAGTGAGAGATTGAGAAAATTTGGGATTGGGTGATACCTGTCTACGTAAGTCGGCTGACTCCTCACCTTGGTCTTCCGTGTGATTTGTCACAGTCGTTGGCTCCTTTGGGAAAGCAAAAAATATAAAATACGCATTAGACCATGTTACAACAAAAGCACTAAAATTATAAATAAAGAACAACCTATTTAAAATTTAATGAAACACACCTTAAATCAGTTTTGTTTATGGAAGAGGAAAAAGAATGAATGTCTGTTGGGTAAATTATAAGTAAAACATATTACAAACTTTTTCTTTACACACTTATAACTACATAAATCATAAACTAATATGAACTGTTAAATGCAAAAGTAGTGAAAGTCAAAAAACTATTGGTATATAATATTAGTTATTTCTACATAAAGAATTTCTCTTTTGAAATTAATGATTCTCAAGCACCCATCTTCAACTATCTAACACTATGAACTTCATACACTCAGTTATTATATATTATGAAAATTACTTAAACCACTGTTATATACAACAGCTCGTATAGTTTTCAAGTTTATAATAGTTTTAGAGCATGTATCCAAATAGGCTTAACTGTTTCTTTTTTACAAAAAAAATTTTGAAATTAATAGCTTGTTCTTCCTTATTTTTCATATACAATAACCAATATAAACCATATTGTTTATAATGATATAAACTATAGCATAACCTGCGTAAGAACACAAAAATGCACAACAAACATTTTTGTTCAAAAAATAATTAATAGAAAATAGCAAACACTCAAAAAGATACATAAACTAAATATAATGTTATAACTGGAGAAATCTAAATACAAAGCCTTGAGCAACACATACTAAAACAGTATGAGAGATGAGAAAAGAGTCGTATTTAGTCTATATACTCAAAAAGTAATTTTCATTGTCATATAAATAAATTAATAGATTTTTTTTTCTTGATTCATTGAAAAACAAATTGTAGATGTAACTTTTCTCCTAATCTAAAATTTCTAAAAGATAATGTCACAGAAGATTGCGGTTGGGCGAGAGCAAGTCGAAATAAATAAAAATACAGCTTAGTTTATTTAATATTTACAAACATTCTCATACCTACCTTATAGAAAGACTAAACCACCAAAACAATGCACAATGATATAATTATTCATACAAAATTTTGAAATAATTAAACATATGACTATATAGAATTGTTGAAAGATCGGCTGTACATAAATTAGTTATACCCAGAATTGTTTCATTGTTTACCTTTGCTGTGGTTAGAATGTTTTATTTAAAGGTTCAATACACTAAAAGAGCATCTAAAAATTCATTTTTAAGTATTCTGATTTTTGAAATATGTACTCAGTGAACCTAACAACAGGTCAAGTTAAAAAGATAGGTATACTTTTTTAAAAGTTGCAGATCTCATGTACACAAATCAAAATCTATGGGATTTATGTACTGATGAATTTCTTTTGTGATTTTACTAGACTGTAAGGCCTGTTGTGTGATAATAACAAGCATTGAAACTTTTAAGCAACCCTTATATGGTTTAATGATTTAAATCTTCAGCACTGGGAATAAGATAGTGTCATAAAAAACATGCAAAAAGGAGAGTCAAGGTTGAAAGGGGCGAATTAAAGTGAAAGGAAGAAAAGAAATTTTAAAAAATTGATGAATCATGAAAGAAAAATAGAATTGATGAATCATTAAAGAGCATGATGGTTTTCTTCCTCTGAATGTGATTGTTACTCAGAGACAGGTACATATGATGTTTAACCACATTAAGCAGGCACAAGCTAATATCTATCACACTACAAATAGAATTCCAAAAATTTCAGAATCTACACAAAACTGTATTTATAGTAATTTCTCAGGGAGCATTGAAAAATTTAAGTCAACTATAATTATAGTCCTATATCTAAAGGTAGATCTTAGTAGTAGGAATAACCTCTCACGTCAAGAAAATCACAACACACTAAATTAATAAACAAACTAATGATAAAGGTTACAGTGAACAAATGTTATAACTTTCGACCTATTACAGGTTGAATAGGGTTATCAGTGGTTACTAAAATCATTACTTCTTTATTTTCACCACTGCTTTCAGACAGGATTAGTAACGAAAAAAGTATTTTGAATATCAACCCAGAACTGTACATTTGAAATAGAAAAATATCCTACCTCTATGAGGCATTCATATTGAAAAAATAAATATGTAAAAATGGATGTAATGTAAATATGTAAAAGATTATAACCAATATAATAACAAGATTAAAAATCTAGTCAACATAAATATTTAAAAAACAGCATTGTTATACATATATAACAAGAGATTTTCATGAATTAAATCCAAATGGCTATTGAAATTGACAACTTTAATAGTTAAAATTTAAATATTCAGACAATATAAAAGTTTATAATGTAATATAACCCAAAACAACTGAGATATGTTTTAAAATATACTACAGAACCATTAAATGAACGAAAAGAAAATATATTTATGCCGATTACAGAAACATATAAATCCACAACAGAGAATACATATAAAAGCTAGCAACTACTACTGAATTAAAGAGCATTTAAAAAAAAAAAATAGGAGATATTACCAAATTGATTTTATAGTAATAAGATATTAATTATTGCTAATAAATAATAATTAACATACATCTTGAAGAGTCCTTTGAAGTCTGACTAGCATTGATTTAATGCTTATTACGTCCTGAAAAATGAGCTGATATGTGTCTCTATCAACCCTGATTCCAGAGTCATCACTTCCATCTTCACCAGGTGAACTTACGCTCTGGAAAACAAACATTCATAATTATTTTTAAAAACAATAACCCTCAACAAGGGTTATTTAAATCCGGGGGATATAAATTGAACAGAATTTAGATCATAATAGTTATTTTCTACTCATTATTTAGAGCATTAATAAATAATAAATTTTGCTGTCACGAATCTGAATATTGTTTCAATAAGTTATACTCTAGAGGTCCAAGTAACCTCCCTATATAATTTATTTAAACTTAATAAGCAAACATACTACTTTTTTGCTAGTTCGAATCGGACTCGCAATAGATTGTGGCGAATCAAGAACTCCTCCACCACCACTACTTGTGCTGCCTCCGCTGAGTCTAGGTTTTCGTCGACCATTCTTCAGGCTGAAAAAGAATTCATGTAATTAATTAACACATCTACATAAATTAATAATCAAATGTAACATTGATAATATTTTGACAATATGCAACATAGATAATACAAACTGATAACACTAATCAACTGAATATCCTACCTAAACAGTGAAATAAAAAAGCTTAAAATACTTGATAAAAAGGTGAACAAACCAAAACCAACAAGTAATTATAAGCCTATACCCATTGACACAGGTTGGAGTACTTGAATGACAGGATTCCTTCATTGTTATTTACCAAAACATCCTTAATTAATCTATGGAATGAGTATGTAATTATCCATTAACGGATGAAATAGTTTGGAAATTACTTTCAATTCGTGTGGTTATCACATAATTTTTAACATTCATTACAATAAAGCAAAACATAACAGCTTTCACCTAGACCCAAGAGCGTCAGAGCTGCCAACTGAGTAGAGGTAAATATCTCACTATCAAAACACATTCCCGTTTTTATACTTCATAATAATCATTAAATTAAAACAAAAAACAAACAACTATTTGCAATCTAAATGGATACATTTGTCTATACCATTTAACTGAAACTAAACATTAATAAAACAGAATTTCGTGGCTCAATGTAAAATAACCAAACACAATTTCCGAATAAAATATAAAATTATTTAAGGGAATAAAAAATACAACTTAATATTTTAATAATAATAAAATTCTACAAAAATTAAATTTACCTACGTTTATATAATTGAACCACCAGAATAAAGCAACGGAAACGTTCAGCATAGCCATTCAAGAAAATAAATTCAATTTTGTCAAAATTTATTGGTGTACTTAGTCAATTAATTAATTATTTATTATTCTTAGAACTATAAAGTCTAACGCTCCGTGTAAGATTCAGATATTGTTGGCAAATGCACAATGTTACATATTAACAATAAATTATAAGTTAAACAAATTTAAAAAAAAATTGTTTTTTTGATTTAAGAACGAATATAGAGTTTAGTTCTTTTGAACTTGGATAATAGTTTTTTTTTTTTAATTTAGTATACAATTGTTATTTTTCTTTAATTTCTCATCCTAGGAAAATCTAAGAAATGTAAATAAACAACAAAAAATAATTGTTTGCAGGATTTGTACAAAAATTTCTTTCTCTCAACTTCAGCTCTAATAAGTCTAAACAAAACATGCCTCCATTAATATTTATTATATTTTTAAAAAATAATCTCGGTATTTAAAATATTTTATCATAAAAGAAACAATACTTTTGCATTTTGTTTTTCTAACACTATTGAACTTTCTTTTTAATTTGATGGGACTATTGTTCGCATGTGAAGGAGAATACTATCTTCAAAATGAGTGGTCAATCATTGGATATGATGAAGAATTGACGAAGTTATGGCGTACTGACAAAAAAAACACCTTTAATGTCAAGCCAAAAAGAAAAAAAAACATAGATTTTTTTCTGTAATTTATCAATAATTAAGAATTTTTTCAGTTGTAAAACCGAACATGTTTCGTATTAACTTTTCAAATTTACTGGAAAAAGAATTTTTAAAATGATACATATTAAACTTTTTCTAGAATTATCCATTATTTTTTAAAATTTAAATGCATCGCTTTAAAAATAAAGTTGATGAAATGTAAATTAAAATTAATGATTATTTGAATTAAAATGTATCATGGATCAGGTATTCTCACTGTTATGGATTTATCAATACAGAAATATATAATATACACTTTATCAAACTAATATATGTTGCAGAACAAGGTTCGAAGCGGTTGGCCGTGAATGAAAGTCCTTAACATTCTTCAGAAAATATTGCATGTTAATTTAAGCTAATGACTGAATAAATTTCTAAAAATGTTATTCTAATATTATTTCATGATGATTTAAAATTTAATCAATCTTCTAATAGGTTATAATTTCGTGATAATCATGTAGGGAAAGGAGACAAAGGGAAAACGCCATGCTTTCCTCCCACCCGACATGGACGAGTGAGTCATGAGCTAACAGTTTCATCATACTCGGGTTCAATAACTGCAAAAACAATCCCCCTGTATCTTTTATTCACAGGCATTAAGATGAGGAATTGGGTTAGTTATTATCAGGATATTCTATTTTAAAACATTAATATCAATTTTTAATTTTTCGCGAAGAAAAACTTGTATTATCTCATATTTTGTTAACTTACCATGAGAGAGAAATGAATGTATTAAATATGTTTAGATGACAGTTTATTTTTTATTTATGTTCCTTAAATTAATTTTAATTTCGAAATATTAGTTAATGACTTCAGATTCAATGACAAAATCGTGTCTTTTATACAACACTCTATCCCGTGATTTTTTTTTTTAATTTTGAGTAACGGTGATTATTAATAACAGTTATTTAAGGATTAGAACTCATACGTAATCAGCCAAAAGTTATTATTTGAAAATGAATCTAGTGGATTTGTGTATATCTCTAAATAACGATGAAACAAAAGCTTTTAAAATATTTCAAGACTAGTAGGCCCATGCGAAAAATTCGCAGAAAATTTTGTTTAGTGAAGAAATAGAAAAAAATATGGAAATGAGTAGATCCTATGTATTATGTGAGGAAGGAATTTATATTTTTTCCTTAGTCGATTACAATATTCCATTAAACATAATAGACCAAAATATTTGTACAAATTGTTTTTCTAGTACCTATATTTAAAAGCTGACTGGAAAGATAATAATAGTAATAAAGACAAAATAATGCACCGATCATAGGATATAGAAAATTATTTAAAAAAAATAAAATGTAAGAACAACCAAATGTCTTTAAGAAATAATAAAGTTAATATATAAGTCAGAAAAAAAAAGTAGTAGACTATTCTACTCCTAAATGTTTAAACAGGAAGATATTATTAAGTATACCAAAACTAATGGACTGTATCTATGTTAATAATTGTATATTAAGAAATAATATATAGGATAAACGATAACACATGACGAGAGAACTTAATGTTTTTAGGATATTATATTATGCTGAATAAAAACAATTATAATAAATGAAACATGTATTTTATTAATTTAATATCTATGGCACTTTTAATAAAATAGAATATGAGTAAAACGATTTCATTGAATATTGATATACATACAGTAGCGTACTTAAATCTTTAATAAAGTAGATTACACAGCAGGGATTTTTGTGAATGAATAACTTCATAATACAAGAAATTTAAAAAAGTTTCTTACATCAGATGTAAACTTTTTTTTATTATTTTTAGTGAATTTTTCTCCTTGTAGTTTTAATTAATTTCTAAACTAAATAGAAGCATCGAATATAGAAGTATTTATATATTTTTAAACTTATATTTAAATAATTTATTCCTAAGTATTCAACTAATAATTAGGCACAATAAACATTATGACAGAAACTGATAAAAAGGAGGATACACTACTTTTTAAAATTTGAAATACAAGTTTTTTTTTATAAATCCTAAAAAATAAAGCGACCTTGAGTACCAGATGGTCTAGGTACGTCAAAGTATACAAACGTTATGTCTCTTCCACTAGCGGATCCAGGATTTAATTTTGGGGAGGAGCTTCAGCCCGAAACCTTTTTTTTCCATAAAAATAACGATAATTACTTTGGAAAAACAGAAAGAAACTAACTACCTATATGAAATGGTGTTTAAGTGATTCCTTAAGTCCTTTTAAATGTAATTATACGAATAATAATACTTTAAGAGGTATTTTGAAAAAAAAAATTTCCATAAAACATGGTTATATTTTACCATTTTGGGGATCCGCCCATGGTCTCTTTTACACATCCAATTAAAAAAATAAATAAATTTATGCTTGTACATATTTCACCTTTTATTCCCTCAATCGAAGCTACTTAGCTTTATCAACTGAAATTTGTTGAGATCACAACAAAAAATATATTTACTCTGATTTGAGATAAGAAAATATGACTAATGTTTCCTTCACTGTTTAGAAATATTTATAGTATTATATTGAGGAATATATATATTTTAAAATATAAAATAACAAAAAAAAAAGTACTGGTATATAATAACCTTAAAATCTATACAGAATAAAGAAAGAAAACAATAATGAAAAAAACAAAACACTGGAATTTTGAAAATGACGTTTTCTCGGTTACTAGGACACATTGTTAAGAATCCTAGGATAAGAGTCTAATATTTTTTGATCTATTATCACCAAAAAACGTTTTACTTAAATCGACGAAACACTTTTAAATTTAGTGATATATTAATGTTAAAAATTTAATGGCGATACAATTACGATTCATTCTATAACATTAATTTTAGTATTTCAAGACGAATGTGTTGATAAGCTGAGCTATCTTTTATTTATTTTTTTTGTTGACCTTCGCCGTTATATTAAAAAAAAATTCACGTGCTGCTGTGTTCAATTCAAAATATAATGGATGGTTAGAAAACATCAAATAATTACAAATTATTATTATATTTAAATATTTTTTAATTATCAAAGTTAACCTTCTACACATATAATAATTTTCGATTGATTATAATGAATAATAATTTATTTTCAAGTATTTAAAATTCATTGAAAGAAATTAATTTGAGCAAATAAAGACCAACATCAAGCGACTTAGATTCTTATATTTGATATAGAGCAATTTTAGTTTTTATTGTATGCTAGCCTTCATTAAAAAAAAAATTAACTTTTTTGGGAGATCCTTGTGCATACATTGAAAGACATCTGTATTTAAAATTGGAATTAATCATTTTACTATTGATTTTCTTTATGCAATTACTACATAGTTCAATATTTTTTAAAATATAACCATAAAATCACTAGCGGATCCAGGATTTTTTTTTTTTTTTTTGGGGGGGGGAGCTTCAGACCGAAAGTTTTTTTTTCATAAAAATAACGATAATTACTTTGGAAAAAAAGAAAGAAACTAACTACCTATATGAAATGGTGTTTAAATGATTCCTAAAGCCCTTTTAAATGTAATTACACGAACAATAATACTTTAAGAGTTACTTTTTAGATATTTTTTTCGATAAAACGTGGTTATATTTTACCATTTTGGGAGATGGGGGGCTTCAGCCCGAAAGCCCCCCCCGTAGATCCGCCCGTGCATACAATGATATAAAACATTTTTTACATAATATTTATTTAAAGAATTCAAATTATATTGTTTTGTGTTTTTCTTTTCTTTCATTACAAATAAACTGAATAAGACGAAAATCAGCGTATTCAAAAACATTATATAATATTAATTCGTAGATACCGGTGGACGTTATTATTTTTACGTTAAGTTATTATTTTTTGTAGGAGTCCATCAAGGAAACAACTACCTTCTATCTATTAAGTATTCTTTTATTCTTTTAGCACAACCTTAACATGATTTAAAACACTATGATTTAATCTATTGATTATTCTATTATATTATCTATTACATTCTTATCCAATGGCGGAACCAGGATTTAATTTTTGGAGTCTTAACACGCCGGTGCTATGGAGAAATTTTTAAAGGTCACGGATTAAAAATGAATCTAAATGGTAACGTTATAGTAATTGTTTACGGATTTAGCTCAGATCATGGATAGAAATCATATTTAAAAAAAGTCTTCTCAGTTTGACTTAGTTGAAATGTTTTAATTTCACTTCATTAAAAAAATATATATTATTTTGATAAGACATAATTCTGACAGTAAATAGATTCACTATACAAATTTAAGACAATTTAATAACCAATATTTGTATATGACAACAGGAGGTGTAACAATAATGGAGAATACTTTAAATTCATGAAATGAATGTTCTGATGGTGAAGAAAACATTTCCAATATATTTTTACTACTTCGAATGTTTAATGGTTAATGGGAGTACTCCTCAAAATGAAAACTGTACAAGAGAGAATAAAATAAAAAGGAAACTTTTTTGGTGGAGAGAGGGCTTCACACATTAACTATAATGTTTTAAGACAAAAAAAAACACCCCAAATATGCGTCTATTTGCCATAGAACAAAGGAAAAAGAAATGAGTTTTGAATAAAAAAAAAACTATTAATCTTGAGATCTCGATATTTTATTATTACATGTGGAAGGTAGAAATCCATTTCAGACTATAAAATACTTTAATGTCGTTATTTTTTAAATAAATATTATTGCATTAACATTAACGTTTGCTAATATTTGTAAACTGATTGAAACTCGAAGCTTTAAATATTATGATTTTTTGAAATCAATTCTTATCAATCCCTCTTATAATGGAAGGTGTAATTAGCATGTGATGTAAATATTAACTAGGCATGCGCATAAGCTTTAATGTTTATTAACACAATGTAGATATATACATAAACAATCTCTTAACAAGTACGAAGTTCAAGTAACCGGAGATAAGTATATCAGCAAGCCTTGAAAAGTTCTGATAAACCTATACGTTAAAAAGACATTACCATAAAATCCTTAATATCCGCTTTCCACCGCACATAGTAACAATTCACAGCCTGCAAAATCTGGGTATCTTTTAATGCGATGGCACAAAAGAAGATCATGAACCACAAAAGAATGTTATCCAGTACGCACTGACGTGAGACTGACGTAGAAACAGGTGTTTCGAATCCAACTGAAAGACGTAAATATAGATAAGAAGTCGTTATTTAATCCGAGACAAAACAACGCACAAAGTACGAGTGACACTAAAGCAGATATCTGTAAATAGTGTCAATCGTAACACTGTAGTGGGCAAAGTACATCCATGTATTTATAAATGATTTTAAAATCATAATTATTAATAACTTCATCATGAAAACCACTTCTCATGATTACAGTGAGAGAATAATATGCCCATAAATTTTAAAAATAAATCTCATTACGTTAATGCTTTGCTTCTTTTATAGTTTTTTTTTTCAAAGAAATAAAAGAATTCTAAGAATTTCTTAAAAATATAACCGTAGTTCAATATTAAAAGCTAGTACTGATTTATTAATTTCAGTAATGAACCTTTGTAATCAATGAAGAAAAACCCTTTTGAATCTTCCCTAAAAATTTAAGGTTTTATGATATAAATCCAAAAATGAGCTAAAAAAATATCCGTCCATGGATATTTCTAATTTCGAGTCTAATTCTTTGGACTCGATTTTGTTTATGAAGGATACTTGGGAAATTTAAAATGTTTTGGCATCATTGTACAAAACCTTTTTAAAACAAGCAAATATTTTTTTTCTTTTAAATATAAAAATATAGAAAACAATGAAGAGTAACAATTAGCAGCGTTTTATTCATTCAAATTAGACATGGATATTTTGGCTTGAAACACACTAAAAAATAATAAAGACTCCGAAACCATTTATTAGAAACTTGAAATTTCTAATAAATTTTAAAAAATTTACTTTACTCAAAAACGGGTTACTTTATATATTTTGTTATTAGTTTTAGTTCTGAAGCCCGTGGCAAAAAAGGTGTCATATACTAAGGTTAGTCCTTATGAATTGACCATATCGACAGGTCTGATGAGAGAAATGAACGTCTGCCAGCATACAGCCGCTGGAATAAAAAATGGCGCCCGTTTAAAGATAGATAAGAGACCCTACGTAGGTTGCGAACCTATATATAGATATATAAAGCTACCAATCCTTTCAATTTACAGTCTTAAGACATGAAATAATCGTCAGTTCCACCATACCTGTGGATATTAGGTCGAAAAATTGAATTTACGATTCAAAAAGTTTACTTTCGGTTTTTCGCTTATATCAGTGAAACGACGCGTTCTGTCTACAATAATGTAATAAGTGAAATTAAAGCTGACAAAATTTGCAATAGAAATGGTTATATTCGTTTTTTCGATATATTTCCATAGATAGTTTCCATGATACCCATCCTCGTAATTCACTAATTACGAAAAAAAAAAGGTTTTGCATTGCATGTTCATCATTATTTGACTCGCTAACTCTTTTATCTTTTCATTTTACGAAATATTCATAAGTAAGAAAGTTGTTTAATATTAAATTTTCTTTAAGAATATATATTACTTTACTATTTTATCTTCAAGTATTCAAAGGCTAGTGCAATTATAATTTAATGATTAAACACCGAAACTATACATAATAACATACTTTTCGCAATTTTCATTATTAGAGAGCGCTTAATCTGTATATAAGACAGTAGGCATAGGTATATTATGTAAGCCAATGTATACAAATTTATGTTGTTTTATATACAGATTAAGAGCTGAGTAATAACGAAAATTTCGAAATTAGTTTATCATTACTGTAGCCTTTGAATGGTTGAAAATAAGATAGTAAAATGATATGTATTCTTATACAATTTTCTTATGTATGACTTTTTCGTAAAATGAAAAGATTTAGAGTTAGCGAGTCAAATAATGATGAAAATGCGATGCAAAAATGTTTTTTTTTTTGTTTTTTTTGTATGATTAGTGAATTACGGGGATGGATATCACGAAAACTATAGAATATAGCGACAAAAAACTAATATAACCATTTATATTGAAAATTTTGTCAACTTTATTTTCAAATATCACATTATTATAGATAGAACGCATAGTTTCAATAATATAAGCATTTCACAAAAAAGAATACTTTTTGAATCGTAAATTCAATTTTTTCGACTTGAAATTCAGGGGACTGGGTAACTGAATATTATTTCATGTCTTAAGAGTGTAAATACTATAAATTGAAAGAGTTGTTAGCTTTATATATCTATAAGCTCTCTCTCTATACATATGTTTAAAACCTATGTAGGGTCTCCTAGACATTTTGTATTCCAGGGGCTATATAATGGCAGAGGTGCATTTTTCTCATCAGGCCTGTGGATATGATCAATTTATAAGGACCAAGCTTAGTATTTTTTTGTATGGGCTCCGGGACTATTTGTTTAGTTGTTTCTAGTTCGGGAGTGCCAATATCATCCTTTAAAATGCATCCAACAAAATGTAGATTTTTCATGATAACTTTATAATATACATTTAGAAAGCAGAAATAAAATAACATCATCCGGGTTAAAGTAACCAGAGTCACATTTAAAACGATTTAGTTTATTTATTTGTTTTAAAGATTATTTCTAATTTTATTTTTATCAATTAGGATAGTCGTTTATATCTATTTCTTACTTTCAACAAATAAATAACAGTTATTCAGTAATCATAAAAAGGTCCAGAATTGCTAGACTTTTTTTCTGAACTATAGTACACTAACATATCAATGTTATAATTTATTATAAAGTTAGGGCAAGTTCCTAAACTCTGCACTTATCTCATCTCTGGTATTATTTTGCCCAGCTTAGAGAGGGATCGAATGTGATGCCACCAATTAGCAAAGTGCTAAGTTTGGGAACTTGCACTAGCGGGTCAGGATTTAATTTTGGGGGGAGGCTTCAGCCGGATAGGTTTATTTTTCACATATATAATGATAACTTTGGAAAAAAAGAAAAGAAACTAATTACCTATATGAAATGGTGTTTAAGTCATACTTGAAGTCCTGTTAAATATAATTACACGAACAATATAACTTTAAGAGATAATTTTTTTCCATAAAACAGGGTAACATTTTACCATTTGGGGGAGGGCTTCACCCCCAAAGCCCCCCCCTAGATCCGCCTGTGGGAACTTGCCCTTAATAAGAATGGCAGATAATGTCGTCCCGTCTTCAAAAGCAATTATTGCTTTTTAGTTTTAAAAACTAAGTAGAGACAATTTCTGTGCTTATGTGTGCTTAATTGAGCTAATATTTGTACTAAAATATCAAATTAAAAATTTCTGTACTAGGCAAGCTCCTAAATCTATCACTGATTAAAAATAAAGTTATTATTTCTCTGACTTGCGATGAAAGGTTATAAAATAGAAGTTAACTTAAGTATTGTAAATCTGAATCGATCTAAAGCAAATTTTGATTTGTTTATCCAGATCCATTATAAAATTTACTTTGATTCTCACATGAATATTTTAATAAGAATTCATTTTTTTTTTTTTTTATTTCTGAGGATTTATGTGTTCTGTAGCTTCTTTCCATTATATTATAGTCCACATGGTTTCTCTGGATCAGAATCCTTACAAAATATTAAGGTTTACTTCTCAATAAATCAATTGATTGTACCACACTAAATGCCATTTTTTAAATATAAAAAATACTCATAAAAAAATTCAATTGATTGTATTGGTATGCAGTAGGCTTGCACAACATACTATAATATCTATTGCAAATATATATTTTTACTCATGCCAATTAATGAATAATCGTTAATGGTAAAGCATAGGTAAAAAATAGATATTTTAGAATAATATTATAAATGTTGATCTCAGAGAAACATTAGCTTAATCGTTGCCCATTAAAATTAACTATTTTTATTTTACTTACCTAGTTATAACAACTTTTTTAATTTGGATTTCCCAAAATATAAGGAAAAACTTCTAACCTCCAAAGTCCAGCTCATTTCACTCCTATATTTTCTGTTCTATCAGTTCTGAATCGACAATGAGTATATTTAATATATTAGATGATATTCCTGGGAAATTTTAAGGTGAGGATCTTGAAAATATTTTTATTATTTAAAGGACCTAATTCTTCAATGGGCAACAGTAAAACCTGGTGGTTCGAGCACGATGTTTACCACACACAGTTGGCCAAGGTTCACTACTCCATATTGCTGCGCCAAAGATCCTTCACTGATGAAGTGAAATTACATGCATAATAAATTTATACCATGCATAATATTGAAATTAATTTAAATGTCAGATTATTTTATATTTTTTATTATTTAAGAAAATGTGCTAAAACATTTATAAGTATTGCAATATGACATTATTTAACAGTTTAAGTGTGACATTGTTTCATTTATTAAGGATAATATTCCTTTACTAATAACCTAGATTGTAAATTTTATTTTCATGAGAAAACTTCCTCACGTGGTCAAATGTTTCACCATATAATTTTAACTTGATTCAACGCACACTGATAACATGTTTTTTTATTGTTTTTTTTTTTTTTAGATTTAACTGATCTCAGAAAGCAGCTGTAAAACTAAAGCTTTATACCAATAAGACATATGAATTAAATTCAATATTGTAATAAGCCTTCATACTGCAGAGAACATTATGCATTACTCCAATAAAAATTTACCAATCAATTTAATTTAAAATATTTATTACTTGAAAATAATTTCATTAATTAATAACAATTTTCTATTTAGTGGCTTATTTAGAGGCACTAGTTTGTTTAATTTAATTATTTTGAAAGTAATTAATAATGATATTAGAGTGCATACCATAACATTGTGATTTCATAAAGGGTGTTATGGCCAACATCGTAATTAGACTTTTTCATAAATTTTAAAATTGTCAGCAAGTCAGATAATAGTACAGCGGAAGCTTTATTACATTCCAAGATCGAAGATCACTAACTTACAATACTTGATATTTTTTGTTTTTATTCAAATCGCTAGTCTAGTTGTAAAAGTTAAAATATAAAGATGAAAAAAATAAAACTTTATATCTGAAATGATACAAGTATGTTTTGAGCATAGTTCTTAAAATTATTTTTAAAAAACAAAAACTTTTCTTTAAAATAGTAAAACTTTTTATGAATTGTAAAATATTTTAGTATTTATAATGAAATATGAAATAAAACAAAACTTGTAAAATGTATAAATATTTTATTAAAAAATAAATTAAATTGAAACATAATATTAAAAAAATAAATAAATACAATTTAATTTTTTTAAAAATACAATATGATGAATGACAAGATAGGTATTTATAAAAAACTGAAAACAGCAATAAAACAATAAATAAATAAAAATAAATATTTCATCAAGAAAAGTGATTGAATTAAGAGAAAGTTGTTAATTAGTAAGTTCGTCAACTTCTGTGAATATTCTTGGGCTGGTGCAAAACAAATACATGCACACAAATCAGCGATGAATATGAAATTGATTTAGACAATGGCCAGAGGAAGTAACACTATTTTAAAAATAAAACATTACTCATTTAAATACTCTATAAATTTAGTATTTTCATGAAAAGATAGGAAAAATTAGATTCAATAATGTTTGAAGTTAAAGGAGAACTGGAAGGGGATAAATGTCATGACTAGACAGATCTAACTGGAACCAAATTAATCATTTCAGTATAAGGCGTGAAGGATCTCTAATTGTAAGTTGAATCAAAGGGAGATATTTTGTCTTATTATAATACAGATATAACATAATAATATATATATATTACGGAAATAAAAATGGGACGTATGCTTCAATAATCTTATGAATAAAAGACTAAAAGAAATAAATCATCATGAGGAAGAAAGAAGTAAAACTAAAATACTCTTTGACTTAATATTGACAAGAGCTTGACTAGCATATAACAGACTTTCCTATAATTTTTATTAATTCCTGAGGAAAATTTGATTGAAAGAATTATAAATCTATTTTAATAATAAAAATAGAAAACCATAACCATGATGGCTGAGAAGGTTGAGAAAAGTCTCAGGTGGGTTCTGATCAGTATGGAGTAGAAAAAAACTCCACATCATGAAGACAGAATTTTTTTTTTATGTTACTATTTTTTATGAAATATTATTAATAAAAATATGATTGGAGTTTAATTTTCTCCATAAAATATTTTATTTCCCATAAAAAAAACTCTCAATGTCAGTGAGGGTCTAGAGTATTGAATTATAAAAAAATGTAAACCTTGATTTTAAGTAAATATCTATGATCTTTTTGACTTATAAAAAGAAAAGTAAAATTTTATACAAATCCATAGTGCAAGGATTTTCTATGGTATCTTCATAATATTTACTGCTAGGTATAATGGTGGAAAAGTTTTGGTATAAATATCTTTTGAGGAAATGTATTTCTGTAGGAGCGAATAATTACACAATCCTAAAAAATGTTTTCTTTGGTTTGATTTAGGAATGCAGCCAACTTGATCAATAAAAATGTGTAATTCATTTTCAAAATGAATAATTCAGTCTTTATTATTTTATTTTTTAACCAGTAAATTTAAGTTCAATACTGAAAATACTAAAATTTAAATAGTAAATTCCAAAAATGTAATAGGTCAAGAATTTAGGATCTTTTAACTGTATTTTTCCCACTTTTTCGTGATAAGGGCAAGCAGTGTGGGATTGTAACTAGGTAATTATCAGAGATTGGCAAAGAGATCACTTGCAGAACTTCTCCATTGATACTATTACCAGTAATAAAGTCAGTTGTTTTGAGATTAATTTTAAATCAACATTGATTTAGTCAAAGGCTGTGAGATTTTCTATTGGGAATTATTTTATTTAATGAAGGACGAGATGGTCCAGAGAGGTGGTCAAAAGAGAAACTTAAGATGTTAGGAAGTTGCCTATGAGCTCCTCATTGATGTTTGAAGTGAACTACGAAGTTACAGATTGCAGTTTCCTAAACCTACTTTGGACTGAAACCCACAAGAAATGTGCAGAAGTAGAAAATCATGAATCAGTTGGAAATGAAGGGTCTTAAATGAGGTGGAAGAAACTGGAGAGATCTCTCAACATAAGAAGACTCATTTCTGTTCTTAAATTATCATTTTAATAATCGACCATGATATTAATAAGAAAACCATATAAGGCCTAAATACTACTCGGTTAAGAGCTTTGTGATTTAACATAATGATTGTCACATAGAAGGAAACATGAATAAGTCCCAATCCTACCATGAAAACACATTCACCTCAATTTTCAGATAGATCTTTATATATTTTAATTCATAGGACAACACATAGATCATCATCATAATGATTTCCAACAAACAAATTTAAACAATAAAGCCAACCTAAGCCTACCTTAAAATTTTCATATTTTTAGAAACCTGCCTTTAGCAATAGATGGAGGGTCTCATTTAAAACTGCTCATTTATTGTTTTAATTCTATCAATAGTGTTAACTTCATATAAAGTATAACTAAATTTTACCGGAAATATAATTTTTTGGTTTCTTGGTAGGTGGAGATGTACATAATTTTTTGCTGAGTTTAAAAATTGAAAAAAAATAAATAAAATAAATAAACGGTATTTACAAATAATTTTATAATTCATTCATAAAGTCGAGAGACTTTATGAAAAAATGAGATTTCTTTTATTAATGATAATAAAAAATCTATTGGTGAGAACAAACATAAAATCTCGAAGTTTATTAAAAAACAATTCAATATTTGTTTTTCTGTTGACATTAGAGGGCTTTAAGATATTTTTCGACTTAACAAGTTTACTCCATCTCAACCTACCTTACACTATTTCTTTCCAGTTATCTGCATGTAGCTGTATTGTGACTTTATTAATTCGATCTATCCATCTGATTTTTGGCCTTCTACTTGGTCTTTTGCCTACTATCGAGGTATTAATCGTCATTTATAGGCTTCCAGATGGGTTGCTTTGAGCTACATGCTCCACCCATCTTAAACTCTATGCCTTCATGTCATTAAATATTGATAGACTAATTTCTGTAAGCAGCTCTTTATTGGTCTTTCTTCTCCATGTTTTACTACTCTGACCACAGATCGCTCCAGTTATCAGGTCAAATCTTTCAATACTTTTTTCTAGGGAGCTGATTAGTGTCCAAGTCTCACATCCATATATCAGAACTGACTTTATCATTATAAAGCCCCTTAATTTGAGATTTCTTAAGATTTTTCAGGATCTAAATACCTCTGAAATAGAGAAGAAAGTTCTGTTTGCACTTGTTATAAGCTGGTCTATTTCCGACCGTTGGTCATTCATTAAGGTTATTTAAAAGAACAACCATAATTTTAATCCATGAATTAATGTTAGAAATACTTAGAAGAAATTATAGATATTTATCATGTATTACAGTAAGCAGGTAGTCTGTGATCACTTTATCGCCGTGTGACTCTCTAACCTGCAATGATCTCATGGCTGATTTTTATACTTCGGAAGAAATATCTAAGCAGTAAATATTTTTAGCAGGCTAATAACAAATGTTTGCAAATGGCCACTAATTCATGTTCTTGGAACAATATGTATATACTTTTATAAACATAAAATTTTTAAAAGTAGGAAATGGAACTACATATTAATATGTAACTGAATACTTGAATATATACATATATTCAAAAATCATTTATACACCTTTCAATAGAAAAGACGGATATAGCACTTTCTGACCTTCTAACCAAGTCTAAACTGTATTGTTTGTATATTTGTAAAAAATCTTTTTCTAACTAGATAAAATTTAAAAAATGCACAATTTGTTTATTCAAATTTTCAATAAACAAGTCAAAATATATACAAAATATAATTCATGCTTCTGCATACCTTTTTACATCCCATATTCCTTATCATGCTTTCCTAAGCAATACTGTTAAATGAAAAATGAATTTGTACAATTTATAAAAAAAAAAAAAACTGAATAAAAAATATTCTACAATAAATTCAAGTACTCCAAATGAATTTACTAAAGCGAAATTGCAGTGAATGTAAAAAAAAAAAGTGCAGCAAATTAAAAATGTAATACTTACCTACAAGCAAAGAAAGGCAACTACAGGAAGAGCATATAAGGAAGAGGAGATGAAGGGAGCAGAGCAGAAATAAATAACTATAATTGAACATTTAATGTATTTACAGATATTGGTGTGCGGGGGCTAAATATGAACGCAACTCACCCTGGGTGCGACGTCAGCAGGTTGCTCCACTCTCTCATCACCTGGCTGCTTTGGTTTTGCAGTTCGGATTTCAATGCGGCATCGTCCAATCTGCAGGTAGAAATCATTTTAAAAAAAATATTTTTAGTAATTTTTAAAGATAAAATATACCAAATCAACCAATATACCAAAATGTAATTCAATAATAAAATACTCTCCTACTCAGTACTGGGTGTGTATTTCTTAACAATTCAATTCGTTCAAATTCTATAATTTTTTTGTAAATGAAGACATAATGGAAGGTTGGATTAATAACTGCCAAGTTACCTTACTGCTTCTTTCTTGCAGTATAGAACCCATGATTTAATTTTGGGGGTAACTTTTTTTATTATTATTGTTTTTTCTCTTTCTAATAATGGTGATTACTCGGGAAGAAAAAAAAACAAACTACCTATATAAAATAATGTTTAAGTCGTTCTTGAAGGCCACTCCCAAAAAAATGGTAATTACAGAAACAATGATGCTAATAAAGATAAATTTACTAATAAGTATATTTAATTTTTCAAACACGTAAAATACTTTGCTAAACAAAAATTACTTTTTAAGATAGTACTTAAAACTGATTATATTAGGTGGTTGATTCAGCACAATATTTTTCTGTTAAATATTTGAAAATGACTTCTAAGAGTTTTGTTTCTTCTTCAAATCCTTCAAATTTTTATAACATTGAATTATTGAAAGTTACAATAATTTTCCATATTATTTTTAAAAAACATGATGAATTAGAAAGATTAAGTGATTAAAATGTAATACGAACTCATCGAAATCCGAAGTATCAAAATCAGCCATGAGATCATCAGAGGTGAGAGAGTCACAAGGCGATAAAGTGCTCACAGACTGCCTGCTTCCTGTAAGTCTTGGATTGACTGACGCTAACGCTTCAGATACTTCATCAGCCAATTTTTGAACTAAAAAAGAAATATAGATAAAAATCATGTCAATATCTAAGCAATAAGTATTTCTAGAAGGCTAAGAGCAAAAGTTTACAAATAGCCAATAATTCTTGTTCTTTGAACAATATGTATATGAGATCAAAAACAACT
Source organism: Nezara viridula (assembly GCA_928085145.1). Lineage (NCBI taxonomy): Eukaryota > Metazoa > Arthropoda > Insecta > Hemiptera > Pentatomidae > Nezara > Nezara viridula. The sequence continues at coordinate 29,270,945 of OV725083.1, read as the reverse complement.
GGCCCATGAAAAAAAGGCAGGCTAAAGAATGATAGTAAAAAATATATCATTGAGCAAAAATAACTTACAATTAATACTTTTCATTCACTTTAATATCCATCAAAGTTTATGGATTATGTTGCAGGAAGATATTGTCCATTTTCATAATTATACAATATCACTTCTGTAGTAAATGTTTAAATGAATAATATCCAGTCATATAGTTGAATTATATAAAAACTTTGGCTCAACCTAGACAATTGATCACAACTTGTCAAGTCAAATATTGTTCTGTCATAGTAAAAATGTTCTAAAGATGAGGAATACCTCCTTGGAAGGTAAACTTACGTGAATGAGAAAGTGAAAAACCAAGAAATCAGAAGTTTATTTGCTTAATAATTATGACCAATTATGAATAATGACTTCCTAGAAAATTTAAAAGAAAGACTTTGATAATAATTTAAAAAAATACTGATGAAAATATCACACAATATATTTTAACCAAATGATAAAACTATTTAATGCTTATAAGTATAATACAAACCATGCATAAAAAGCAAACGATATAATTAAAGAATTGAATTTTTGAAATTCAAAATGATAGCTATACAATCCAATAAAAGTAATGAAAACATCAATTAAAAAGTATTTGTATAATCAATTATATAAGGTCTTCTTCTTTAATCCTTTAGTACAGTGATAGTTGGATATAATGTGAAAGTTAGAGTGTGTTCTTTTTCAGGTACAGAAAATAAAAAATATGACCCATTGTTTCAATATTATAGCACTTGCAGCATTTTGGCTTCTTTCTTGATAACGTGGCTTGATAATACAAAATTATCAATTTTTTTTAGATCAAAATTTGGAAGGCCACTGACTATTTTGGTATATTGTAAAAGTTACTAAACAAACCAAAAGTGTACAAACAAAATATAAAACTTAATTTGATAAATTATTGAGGGAAAAAGTCTACTAAGAGTACCTCATTTACTAAAGATAATTAAAACATTCCATTCTAAGGACAACTTTGTAAAATAATGTTGTCACAGTCAATTTTTAAATAAGCAATTAAAGGAATTCAAATTGACAAACTTATTATGTACAACCTATAGATGGGTGACATTTTCTATAAGTAAGGTGATATGTGCGCAATATAAAATTTAAGTATTGTGCTCTTTACAAAGCAAAACATTCTCAAAATTATATTCTACTAACACTAGCGATATTTAAATACGATATAAAAAAAAAAAATAAAATAAATCCAAGTCAAGCGAAATATGTGAAAAAGTCATTAGTTTCTTATAATCCCAGGCAAAAAAATATATAAATAAATATAGAAAATTGCAAAACATGCGAATATTTTGAATTATCCTTAGGCTTTCTAAACTTACTTTTCCTCGTAGTGTCGACAAGCCTATGCCCCACCCTGTTGTCAAAAACTAATCCCGGCTGGTCAGCGATTTCATCGTCTATTAAGAAGTCTCTATCCCTAGTGTCTGACCCACTCAAGGAATTGGAGCCATGAGTTGGTGTGCCTGGACTTCCAGGAGAATCTAATGGAAAAATATCTCGTCAAAAACTAGAGTGCGTTTTCATTCTCGTGGGTAATATGCACTTTTATCACTATTAAAAGGGTCACATTTTGCTACCTTTATAAAATTATGATCCTCCATTGTTTAGGAGCAGTAATAAAACCTTCATAAAAAGTTATCACCCACAAAATATATTTACATTTTTCATAAAATAATCTATAAACAATTATTATTACTCATGTCACAAACAGAAAACTACAAAACAATATTTTACCTGAACCACATTCCATACAGCAGGAAAAAAGATTAACAATGAAACAGACAAAAAGCTTTTCAGAGCAAAATTAAAATAAAAATTAAAAATAAATAGTCAGCTTAAAATCTTTTTATCTACTTCACTTATTTCTATATAGATTAAAGAATACCTACATTGAAATAACTTATTAATAGTAACGTTTTGTTATATCGTTAGATCGCATGAAATGTCAATTTTAATTTTTCAACACAATACAAATAAAGGCTATCTAATTTCAGTAATAAAAATATGTTTTTCCTCTATAAAATTCTTCCAATGAACAAGAATAATTTCTTTTCATAACCTATCTACCTATGTCCGGAAATCGACAAAAAATGTAATTATCGAAGGCATTTGTTTATCAGTTTTAAACAGTTGATTGTTTAATGAAATCATCCATCTTCATCCATGGTACTCGAAAAGAAATAATCAATTCCTGATTTGAATTGTTGGTTACTTAAGAATCTTAATTATTAAGTCTCCTAAATTATACAAGATCAATCTCTTAAAGGGTAGTTATATGACATTTCATTTGAAACTATCAAACAATTTTAACAGTGTAAAAGACAAAGTATAAGAATGGTTTAGTAAATTATTAGATAGGTAATTCTTATGAATAATGTACAGAGTAACTATTGTTCATTGAAGAACAAATTGAATTACTATTAATAGCTATATAAATTTATTAACACTTCCAGGACAAACACATAATAGTGATCAGTTTTTTTTACTTCACCGTATATTTTTCTCATAATAACACTATAGTTATAAGGGCTTAATGGCATTTTCTGGATTAAAGCAAATTGCAGAGACATATTCTGCTGAAATAGATAAATTGAATAATAATAAATAAGTAAATAATCTAAGGTTTATTGTTATCATGGATAAGTGACAAATGCTAACTTTTTAAGATTAGCAATAAATTTTCCTAACAATTATCACGGTCGTGTAAATTATAGTTATTAAAATAAAAATAAATTGTTATTCATTTATTCCAATTTGATTAAGAGAAAAAACAAATCTTTAAAAATTACCTAGGTCAAACTAATTCAAAGATACAAATATTCTTTATTACAAAAAAGTATTCAACATCATCGTAGAAAATGAGGTTAAAAATTATGATCAAGTCAACTTTCAAAATCAGGAATCGAAAAAATAAGTTACTACATAGAAAAAGTCTAAATTATCTTTTTTATTTTTGGTATGGAGTATATGAGTATATGAGCAGACAAAGCACTGGACAGGATAATTATTTTCTGTTATATTAGACATAGATAGACCCTTGCGTTAGAATCTATAAAGTGGATACCTCACACTCTTACAGGATTGTGGGATATATCAAGTTCTACAACTGTTGGTTAAGGAACAGTAAAACCTAAACTAAACCCAAAAGCCTTTTGTTGGTTGTAGTTTTCAGTATTTTTAGTTTGAATCCGTATAGCTAAATCAATAATAAACAAAAAGTAACTTTTATTTTCGATTCCTGTTTGAGATATTAAGAAAGAAAAATTTGGAGTGATAGCAATGAGCGGAAGCCTCACCTTTGGCTGAAAGCGAAAGTGGTGGGGGCGGTAGAGGTTCGACTGAAGAGGGTGACGAAGAACAGGATAAATCAGGTGAATCTGGTAACGTTTCATCTTCTAGGAGAGCAGACTGAGATAATGCTGCTAACGGGGCGAACGTTGGGTCTTCTATCTTCAGCAGGACTGATCTTAATGGTGGAGTTTCTGCAAGTTTTTTTTAAAGAAAAATTTCAGGGAATGAGGAAGGAAAAAATTCAATTTAAATTTTCAATAGGTTCAACTCACTTTAACCCACAGCTCTTGGGAATCAATTATAATAACAGAAAATAGGTTTTGGGAACTTTTAAGTCATATAAGATAATAAACTGCTAGATAGAACTAACACGTCAAAACCTGTATTTTAAGTTTTTTTTTTTAGTTTTTAATTAATTTAATTAAAGATTTTAGCAAATAAGACAGAATTAGTAAACATAACTTTGTTGATGGAAAATATTATGTAATCAGATATAAAAATAACCAATAGTGTATGGCACGGCACCTTTGATATAATAATGTAAGAAGAGAAAATTTTAATAAAAGAGGTTACACCTTTAATGAACGGAGGAAATATTTTTGCATTTTTTAATTATGTTATTTTTATTTCATATGAGGTTTGTTATCACTTAACATTTATGGGATTTTATCAATCGAATAAAAAAAAAAATGTGTAATAAAAAAATTAAAATGATCAAAATTCAACTGTATAAAAATAGCCTTAAATTCAACTTTAATGTTAAATTTTAAAGAATATTTAAATTAAAATAAATACATATAAAAAAAATTAAGAATTCTTGAATTGAAGAGAAGTTCATTGAAAAACTTTTTATTATTTTTATGGAATGAGAAAAATGATCAAAGGACGATAAAATTTAATAAATAAATAAATCAAAATCATAATGGCTTAAAATGAGGATGCTGGAAAAGGGCCACACAGGCAGGCTGTGAATGGGTCAAGCCTCCAATCCTCCATTCTGAAGTTGTCTTATGTTTCTCACACAGGAGAGAGAAAAAGAAGAAAAATCGTTTAAAAAAATAACTTAAACTAGATGGTATTTAAATACTCTCATTCTTCCGTTAGATACTTTTTATTTCATTCAACAAGCCCTATAATTCAATAAAGCTTTAATTTTATTCAGTTCAAATCCGTAATTCATTACAGTAAAATAGGTTTTTCCCTTTGAACCCGTGTCCCTTCACATTAGACTATTCATTCAACGAATCTTCTATTGGCTATGTTATACAGAACTCTAATCCATCTCTTGTCCGAAAGGATCCTATTCCTTCTAATTTTGAATATTCCATCTTTGTACCCATTTTTATCACTCCAAGAATCAAAATTTCCTTTGGCTCGAACCAATCTGAATAATTATGAACTTTTATTATACACCACTGAGAGTAAAGTAAGAGAAAGTATTTTTTGGAGTAAAAAAATCTGTCAAAAACATTGAGCATTACTTTAGTGAGCAGTATATACCTGAAGACAACTCACATAATTAAAAAATCTTAAATAATAGAGTAAGAGAAGTATCAAATTTAATTCAAGAGACTAAAGATATTAAAAAAGGAAATTAAAGAAAAAATGGTTACGACCAACTTAGTCCAAACAAGGCTGTTTAGAAATAAAAACCATCCAGACGCTTATTAAAATCTCATTATTATACTTCCAAGCTTACGGTAAAAGGCAGTTAATATTTCAAAATGATCAATCTTATATTTTGAGAAAAAAATATCCAAAATTGATCAGCTCTATTACAGCCTCTCAACTAAAATATTACAGAAAAAAAAAACAAAAAAAAACAAAACAAATTGTTTGTTTGTTTAAATTAATACATTCATTTAAACATTCAAACAAACTCCTTTTTTTTTTTTTCTGATATTCTGATTATCAGATTGTCATAGAGCTGATGAACTTTAGAACTGATGCTTCATTTCTGGAAATGAAATATACCATTTTGAAATACTGATTGCCTTGAAGTAGTACAATGACAGTATAACAGCACTCATATGAGATGATCAAAATAAATTTTGAAGAAAACAAAAATAAAATCTAATCATCAGTATACACTTTGTCTATAGATTTTATTTTTTTATATAACTACAAACATCAACATATTATTAAACTAGTTTGAGCATATCTTCATAACAATAAGAATATTTTAACAATATATATAAATGTACATAACTAGTATATGAATTCAAGGCAGTCAATATCAAATAATGATTGCTTATATAATTATTTATTTATTTTTTAAAAATAAAAGCAAGTTAAAGCTATTAAAATACTAATTTGAATAAAATTGCTAATCTGTTAGTACCTGGAGATTTATCAATATGTGCGAAACTAGAGCATAGTTCTTCATCACATAAAGCTTCCCCTCTTCCCCACATTTCTTCAGACGGACTTTCCCCGCTGCCTAGTATATCCTTCTCATTAGCTTCTGTATCCCTAATTATATATATTAATAATTCAAATTAATAATAGGTTTTTAAATTGTAAATCATTAAAAAAAAAAATTACATAATTGTTTACCTAATCTGTTTTTCTTCTGTAGAAGTTTCAAATCCTTCATCGCCTGTCTCATCATTTGATGAATAAGCCATTTGCTGTTGAATTTGCTATAAAAATTATTCATTGTCAAAATAATATATTAAAATAACAATAAGGGTCTAGTTATTATATAAATATTATATTGTCAGCTTATTGGAGCTAAATTTGTAATTTCCATCATATTTAACTTTGCAAAACTCATTAAGTTTACCAAAATGACACAAACATAGTTACACTAACGCAAACTTATGCCAAACATAGTTACACAAAATGCACAATGTTTTGATTTAATATAGATAAAATTTATCAAATTAATTTTGTAGTTCTATAACAAACAGAAAATATGACTTGCATTATAACTTCTAGATAACGTTACTATCACCAGATCGTACAATTATAGGGCACTTTACAGTAGCAACAGATCCATAGTCAAAATCAGTCTATTTTTATAAAATCTTATTTTCTATAAAACAAAAAAATCACTATTATTTCTAAAATGTTTTACAGGCAATATTGTTTTGTTTCAATTACAGCTTCAATTATATTCTATTATAAAACAAAATATATGCATATTAGCATACAACTGTGATAATTATTATCACTAGATATATTATATTATCTCCAGATAATAAAAGACGTCTGATATTTGAAAAAAAAATTGGTATATTTTCTTTTTAATTGAATAAAAATATGGATTGTAGGCAAGGTAGCAGAAATGGTTGTATCTAAGGATACTTATTTTTTTTAAATATGTAGAAAAAGAACATTATATGATAATATTGTTCTAGGTTACCTAATATTTTTATTCTAAAATATTTAGCAAGGCTGGAAATAGTTTACATACAAATGAATTAAAACAGCAATATTACCTCTTCTCTTTGTTGTTGCAAGTTTAGCTCATGCTGGAGTTGTAATTGGTGCTGGGTTTGTCGGAATTTGTTAGTCATAGATGGACTATGATCTAATTGTTGAATTTCTATAACGGAGTCGGCATGCACCTGAAACACGATAGAAAAAAATTGTTAAACATAATGAAGAAGATTAGCTATTATTTTCTAGATTTTGTGAGACTGCACGTGCTTGGTTTTAGAATCAAACAGAAAGTTTTTATTTTCCAAAAGTTAGTAATATTTTAAAATCTTAAAAAAGAAATATTATAAAAGGAATGATAAAGTTCAAATTAAATAAATCTTTTATTAAGCTTATTACAAACAAGAATCAATATAAATTTGAATTAGATCTTTAAAAGAAAATAATTAATATTTTTACTTCTACTTTCCCTTTGTCTAAAAATACTTATTGCTGCTAAGGAGAGGGTGGTAAGTGAAAGTTGTGTGATGCGTGAACCAGATTTTTAATTTAAAAACAGTATTAGCAGTTCTCTTTACAATAAACATTTTACCGTAGACTAAATATATTTTAGAAGAACCAAATTTCATCCATGGGTATACAAATTAATAACTAACATTTACTATTACCCAATAGATTGTTTTTTAAACCCAATGAACTCCTTTTAATATTAAATTATTCAAAGATAAAATAGCACTCGAAAGAGATAGGATTTTCGTTGGTGCTTGCAAAATTGTTCATTCTGTAAAAAGACCCGATAGCAGGAATGTGGTGGATAAAATCAAGCTAAATCAAGTTATGAGTACATTCTTACCTCACAGTGACAATTCTTACCTCAAAACAAGGACGATATTTAATTAAAAGACTTATTTTTATTAACATTTTTAAAGTTTGTTACATAATTGAATGAGTTTATGCTAACAGTGGTCTTGTCATTGTAAAGAGATATTTGTTCCAAATGAAACCTTTTTCTTTTCTTTGAGGTAATCAATTGTTTTGTGTAAAATTAGAAAAGCTGCAACTAAAAGTATATTTCCAATATAAGCATTAAAAAAAAAATTAATAATTTTTTAAAAATTAAGTATTAAGCTAAAAATCAGTTTTTAGTATTAAACAAATCGATTATCTATTAACAGTAATAATATTTTCTGTAAATAAAAATTCTTATATTTGTATTAGAAAACTTGTTGTATGAAATTTTTTTAACAACTAAATTGGAAAAAAAAATTATTTTGATACGGGTTACATCGATGTAATTTTTTGAAAAATGTTTCGAACTCTGTATGTATATAAATGCATTAAATTTATAAGGGATGAAACTATTTAATTAAAAGCCTAATTTATTTAATTAATATACTGCAGGATAACTAAATATAACAATGGTCAACCTTTAATTAATCATTTGATATAGATCAAAAGAAAAGATTGGCCTTAAAAAGAGCAAAAGTAGATAGGTTGCACAATAATTCCAAAATTCAACAACTGTTTGAAGTACTGCCAGAACTGTCTTCATATACTTAATATTATATTTTGATATCTAAGTTTTGTTTTGTATGAGAAAACATGTATAAACACCTAGAGAAAACAGGAACTCCAAAAAAAAAATCCTAAGACTGGTCGGAATCATATTGGCAGGTCCATTAAAGTGCTTTTCAATGGGAGACTCACGAAAATTCAAAATAGGAAGATGACTTAGACTATGAGATCTGCTATCTACAGTGCTTCTTAACCTGGTATTGAAAGCAGCCATAAGGACAATAAAAACAAATGGCAGAGGTATAATTTACAATCGAATAAAGCAGCATTTAGCATATGCTAACGATGTGCTCATAACAGCATCGAATGTGCCAGCATTTGCAGATGCTCTTGAAGTATTTCTCAGGGATGCTAGAGCACTGAGTCTGGAAATTAATATAGACAAGAGCATGTACAAGCGGACATCAAGAACACACTGGATGACAGAAGATGAAGTGAGGATAGGGAATTGGAGTTTCAAGAGCTGTGACAAAATCAAGAACCTAGGTAGCACAATCACTTGCGAGAACCAAGTAGAGAGACATATTAAAGCTTGTATAGCTACAGGGAACCAATGTCTATACATTTTATAGAAGCTGCTGAATCGCAAAAAATCTGTTCAGAAAGATCAAAAAATCGGTAAAATGATTATGAAACCGTGTGACATATAGAAGCATAACAGGGTTCATGGATGAAGAAAGCAAAAGGATGCTCCATTTATGGGAAAGAAAAGTACTCTGAAAAATTTATAGGTCAATGTATGTGGAGGATCAATGGAGAATTAGGTCCAACTTAGAGCTATAGTGAACAGGATATTGTGAGAGCACCAACAGATCAAGGAATTAATTTGGAGAGGGGACTTCAGCCGGAAAGATTTTTTTTTTTGTATGTATATATTACGATAACTACTTTGAAAGAAATAAAGAAACTAAACACCTAAATGAAATGGTGTTATGTGATTCTGTAAGTCCTATTAAATGTAATAAGATGAACAATAATACATTTAGAGATAATTTTTTCAATAAACATGGTTATATTTTATCATTTTGGGGGGGGAGGGTCTTCAGCTCGAAAGCCCTTCTCCCCCTCGTAGATCCACCTGTTTGTAAGAGTCATTCAACTCAATAGACTGCGACGGTTAGGGCATGTGGAAAGGATGGATTCTAGAAGAGCGTAGAAAACATGTAGAAAAAGACTTTAGCATAGGCCATGGTTCTTTGAGGACTGTAGAGTCCACCAACGAATGAATGAATAAATAATGTAAATGTTACATTATGGTGAATTTTCCTAGATTTTATACATAGCAGTATTTCAACAAGCTGATAAAGGAAATGAACACAGCATTTTTAATGCTACTCATCAATGTTAGCCATCAAACATTTTAAACATCCAAACAGCTCTGTTCAGTTTATGTAATCTCAAAATTCTTAGTCTAAATGAGATAATTTAGGATTAAAATACCAAATAACACACTAAGCAACAGTGTAGTAGGATTCTACATAAACCCTATGATTTCATTTTGTAAGACAAAAAAGTTAGTAGAAAAATTATTAAAAATAAAACAAAGATATAGAATTTCTTTTTAATACTAAATTATTTTTTCATAATGCAATTAAGAAGTGGGAAGCTATAGGAATAGCCTTACGACGGATTAGGATCCTAAAGACATGCACTATTGCTACTTCTACGCTACAGACTACGAGTGGAGACTTATACTGACAGTGGAGAGAGCTGTGTTGGCTGCGGTCTTGGCCCTCTTGTCAGCCTCTGCAGAGTACCCCGCGGCCACTGGTAGCCTTGCTGCGCATTGGCCCCTGGGTAACTGGTTCCACTCAAGCCTGTACTTCCTAGGCTCAGCCTGCCCTCGTTCCTGCACGCAACAGTCGCGTCTTGTCACAACCAACCTAACATAGGTCTACCAACAGCTCTCATTTCCAGCTTTTATTTAATAACCACGCTCTCTTATTAGAAAACTTTCTACTCGTAATGAACTCCAACTCAAATGGAAGAATATTTGTCAGGTGTAAACAAACCGCTTTGGCAATACTGTTGGTTTTTATAAGAAAGTGAAAGATATTAGAAAAGACTAAATTTGGAGACATCTGTTCATTTATTTTCATGATTTTCAGAAGACTCATAGTTCATCTTTGAACTACCTTTATGTTAAAAGTTTAACATTTAAAGAAGCATAACATGGAAGCACTAGGCTGAACTAATAATATAGATATCGTTGAAGTTGGCTATTTTTATTTAAATTTTTGTAATTGATTGTGTTGAATCCAATCAATCCATTTTATTTGTCTATATATTATGAAATAATCATTTATAAATAAGACATAGAAGATTACAAAAAACTCAACATAAATTCTTAAAGTAAAGGGATGTTGCATGAAGAAGTATACCAGAAACAGCACTGATTTAACCGGTTAGGGAGACAATGTAATAAATGTAGAAACAGTATCTGTATTATATGAAACATCTCCCAGATGATTGATAAAACCAACATTTTTATTCATATTACAATAAAAGCAAAGTTCATTTCCTCGACTGGACTTGTGCTAAATGACAAGATGACTGAATACTCTTATTTTATTCAATACCAGTATTCAACAAATGTTTTGTCAATGAGAACTGTTATGAAAATTATTTACACTAATAATAATGCATGCTATATTATTTAATCCTACAATTATTAAATCCTACAAATTAAAATTTTGATTTGTGCTTACCAAACTGTGGGAAGATGATGCGTCAACATCAGCTACTTTGTTTGAAAGTTGAGGACCTCTGAAGCCGAATCTGTTGACGGGTTTCGTTTCTTTCGGCCTTGCCCCACATGAATCTAACATTTGCAATTAATACAATTTATCATAGGAGTTAGAAAAAAAATCAACATGAAATGGATAATGATCCACAGAATTAAAAATGTAATAATTCTCACAAACAATAATGAACACTTGAATATTCGATATGCTGATTGTCTATGGTTCTGAGAAAACACCATTCTAAAATTATAATATGAAATCAGGCAAGGAGATTTTCGGTTCAAAACTAACATAGAAAAATCTATCAACAACAAATGGTAGTATGTTGATCAAAAGTTGTACAGAGTAATAACCAACACTGGTAAGTATGATAGAATTTAGTACAAATTAATTTTTTTAATCTAATGATTTTATAAACAAAGACTTGTAAAGGAATTCAGTAGTTAGATAGCTTTAGGTTAGATATACTAATTAATAATCTATAAGGTATTTCCTTTTAGTTATGATGAATATCTATTAAGTCTCAAAATCATAATTGAAACTTTAAAGATTAAACTGTTAATAGTAAAAACTAACTTTGAGTATTGAATTCAGTCCTAGAAATGGGCGTGTTACTAAAATAGTCATAATTCAGTTATTTTTCAAATTTAATTTTGTTTAATCAGAGTGTTACCATTGGTTAGATTATCTACATGCCTTTTCATGTCATTATATTCCTTTGTTCATATTAAATGGATTTATTTTTATTTTAATAGAATTTTTTTAAAATTTCAAATATAAAATGAAATTAAATAATAAATTTCATGGACAAATAAAAAACAAAAAATTTGTTCCCGAAAACTGCTTTTCTTGATTTGCAGCCTATGAGCTAATAGCTTACTTGATTACTTAATGAATGATACAAAATTTCTTTCACTTAAAAAATTAAATTTCAAAACATTTCTTTCAGGCATTTTTTCATATACAAAAATATTTATATGCAGAAATGCCATCTATATATAATAATGAAATATAAATCCATAAAAAGAGAAATAATGAGGTTTTTAAATTATTAATTTTAAAAATTTGTAGCCCATCTTCAACCAAAATATTTATAAATAATGAAGCAACCAATCACTACAAGTATTTAAATAAAATAAGAACCATAAAATTGATATACTTTGGGATTTTGGCCGGACGGGTGCAATAAGTAAGGGTTGTATTGTCTCTTGGACGGTCACCGCTGGTTGTTCAGTCTTCTTTACGCTCACCGGTTCTGGTTTAGCATTCTTCTTTGCACTGAACGGACCAGCCTGAAAAATTAAATCATGATAAATATATAATAAGAATAACTTTAAAATTTAGGGACAAATACCATAGTTAAAAAACTTTTGGAAGTTTTCAAAACAAAAGCCTCAAGTCTACCAAGTAAAAATTAACAATCATTATTCATGTATTGTTGCCAAATTTAAGCAGCTTTAAGGCCAAAGTAATAAGGAAATAATTTGTAAAAAAGCCATTGTCTTTTTTAAAAAAAATATGATAAATTTATAAATATATACATATTACATTTACACAAAGTTCTAATTTACAATATTGACTTTCAATATGATTTATCTTTTTAAATATAAAAAAACACACCAGTTTCAATTTGATTTACAATTCCAAATTCCTCTTGATTACAATTGTTTTGAAATGATTAGAATGTTGAAAGCAAGGAATAATAAACAGATTAACATTATCAAAGAAACCGTTTTGATTATATTCAACAAAGTTCTATTTAACTTTGCTTAATAATAATAATTTAACAAATTAATTAACTGAAATAGATTAACAGCAGTAAAATCATAATTCAAACATACAGAAAGAGTCGAAAAGTTAAATGAACAACTTCAACCAATTTTATAGTTCATAAAGAAGATACCTATGTAAAATCAGAAACAATGGTTTAAGTTAAACACTGGAGTAACTACCAAGGTTATCAGTGGCATACCTAGACCAATTAGTGTCAGGGAGAGGAGGGAGTAGGGGTATGTGTTAAAGCCCCCTCAAATCAAAGGTAAATAAATCATAGAGAGCATATACAAAACTTCAAAACTGAGAAGTGTCTCATTGCATAGCCCTTGGTTACAAGCTTTGTGCAGTCCTCTAGCCAAATAATTCCCCCAATGGCTGGTTAGCTGGAGGTTTTAGAAATGTCACTAGATGTAAATTTTGTCTTCCAATAAAATTCCAAAAATTTGACATATGATCTCAGTTTGCTTCATCTCCAGGACTATAGGGTGCATTAATAATATAATGCATTAATATTCTCATCATCACTTCTAGATGATGAATTATGTTTTGAAAGCAGTTCAGGGAACATTGGGGACATATTGATGCCTCCTTGCTGACCTATCTGCAAGAAAGGGACAAGGAGATAAATCTGCATAAGATAAATTCATAATTTGCGCAAGTTTTATTAGCTCTCAGGCATAGATAGTTTCTTATGTGAAGTTCACTTTATTGTTGTTTATTCCAGAGTTTTTTAAATCTATAAAGGTTACAATGCTATAATCACTCTCTTTAGCAGATATAAAATCTGATTCAGTAGATGATCCCAATATAATTTTTATTGTTTTCCAACTTTGTATCTGTCAAAACATATCTGTCTAATTTGAATGGAATCAAAGAAAAGAAACAGTTACTACGAAATCGTGCGTGAGGCATTGGTGAAGTTGCCACTTAGTCATAAATCGATATGAACCGATGATTCACAGTTTTTACGAATTCTGGAGGATACTAGCAGAAGTTAAACTATAAATGATTGCGTATTGTGGATTTATAAATTATTATTGGAAAATTCCCAACAAAGCCTTCAGCCTCTGTAATCGCATTTAAATCGTGACTCGTCAACGTACCGCCAATTCAGTCATTATCAGGATTTTTCTTGTGTTAGAATTGTGCTTTCTAAGGGTCTCAACTCAACCCTGTCTCCCCCGATCCATTGTATTTTCAACCTTCTAAATATGGAGAGAGACTGTAGAGTTGCGCAAAACATAAAAAAATGGAAAATCAAGAAAAAACATTTGGACGCGATGAAATTACGAATGAACTATAATATTTTTTTGTCTCGAAAACAACAATACATTCAAAATCTGGGCTCAATTAATCTTAAGAGGAAGTTGGAAGCTCTTAAGTGTAGCGGGAATTAATACATATATAAAGATTAGACATCCTCCAAAACTGTATCTTTACAGTCCATGGGAGATCTTGGGATCAGTACTTTGTGAGGAAAGTATTTGTACTTTCCTTAGGAGGTTTGCCTCCTGTTCTTGCAGACAAGCCCAAGGGGGGGGGGGAGGGGTGCTTTGAATTTTTGAGAGAGTCAATATTGAGGTGGTTTTAAATCGAACGTTTTTTTTAATTTTTTTTTTATTTTAATTTTTTTTTATTCTTCCCCACCTCGCCTTTTATTTTAGGCTATACGGGATTTCCCCGGGCCGGGGGAGGGGGAGGGGGGTAAGAGCGGGGAATTTAGAATCCCCTCCGGCACCGGGACGCGAACTCGTGCTTTTTTTATCTCTCAAAACTTCATATATCTGGTTGCCATGCAACTCGCGGTGCAGTGCACACGCTTTAGCCCATTCGGCCACCCCGCCCCTTTTTAAATCGAATCATATTATTATGAGGTTTCAATTAAGAGAAACTTTCGAACCAAGAAAAAATTGAAAAAAAACATTAAGTGTAAGATCTATATTTTTTCCCATTCTACTTTTGCTTGTAGTGGTTGTAAGAAGAAGCGATTAATACAATTTCTGAGGAGGAAGGCACATAGCCATCGACCTCGTGGGGAGGGAGAGGGAGAAAGATGTAGATATGAGAACCACTGGTTCCGTGGATTGTGCAAATAATGCAACGGATTTAAAATGTATAAATAAATGCATTCTCTTTCAAGGAACTTTGATACGGTTCAAAAGTTTGATATTTTCGATAAAAAGGGATTAATATTTACATGAATTTGAAGCTCTATTTTAAAAATTAAATTTAAGGCATCGACAATAAATTATGGCAAGTTAAATGAAGGAATAATAAAATATGGAATACCTGTTCAGTAGCTGTGGGCTTCCTGAAACCGAAGGAGTTACACTGTTCCTGGGTAGTTTTCTTCGGTGGTGGCGGTTCAGGTGTGGCTTTTCGAAATCCAAAAGAAGTGGCCTGCCCTCGTGTAATTTTTTTCCCTCCCCCCGCCTTCTCCATCTGAAAAATATAATAAAAATCGATCAAAAATACACAACATACATGCCTTACACATAAAGAGTGAATAAAAAATCTAGTACATTATAATCGGTATATTGATTTAGAAGTGGCAATGAAGTAGTTCAAGTCGAAATGTAATGTTACTGATTTCCTTACTTTCGTACACTCCTCAATTCGCTGAACGGTTAACAGAAGTTTGCGTCAGAGACGGAGCATGACGAATACATGATAAGGAAGTTGATTGAAGAGTACAAGTGTTGGATGGAAGTAAACACAAAGACCGAATATTAACCAGCTGCTCCAGCTGTCCAACGTAGAGATAAAGATGGTTGTTTACCTAAATGGACTCTTACACAGTCAACATTTCTGATTCGATATCAAATTTCATCAATATATTGAGGAATATACTGTAACAATTATATTAACATATGTGGTATATTTACTCCGTTCAATTATAATGCATCAATATTATAGACTCAATGATATCGACCATATAAGGGACCCTTAAAAGGTTGATAAAAAAAACAACAAAAAACTTAAATTAGGTTCTGTTCCGTAAATGATTGATATGAATAAAATATTTGCAATTAAAAAAAAAAAAAGAAAAACTGTAACTTCAGTAAAAACTGTAAATTCAGAGGTCTCCAAACATTTTGGCCCACGAGAGTAGGTTTCAATGTGGCTCGCAGGCCAAGAAGTTAGAATCTTCAATAGACCCACTAGCGGATTCAGAATTTAATTTTGGGGGGGCTTCAGCTCGAAAGATTTCTTTTTCATATACATATAACAACAATTAATTAGAAAAAAAAGAAAGAAATTAACAACCTATAAGAAATGGTGTTTAAGTGGTTCTTGAAGTCCTATTAAATGTAATTACCCGAACAAGAATACTTTAAGAGATAGTTTTTAATACTTTTTTTCTGTAAAACATGGTAATAATTTACCATTTTTGGAGGGGAGGGGCTTCAGCCCGAAAGCTTCCCACGTAGATCCGCCTGTGAATAGACCCCTCAATGATCCTAAAACACTGAGACCACAAAGTCCCTCGCGAGCCACAGTTTGTCATGAAAAAGAAAAATCTTGTTCTATAAAAGACACTTCAGTTATGAAATGAGGTTCTAGGAGAAACAATTCATACAATAAAAGTTAAAGTGACTTTATTTTTGGGTGATTTAATAAATTTCATATTTTTAAAAAATGTATTATGTAATCGAAGAAACATCCGCGGGCGTTAGCTTGTAGATCTCTGTTGTAGATGAAAATTGGAAAAAAAAATAAGAAAAACACGTATTTTTTTGTTTTGTAAAGTGGATTTTCTGTTTAGTTTTTATAGCATGCTTAAGATTAAGGCGAAATGTACTAAATATTCTTATTCTATTTCTGAAAATGCAAGAGGCCAAGTTGCATTTTTTTTTTCTTGTGGCAGTCGAAATTATATATATAAATAATAATTCAAATAGTTTTCTTCTATATGTAATATATAGTAAAACAATAGTAGATCCAAGATTTATTTATTTATTATTATTATTTTTTTTTTTTGAGGGGGGATTTCTACTTGATACATTTGTACTTGCTTACATTAGTGGCTGTGTATGGTTATAATTAATAAGAAAAAAAAATATGAACCAACGAAAAAAAAACATGATTTTCTCATTTTTAGGAGGGGGCAATAGCCCGAAAACCTTTCCCTCATGTTGATTAGCCCGTCAGTGCTTTAAAATCACAAAGTTATTTACACTTGCTAAGATTAGATATATTGCAACTATCCACTTAAGCTCGAATCGGGCAATAAAAATAAACGTCTACTAAAATTTATTCTTACTTTTATATGCCACTATAAATCTTAAAAATATGAAATATAAAATAAACTCAAGATGTGTACAAAGACCTTCAGTTGTTTCTTAATTTAAAATCCTTTTGACGTCGAAACTGTACTTCCATATTCCATAACATTCCACAGAAAAATAATCTTCGGGTCTTTATAGAGGGAGATTAACCAATTGAGGAGCGCACTATTTTTATTTTCTCTTTTCTATACTACTTTATATACTTACTTACTTGAAATGAATATTAAGGAAAAATATTGTGATATTGAAAATTTTGGTCAAAATTTTCAATGGACATAAATAAGAATTTAACGATCCTCTGAACCCAAATAACCAAATTTCTTAAAGTGTTGTGGATGTGTATGAATAGCCTAGCTCAAAAACGAAAAGTCTTACGAAAATTAAATTATGTTTTTGAGTTAAAAATATGTCTGGGATGCTATAGTAGTTGACTTACAATGGCAACGAGTGTAGACGAGTTTTCCCGATTGGTTACGAAGAAGACACTAATTCACGAAGATTGATAATAGAATAAGTCAGTTTCATTTTCTGGGCATAAAAAAACTGACTAACACTACTATCATCCGACCTCCTCATACGTATATTTCGATTCAAAGTAGAGTATTAAGCGAAAGTTGTGTAATGTGGGCACCGCACCAGTTTCCTATTTAGGGGCGCTTCTATTGTAAAGGGAACGAACGTTGAAGAAAGGTTGTAGAATTTTTTTTTATTCATTCATCATTAATACGGAGCACGTATTACGTAACATAAAAGAGATAAAAAGGCGTTTAGATTAGAAGTGAATCATTGATGAAAATAATTCGGTAGTAGCTTTTGTGTAGAGTCTCCAGTGAATGAATCACTTCCAGTAATACTATAAATGGGGAATGTGTACATCGCTAGAATTTATACATCGTCATTAATGTCGATGGCGCCTTTGTATTTAAATCCGACCGTTTGTCATTCAGCTTTGAACAGCTTGGAAATTATTCTCAAAGCAAATCATTCAACTTTCTAAACGGCGCTTCTAGTTGATTTGCCTCTCTAAAGGCGAACTGAAGAGAGAAGACAAAAAAAAAAAAAAAGTGACACTCTTCAGGTTTTGCTGAGGATTTCACAACTGAGCGGTTAGGGTGTTAGCTTGCCTCTGTGTCGTTAACGCTAATTTGGCTGCCAAACGAAATTTATGGTTGAAGGAACACAATTCCCTTCATTTAACACTAAAAAATGTGTTTACTAAATATAGTCAGGATAAACAGTATGGAACATGGAGTACTTTTTTCTATTTAAGGTGTTAATAAACATATAACAGTGTATGCGGCTAAAGCGCTCTCGCTCAATCTCCATTGGCTTTAGTACAGATGACAACGCTGAGAGAGCAGCGCAAGGATCTCCAGAAGTCCTGATTTTCCCTTTATAGTTGGAGGGACAAGCCTGGCTTGGTGTTTGCCTGTGTTCTTTTAATAATTTACTTATCTTTAAGTTATTTTATTTGTATTTATTGAATATACTTTTTGATTATTATTTGTTACTCTACTTCTGTTTATTTTATATTTTCTGTATACATAGTGTGATTGTACTCTTATCCCAAAATAACCAATATCCATCTGACAGAATGTTATATTACTCAATTAAAAAAAAAAACTCAAAAAACGCTGCAAATTATTATCCAATGGTTTATTGTTTCGGAACAATTTAACACTAAAATTAGGATTACTTTCCTTGTAACATTAAGGAAAATATATAAAGAGGGATTCCTAACGTTGGCCTATATAATTTTTTTTTTTACCATAGATAATTTGCTTAAAAAATAAACAACATTGCTACAGTTTATCTAAAACTTTCAAAAAATCAAAAACCAAAACAAAAGATTAGACAATTATAAACAAACTACAGTAGAACATATTTGGAGTACCATATCTTTGCTCCACATTGTGTGATTTCAACAATGTTTTTTTTTTTCTTTTTAGTAAAATTCTTAAACTTTTAAATAATAATATACAACATTGAAAAAAATTTATATCCTTCTTGAGTTATTCGGAAATGTAATTTTACCACCCCTCGTAACTTTTTTTCCAGCTTCGTTTCGCTGAAATACATTATACATATATATATATATATATATATATATAAATTTCATCAAAAAGTTCATCGAAGAGAAGACTTTGGCCAAGTTTCATCAAAATTGGTACATTCGTTTAGGCATAGTCTATACCAACACAGGTTCTTCGGCCGCTATCTTGGAAGGAAAGGACGGATATCAATGTCGAGGTAGGAGGATCATCCTCGGGCGACCTCAGACTTTGATTCCAAATTTGAAAAAAAATCGGTTCAGTAATCTCGAAGGAAAGCCGAAAGCGGATGGACAAGAAAAAAATTGTATTCAATTTTTGAATTCTAGGTATCGTGAAACGTTAAACCTCAAATTTTGAGAGAGAGGGGTTAATTTTTTGATTTTTTTGGACGATTACAATGGTTTATCATTGACAATAATAAACCGAAAAAAACCTCAATTTGGGAGATAAAAGTAAGAAAAATAGTATTAAGAAATAATCTAGGTATTTACTTCTATAAGTTAAAATATACATTTCCATTGAGAATCGAATCGATGTCTCAACAGTGATCTAGGTATTAAAGTGATCATAGATACACAAGAGACAACAGATGCCCTCAAGGAGTCGAGATAAACCGATATATCTTTCATAACCTCAATGACCTGTCCTCCAGCTAGCTGACTATGGAATGTGTGATTACAAACTCATCAACTTCTATTATTAATAGAAGCTACTGTTTTGAAGAATATAATTTTAAAAATAATCTTTTGTGTTAGAATCAGCTTTTTCCTGTTCAAGATAAGAACTAATTGTATAAAGTTTGGTCGAAAATGATTGTGATCTTAATATATGTGATTCGTTTATTGAATATCATCAACCACCTAAAATTTAAAATATAAAAAAAAAAATGGAGAGGTAAAGCTTAAACGTGCAAAGGAATTTTCATGGAACGGATGGAATTTCATTGAAATGGAGTGTCTTCCGCCAGTTATTTTTAAACAGGAAAAGTATCAGTTATATTTGAATCAATCAAGGTTAATTATCATTAAAACTTTGATATCATGTAATTTTCTTAACCACGTAAAGTAACAGGTTAATATTAAAAAATAACTGACAGGGCTAATCTGCAAAATACTTAACTATAATAACATTTTTGAAAAGATGAGAAGTTTTTACAATTTCCACGCTTAGTGTCGCTGCTATCTTATACAGTATTCATTTTGAACAGCCTTGAATGAGGAATCCATGTTAATTACTTGTGGAGATAATTTCCGAGGAAACGCGCCAACTGCAAAAAGGAACAACTTCAGAAAGGAACTGCATGTGGAAAATAAGCGATCGGAGTGTGTGAAACAACTTAATGTGGAGAGAAAACTTTAAATCATATACAGCTGTAATGTCCATTGTCAGAAATAAATGTATATATTTTGCCAATTTAAAGCGAAGGAGTTTTAAAAAAGCAATCGTTGAGAGATATTACGTAAAAAAAAGATAGATTTTTTTAGTGCATCATAAAACAGTACTCCACCAGCTTTGAGTACTAACGTAGCTCTTTACGATCAATAGTTCCAGAGAAATTGTCATTTAAAAATCAATACATTTTTTTAATAACACGAAAAATCATTAATTTTGGGATTTTATTTTAGCAAATAGTATGGATTTTTTATTATGAAGTGAAAACTTCTTTCGCACTTAGTGGAGAATGAATTAAATTTATCACTCAAATTTCGATCGGCTTAACGCTCGGGTAAAGTCGGCTAAAGTCGACTAATTGAAATGTTTTTACATATGGATCAGAATATCTCCGAAACTATTAATCGGACCTGCATACTGTAAGCGATGAAATTGTCCAGCATTTCATCCTCTCTGTAATAGGATATAATTCAGATTTCCATCTCAAAGCGATGCCGTGTTAGAAAAGCGAAAAGGAAAAAAAAATAGTGTTGAAAACCAAATGATAAGGTTAGTTGAACCTATGGATAAAAATATTTCGGATATCAAAATCGGATCTGTATACTCTAAGCGAGGGAGGGAAATGTTCAGCATTTATTATTTATATTTCATATTATTAATTCCACTTTGTTGAAGTTTTCACTTATATCGTGTGGTCTAAGCCACACATCTTAGTTTCTGTTTTTTTAGCTTTCATTTATTTATCCGCACCTGTCAATTACAAATATCGGTAATCAGCAGATATGCTAGCATTTTCATGAAAAAAAAAATAAATAAAATAAATAAATATGGAAATTATTAAGACGAAAATAATTAATACAAACTAATCCTAGTAATAGCAGTTTCCGTGATATTTGCTAATGTAAAATCACAAAATGATGATTTCTCGTGTTTATATATATATATATATGTGTAGAAGTTTATAGCAAATAACATAGTATGTGTGTTAAAACAAAATTATATTGTTTTACCCTTGGAAAATTATATTTAACGACTAAATGGCACCATGTAGATAACATATGATGTATGTATTAATTTAATATGTATGAAGTATGTGACGGAGACATACTTTAAAGAAAAAAAAAAAAAATCAATGGATAAGGTTAAAAGCAGATAAGTTTTTGTTTTTACAAGTGATTGTGTTCTGCCATTTCTCACAAGCTGACTTGAGAAGACTGCTATATCTCAATCCACGAAGCAATAACCCATGAACTGAAATGTTAAATGTTGACTCAATAGCATCAAGATATTTTTGGACCTTCATAACGCTCAAGTTCGACAAGGATAGGCTATAACTGGAACTTAAATTAGCAATAACACCCTTTGATGATTTCGTCAAAGTTATATTGACTTTGTTATTGCAAAATTACATCGGTTTCAATAATTAAATTAATACAAAAAGAAGGCAATTCCACTAATTTTACTTGTCTAAATCACTCTTTTTAAAATAATAAGTAAACAATAAAATACTTGGCAAAGTAATACATGAAAAAAGTGCAATTCAATAAATATGCTGAATAGATTTAGATAGTGATAATATTTCGCTTACGTATTAACAAAAACCAGTGCAACCAACCACCAAAGAAAGTAATTAAAGTAAAAATTCAGTACTTAAATATACATTTAATAAAATTCGGAAAGAATTCACAGCCAGACAGTAAAGAATGCCCTTGCAGACCCCAGGATCGACGCGTATTGGGGGTTAGGCTCTTCCACGTTATTTTTAGGGTTAAGTGGAATACCATTGCTCCATTGTCGAACACATGCAATGGCATTTCACCAAATTGTGCAACTATAGTTCAAAAAATGATTACTAGGGAATCAAATAAAGTTAATAGGCCGAAGCTTACGACTGGTTTTGATTTAATGAATTTATTGGACTTCGATTGCCCACATTATCACTCTGGAAGATTTTTTAAAAAGAATTTGTGCTTTCACGACTAAGATCAGGCACTACATACTGCTAAAAAATTCAACAGTTGAATGAAAAATAAATAAATCAGGATAAAATTGGAAAAATTATCAAGCGGTATTATTGTATAAGATCCCATGTTTGAATTGTCCAGCAATATACATAGGAAAAACAAACCAATATATCAATAATAGAATGTACCAGCATCAGAATGATGTAAAAAACATGAAAAATGGCAATAAAAAAACAGTACTGGTACACACTAACAGATCCAGAATTTAATTTTGGGGGGCTTCAGCCCGAATTTTTTTTTTTTTTTATGCCTGTATTAGGATAATTACTTCGGAAGAAAGAAAGAAACTAACTACCTACATTAAACGGTGTTTAATTCCTATTAAATGTAATTAGACGAACGATAATACTTTTAGAGATAATTTTTTAATAAAACATGGTTATATTTTACCATTTTTGGGGGGAGGGGAGCTTCAGCCAGAAAGCTTCCCCTCCCCCGCAGGTCCGCCTGTCCTAGTACAACACGCTTTCAATAAAAAACATAAATTTGACTTTGAGAAGGTTCAAGTTCTACAAAAAGGAAAAAATCACAACCAAGAGAGAAATTTTAGAAGCTTAGAAGCATATTACAGAGAACATAAATTATACTGTTAATTTCAAAGCAGATTTTGGTCAGATAGGACAGAATTGTGCGGAAATAATAATAATAAGGCTTAGCGAACCAGAAAGGTCGATGCCGATACCACCAATCGATGTACACGTTCTTCCATCCACCGGACTCCGTCTAAACCCAACCCCGCCAAATCAGCCTTATTATTATTAGTGACAAGGTTTTGCCTCCATAAATGGCCCTAGAAAGGAGAGATGGGCAAATGCTACTCTATGAGTACCGAGTACATAAGCATTTTACTCAATTTGAATCACTATTGGGATTTCAATCATTCTTCAGTCAATCTTTCGACATCAACTGAAGTAATAATTAAATTCTTTGGTATTCAAAATAGCATTTGGCCATCTCTGGTAGAAAGTATAATAGTTTTGTAAATCATGAAACAACGTGCGAAATAAGCATTTTTGCAACTGCCTTTAATATAACCTCTATTTATTTTTTTATTATTTGTACAGCACTGATACTTTATTTCTTTGCGTATTAAAATGCATTGTCTTTTAAATGGGGATTAAGGTCACAGTGAAAAACACAAAAAAGAAAAAAATATAATTTATTATATTTTATTTATAATCCAACTATGGTCCACACCTATATCATTTCTAGGCTTTTTCTTTTTTACTCATATTCTTCTCATTTTTCTCCTATCTCCTTCTTCCCTCTACGTTTTTGTGCACTATTTTTATCTTGTCTTGATAGTCTTCCTCTTTAATCCCCACTTTTTCTACTTCGTCTATTATTTATTCTGGATATCCTTTTATGTTCTTTAGTCCCACCACTTTATCAGATATTAGTTTGTTTAATCTATTCCGATTATTTAATCTCTTTTCCCTCACCGATGTTTTTAAGTTTTCAATATGTTCAATAAAGTGAACGGTTTTTTTTTAATCGGTATTCTTCATTCACTTTTCTTACATTATTATCAGTATGTTTCTTCCTTTATAAATATAAATATATATATATATATATATTTTTTTTTTTTTCTTCTTCATTTATGTTTTTACTGTGACGAAAACTCACACTAACTTCCCAACCATATTATCTTCTATCAACTATTTCTCCACCATTTTATTTTATATCGTTGTATCTAGATCTATATATAAATCTAAATGTAATCTAATCTAAACTACTCCACTGGCTTTAGCACCAGTGACGCGGTTTAGAGAGTAACGCATGGATCTCTTTGAGTCCTGCTTTTCCTTCTATAGTTGGAGGAAGAAGCTTGGCTTTGGGTTCCCTGACTGATTGTATATATTGTATATGACTGTGTTTTTATGTTTTCAATTTACTTATGTTTAGGTTATTTTATTGTATACAGTTTTCTTTATTATTATTTAGTTATTATTTTACTTTTGTTAATTTTATATTTTCTGTATATATGGTATGAATGTGTTCAATCATCACTATAATTATTGTCCACGTGACAGAATATTATATATCTCAATAAATAAATTAAAAAAAAAAAATCTAAACTAAATCTAAATCATCATCATTTCTTTACTGAATGAAATTTGTATTAATTTTTATTTCGAGACCTAGAAAGAAAAGAATTCGACTTACATCAACTACGTTGTATTGGATTCAATAGTTTCCGCATCTTTGCCTAACAGTACCGAATCATCAGCATACCCGAGCATAGGTATATCACTAGTTAGTGGTAAAGCTTTCTCGGTATGAATTACCTTCCTAATGACGTATCCATTGGATGAAACAGGAGAAAGGGAATCTTCCCGTTTTGTAACTGAATGGATCTCAAATCGGGATGATAATTACAAGCTATCCTCAAACATTTCATCATATCCTGGATGAATACCCTGTTTTCGACAGTAATCTTTATCACTTAATAAGAGGTATTGTTCCACAAGGACATAACTGGTAGCTTAAGGAAAAATAATTTTACAAGAAATATTTTTGAAGTTGATCTTTCCATCCTCCATGAACGGAGAGTAAGTTACAATAACATAAGTAAGTTATTTTGTTCCGAAGTGGGCAGATCGGGTTTTAATCAAAACTATTTGAGGGCAAATTTTTACGAGGTAATGGATTTTCGAGGGGGTATATATTTACGGGATTATGATATATGAATGAAACACGATTTACAGGGTTGTGCAGTTGAGATAGAGAAAGAGAGAGGGGCACAGATTTAAGGGGTAATGCTTTTTTGGAGAGCACCGTATTTACGTGAGGTTTCAAACCCAAGAACAAATAGAAAACGTTTGCCAAGTAAGGTCAGTATAGTTTCCTCACCTTTTTCATCGGCTAAATAATTTTTTTTTTTTTTTTTTTTTTTTTTTCTTACCCTCCAAAAAGTTTATTGAAACAATTACATATATAGTATACAATAATACAATATAAACATGTAATAAATTCCTTCCACTGCCCGAGGGCATTTTAAGGATTGGGGATAGCTAAACTAAATAATTATCTATATTCCAAGGTTCATAATGTTTTGTTTGAGAATAAAATCGCCGAGAGAAGCCGTTTTCGGGATCTCAATAATACCTCGACATTCGCGAGTTTTGAAATCCACGAGCTTTGTTCATTAGCGAATTAAAAAAATGCGAAAAACGGAAAAGTTCCACATTTGGAAATTGCGTATTTGACGATTCGTGATTATTTATGCACCATTACGGCAGAAAAAAAAGAGATCTTTTCCAGATCAAATGCAACACACCATACATCAATACAAGGGTGCCCATCCCCCCTAATCCTTTCCCCTACCCCATCTAAGATATTTTATTCCTCTCTTCTTCTTAAAAACAGTGCAAACGAAAGTCGAATTTGAATATTCGTAGGTTATATACCATCACAAATCCTGTGGTCTGTTCCATGATTCCACTTGTCTTCTGATTTGAAACTTTTCATTTTGAAAATTCACAACCCCGTCGGATTCTGCCCCCCTCAATAATTGAAAACCTCGTCAAATAGTGCCCCCTCATGGCGTAACCTGCGCCATAAAACCCCCTTCTGGGTACCCTTGAATCAATAGTAAAAAATAAAAACGCAGCAACTTGAGACAGTATGTCAGTCTCTCTACAACTGCCACAATCTTGGGTTACCAATACTGATGCATGCCACAACTCCTATACTCTTTTATAGAGTCACATCAATATCAATTCAATCACAATAATTCTTCATTCAATCAAAATATTATAGCTTTATGCGTCCATTAGAATCCATAGCCATTTTGAAATCAGTATAAAGAAAAGAGAGAAGTGAAGTACTGCTAATCTCTCAACAACTAAGTAAAAGTGACATTTCTCTTCTGGAGGGACAGACTTTGGGGAGAAACTCTTAAACCTAATATAGCGAGAAAGAGAGAACTCAACCTGCACATCTGCGAGAGTCGCCTTGACCCAATCTAGCACTGACAGTCCTCTGCCACTGCCGCTCCTATCCAACGGGTCGATATTATTGACACGGTATGCCATGGAGGACAGAAACAAATAGCACATCCCACATTAACAGCCTAAAAAGAGACTAAATGAATACAGATAGTACAGCATAGTCCGAGGCACAGAACTCCTTTTTGTGAAATTATTAATATCCGTATAAAACTTCGTGAATGAGTTCATGTAATCGTCACCAACAACTTTTTCATCTACAAAATATCTCAAAAATGGGACACATTAAATTAATTAATTTAATTATTTACTATCCTCATATCAGACTAAAACGACAAGAAACCTTTCCGATTACTTCAGCACTTACTAGACACACGCTCTAAGCTTCCAATTAATTACAAAAGACTCATACACCTGACTATAATAAGGCCTATTTGGACTTACGGAGTTGAGCTATGGGGCTCCACTAAACCATCGAATTCCTCTCGTATCCAATCCCTACAATCCAAAATCCTTCGTAAAATCCTGAATGCTCCTTACTTTGTTACAAATAAAACCATCCATAATGACCTTTATGTTTAAGACCTGGCCCAATCCAAATACCTATCCTTTCATAATAAACTTCAGAATCATCCCAACTCTCTCGTTTCTAACCTTGCTTCCTCTTCAATTCCTGATAACACTCCGAGGCTTCTGAAAAGAAGATGACCCCGTGATCTCCTAATGTAAACATATCATTAGAGTACTACCAGTAGGTAGTTACCCAGCAAGTGTTTTCACGTCATTATATCCATATGTTCAAATTTACTAAATGTATTTCTTTAATACAGTTGTAAATATCATTAAGAAATAAATAAAAAATATTTACTTAATACTCATAAATATCAATTTGCTTTTAGCCGGTGGTACAGATCCCTTTTTATGAAATCATTAACATTTGCCTGCATTCCACTCGAATCTTAAGATAATATGATCACAAAATAGAAAAAAAAGGTAGTCTTCAAAAATATTGGACCGTTTGGCCTATATAACCTCGTTATTTTTACATATAACCTCGCCATTTTGGCGGTGGAGGTCACGCTAAATGGCCCAATATTTTTTAAGGCCACCTTTTTTCTCGATTTTGTTAAGATTCAAATGGAAAGCAAATGGGTATTTACAAGTTTTTAGTACCTAATTAAATAGACAAAGTTTGCCACCCTCCAGATTGAATACGCCCCTATTCCTAGAATTTTACTAAATCAAATATTTGCAGGTTACGCTGAAATGAAGCTGTTTACAAAGGTTCAGCCGGATGTTAATAATTTGATAAAAAGGGGGTCTATACCACGGACTATGTTGGACTTCAGCATTCTAAAGCTTTCAAAAATATTAATTATGAAAAAATATTTTAGTTTGATATAAATAATTATACAAGCAGACCCTCGGTCTACTTAAATGTTTCAAAGTCTATAAGTATTGACGTTAATATATAAAAGTGTTTTAGCAGGACTCTTCAATTCCCTCCGCAGGGAACTCAAGTCATATTGGTTTAGAGTTTTCCTTAACCAACTTATCTCCCAAACGAGATGAGACAGACCATAATCGATAGGGCGAACTGTTGATGGGTTCTTATCCCAGGGGGTCTTAGAGGAGTCTACGTGGATAAAACCCCTCTGCTGGATCAACATTATTATAGGAAGGGCTAAGAGGAATAATAATACAAATATTATAGTGTATCATATTACAGAGGACATTTACATTATGATAATACTGGTATATTCAATAATAAAGCCATGAGTATTTCAAATTCGAATAATACTAGTTGGCCCGCGCGAATAATTCACAAATAATAATGGTCAGTGAACAAATGACAAAATAATGAGGGAATTAAACAATTCAACATATCATCACAAGATGAAGGAATAATTTCTTATTTTTTTCAGTAATTGAAATCGACCAAGGAAATTATTATAAAACTTCATTCATGTTTTAAACCAAAATGTTTATGAATTACAATAACCTGTATCTCAGCTAATAGTGATGGTTTTTTTCTTTTGGAAGGGAATAAAGTAATCTTTCAAATAATCATGGGTAGAATCAACCTAAGGTATACTTTTTGAGTTATTCACTAATTAAGTTTTTTTTCTCCTTAAATTTCGGGGGGAAGTGACTATTTTTCCCATCTGACGGAGAAGAAGATCTTTAAAAAGAGGTCTCAATCATTGGATTTGACGATGAATTAACAAATGTATGGCGGAACGACAAATAAACACCTCTCATAAATAATATATAGGGTGTTTCGTAATTAGAGAGAAATATTTAAAAGAGTGATATTAGACATCTAGATCTACAAAAAAGTTCATATAAACAATTGCATAATTTACATCAGAAAATCAGGCTATTTAAAATTTGCGATTTTTTAAGTTAGTCACGTTTGTTTTGTTGAATAGGAAGCATTCAATTAAATAATATTTGATTTAAGTAATAAAACATTACTTCATAGTAAACTAGACAAAATTTAATTTAAACGAAAGTGGATTTATTCATAATTAAAACTATTTAAAGTGGACTACTGAGCGGGCAAACACAGATAAATTCAGTATAAGAAAAATCATAAATTATTTGAAATTATTTTTTTTTTCATCATACTTCAACTGTACTACATTTACCCCACTTTTAGAAAAACTTTCTAGTTTAATTAGCTTTAAGTAAATATTAATTAATTTGAGATTTCCTAGGAAACATTTTGAGATTCATCTTCTCAAGCTGTGTAAAGAATTGATGAGGTTTTCTATCCAGTCATCTAAAGTATCGTGTTTTCAACAAAAATTACTACAATTAACTGTTGTAAAGCCTTTATTAATTCTTTTTCTGTGTTATGGGATGTATTCTATGTAATAAACGTAATTACCTAAAAACACATTTTATTTATAAAACTAAAAAATTTAAAAATAATGATTTTCAAATAATTTTCATGTAAGGTTATTATGAATTGTGTTTTTCTCCAAGATTTCTATTGTAGAAATTAATAAGTATTCATCAGTGGTATATTTAATGTTTTTTTTTTACTAAAATTTACGTTTAAAATAAAGAAACCTACTGATTGCTTCAATTATTTTCATGAAAACGTAAATATTAGGGCTAGAAATTTTAAGTTTGTCACTTATAATAAATACGCTTTAATCAACTATTTTTAAGTTATCGCATACTATTCTTAAAAAAACACAAATCTTAAATTTTTTACTTTACTGCTGGAATTTGGGCAATTGATTATAAGAATTTTTTTGTAGATCTTGATGTCTACTATTAACTTTTTAAACATTCCTCTCAACTTACGGCACACCCTGTATAAAGATTATAGCTAACAAGTTTAATTTTGTTAACTCATGCATGTTCAAGGCAAAGAAATCACATAAATACATACCATACATTAAATAATACATTGTAAGTACATACTGACTGATATCTTCGTAAAATGATCTCTTTATAGAACATACCTGCAACAAACCATAAATAATTAATTTCATTAATTAGCAAGGGACAGAACAATAATTTAAAATATGTTTAATATTAGTTAACGTAAATTAAAATTGTAAATTATTTTAATCCAAAAAGTTTATTTATTAATTTATTTGTAAAGTAGAAGCATGTAATAAGGCTCCCATTGTTGAAGAATCCAGTTCAAAATCTGAGAAGACAATTAGGATTTGTCAGGATTTTAACTGTAGTTTTGGTATTTCATAATCTGGTGCGCGCAACTTCCACTTACCGCTCTACTTTGAATAGAAATCTTTTTCTGGCAATGTTGGGCTATTATAAAGTTTTTGTAAGTATTTTTGTAAAGTGTATTTTAAACGGAGCGAAAGCTTAAAACTTACAGATAACAAATCATTAAAATAAAAAAAAAACTCTATCTATTATATCGACGATAGGCAATAAAAATCTAGTTACTCCATATGGTTTTATAAACCACATAACTTCAGTCTCTGAGCTTTGTGGGCCTTTCAGTTGACAGAATGATCAACACTAATTTCAATATTTTTGAATAATATCATTTCATTGATATTTCTAGTTGGACAATTTATCATATGTGTGCAGACAGTGAGTAAGTTGATTCCGGAATAGGTGATTGCAGTGTTCAAATATAGAACTGTGAATAGAGGTATAAATTTGCCCACTAGAAACATCACAATAAAGTATGTTGAAATTGCAGTTAGTCATTATGTTAACTGAAAGGTTCATAAATAGCAGTGTACATAAAAAGCCTATGATAAACTTGATTCGTACAAAAGCAAATAATAATGTAAAAATTATGCTTGTTAAAATGCATTATTCTACCAGTATACACAAATACAGTCAATTTCTGTCTGTCTGTTCTCACATTTTGAATAATTTATTTACAATTTTTTTTTTCTTTTACTCTGAGAAGGAGGAGGGGATGGAATGTTACTGGTACGAGTCCCTCCCCCCCAGGGCAGGAAGTCTGTAACTACCTAAACAGAGAGAATCTGCTTGTTTCTACTTCTATTAATAGGAGTTGCAGCTATGACCTAACCGCCTAGAGGTCAGTAAAAAAATTCTAAGGTAATCTAAAGGTACTATTTTAGTCTTCAAATATTTCGGGATGAATTCCCTCTATTTTTGTTCCAAGTAAAAAACGGCAAGAAACAGAATAATAAAAAAAAAGTATAGAAAACCAATGAAACGGTAGGAAATTAAAAAAAAAAAGAAAAGTATTATAATTATTATATTTCTTCATAAACCAGCTCTAGGTAAGAAAAAAACTTATAATCTTATCATATTTTTTCGAATATTACTTTAATTTATTCAGTTACCAATTAAATAGTTTCGAGTATTAATTTCGATCAAGTCATAATAATACTTTACCCTTTGATTTTAGTAATGATAGAAATATTGACTCCTTAAAACGTTTTCTTTGCTTTTTTTAATGTTTATGGAAAGTTGTCCAATAGAGTGAACCAACCAATCATGGACAGGGGGCCCAGTGATGGACAGTTAGGACTTTAAATGTAAGTAATAAGTTTCCTTTGATTTAAAGGTTCCAGTTTTTTTTTAGATTGATGAACAATGCCATATATTGACAACTGTATAAATAAAGTTCCCGAAAGAAAATTTTAGAAATCATTGTTATTTCTATAGTTCTCTTGAGATCAGTGTGTTTAATACCTTCCTACTAACAGTTTTGCTAAGAGTAAGTCGAACATTTAAGTTATCTTATCTTTATCGTTATCATTATAGTTGAATAAAAAATTAAAATTTTTCTGAGGTATGTCCATTACTGGTACCGACTTCCTGCCCATTACTAGAAAAAATCAAGTTCTGAGTGTCCATCACTAGTGCAAAAACTGTGTTTCTTTTAAATGAAGATAGCTTGCACAGCTGAATATTTTTTTTTCAATTCAAGTGCTAATTAGAAAAAGGAGAGCCTAGAGAATCTAAACGCCCAACGGAAAAGTTTATAACTATAATAATTACAGCGGTATAAGCCAAAAATGACAAAATTTCATCAGCAATGTCCAGCACTGGTGAGCTTTTCCGTAAGCACTTTTAAACGTCAAACTGATTTCATACTTAAATAAAACTCCATTTTACTTTTTGATCCATTAGTTTAATAAGAAAAGAATAAAAAAAAATTAAAACTATTATTATAGGAAGATAATTAACGAAAATAGTTAGCACCTCATCAAATTTTCAGGTTCACTGTTTGATGAAACGTGCTTGTCTGAAACTGTTATTTATTTATAAAAAATAATTTATTATCAGTCCAGAGATTCCTATATTTTAATTATTTATCTTTTATTACATTCGTGGATTCTGAGGAATATAGTCTCAATTTCAATTCTGTATTGAACTTTGAGCATAATATTTATTGCATAATTAATTTAAATTTCTAAATATATTATTTTCGGTTCTTATATTTATTAAAACAATTTTTTTTATGTCTATATTTTTTTTTCAATGAATATTATATTATCGGCTCTTTTTCACTTCACATGCTGACGATAAATAATAATAAAAAAGAAACCTGTTTAAAAAGATAAAAATTAAATTGATAAGCGATAACATTGCGGTAGAAAAAAATACATTATTTTCTAATTATCATTAATTATTGTATAAACTATATAAAATTTAGATAGGTCCATCAAATCATGTTACGAAACATTAGTAGTAGAGGAAAATAGATTTAGGAGAAAAGTTAATTGAATTATATAAATATACATATTAAGATTGATTTTTTTTTAATATTGATATTTTTTAAAGAAACATTAACACTTTTAAAATTTCGCCAATAATCCTAGGAGTAATAAACTAAAATATAATAAGTCGAACTATGGAATAATTAGTACTTGAAATCATGGAGCCAAAACATTTTCTCCACCTAGTTCAGAAATAGATCCTTAAATTATAACTTACGGCAATTTTTTAATTTAATGAAAGCGTTCCCCATAAACTTCTTGAACTTGTATTTTTTTTTTATCTATCATGTCACATTCAATAATATCCCACTGAAGTGATCTAACAACTCATTACGAGGAAATTTCCTAGAGATTGAGTACACTCAATAGATAAATGAGTGGAATGGATGACAAAGCAATATTGACCTTTACGATTTCTTATCTTGCCACAAACGGTAATAATTTCTTGCTTATTGTTTATTTATAGTAATTTTGAAATTTTATAAACACACAATTTAGTAGTTTTATTAAATTATGAGCCTTCAGAACAAAAAAAAAAATGCAATTTTCTTAGGAACCATTCATTAAAATTTCTTTTTAGGCAATTATGTTTATTATAATACATCCCATATCACAAGAAATAGAAGCTTTGCAACAGATAATTGTAGTCATTTTTTCTGAAAAGGGGGGTACTTTTCGGAGACTGGATAGAAAATCACATCATTTCTTTACACAACTTCAGATGAATCTCAAAATTTTTCCGAATAAACCTCAAAATTAATTAATATTTACTTAAAGCTTATTAAATGAGGAAGTTTTTCTAAAAATGGGGTAAATGTAGTACAGTTGAAGGGTGATTAAAAAAAAATCAAATAATTCACGATTTTATTTTACGGAACTTGTCCGCTGAATAATCTTCTTTAAATAGTTTTAGCAATGACAAACTCTAATTTCGTTTAAAGTGAATTTTGTCCAGTTTACTATGGAGCAATGTTTAATTACTTAAATCAAATATTGTTTAAGTTATCGCTTCCTATTCGACAAAAAACGTAACTAACTTAAAAAAACGCAAATCTTAAATTTCATACTTTTCTACTGGAAATTAGGCAATTGTTTATATGAAATTTTTTGTAGATCTTGAAGTCTAATATCGACCTTTTAAATATTTCCTTTTACTTACGGGACACCCTGCATAATATTACAATGCTTAATAGCATAGACTTTTTAATTTTTTTTTATTTAGTTCAGAAAAGGTATTTATTATTGTAATGAAATTGATTAAACATAGTGTCATCTTCTTTTCACAGTACGATTAACTCGCCTATATTATTTTATTAACAAAAATTATTTTAAAAAATAATAATAAAACATATCAGTAATATTTAAATAATTTAATCAGTAATACTGACATGTTACTGATAACATTTTGTTAACTTTTTTTTGCAATTTAAACTAATACAAAATAAATATTTAATCAATTATTATTGTTATTTTTATCTTTTAAATACTGAATTACCTTTGAATAGAAGTTAGGGGGTGTCATTGCCGGGGCTATGCAAAGACTGAACATACGAAGGCGACTAGTCCAGATGTAAGCTTTAATCCCATTGGCTGAGGAAAGGTCGTAATTTGTACCAACAAATTGTTTATGATAATAAACATTCCATATGTTATATATTAATATAATGATCATTGAACCTTTGGGATTTTCATCGAAAGCACGTATTTAGTTAACTGAACTCATTTCGATGATCTCGACATTCCATTCATTAAATAACAATAATTTATTATGTTTATAAGTGATTGTTATTATTTATAATTTCAAAATTGAAAAAAAAAATGACAACGAGTACCTATTAAGAAGTAACAGCTACATTTGTACGTAACGATTAAAATTTAATAAAAGAAATAAATATACAGCATAAGCATAAATAAGTAACATGGTATTTTAATATTGTCTTGAGTATTGCTATAATAAATTTCTTAAATATAATGTTTTGAACGTTCATTCGATTCTGTTTCCTCGTGCACGATGTCTCCACTCAGCTAACATAATCCCAAACTTCATAGTCAGACATTTATAAAACGTGAAATATCAGGAGTGTTAATCTTAAGTAAATAATACGAACAGCCCGTAAGTAACACTCATATATTAATGCTCATTTTGTCAGTAATCTCACAATGAATGGTGAAGAATTGAGCAAATTAAAAAATATATATAAAATAAATTCACGGATTAACATTAAATGAATATTGTACCCTCATGTATCAAATAAATTGTTAGGTTTAAAAAAAAAACCACGGGATTTCTTAGCAGATTCAAAAACTACATTGAAAAAGAGCAAAAAAAAAAAAAAACAAATTAAGTCGAAAAATTTAACTAAAATGTAGTAACGGAATGCCATCAAAATGCGTTCTGGTATTTGGTCGAAATCATTTATGAACTGTGTAAAAACGCATTTATTTTGAAAATGACACAAAAATATTTAAATGTACTGTTGAACTTTGGAGAAAATAACATTTAAAACATGTGTGTTTGACACTCATTCTATAGATAATTATTACTCTCACTTACTTATATATGTATTGTATAGTAAGGGAAAGTATTGCGATCGTGAAAATTTTTTAATCTAAATTTTCAACGAAAATACACGTTTTGATGTCCACTGAGTCTAAGTAATGAAGTCCCGCAAAATAGTCTGTATGTATGTATGTGGTAAGTCTAGCTCAAAAACAAAAAGTTGTACGAAACTAATATTATGTTTTTAATATAGGAGTATGAACGGGACAAATTTACTTTAAAAAATGAGGCGTTACCTACAATTTTATCTTATGTTTAATATGATCTATAATCTAGCTCGTATAGCTAGATGTGTTGAGCTCAATTAAAATATTTTCCTTTACAAATTTTAAAATACAAATTAACTGAAGACTTCAAAAACCAACTAAAGAAAAATCTTGCACTATACAGCAATCACTGCAAGAGTCAATGTCAAATCTGGTTTAATAGATTAATGTTCCATTTCCTTCTCGTGGGTTAAGGGAGTTCATACGAGTGGTTTACAAGTCACAGTGACAGGTTTATACCGTACTGAAAATAAGTTTAAAAATAACTTATTTATTTTTATTTATCATTATTATTATTATTTA
This sequence comes from Nezara viridula, assembly GCA_928085145.1. Classification (NCBI taxonomy): domain Eukaryota; kingdom Metazoa; phylum Arthropoda; class Insecta; order Hemiptera; family Pentatomidae; genus Nezara; species Nezara viridula. The sequence goes on along the minus strand of OV725083.1, from coordinate 29,235,086 downwards.
TTTACGAAGTAATTTTTTTATTAATGTGACAGAACATAAATTCAAACTTTGAAATAAACATGTCAGGTTCACAACAGATTGAAGTACAGCTTACAGAAATTAATAAGAAGTTTAAGACATCAAGATAAAATATTTCTTCATAATTATAACAGATAACTAAGCTGTTATCGTTTTACTCATTGTTAGAAATTTGTTTTAGCTAAAGTTAAAAACTACTTAAGAATTCAAGGTTGTTAACGAAAACGAAATAACAGATGTTAAGTAAAACAGATGGCAATGTTCCAACCAGCCCTTCCTGTCTACTTAGCTCAATGAAATAATTGTTAAAAATACTAAATGATAACTACTATTTAATAATAATTGGCAGCCTTACTTTATTATTATAATTGGTATGCATTATAAACCATAAGATAATTATACCATCAAAACCTGCAATTTGCTAAGACGCATCAAAGAGTAAAATAGAAGACATCAAGGAGTGAATCTGTTATTATTACCTTGTATGCTAAATAGAAATTTAATAATAATTATTTCTAAGAAAATTAATAATAGATCACAACGACATACTTGCGGAACAATGGCTGAAGCTCCCGCAATAAAAAAAATAAGTAAATAAAAATCAGTTTGAGCTAAATACTAAAACAATCCCAATATGTACTCTATTTGATTTTTAACACATACACAGGTACTAAAAGTACTCACGTTTAAGAAAAACATATTTTAAAAATGTCCCTGAAATCACTCTTGTTAGCAATATAACCCAGAGTTTAAAAAAATAAAAAAATAAATTATATCTAGAAAAATTAACGTAATTGATCAATAAAAAAACATGAAAAATATTTATAGATATTTAGAAAAATAAACTATACTGATTTTTAGTAGTATAAATTCATTTAAAAATACTTCTTCACAAGATCGTGACCAGCAGTTGTATGAAAATAAGTAACAATTACGGAACCCGCATCAACCCCTATCCGGTCCAGTCTAGTAACAGAGAAGTTCCTACAATTTCATCTTCAACAATCATACGGGTAAGGAAAATGTAATGCCATAAAATGCGATTTATTCTATTTTATTATTAGTGATATAACATTGACCGTTATGGAAAAAAGGTTAACATTTATAGACATATATTAATAATAAATACTTAAGTTCATATGTATATATTTTAATAGAAGCATCGAAGAAAATACTCATTTCTTTCTTTTTCCTCCTACATGGCCATTTGTGTCACAACAACATTACATGAAATTGAATGAATGCGCGTCAGAATGAATCATAAAATTCTAGGATATGCAGATGATATAGCTGTCCTAGGAAGCAATCAAGAGGAGATTCAGAGACTCTGATAATAAAACTAAATGAGGATAAAGAAAATTGTATCCCAAAATAAATATAAACTCAATGAAAGACCAACGGTGAGGAATGGAACAGCGCAGGAGTGTCCAGAAGGGATTTCATAGCGCAAGTTGCGCCATCAAAAATTTTGAGTAGACCATATTTTGACGGGTTTTTGAATTTGACAGGGTTATGAATTTTCAGAATGAAAAGTCTCCAACTTATTGTTAAGGGGAAAACAAGGAACAGACCGCTTCACGTGTAATTGTATATGATCTACGATTTTTCTAATTCTACCATCGCTTGCAAGGTACCAGAGGGGGGGGGAGGGGAAAGAGGAGGATGGGCACCTCTGGAACAGCGTATAACCAGCGAATATCTTTTCTCTTTCAAAGATATTGAAATTCCGAAAAACGTTTATTAATTTCATAACAATTATTAAGGCTTAACAACGCTAGGATAAAGCCAATTCTGAAACAGGGCGGCGAGATATGAACATTAACCAGCATCCTAGAAAGAAGTATTGAAAGATTTAAGAGGAAAATCCTCCACACAAAACGGCCGAAGCGATCTGGGACCAGACCACTAAAGGAAGAAGAAGGTTTAAAAAATAATTCTGTGCCCCGGAGGTAAAGGTCCATTTTTTAACTAAATAATTTAGTAACTAAAAACCAAATTTTAATAGCTCAAAGTTATGGAAATTGGCTCTCTAAACTAATACTACAATATGAAATGGTGTCCATTATCTCCGGAGTACAGATTTAGTAACTAAGAAACAAATTCCAATAGCTCAAAGTTATGGAACGTTGGCTTCCCTGAACAAAAATGGACATGGCGTTCTTTACCTTCGGGGTGCAGAATTACCAAATGCTGCAAAATAATCTACAATGTATGTAAAGCTAATAAGATTTTTTCAAAAAATATACGTACATAATATAAAGGTTGTATCAGTTCTTATTTGACAAATTCTGGGGACGGAGGGAGAGGGGAGAGAGAATGATTACAGACAAAATTTCCAGCAAAAGTGTGCATTTGATGTATGGGCCGATTCCGAACGGAAAGGAGTTAAGACCAATTTAATGATTTTCTTAAGGTAGGCCCGGTTTTTATTGAATAAGTCCTTCTTATTCAGTTCCTACTGCTCAAAAACTGTTCAAGATAAATAAATTTTAAGTACACCACCGATAATGTTTTTTTGAGAAAACAGTGATTGAATATAATAAGGTCAATGATAAAAGGGACTTTCAGTATGTCTAATACCTGCGCTGTACAGAGATATGCTGTTCGCGTATGGGTACTGTAACTGCAGGAGTACAGCGGCCGTTTTAGAACTCCTGAAAGTCCCTTTTATTATTGAACTTAATAAATTTATTGTATATTATTTATTATTTATTGTATATATATTATTTTTCTGTATAATTTATTTTATTTATACTGTACGTAGAGTGTGAATGTGATCTGTGAACACTATTATAAATGTCCTTGAGACAGATTGTAATATTTTTCAATAAATAAGCTTTAAAAAAAAATAATAAATTTAATCAATGTTTTCTCAAAAACATTTTTTCTACTTTATGATGGTGTACTCTGAGTTTAATTATCTTGAACGGTTTTTGAATAATTCCTTCTTATTCAATAAAAACATAAAATTAATCTTAAATTCTTTTTTGTTTGAAATTGGCCCATGCATCAAATGAACTTTTGTCGCACATTATGTCTGGTATCTCACCTTCCCCCAGGAGTTTGGTCATTAAGAAATGTGACATTCTGTAGAATAAAAATATAATACATTAAAGAGTAATAACGCAATCAAAGTTATTACAATGTAAGAGGCGTTAAAGGACCTGTGCTTAGACTTGATGTGCCTTAGAGGCAAGGAGACCCCTTCAGCCCTGTCAAATATTAATCCCCTCTATTATTAATGCCTCGCCATTCTTCCAAAATGGCCACCATTACATTTATCACTTCCTAGCCACCCTATCTAAAATGCATTAAATGGAGCTACGAGGATTCCCAGTATTACTGGCTGAACTAATTTCTGCCTCTACACTATTTATTCAACCTGGCTTACAGATGTTCCCGGAATAGAACACTTGTATATATATGAATAGATTATTGTTAGTGGCCTGGTTGCTAAACTCAAAATTAGAGGTGTATACAAATTCGGGGAATATTACAAAAATTTAGATCTCTCGAGACATTTATTACTAGATAACCTTTCAACAATATGTAAACATTCTCAGAAATATAGTCCATGGTACAGAGCCCTTTTTATCAAATATTAACATCCGCATGAACGTTCGTGAATAACATCATCTCATCGTAATATACAACTATTTTACTTATGAAAACGCTTGGAATTGAGGCGTTTTCAATCTGTAGATCGGCAAACTGTCTATTTAACAAGGCACTAAAAACTCGTATATATCTATTTTCTTGCCACTTGGATCGTAAGATAATTTTATCACGAAATCGAGAAAAAAGGAGGCCTAAAAAAATATTGGGTCGTTTGACCTATACAATTTCGTTATTTTGATATTTTGGGGATGTAGGTCACACCAAACGGCTCAATATTTTTGAAATCCACTTTTTCTATCGAGTTTGTGTTCAAATTATTTTACGATTCAAGTGGAATGTAAATTGGTATTTACGAGTTTTTAGTACCTAATTAAATAAACAAAGTTTGACGATCTCCAGATTGAAAAGTCCCAATTCTGAGAATTTTTAATAATTCGATAAAAAAGAGTTTGTACTACGGACTAATAAGATTTGTAGGATGAAAAAACAATCAAGTAATTTAAAAACCAAAAATACAATTGTTTGATGAATTCCAGTTTAGGAACGGTCTGATGGATTTCCGATGCCCATCAATGAGCTCAGCGCTGAGTTTAGAGACTTGTCCTAACCAGTAACGCCATAATTGAGAATCCAGCAGAAGTATTATAAAGGCAGCAGCTCATTGTAAGCAGCCGATGTTGCGCCAGCATTAACATCTGCAAAGGCTTTTTTATCCAAAGGCCTGTGCTGCGCTGGGCTATGACGCAATAGTAGAAACCAAAATGCCTTACCTAATTTGTAGCAAACGTTCTTACACTCATGTGTGATCTAACCCACATAACCATAAGGGATGTTGAGAGCCTTCTTAATTAACCGCTAAATTAATTAATCTAATTCATATATCATTTTATAAAAAAAATAAACATTTTAGCTGTAATTAAAAAAAAAAAAAAGATCATAGACCTCTATCTATCGGTTCGTGTTATAACCAACAAAATAACTAAACAATAGTTAAAAAATTATTTAGTAATGCAAATCCGCATAGTCAATCAATGTAATAATTGATGCGTCATCGATGTAAAGTAAATATATACATTACACAATATATAACAATCATTCTTAAAAAAAATCTAAAAATCTTTAAGTTGTTAATAAGTAATATGAGTTCCTCATCAAATGGGTAAGTTTATAAATTCAAAGCTATTTCCATCAATAGATTGAATCGGAAGGACAGCGATTTATGCTGAGTTTAGAAACGACCCGCTTGATTCAGAGTAATGTTGTCACTTCTGGAATATTAAAAAAAAACACAAGAAAAATAAAAAATATGTAAGAAAATATTTACCTACTGAATTGTTTAATTTCAAAAGAGAAACAAATATAGATAAAAACTAAACTGAACACGGATGTGCTAAGTAAATTGAGTCGTTTATTTCCAAATTGAACCATAATAATTATTCACAAATGGTCATGAAAAACTATATTTTATATAGTTCAATAGGATTCATTTATAATTTTTATAAAAAAAGATTAACGTTTTAGCTATATTTAGAAATACAAACAAAAAAATAATGGTTGAAACATTATTAACTACATTTCCAATTGCAATATCAAAACAAATATATTTTAAAAGTTAAATTAAGAAATTTCTTATTAATAGTACATATTTATGAAAACCCCTAATTATTTCAATAGTAATTAAAAAACATTTAAACTTAATCAGGATCACTGGGTTTATGATTCGGAGGGAGAGGAGATATAAAAATTGTAGAATAAAAGATTAACCGTTTGAACAAAACGGTAAAAAAAAATTGTATGATTTTTTTTTTAAGAATACTTAAAAAATATTAAGTTTCGTTACATTCCTTGAAAAAAAAAATCCGGTTTCGGAAATAAACTTATTTTCACACAATTTTTTAAATATTTTGGTTCGTTTTTAAAAAATAAAAATTGTACTATCCGATGTGTTGGGTGTTTTTACATAGGACTCAATACTTATCTCAATTTCCAAAATAGATTAGGGTTCACTTTGAAAATAAGGAACTCAATGAAAATGTTATATACAAAGGGTCTATAGGACACAGAAGCCGATGGAACCGTTGAAACATCGCTGGTTCAATCGATGAAGGAACTCGCTTAATTTCTTTGATGAATTCCATTGATGAGTTTACGTACGGTCTGATCAGAAAAAAAAATCGATGATCATAACGCTAAGTTTAGGAACATGCTCATAGTTTTCTTCAATTCATTTTTTCATTAAATTGGATAGCTGATCTGACACATACTATTTTTATACAACTCCTTCAAATTCTGAATCATTAAGATTTATTTAGAAAAGGGCCTAGTCATTTCACCACAACGTGACATGAATTTCAATGACTTGTTTGCCATTCTAAACGTCTTTCAACCAATGAAATTTAAAACAATACAATCATATTATGTCGAAGACAATTTAACATTACTATATCTGTGGTGCACTAGCGGATTCAGAATTTAATTTGGGGGGGGAGGGGGAACTTCAGCCCGAAAGTTTTTTTTCATATATATAACAATAATTAGTTTAGGGAAAAATAAAAGATCCTGACTAACTATATGAAACGGTGTTTAAGTGATTCTTGAAGTCCTATCAAATGCAATTACTCGAACAATAATACTTAAAGAGATAATTTTATAAACATTTTTTACGATAAACATGGTCACATTTTACCATTTTGGGGGGGAGGCTTCAATCCATAAGGCTTCAATCCCCCCGTAGATCCGCCGGTGCTATGATATATATCATTACATGTTATTAATCCCCAAATATATTACTTCAATAAGACTAGAAATCTGTGTTGTACCAAATATAAGGAGCTATCAAATGAATGGGGTACCGTTGGATTCAGAATTTTAGAGGGGATTAGCGAATTGTACTACTAAAGTTTTTGTTTTATTTATATACAAGTTTATTTATTGTCCTACGGATTAACGAGTATACTGTGTGTCTGTATAGCAACCCAATATAATTGGGCAGCAAGCTTTTATATTCTATATGAAAATAAAGTTTTTATCTCTCAAAAATAAATAAAGTTGATCCAAACATTTTATCAAGCTCCAAAACTGGGAAAGTGATGAGTCAGTGGATTGAGAAGGGGCAATTTTGGATTTTGAAGACTGGCGTGAATATTAAGATTAGTTGTCCACTGTTAGTTTTCGGTTATAGGTATTGTTAGTGTATATATATGTAAAACAATTTGTTTTCGTAATAATAAATGTTTAAAAAAATATTCCAGAAGTATTAAGAAATAACAATATAAATATGCATTAATATCTGTCTATCTAGACCACTTAACGGTTCAATGAACAGCCATGTATGAAAGAATAGAATTAATTTAATTTTTTCATGGTATCTAATATCAGTATATCCTCTACACTAATGCCTTCCCTGGGTTCAGTATTAAATGTTTTCAAGTACTTATTTCTTGTATTGTTAAATCTGATACATTGAATCAAATAATGAGACACCGGGTCAGTTACATGCACCAGATACTTCACTAGATCTAACACTGAAAATAGCATCTTTTAAAAGATTAGAAAGCTTTCTAAATCCCCAACAAATATCTAAAAATCATTGACATCGGACTAATATCAGCAAAGATAAAGCCTGTTAAAAAAACTTATATATTTAAACTATCAAAAAACTTACATATTTCCATTTATTCATCGACCGATATAGTGAGCGAATTATTTGCCTGGAACAGCGAGTTGTAATTAATCTTGATTTGGGATCCTGAAGGCTTCCAAACCTGAAGATATTAATTTGGAAAAAAATAACAACTGAATTGTGATTGAATAAACACTCCCATCTACTTCTCGGACTACAACAAGAGTAATTATTTTTACCGATTTACAGTTCGCTGTGTTGTTATTTAGTATTACAGCTTTGAAGAAATAATGTAGAGAGTAAATAGCGAATAAATATAACGAGGAGGTTGTTTTGAAAGAGAGCAATGGAACCGTGAAGAACCCTGTCGCAAGCTGTCTTGCCCAACTTGGTCCGACAGCCCCCTCAGCTGTTCCTGCACGATCCGAAGCTTCCTAGCATTTCTTTCATCGTCAAGAGATTGAATTATCTCCATGTATATCAAAATAATAGGAGAATGACCCAAGTTATTATTATCATCATAATAAAAAAAAATCAGAGCAAATCTCATGTTTTAGAGAAAGATAATATAATTAGCGTGTATCAGGAAGGCTCCTAACAAAAAGCATTGTCGCGTCAACAATTAAGATATATAAAAAAAATCACTCAATTAATCAAGCTAAACTATTCAAATAGTAAAAAAAAGTTCATATATAGCTAAAAAACTTGACATAACAGTGCGTCTGAGAGGAATGGTGGGAACTTGAAGTCTGAATCCCCCATGGCGTGACGTATTCATGGCTATCAAACACCTCTTAACACTACTTAATAAACCCACATTAATAAAAGTCAATATAAAACATTTTAGACTAAATATTTCTATTCAGAGACGACAGAATGAGGTAAAAAAAGGAAAAGATATTTTTTGGATGGAGAATCTGAAATGTAAGATCTCTGAAAATATCATGAAAATAGAATTATAGCTGATTTTCCCGTTACATTTATTTTACCATAGATAAACACGAAACCATTTTTCTTTTTTTTTAAATCTAAAACATAAAACCTGAGTGAATTTTTTTTAATCTTAAGATACTTTTGTTTTTAACTTCTCGCATAAATATATGGCTATGGCTGCATGGTGTTCGGTGGACTCTCGGGAGATTTCGAAGCCAAACTTAAACGCCAAATGAATTACGAAATTCGTTTTGTTTTCGGAATCTCAAGATTACCCAGTTTCACATCGAGCTGAAGTGGCTATATCCTTCCTATCGCCGTCAGTACTTCCTAGCTACCTTTCTGTACCACGTCTTTAGAACTCATCGACCCTCGTGTATTTTTCACGGAATACAATTTAAATACTCCATTTAATCCCGTCTGACTAGATCTCGTACTTCCGACTTCTATCCTCCTCCTCACCGAAATGCTACGTTTGACAAATCCTTTGGAATTCGAGCTTATCCCTCCTGATATTTCACACGCACAATAAGTTTTCTCTTTCAAACCTCTCCTCTTTGAACACCTACTTCTTTCCCAATCCGATCGACGACGAAATATACCTAAAAGAACTATTTAACTATCCCCAGAGACTATTTATTTTTTCTTTCTCTTTCTTTTATTGTAAATATTTTATTTATTTATGACCACGCAGACATATATTCTGTACTTATGCACGTACCTTTTAATCCAATAAGTAAAATATTAAAGAAATATTCAAGGGAATAAACCATGCTAAAGATATTCAAAGTATTTTAACACAGACAAAAAAGATATTCTACTCTTAACGTAAGTATTGTCCTTGAGTTTAATGATTAACTTTAACTTATTTCAAAAAGGTGACGGTAAACCCTTATTTTTTTTTTTTCTATTAATGACATTGAAAATCGTCACTGAGCAGAAATATGTTTTTGGCTTCTGTTCTATTCGAAGATGGATAACGCAGAATTATATGATGTGTGTGTACATATTCTATTCATAGCCCTAGAGCTGAATTCTATTAAAATTCATAGATAGATAAATAATAAAATAGGATTTTAATAAATAATTATGAAAAATATACTATGAATAGTTAATCTGTGCACATAATTCGCAAACAATATTATTTAGTGAATAAATTACAAAATAATAAGAAAATTAAATAGTTTAATGCATAATAAGATGAAGGAATCATTTCATACTTTTTCGGTATATGTATTCACCAAGGACAAGAAAATTATTTTAAAACACTATGATGTTTTATACAAAGATGTTGACGAATTGCAATAGCCTACATCTCAGCCAAGAATGGTCCGAATTCGATGATTTTTTAGAAAATATTTTCGAGAGAACTTAGCAATCCTTCAAATAATCATGGGTACATGTAATGAACAAAAATGTATCTTTTTTTAAGTTAAAGTTTGTTTTTCTTTATAACTTTTTCCCCAAAAATTTGGGAGGATATGAAAATTTTAAGAAGAATTTATGAAGATATAGCGAAGCGACAAAATACACCTTTCAGAAAATAATATATAAAGAAAAAAAAATTTAAATTACAATTAAACATTTTTTTTAATGATTAAGTAAAACTTATATTAAAGTTCATTTTCACAATTTTAATATATATTTTATATTTTTTTACTTTTAATATTACCCATAAATCTATTTTCACATTTTTTTTTATTTTTTTTAACCACTATTGCATTTTCAAACTGACCTTTTGTTCTAATAGTACTTACTAACCCACTGGTTTTGTATGAGTCATCGAGCGAACTCATATACCCTTGAACTGGTCATTTATCATTACAACACGACCTTAACTCACTTCCTCTGTTTCCTGTAACTTTTTCGGTTCTCTTGAGAACAAGATTATACGTAAACGTCAAAAATAAACGTCAGCGTTTCAAAATTAGAACCCATTATTACCACGGTTAGAAACCATTTCTATTAACACGAAAACTAGCGATATCGAATTTATAATAACAAGTCGAGTAATAATTATTAAAAAAATAAATTACATGATGACAAACTAACGGAGAAAAATAGTAATCAAAAATAAATCAAGAAAGAAGTGTGATTCATACTTTCCATGAAAATGAGTATTCAAATGAAGTAAGATTATGCAAGCGGTAATAATAAAACCTTATTTGTTTTGCATCAAGGACTTACCACCACGCTGGTAAAATAAGAAAAAGATGGGAACAGCGAAAATATCATTTTCCGAGGCCTTTAAACTATAATAAATAATTTTATAATTTGCTATACTTTTAATAGTTCTAAATAATACTCTTAGGAGATAGTCTGTGTTGAGGATTTATACACAATAAGTACATTATAATTGTGTGATCTATTTTGATATTTATGTAAATAAAATAATATCATTAAATATAAACTCATTATAAATATTGATAACTAGGGGAGTAACCTCTGTCTAATGGCGGACCAACCCCCATTTTACAAATTATACAACTGTTCATTTAATTGTACTATTCGTTGCTCAGATTTTATAATTTTAATTCTGTAGTTCACATTGTATTATTTTTTATCAACATATATAATATAGTAATTAATACATTATATTTAAAAGGAAATGTCTTAAAAAGAGATCGAAAAATAACTGCTGTCACCTAAGTAAAATCAAAATACCAACTCCAGATGATTAAATATACCTTTTCCCGTACAAAGTTTTAGTAAAAAATCTTTATTTTATATTAGGAAAATAGGTTACAAGAGCTCAACCAACACATACGTAATTAAATGAACAGCTGTGCAATTATCGTCAATTATAAAGCCATTGGAAGAGCTCCTGTAATCTCCAACTCTCCTAATACTAAAATAAAATATGACATACACTAAAAACTTTTTTATATAATAGAGAGACAACAATTAACCGAGCCCGGCACAGAGAATTTAACAGACAGATTAAGTATGTATTAAAAAAAATAAATATGTCATTTTATTTTAGCTTTTAAAGTGATAATATTTCAAAGGAAATAACTTGTTGGTTTTTTCGTTAGGAACTTTGTGAGAAAATTAAACAAGAACTGACAAACAAATATTCAAGGATCTTCACATACTTAAAATATTGAGAATTAAGAAGGCAGAAAAAGCAATATTTAAATTTAGCTGGAAACGAAAACTTGAAGTCAGATCCATAAAATAAAAGATTTAATAAAACGACGAAATTCGTCACCTATATTACTTCGAATAATTCAACGACCACGAATCAAACTATTAACCTCCAGGTAGAATGAGATAGCGTATTAAATATATTGTTTATATTTTATAACTGTAACATTTCTGATAGAGTGAAGTTATTTAGTCAAGGTGATGAATCGAAAAAGCTTCTGTGAAAAACGATACCGTGCACGCGATACAGGCTTTTATTGATCCACGAAGTGTAGGTGGGTTTTATCCTTCGAGACGGCTATTTTTAGTCCTTTAAAGACAATATATTTTTTTTTAATTTTTGTCAATAAATTTTAAACATTTATAATAAATCATGTTAATGTTAACAACAGTCTGACGAATACCAGATTGACATAACTGATTATATGTAACTTATCGTGGGTGATAAATATTCAGGAAGCAGTCATTACATAGTTTTTATTGATGCCGACGTTTCAACCCAAACATGTGGGTCATCATCAGGGCGTGTTTCGAGCACTGAAGGTATTCAAGTACTCAATACCTTGAATACCTGTTTACTTACTTGAATACATTCAGTGCTCGAAACACGTCCTGATGATGACCCACATGTTTAGGGTTTTTATTGAATAAAACTTTATTATGTCAGCGTCCTGAATATTTATCACTCATGATGTATAGAACAGTCGACTAACTTCCTTCAGTTATGTAACTTATCTTTCATTTTCTCATAAACCACTAATAAAAAAATATAGATTAACTAAAAAAAAGCTTGCAACAGACAAGTTGATAAAGGTATAGTAAAAGATTTAATATATATATATATATATATATCTTTAAGTAAGTCCATCCAAGCCTATTAAAAGCTTGGGAGTAACAATATTGCACAAAAAAATAAATTGATGAGAAGAATGGTTGGAGTGATCAGTCAAAAAATAGTAAAAATAAATAAGTATATTTATTTTTGCCGACGTTTCAGCCCAAAGCTCAGACCTTCATCAGGGCTGGTCGAACGAAAGGATTCAGCAAGACCAAGATATAATGAGCAAATGTACCAATATGCACAAAATAGAGGTGGATATATGGAAAAGGAACTAACGGGAAAAAGGAAAAAGAGGAGAAAACTAAGATGAGAGAGAGACACATCTGGTAGGTCTTGTGGAATCCTTTCGTTAGACCAGCCCTGAACGTTGGGCCGAAACATCAGCAAAATTTACTGATTTATTTTTTTTTCTGATCATCATAAACATTCTTTTCCTCAATTATTCACTAAAGTCAACAATCAATCAGCAATGAAAAAAAAAAAATAATTCCGGCTAAAAATAATATATGTTACTTCGTACATGGTTAGCAGGTATCTGACCGTTTCTGGGAAAGGAATTGAATAGTTTTAGTTTTGGAATAGAAGGGTTTAAAAGGACATGCCAAATTAGTAGAGGAATGATTCCAGTTAATCATTACTATATCCATTTCAGGAAATTTCTTAAGTATAAATTTCCAAAGTTGGGTTGGATGCTTCGAACTCTATCTTGGTTAGGGCATAACTACATCTAATGACTAACGCCACCTATTTAGCCACTGAGGAATCACGTAAATAAAACGGACTAAATTAAATAAATTTAATTTATTTCAACATAAGGATATATTGAATAGTTGAGGCGTGATATAAATTCGTTAAATGTTTTATTTATAAATACAGATGATGCTGTTTGGAGCTGTCAGGGTCTGTTAATGATCATTTGGAACGATGACGACAGGTCTGAAGAGGTAATTGGACTAATTGAATGGAAGCAAACACGAACGAATGCACGAAGGCTTGACTCCATCCAACTGAAGAGAAAATAGTTTCCGAGCAAATATACTCGTCCAAGATTTCCCTCTGGCCCGCCTCAAGCCAAACAAACTTCGTCTATATCTTACCCCGGTTTATTTCTGGACTCGGCTCTTTCAGAACGACTTCGTTGAGAGAACTTCATCAGAACTCACGGAATTCGAAAACTTGTGCGGAAACTGAAGTTTAAGTTTATTTAAAAAAAAAAAAATTATGCATTGCTAATCTATCTAAACAAACAAATTAAAAAAAAACTAGTTGGCCCAAGCGAATAATTCGTATAACGTATTGTTAGTGAACAGCAAAATAATATGGAAATAAGTAGCTCTTATGTATTGGGTTGGCAAATAAGTCTTTTCGGTTTTTCTGTTTATTTTTATCTGATGAATTAATCTTTAAGGTAGATTGTTTATCTTGTTTGTAATATGTCAACAACTGTATCTGTTAACTCTAGTTGAAACTAGCTTAGTATTGTTTTGCTATTGCACTGTGATTATGGAAGAAAATATCATTCATTATCGGCATATTTTGTTGTATTATTTTAAAGGAGGTAAGCGTACTGCAGAAGCTCATAGAAACATTTTCAGTGTTTATGTTGATGATGCCTTAACCGAACGCACCCGTCAAAATTATTTTGCCAAATTTGATTCGGGAAATTTTGACATGAATGATGCTTAACGGTCTGGTCATTCATATGAAATTGAAACAAGTAATGTTAAGAGTCACATAAACAACACAAAATGAACCAACAGGATCTTCGTAAACAAACTGCAAATGGAGATTAAAAACGCTGCAAATTATTTCACAATAGTTTATTATTTCCAAACAATTATACATCTAAAGTAACATTGCCTTCCGAGTAACAAAGAAAAAAAAACAAAAGGTGATTCCAATTATTGGAATAAACTGTTTTTCTTTGATCATTAGTAATATGCTAAAAAAAAAATATAGCATTAGTTCAGTAACACATTCAAAATTTAAAAACCAAACCAAGGATATAACATTTGGAGCAGAACATATTAAAAAAAACGGAGACCATATCTTTGTTCCTAATTGTCCAATTTTAACGATTTTTTTTTCTCGCTTTTTAGGAAATTTCGTATACTTTTAAAAAACTATAACAATATTACAACAATAAAGTAAAATACTATAACAAAAAAGTAAAAACTTTTCGAATTATTCTGAATTTAATTTTACCATCCCTCATAACTTTTTTTCCAGCTTCTTTTCGTTAAAGTATGTTATATAGATAAATTTAAAGGGCGTCGAGAAAATGACTTTAGCGAAGTTTCATTGAAATCTGTACATTCGTTTAGGAACTACAGTCTATAGCAACTCAGGTTTTTCGGCCGCCATTTTGAAAGCTATAGGCGGAGAGTAATGTCGATGAAGAAGGATAATCCTCGGGTGACCTCTGATTTTATATCAAAATTTGAAAAAAATCGATCAAGTAGTTTCGGAGAAAATGCACGGACGGTGGACGGACAAAAAATTTTTTATACGTTTTTCGAATTCTAGGCGTCCTGAAACGCAAAACCTCAAATTTTGAGAGGGGGTTAAGTTTTTGAATTTTTTGGTCGATTGCAATGGTTGATTATTGAAAATAATAAACCAAAATAAAAACATATAAGGAGTTATTGTTTATTAATTACTTATGTAGGCATTAAATGAAAAAAAAAAACAAACCCATTCATATAGCTTTGAAGAACAATAATTTAGCTTTCCAACGGATATAGTAACATCGAATTTGGAGAACATCCTGAGGAGTTATGAATGATCGGAAGGGTGTTGTGTTCCACTAAGGCAACGCCTACACCTCATTGGTCACTCGCAATAATACTGGGTGGAAATACTTAATAATTAAAAAAAAAAAAACAACATAGGTGCCTAATAAGATTATTAAAATATTTTTTAAAACCTGTATGCTGTCTAAGCGATGGTTAAGCCTAATAACTGATAGTTAATTGCAATTTACCTGTATATATTTTTTTTTACTGTTGAAAATATAATGATTTTATTTATAAAATAAATAGATAGAAAAACAAAATAATGTGGTAAATTTACAGAGTAAAATTCAAGAAACAAATTCACATTTATTGACTTACAGTTAATACTCACTGCCACATTGTTCCTCATTAACAACACAGAAAGTTAATTCAAATTCTTCTTTAAATAAACTAAACAATTCTCTCAAACTTATCGCGAAAAAAGAACACAATAGGCTTGCTATCAATTTTATAAACAATTGATCTTTTCATTTGAGATAAGGCACATTGAAATAATCCATCTTCTAATAATTCAGAGATAATCGATGAAAGCTATAATAAAAATCTATAGTTGTCTTAGTTCCTTAGAATACCGATACGATTCTGGCAGAATTATGTTCAACAGAATTTGACACGAATACTAAAACAATACTGTCGCACAATATCGTACTCAAAACGTGACACTCATATTGAGTTGTCCTGATATAATGAATCAATCGGTTGAAACGCCCCACAGTGAAACGCTTATTTATACTTATAATTTATATCTAAAATACGCGTAAAATAATATATAAAATAATGAGAACCAAAACTAAAGAAATAATATTTATTCTAAAAATTATATTGATATTGGTCATATAATTAGCAAAACAAATTTATTTTGTTATTTACATAACGTAAGAAAACAAAACAAATAGAATGAAGTTTTGAAGTTATCAGTTGTTGTTAACAATCAGGTGGAACCTATCTCAAGGCTTCGACAAGGACGTTGCCGTTTGTTCATGACAACTATCAAATATTTAAATAAAAACGTTACAATTGTCTATTGTATAAACTGTTGTGTTTCATTTATGATTTTGTAATATGATTTTTTCATATCGATAGATAAAAATAAAAATGGAGCAAAGAAAATAGTAATTAAAACATATGGCCAGTTATAAGTTCTATTTCTATCGGTTTATATAGAATTTTAAGATGATATAATAAAAATAACTTACCTCAGATTTTAATAAATATTTTATATAAAATATTTCGAAAAACAATTAACACATTGTCATAGACGAAATATTTAAAAATGACGTAACAAAGTTTTAAAATAAAAAAAAATACATTCAATCTCAAAGGATAGATAGAAGTATAAATAATTTTTCAGGTTTTCACTGTCAACAACATTTCACAGAAATTCTTAACAATTAGTCACGTTAATTTTAATTTTTAAATGTATTTGATAAAAATTATGCTAAGCCATCTGTATTCTAATTTTTCCAAAATTTTCCTTCAACTTAATGCCAAACCAATGAGGTACTTTTTGAATGTAGGAAATGGAAATTCATGAAATGTGTGCCTACTTGATCGTTTGTTTACTAATTCCTAACTACCCTCGAGTGCGTTTTTTTTTAAACATAAAGGTATCAAAGAAAAAAACCATTGCGCATGTGTTAAAGAAACTAGAAGATGGAATTTGATAAAAAATATACAGTATCATTTTTGTATCAATCCGCAACTTTCACCCATCTTGTAGGCGAGCCATTCCCGAAATATATGCGTGTCTAAGAAAATATATTTTTGCGTGCGCAACCGAAAATATAAAATGATATGCTCGTCAAACGATTTTGACAACAGATGGACACGCAACCAAATTTATTCCTGGATGTCTAAAACGTAAAAAGTGAGTGGAAATTGTAGACTACATTTTTTTTTTTATCCTCCAGCACGAAACAAAGCTTCTATACAGCTCAGGAAAAACGGTATTAAGTAGACTTGGAGATTATTGGAAAATAAATGTATTCAATAACGAAATATGAATTATGTATTCTTAATTTACACTATTTATCATATTTAGTCCGTGGTACAGACCCCTTTTTATCGAATTATTAACATCCGCCTGAAACTTCGTAAATAGTTTTATCTCACCGTAACCTACAACTATTTCATTTACGAAAACTCGTGGAATTGGGGCATTTTCAATCTGGAGGGAGGCAAACTGTGTCTATTTAATTAGGTACTAAAAAACTCGCAAATAACCATTTGCTTTCCACTTGGATCGTAAGAAGATTTGATCACAAAATCGAGAAAAAAAGGTGGCCTTAAAAAATATTCAGCCGTTTTGCGTGACCTACTCTACCAATTTTTCAAAATAAAGAGGATATATAGAACAAACGGCCCAATATTTTTGCAGGCCACCTTTTTTTGATCGATTTTGTGATCAAATTATCTTACGATCCGAGTAGTAAGCAAATGGGTATTTACGAGTTTTTAGTACGTAACTAAATAGACAAAGTTTGCCTCCCTCCAGATTGAAAACGCCCCAATTTCAAGAGTTTTCGTAAATAAAATAGTTATAGGTTACGATGAGATGGAACTATTAACGAAGTTTCAGGGGGATGTTAATAATTCAATAAAAAGGAGTCTGTACCGCGGACTATATAACCAAGGGGATTAAAATTTTATTTTAAATAATAAACAACATATGGCAGAGCTAATTCACAATTTTTTTAACTGATATTTAATGCGATTTTATTCTCAAAGATTACTAGGAGAATTCACAAAAGATAGGCATAAGCAGTTTGTGTCCTATCCGATAATCAAATAACAATAATTATATATATATATATATATATATATATATATATATATATATATATATATATATATATATATATATATATATCCATTCTCCCTGCAACACTTATGGAGACAGCCCTGATGAAGGCCTGAACTTCAGGTCGAAACGTCGGCATTTGTAAAAATAAATATTATCATTTATTTTTAAAAATAATTATAAATTTACTAACATAAAATAATTTGTTACATAAATTAAATTTAATATCCAATACTACTTTTTAAATTAAAAAAGGATATATATAAGATTTCTTTTTGTTCATCAGTTACTGATGAATAGTAATAACAAAACAATGTCTTATATAATTTATGTTAAATTACATATGTATATATCTGTTAAAACATGAGATTAATTTTTAAGATAAGTCATTTAGTTGGTGTTTTAAGTTTTTAAACGGTACGAAGTATTGATCATTCTACCTAGAATAGGAAGTCGAACCTGACATAAGGACGGAAATTACGTTGTGTCTTTAAAGGTTAATTACTAGAGAAGATTATATAGCAGAACGGTTTATATAATATTAATAGAAGTATATAACATATTTAATAAATAATTAATAGATTGGCATATGTTTTTTTTTTTTTTTTTTTTTTTTTAATCACAACTACAAAAATTAAATCCTTGGTTGTGACAGCAGATTGTAATAGATTTTTAAAAAAATAAAATAATTTTTAGAATAATTGTCATAACTTTGAAAATTATGAAGAAAAAGTAACTTGAGAGTTATAAAGAAAAAGAAACATTATTTGCTAATAACTTAACATATATCTTAACATATATACATAAAATAAAAACATCTTTGTTAAAAATTGTCCGATTTCTATGATTTGTTTTTTCTTGTAGGGAATTCAGTAATCTTTTAAATAATCATAGGTACTATCTACAAAAAAATATATACTTTTTGAGTTATTGTTTAATTTGATTTCTTATTTAAGTTTTTTTTGTTTTAAATGTTTTTTTTTTTCAGGATCTTCAATTGTTAATATTAAAATATATTCATTATATTTACATTGATGCCACAAATTATTATGTTCAAATACTTATATAAAAATAATATGAGGAACAAAAATATATTTGCTTGTATACATTCGGGGTGTTAATAGACGTTTTACAAAATTTGATTAAAATCAACTTTGAAACATACTAATAATAACTTAAAATCTCTCTTGTTTGACTATTGAGTTAAAAATGAATTCAGTCTAGAAAATATCGAAAATTCTTTTTCAGTCGGAGGCATTCCAAGCGTGTTTGACTCAGTACAGGAATAGATGCAGTTGCCAAAATTCGTTTTATTTTTTGTAGGATGCAGTTTCACGCGTTCCATTTAATATTTTATTCATAATAATATATATAATAGTCCAAAAATATCTACAACCGAAAGAAATTTTGTTTTAATTCTGTTTATTAAATTATTAAGTCAATTTTTCAAATAACTGGTTTTAACAATGCTTAAATTTAACAAATTCAAATCAAACAAGCGTAAAAAAAAATACGAATCCAAAATAAAGGCCTTTCAATATAAAATTTTTTACAATATGAAATGTAAACATCGTGTTAAACTAATAATGGAGAGTAAAACATAGTTTATCCACGTGAAGTTTAATTCAACATATAATAATCGTAAGAGTATATTCATACATTTTTTGATAGGAGTATTTTGATATTTTTTTCTTCAGGAAATAAATTTATAAAATATTTTTTGTCTAGTCCTTACGGAGACAATACAATTTTTTTCTTCCGGTACATTTTCTCTTAAATGTAAAATATATAATACAATATATATATATATATATATATATATATACAAAAGAACAATATATAAAGTTTGTCTTCAAAATATTTTTATTTTATTTTATAAATCATTGCAGTAAGCTATAGGAATATGCTTTTTTCGTTAATAATAAAAATACTAAACTACAGTAAAATAAACTACACATTGTAATATTAATTAATTAATTATTATTATAATTTAACAGTGCATATAATGGTATATATGATATTATACATCCGAGCCTCAATGTTGACAATTCGCTCACTGTTTACGTCAATAACCAGCTAATTATGAATATGACACATTCGTTAGCTCGATATATTTCTAACATTTTTAGGACATATATAAAAATTTAAAATGAGATAAATATTGGCGTCATTAATAATTTTATTGCAAAATGTTTAAAATAGTACCACTTGGTAACCTTTTTACAAATAATTCCTAATATATATTAAATTTTATATTATTATTAAAAAAATAAAATCCATCGTATTTGTACTGGTCAAGAATCTTTGATAATTTAAATTTAATTACTCTAATAGTCCTAATCACTGACATATTTCATTATATGATAACAATAAAATTTATTGAACTAATTTTCGAAATAGATCCTTCGAAAACTTTAAATTCGATAAGTTTTAATTAATTTTAAAATTAAAATGTAGATAAAAAATATGTTAAAGTAAATCGACTCACTAAATTTTTGGCATTGTGATATCAAGTTTTAAGTTGCTGTTAAAAAATAATAAAGATATTAAGAGTAATGTATTCACGTTTCATCAATTCTTTCAGATACACATTCTTTATGATTTTAGTCAGTACTTTTTAAAACTACAAAATCATATAAGTCTGAAACTGATCTACAGTAAACAAAAATACAATTTAACTACATCATCAGAAAAGTCATTAAGTAAAATTTTATAAAATTAAATCAAAAACCAATTAGATAGATTTTGCCTTTGCAAAATGAAACATGTACAATATTAGTTAACCATTCTTGGTATACGATAAGAGTTTTATGATTAGGGCTTGTATATATTTTGATGGCACTAATGAGATTCTGTATCGAAGAATATGAAAAAAATTCACGAAGATCAATGTAATAAAAGGTTAGCTCCATTAAATTCATATTATATAATAGTAAATATGATCAGTACAAAAATATAAATTAATTATATTGGTCGTTTCCTGTAACAAACTTAATAACTCGAAATTTTCTTCTTTTTTTAAGACTCGTTTAAAATTTTAAATACAGTATTAATTTCTGTAAAACGTCCAGATATGATACTCTACTTAGGTCCTTATATATAGTAATATAATTCAAATACCCTAATGGAATTAACATCACGTAGAATTGTCGCAACAAATGAGAAATATATAAAAGATCCACATTCAGTTCAGCTAAAAATGAGAGAATGAATCCATTATTATCTCAAGAAGTAGTAAACGAAACAATAAAAGTTTCGTAAATTAAGACACCAACACTTAAATTATAGTTCAATCAAGATTTAAGTCATAGTAACCAAAGCAAATGTAAAACTTGTGAATATTTCAACAAATGCTTTACTATTATTATTATGTTTGGACTGGCAAAACATTGTCTTGTTTAGATGTCAACCGCTGGTAAAGAAAAACGCCTGTTTATCTTTACATTTTACACAACCCAACTTATTAATGATAATACTCCAATCCTTCTGAAAAGAAGAAGGTTTCGAGATCATTGGAGCACTACTAATGAATGGCTACCATACGAGTCTCATATAAAATCAATTGTAAGTTTTCACATTACATAAGGTTTGTAGAAAGATAGGTGATATACCATGACAGTTTTTGGATGTGATTTATCACTTGATCGTACGTGGTATCACCATGGTCAGACTTACCTAACACTTAGCAAGTCTTTACTGGGAGACAACACCGGCGGAAGAAATGCGTCACCGGGCCATTGATCCTGGCCCGGAAGACTGTTCAGTGATGAGCGGAAGTTGACAAAGAAGCCACACAACAAACACACTGACACAGAGAGCTCGGTGGCTAAACTGAGTCGCTATCAGGAGGCGGTAGCACAGCGCAGGCTCCCCCCACCACTCGCTAAATTTCTAGCTATCCCCTTGCCCATTCATAGGGGTTGCGGAAATCGATAGTTGTCTCATATCGACAATGGTCTGCATCGATTCTTATTGTACTTACACAAGTATGAAAGGTACATCCTGTCTGCGCTAGAAAGATAAGGGTTATAAACGCTCGAGGTATATACAATGGTACCACGCCGCTTATCAGGATCCGCCATGTCCTAACTCTGTACTATTCGGAACTTTTTTTTTTTTCCTTTTGAAATTTTTGTTTAGAAAAAATTGTTTTAAAAAAAAACATAGCCAAGAGTCTCCAACATACAAGTGAATAGTTAGCTTTGTTGTTTGGATTATTCCATTTCCAACATAATCGTCTTATGCCTCTTTTCTAGCTTTATGCTTATTTTAGCAATATTACTTGTGGAATGGCAGTGTATCCACTGAGTTTTGTTGGGAATTGATGTTATATATTTCGTCAAGCTTTTTCTTTTTTTATTTTATTTATCTTTTAATTTTTCTTTTTAAATTTAACAAATTTTGTATTATTATATTTTATTTATATATTTTTTTCTTGTGTTATGTCTGATCAGGTATTCAATAAAACCTTCCTTAGTTGTCCTTAATAGAACCTTCTCTTTCCTTCAGTATGTATTTGGAGGGCTTTGTGAGATGTCTATTGCAGAATCTTTTTTTCCTCTTTGTTTTTTTTTCTGCATATATGTGATCTTGGTTCTTTTTTCTGGGAAGTTGTATGATACTATTAGTTATTTGGCAATATTGTTGCTATTTGGAAGTGATCATTGCCAAATAACTTGGTTTTTCCTTCCAAGATATAACTGAATTTGCAAAATATTAGCAAGTTAACTATTCACCTTATATTTTATGTATTTAATCTATAATATATTTAAAATTAATTATCTTTCAAACTATTAACAACGATTTTTCAGAACATGTATAGTTTTCGAGTTATTCGAAGAACTATTCGTTAGATTTTAATTTTTTTTTTTTAATTTTTGCAGTACGATTTTTTCAAACACATTCTTATTAAACAACTGCTGCTATGGAGAACTATCATTTGAAATTTTAGCTTCTTAGGAATTATAATTTCTGAGATACAGTACTAAGTCAGTAAGTGTCTGAATAGTAAATTCTTCTATACAATAGATCATATGTAAAATATTTTGGATTCAGCATTTATTTTATAATTGATTTTAATTTACATAGTCTTCTAAATAGTTATCAGCCAAATATTTTGTTGGTGAGGGTTTCATTTATAAGATTTTTAACATTGCCAGGTATCATAACGGTTTAGTCGAATGTTCCATATTTCACAAAAACCGAAAGCTGTGTAATGTCGGAGTAGCTTACCTATACTTATGTCCATACGTTGGAACTTCGTGGACTGAGGTAAAGATATAGTATGTACAGTTGTATGTAAGTAACAATCCCTGAGGTACAGCTGTGAAACCTCTTATCTATGTTATCTTTTACGAAAAATCTAAATAATGGACAGGTGTTCGAGAATTGAGTGAGGCTATGCTGAGGACAATAGATATGGACAGCTTAGGATACCAGGTGTTAGAAACCTTTTGGGGTCACGTATCCCTTTGCAACCTGGAAAAATAAGATTCGTATAATATATATATATTTTTATATTTTTTATTTTCACTATAAGGAAGATGTTGCACAATAATTAGATGATAATTGTTAACAAAACATTGTCTTATTTACACCGTTTATGACATTGAAGTCATATTGTGGACATTTTAAATTAAAAAAATTAGATATATATGAATTATCATTAAAATTGTGCAATAGTTTTAAAACTTTTTTGGAGTATTTACAACCTATATTAATTATGTTTATAATTATAAATCACTGCAATAAACAATCTGCTACGCCACAAATGTTGCAAACCTCAAACCCAGTGAAATGGAATGATAATCTTAATCATGTCTCCAGAGATATTAGAAAAAAATAAATAGAAAAATGATTTTGAGTAGAAAATTACTTTGAGCGAAAAACATAAAATAAAACACACAGTTATCAGCTCAGTAGACAGTAAATGGTGTGAGATTTGTTTAGTTTGTCTACTGATGGTGTAATATGTTAGCAAAAATATACGAGAAGGGAGAAGCAATTCATCTTACAAGTTGGGAGTGGAATAAGAACCCATCAAGCACGAGGAGTTTTTTATCTCCCTTTTTTTCTTTACCTCACGATCTTATGAAACAAATGGAAGATAAACCCAAAATAGATGATACGAATGCATATTTAATGCAGAAATAAAAATAAAAAATATTCGAAAGTATTTAACTAGATAATCTGAAATTAATTTAACAAACTTGAGTATAACATATTTCTATGGCGTCGTAGTCAACTTAATAGTAGATGAAATGAAGTTGCTACAACAGTAAGATTCAAATTTTACATTATGGAGTGAAACCGTGTGCTCCTTATATTCTCATATTATATAATTTATTTCTTGAAGATAATCTTGAATAGTTTTAATCTAGTATTAATTTTACATTACTTTTTTTTTAGGAAGACAATTGACACGTTCTATTTGAACTTCTTTAATAAATTCACAAATATTAGTAGTAAGGGGTACAGACACCTTTTTATCGAATTATTATCATCCGCCTGAAACTTCGTAAATATTTTCATCTCACAGTAATCTACAACTATTTTATTTACGAAAACTCTTAGAAATGATGCGTTTTCAATATGGAGGAGAGCAAACTTTGTCTATTTAATTGGGTGCTAAAAACTCGTAAATACTCATTTGTTTTCTACTTGGATCGAAAGATAATTTGATTGCAAACTTGAAATAAAATATGCACTTCAAAAATATTGAGCTGTTCGGCGTGACCTACACCCCTATATTTTCAACATAAAGAGGTTATATAGGACAATCGCCACAATATTTTTGTAGGGCACCTTTATAGTCCGTGCTACAGACTCCTTTTTATCGAATTATTAAAATCCGCCTGAAACTTCGTAATTTCATCTCATCGTAACCTACAACTATTTTATTTAAGAATTGGGTCGTTTTCAATCTGGAGGGGGGCAAACTTTGTCTATATAGTTAGTCCATTTGCATACTGCTTGGATCGTAAGATAAATAGATTACAAAATCGATAAAAAAGGTGGCCTTCAAAAATATTCGGCCGTTTGTCATATATAACCTCGTTATTTTGAAAATTTGGGGGTGTAGGTCTCGCCAAACGGCTCAATATTTTTGAAGGCCACCTTTTTTCTCGATTTTGTGATTAAATTATCTTACGAATAAAGTAGAAAGCAAATGGATATTTAGGAGTTTTCAGTCCCTATAAAATAAACAAAGTTTGCCCCCTCCAGATTTAAAACACCCCAATTCTAAGAGTTTTGAAATTTCGCGAATAGCTTTATATCATCGTAACCTACAGCTATTTTTTTATTCGAAAACTCTTGGAAATTGGGCGATTTCAATCTGGAGGTCGGCAAACTTTTGGATTTAATTAGGTACTAAAAACTAGTATATTCCCATTTGTTTTGTTCTTGGATCGTAAGATAATTTAACCACATTTTTTACTACCTACAATTTACAAGTTTTTCGTCATTATTAAGAAGACAAAGTTTGCCGGTCTCCATATTGAAAATCCCCCAATTCCGAGAATTTTCGTAAACAAAATAGTTGTAGGTTACGATGAGATGAAACTATTTACAAACTATTTCAGGCGGATGTTAATTTCGATAAAAAGGAGTCTGTACCATGGTCTATATACAGCTAAAAAATAAATAGTGATATTTCTATTCCATTCGTTTTGATTAAATATCCATTTTCTTTTGTGTTTGTTAAAGATTCCCTTATTAGTTGATAAACATAAAAAGTATTCTTTATTTCTAATACATTATTAACTAAAGGATACTAAATATGAAGAATAGCCATTCTGTAAACAACGGTTGTGTTCGACTTTTCCAAATTTTAATCCAGCTATATTATTTTTAACGATGAACGATCATATTGAACCAGAAGTTCGCAATGTTATCATGAGAATTTGCCAAGGGATATCGCCGGTGCAGTTGGCTTCTCCTGACTGTGGACTCCTGGACTTCAGCCAGATTCAGAGAAACTGAAAGTACCAATAGGAGACCAGTTAGTGGATCGCAGAGCATGTCGGTGCCAGCGGATGTAAGAAATATTGTTATTACTGAAAGAAACAATCCTTTTCATAGTGCTCGACAGAACTTAAATGAGATGTCTAATATTCTGCCAAGACCCATATAAACTCAAACCACTCGTTTGTCCGGCAGCAACAGTGCATCACCGGCAACTCCGTAGATTAAGGTGCATCAAGCGCTTATATCAATATACAAATTGGAATGCTGATATGTTTACAGACGAGTCGCGTTTCTGTATTTGTAGCGATTTATGGCACCGAAGAGTTTCCCAAGAACGGAGGATGGGTAGATTGCTAGGGGTGAGAGTATGATGGTATGGGGCATCTGCTCAGCAGGCGGCTCTACTCCATATTGTGGAAGGAAATCTCATTGCAGTATGTTATGTTCAAGAAATTATAGAGCAGTACATTCCTCTCAAACCAGTGCCATAATTGGCATAGATTTCCATTTTCTCGAAGACAATACGCGACCTTATAGGGGAAAAGTTGTTCATCAATGTTTTGAAAATTTGGACTTTTCATATCTGCCCCTTCCCGAATTTCCTCTAGATCTTAATTCCATAGAGTATATCTGGGATGCAGAGGAGAGAACTTTTTATTTACTACCATCTGCAGCTTCTTAACCTTCGGCAAGCAACACTAAACAAACTATTCAATTCACAAAGTTTTTACAACGCAATCATAAAAACAAATAACAAAATATTTTAATTTTATTATTTATATAAAAAAGTCACATTACCCGAAGTCAAATAGAGTGTTATTTTTATTGTAGTTTATAGAGTGTTATTCGAATTTTTATTTTATAATAAAAATTACCTTTAAAAAAATAGGGGAAATAAATCATACAAAACTAACAATATCTCTATTCATTTTTGAGAAATTTAGAAAACAACATTAAGATATATATTCCCCCCCCCTAATATTAATATTACAGGAAGCGAATCCAGTGAACTGATCAGATATTACGCGACTGAACAAAAAGAAACTTCTTTTGGTTTTGAGGTCACGGACTGATCATGCAATGAATGTTTTTACGTTTAATGTGTTGAGATGAAGAAACGTAATATGTTACACGTCCAAGGTCGAAAAAAGTATACATGAGGTAATGCTGTTAATTATAGTAATTCAGTATTTAACATTGGGATTTCATACCCTTTATAGAATATGAAAACTCATAAAAAAAAAAAACACATATTAAGTCTATATTGCTGATACAGCATGAAACACTTTATAAAAGTTATTATTACCCTAATATTTGGAACACTTCTTGATAAGCTAATATTTCATAAAATAAATGTTTATTAAAAACCAATCAACGTTTTGCTAAATTTATAAACTCTTGCCCTGTTCTCTGGAAGGCAAAAAAGTGGCATATCCATTTATGGAGTTTTGGCCTGCGTTTAAATATATGGTAACGGTATCGGAAAGTAAACCGATGAAAAAGTAATTCCTTAACGCATTTATTCATAAATCTAAGTTAAAAGGA
The DNA here is from genome assembly GCA_928085145.1 of Nezara viridula. NCBI lineage: Eukaryota > Metazoa > Arthropoda > Insecta > Hemiptera > Pentatomidae > Nezara > Nezara viridula. Next base: position 29,207,799 of record OV725083.1, on the reverse strand, counting down.
AGGATGAACCAATAATATATCTTAGATTTGTCTTGAGAGCTTAAGTTATTTAATTCCATAAAGTTTTAACACATAACCAAGTTAATAAGAATACATTAAAATATACAGTGATATATGTACATTGACAGAAATAATGTTTAAATAAGTAGTTTAACTTTACAATATTTAATGATAATTTAAAGGTTAACGATCCTGAAGATTCGATAGATTAACGATTCCACTAATAGCTTTAATCTCCTTTACTAATCACTTCCATTCACCGATCGCCGCTCAAACCCAGCCCCGCCTTCACCTTAACGCAATCCTCCCAACTTCGCTTTGGTCGACTCCTCGGACGCCAGTTGGCCTAGCACATATCACAGGCGGATCTACGGAGGGGAGGGGGCTTTCGGGTTGAAGACCCTCTCAAAATGGTAAAATATTAATATGTCTTATGAAAAAAAAAAAATATGATCTCTAAAAGTATTATTTATTGTTTGTGTAATAATCATTTAAACACCTTTTCGTATAGTTAGTTACTTTCTTTCTTTTTCTTCAAGTAATTTATTTTGCTTATACTTAACAAAATAAAAAACTTTCGGGCTGAAGCCCCCCCCTCCAAAATGAAATGCTGGATCCACTAATGGCACATATTAAACTTCTCGGGATTCGTTCATCATTAACCCTAATAATTTTACATGTATCACGCTAAAGCGCCAGGTTTTCTCCTTAATTAATTATGTTAATTAAGAGTGTTATCTGTTAATATAAAAATAAACCAGTACATAAAAATTATCTTCACGGTTAAATTAAAAACTCTCTTTTTAAAATTTATTTATACGGAGTGCTACCAATGGGAAGTTTCTCTTCATGTTGTACATGTCATGTTGCTTGTTCATATTTGCTTTTTGTATTTGTGATTTAATACAATTGTAAATTTCTATAATAAAAAAATAAATAAAAAATATTTATATGCAGATAACATATATTTTGTTTTAATATATTTTTAGATTCGGTTTTTAATAATTTTTAATTTGTTGTTATATTGTTTTTCCTCAGCCCTGATGTAAGTCAATAGAAAGATCGGATAAAAATAAAATAATTATTTCATCGTGACTGCAACGCCATGTAACTTCACAATCATCTGTACATTGAAGTTTAGTTTTCTTTTGGTTTCTTGGATTGAAAGCTCTCTTCAATTGAAATAAAAAAAAAAAAAATTAGGATCTCAAAAAAAAAAATCAGCTCCCTCAAAAACGTTGATGGCGAAACTTATCTTATGCCATACAATATTTATATTTATATTCTTTTATATTTATATTTAAGGCATATTTATATTTTCCTTTGTATTTTTTTTTTATATATTTGTTTTTCCTTAGGATCTTTATATATATATATTATATATATATATATACATATATATATATATGTGTGTGTGTGTGTGTGCTTACATACAAGACTAAAGTACATCTTTTTTAAACTCTACTACTACTTCAATCAGTTTCCTTCCTCAAACCTCTCCTCTTTAAGCACCTACTCCTTTCTCAATCCGACTGATTGTGAAATATACTTAAGAGAAATATCTAAGCACCGCCAGAGACTACCTCAATATATTAAGGTTATTTTAGTTTCTCATATATATGTACAATTTACTTGTTCTTTTCTTTCTCTTTTCAGTATTTTTATCTTAAGTCAACTCTTATTGTAAATATATAATCTAATTGTAAACACACAGACATACAATCTGTATTTAAATTTTGTTCTTGAGGGACAACAGTCCCAGAATAATAAAATATTTTTTCACTTCATTTACAAATCCTTTCCGTGTACACCTGTTTATTACTATTTGCTATTTTTTAAGCCCAGTTAGAATTTACTGCTCTTGCATAACAATGGATAATCTCTCCTTTTTCTCTATTTTTTAAATCAATTGATAAAAGTAATAACTAAAAATAAAATGCACTGTTTTACTGATAACACTACTGAAAGAAAATATATTGCCGTATTATGATGTAATAAATATTCTCCGATGTATTTTAATCTCTGAAAATTGTTTTACCATCAGTAATTTCGTTAGTCAAATATATTTTCTGTTAGCTCGGCTGAAAAAGGAGGGTTACAAATTTAACGACTGGAAGATAGAGCACATTCCGGTGAAGCGAGACCCATTAACTTGAAATATAGCTTTGCCTACCGTTTAGGCAACGAGACTTTTCCGATTTAAGAACATGTTCCCAAAAGTCGAACCATGTTGGGAGAGCCAGTACAAATTATAGGTAGGATTATTTCTTTAAAATTAAGTATTTCAAAAGATGAATTAAATTAAATGTATTTTTATAGCGCTAATAAGAAACAAATTGATTTACTTTATTGGCTAAAAATTGAAAACATTAATTCTAACATCAGAAGAATAAATTCTGTTCTTTTAAATGGACTAAATTGAAGACAGTTTTATTAAAATATAAATAGAAAGAAGTATATCTAAATAAATAAATAACAACTACAATTCCAAGATTAAATTGTCTAAAATGAAAATATTCAGATACTGGCAATCTAGTAAAGTTATAAGAGAAAAGACTTATCAGGAAAGCGTATTAGTATTTGTAGAGAGATAAATGAAAGTATAGTGACGCGCGCAAAGCACCAAATCTTTGTAAAGAAAGTCGAACCTCTTCGAACATGAAAGATCTATGAAAAAAAAAATTAAATATGCATAGAATAATGGAAAATTTTTATCGTTTTAATATTAAAAACAATTAGGGTGAACACACCAGTTATGGACATGGGCCCAGTAATGGACAGGTTGGACTTTGAATATAAATAATAAGCTTTCTTGTTAATTTAAAGTTTCCAGTTTTTTCTAGATTAAAGAAAAATACCCTTTATTGACAACTGTATGAACAAATTTCCCCCAAAAAAAATTTCAAAATGCCAAACAATGCTGTTTTTACAGGGTGTTTCATACCTTCCTAACAGTTTTTCTAAGATTAAGTTGAACATTCATGTTATCTTGTCTTTATAGTTATCTTTATATATATATATATATATATATATATATATATATATATATATATATATATATATATATATATATATATATATATATATATATGTGTATATTTTATTTTTTTTATTTATGATATTTAAAACTGTATAAATAAATAAAATACATTTAATAAACTTGATAACAGAAAATAATAACATGAAATCACTGGTTGAGAAACTACCTACTGTTAGCACTCTAAAAAAAAAAGTATTTACAATAGGAGATCTCGAGGCCATCTTATTTTCAGACGCTTCTGAGGGTTATCAGGAGAGGATGGAGAGGAGAGGGTTTGGATAGTTCTGGTTTGTTATGGAAGCATAGGTATCTGGATTGGGGCAGGTCAGAAACATAAGGAACATTAAGATCGTTATGGATGATTTTATTTGTGACAAAGTAGGGAGCAGTGAGGATTTTACGAAGGATTTTGGATTGTATGGATTGGATATGCGAGAGGAATTCGATGGTTTAGTAGAGCCCCAAAGATCAACACCGTAAGTTCAAACAGGTCTTATTGTAGCCATGTATATGAGTCTTTGTAATTAACGGGAAGGTAAGAGCGTTTGCCTAGTAAGTGTTGGAGTAGTCGAAAACGTCGAGCGGTTTCTTGTCGTTTCAGTCTGGTATGAAGATTCCAAGTTAGACGTTTGTTCAAGTGGAGTCCAAGATATCGGATTTGTTCAACAGAGATAATTTGGGGTATTATTATTAAAGGATACTGTAAGACAGGAGGTCATAGGTTTACGGCGAAGGGTAAAGGTGATTTGATAGGGTTTATTAGAATTTATTTTAATCCTGCAATCTTTATAGTTAAATACAAATTTAGAATTTTTCGATTTTAATTAAACTGGTTATACCAATCCACTAAAATGTTTCAAACTAATATCAATGTAAAACTAATAGTATTTAACGGAATAGAGATGTTTCCACGAAAACTTACTAAAATTTCCAAATTAAATGGAAAATAAAAAAAAATATATTTTTGGGCTTTACCAAACAATACAACCAAACATATGATGCATCGAATTGCCGTTGTGAAATTCTTTTAAATCTATTTCTATATTTTGTCAGAGAAGTGTATGTCACTGAAAATACTTCAAGCAGTATTTACGTGTAGATGAAATGCGGTAATAACCTTTCGTAACTTTAGCAAACGATAATTAATTCAAGTAATTAAGTATTAACTATCCTTTATTTGAACATAAATTTAATTATTTAACTAGGTTGATAAAGGAAAGTAGTGTGATGAATGCCGGATCAGATTTTTATTCTTGTTCAATTATTACCCATCTTGTGAATAATAATTAAATGTTCACATATCGTTGACAATTGTGTTTAAGAGAATAAAAATCTCTACTACGACTGTTTAAAGTCACCAAAATCAAGTCATCCTTACGAAGTTCAAAATTTAATTCAGAGCTTGCCTATGAACAAAGCTCCGAGATTTCACTTAATTACGAATTTCGTCATAAAAAATTTACCTTGGAAAGCAATTCTTTTTCCAACAAATATATACAATTCTATTCTGAGAATCACCCACTTCCTAACCATCTGGAAATATTCTGAATTTGTCATGGTCTTAAATCCTAATAAATCCTCAGACTCTCCAAATTCCTATCGCCCGATCAGCCTCCTTCCGATAATACCAACGATATCATTTATGAAAACCGCATATCTATATGTACATAATATTGTCGGAGTTCATGTTACGTATGGCCTCTTCTAATTTATCGGGCGAGCTCGTATTCCATTGGTATTTCTCCTTTAGTTAATTATCAAATTCTCTCATATTTCATATTTATTTAATTTTTATATCAGAGATCAATTTGAAATGGTTAATTGTTTCAAATAAAAAAATAATAATAAAGGTACTTTAGGAGGAGCTAATATTAATTATTAAATCAGCCATTTAAGCCCTGTAAGACCACCAATAAGAGAGAATAAAACCTACATTATATTTAAAACTGTGTGTTTAATTTATTTAGTGTTTAATTTTACACTGATATGATGAATTTAATCAAAATCGTTAAAGCCGTTTTTGAGAAATCGATAATATTCGAGAAATCGATAATATAAAGTGCCATTTCCAGTTAGCCGATTTTGACGAAAAAGTTGTTCTAATATCCCAGGCATATAAAAACCTTAAATATGCAATTTTACTTTCGTACGACTTTTCGTTTTTGAGCTAGACTGTTCCGTTGAAAAATGAGATGAGAGAAATTTTCACGATCGCAATACTTTCCTTTACTATATATTTTATATATAAGGTAAGTGAAAGTAAAAATTTAATATTCTTAAAAATGTTTAAACTTTTCGATATAGAATGATTTTTGCCTTTTGAGTTTTTGCCGAAATCAGAGCCACCCACTTACGATGCCTGGTACGGACACACCAATTCCTCAAACTTGACTAGGGACAACCCCAATCCATGACGTGGCTTTCTGTACCTGACAGCGTTTACCTTCAATTAGTCTTTGACTTCCACCAGCCCCGAGAGACACGACACAGTTCTGGTCCTGTCATGAAATATGGGACGGACGAGAGAGCGTGCAACGCCCAACCACCAGCAACGACGGCTCTTAGAGAAACCGGGAGTTAAAAATAAAATAAAAATAAATAAGTCAGGGACTGCAGAGGGGCAGATGTTTAGCAGGCGGTGAAGGCAACGTTTGTTTAGATAGGAGCAGTTTGCGGCGCGGCTTTCAGCACGCGAGGAATATTACGAAGCACCAATATTGGGAAAGTTGTTTCCCTTCCAGAAGGAGGAGCGGTATTGAAATATATTATTGCTCTTTGCCACGGAATAGCTCCACGGTTTTCCAAAGGCTTATCTTGAAAAATGAGCGACGCCAAAATGACTATTTCCAAAGCTTTACAAAATCTTAAACAAAAATACTGGTCATATTACTGAAGAAACAGAATACCATAGATCACCAGGGGGGAACCGCGGCTTCAGAGGGCGCATGTGGCATATGTGACCTAGTTGTGGCTGTGATCTAGTGCTAAAATTAATTAATACTTAATTATACAAGTAACGACTGTGTGGAAAATAATATAATAAAGTTAAATGTATATATGTGGATGTGTATATTTAGTGATAAATAAAAAAATAATATACTTGGCATATAGCTATAGTATAAGTAAAATATCGAAAGAATTTGTACTGACCGAAGGAGCAATGTGGATTAATTTTCGACTTGAATAAGAATTTCTCTTTTTTTCCTCCTTAATTCAATTATCAAAATCTTTCAAATGTTATATTCGGCCTTTTTTCATAACTCCTAACGATGAGCGATAGTTAATTATTTAAAATAAACCGAATTAAAGGTACTTTAAAAGGAAGACATTTTGAAAATTGTGCATTTAAGCCCTGTTAAGCGACATCAATAGAGATAAGACCTAAATGATATTAAAGATTACTTAACCATACATTGATACACCGAGTTTAATCAATTAGAGTTTAACCGTTAGAGCTGTTTTGGAGGAAAATTGTAAAAATGTGTGAAATCGTTGATATAGAGTGCCACATCCGGTTAGCAGATTTTGACGAAAAGTTACTGTAACATCCCAGACAAACCTTAAATACGAAATTTCTGTTCCGTAGCACTTTAAGTTTTTGAGCGTAACTGTTTACACTCACAGACCATTTTGTGGGACTTGGTTATTTGGACTAAGGGGACCTCAAAACGTGCATTTCCGTTGAAAACTCAGATTAAAAAATTTTCAGGATCGCAATGCTTTCCCTTACAATATATTTCATATATAGGTAAGTGAAAGTAAAAAATCAATTGATATATTACAACCTACAGTTCCCTTGAAGCAACACAAAAATAATAATATAAGAAATAATATATTTTTTTCTCGGTTTCTAGGCAAGAATCCTTGGACATGCCTTGGAAATCCATGCCCGTTTCAATTGTATCATCTGTCTATTAATTTATTTTGATTTCGATATAATCATTTATATTGTTTATCGGTTCAAATATATAAACATATCTGATATATATCTATAGTTTTATTTATTTATTTATGCTTGTCTTTTATTTTATTATTTTATGGCAGAAAAATATTACAATATTTTTAAATTTCATTATTCTTAGTATAATAGGTGTCACAGAGTTTAATTTTCTTTTCTTTCTTTCTCAAAGGTATTAGATGAGAGTTTTTTATGCAAACTGGAAAAATAAAATAAATTTGTTCCGGGATTATCATGTGACTCCATTGTTATAAATATATATGATGGATCAGAGGACAATTGTGGCATACAATCGAACTCTGGTGAATTTCCCTATTAGTTCATCCATCTTCAGTTCCTATTAATCGATGGATTGAGATTAATAGTTTGTTTTCCTTTGTGTTTTCTGACCTGGAAAATACCCAATCAGTATAGCGTGCTATTCGGGCACCAACCTTACCTTGTTCAATTTAGTTAATGGTCCATTCCACGAATGCTAAATCTAACGACAAATGGAATGGATTCACACCGTATTGTTCTCTTCTTGAAAAACTAGTGAAATTTAGGTTAGAAAATGGCTAAAGTATACCATGTTCCATTGTATATTATTACGTATAAAGTATGGTTCAAGGTTCATTGAAGCTTATGAATGTATATGCATGTTATGTTATACATTTATATGTAAATAGGTAAAAATAAAATTATGTAGTATAAGAAAAGTGACCAATTGTAAAATTGTCAAAATCCAATATTAAACTTCATAATCATAGATCCAAAAAACCTAGTTTAAATTTAGATGAAATTAATGAGTTAGTTTATATATATAATGAAACAAGATTGTCAAAATAAACACTTATTAAATAATTAGTTTTCTGAGTTTACACAACGCTACCTAGTGGAAAATAATTGAACTGAGTTAGTTCTCATACGTGCCACTAGATTGAGCCATGTTCTTGAAACCTCTTATTACAATCTAGTCCACAGTATATATTGTATATGTATATATATCCAGTCCACAGTATGTATATATATATATATATATATATATAAAAAATTTAAAAATCACATTGAATCTATACCTAAAATTTATTTTTTAAATAAACAGAAGTTTAAGTTTAAAGAAATAGACACATAATTGATGAAAAAGAATCAGTATTGTCAGCAATAAGAAAGTAAATAAAATTGACTTAATTAAATAAATAAAAAAAATATTTATTACAAACGTTGTTTAGTAGAAACATAAAGTTATTCATAATGATTTTATAAATTACGTAATATATATTATCTTTTCCAGGATTTGTCTGTTTTGAAGTTATCTATGGTTTTATTTATTTATGATATTATCAGGTTTTCTAATATTTAAAGTAATAATTTTGATTGCCAATAAACTTCCTAATTCTGGACCTTGGGAGGTAAGCACTAAGCAAACAGTTTAAATAAATTTACATTGATGCGTATTGGTTGTTAGTTTAATATAAATAATAGTATACCAATTAAGAAATATTTATTTATTATTTATACGTCGATTATTTTAAATTATCGATATAAATGCAAGGATTTACTTCGCATAAATTAAAGAAAACCTTAACGTCAACCATTATTCATTTTACTTTTTAGAAGCCGTTTTAAAAAATAATTAAACTAGAAGAAACAGTTAAGAAAAATAAAATATACCATAACTACACTAAGAATAATAGGATTTTAATTAAATAAATATATGCGGCAAAGTCTAAAATAAGAATATCGTTGTGTGGTTCAAATATTTGTTTGAAGTTATCAGACCAGTGTCGATAAAAGATAACTAGAAACTTCGGAAAAGTCCTACTTGTTGCTTAACTTGAAACTTAAAAAGCAGCTCACGCAAAAAGATGCTATCGCACGATAACTTTCAATAAAACTTTTATCGCGCCTTGAGAGGTCCCAAATCAACAGACAATAGAATTCAAAGAATGCTACTAAGCGAATTTCGCAGTGTCGCATTTATCAAACAAGGACCTCAGGGGAATGGACCTACTTTAAATGGAATTTTTAAATAGAATACAACCGGAATTATATTTTATGTTGTTTTGGAGAAAACGGTTACAACCCGTTTCGTTTCCTATCCGTTTTAGAACCCATAGAACACGATTATGCACATGCTTAACTTGCCTCTTGACTGTCCTTCCGGTATTGCCACATGAACCCTTCCTAAACTTTTGCAACCGTACCCAGAATGCGGAACATATCTGCAGGCCAACGGTGAAGGTCGCTTCAAATAACTAAGGTAATTTTTTCTCTCTAAATCATTATAAAAGTTATTTACTACAAAAGACCGTTGAAATATTATTTATAAATTGAAAATTAAAACAAATAATAAAAAAATCAAGCTGATTTCGTATCTTAATGTAAATAACAAATAATTTTATGGACTTCTAAACGACTCTCGTAATTATGTTTTAGTAAAAACATTATATCAAGAAAAAGTATTAAGAATTATTAAAATTAGTTCATATACTATTAGACCCGTCCGAAAAATTCGCACAATACATTGTTCAGTGATTAAATGAAAAATAGATAAGAAAATCAAATAATGTATCATAAGTTAGAGAAATCAATCTTTACTTTCCCGCTAAATATAATCGACAAAAAAAAAAAAAACAATTAATAACTTTATTAATGTTTGGAACCAACATGCTTACAAATTTCGATAAGCTATATTTTCTCTAATAATTGTCGAATTTCAAAGATATTTTTTTCCTTTTGTTGAGAATTCAGTAATATTTTATATAATCACGGATATAACCATCGGACATGAGGAAAAGTGTTTAATTTTTAAGTTATTTGAAAATAAAGTTTCTTTTCATACATAACTTCTTTGCCTGAAATTTCGGGGTGATTGGACTATTTTTCCGCCTAAAGGAGAAGGAAATCTCCAAAATTGGTTGCTGGATCTTGGGATTCGATGATGAATTAACGATGAAGTGGCTTACCGACAAAAAAAAAACACGTTTGATAAATAACATAAACTCCTCCTCTCTCGATGAAAGGAACCTCAAGTCGACAAAATTAGACATGTATTTAATGGCAGTACTACAATTAACGGAAGTTTGTGTTGATGCGAACTCTTTGCCTTGCATTATCTCGAAAATAGTGCGTTTTGGGGCTTAAGAACGCAGGGTCCGTTAGTTCCGAAAGAATTACCCGGGTCTTGCTCTACGCATCAAAATCTTCAAACCCCAATTTGTCCCGTATTGATCAACAGACTTACCACCGTTCCAGTATTGAAGCCTAGCAAAATGTTTTTATAGACTTTATTTATTTTAGAAAGAAAAACAAAAGTGGAGAGTACGATTCGCTAACTCCCTATGAAATTTTGAATCCAACGGTACCCCATTTATGACATTTGATCATGACAGGAACTTATATTAGGTAGAAATCCGATTTCGAGCCTTACTGTAATAATATATGTAGGGATGGAGATGTGGATATTGGACCGAATAGGGTAAGGTTTTATGGATTTATTTTTCAAAATCGTTTCTGGGTCCACTTTTAATATACGCTTCAGATCTGTAGAAAATCTGTATGAGTTATGACACTCCGCAAGTGCATGTAGCGTTAAATTATACCCACAGTAGGGAAATATTGGGGGTTCTTTTTTTTTTAAATATCAATATCAACGAGTGATCCATGGCTCATATCCAAATATGGGTTGATTAACTGTGGCCAATCCTGTGATCAGACAGACATTAAAAACATGCTCTACAATCTGCGTCTTCTAATATTTTGAAATGTAGTTTTATTTCTATAACCAGGAGGTATGTAGTAAAGAGGTTCATTAGAAAAGAATGGCAGATTTCAGAATAAATATCATCACAGCTAAGTTTGGACATTTGCCGAAAAATTTGACGCACAAAAAAAAAAAAAAACCAATAAAAAAATTCATGTCATATTTTTTAATATATTGATTTAGTTATACGTTATTTATTGCTACCTATTTCCTCTTGAAACAGATGAATGACAATTGTACTGATGAGAAAGAGGACATAAGTTACGTTTGTTGGGCAAAGTTGCTTTCAAGGGTCAAAGTTACCTCAGTTGACGGAACCAGTTTGCCACCCAATCAAGATTATCCAATTAATATATTATATTAAATAATATATAATAATTATATTCAGCAAAAGGATCGGAAACTATATCTATATCTATCAACATATTCAGGTTGACCCATACCTTCGCTCCCTTAACAATCGTTGACAATTCTGTGAAGTAATCAAAAAGAAAATGGGCTGCTGACCTACTTAGTAGGAAAAGTGTTACCAACAGGGTGCTGCTCTACAACTCATTTTCATCTCGCCAATCACTTTCTAAATGTTTAGCATAATATTTTATAACAGATTTCAATGAATCGTGATGAAAATATGTGAATATTTGTAACCATGAAAGATCCCAAAAGTGCCATCAGAAAGAACGTCTGCCAAGTAACGTCTTTGAAGTTTGAGAGGGAGATCGAGACCAGAATCAGTTGGTTGAACTTCAAAAGGACCAAACCAACTTACAAATTTGACGTTATTTTTTGAAGTCCGTGCAAAATTAAATTTAAATTTACAAATGAATGGTACATATAGTAAAGGAAAATCGCATGGCTTAAGCGGAAGCTGTTGAAGGGATTCGGGAAAATTTATATTGGGCTATCTAAGTTTCAACCCCCACAATCACTGAAAAGTACGTGAAATGTTTTTGTAAACGCAAAAGGTGTCATGATGTAACATGTAAACAACAAAACATCAGTTTAAATTGACTTTTTTTAATACAGTCTGAAATTTTATTACCTCATAAAACAATACTATAAACATAACCTCCCTTTAATATGATTAATGCCTTCCACATTTCACAGCTATTATATTTTTACAAGTTATTTATATTAATTTTAATTTTTGAATAGAATTTAATGAAGTTGATAGTAGGAAAAGTCTGCACTATTCTCCGCATTTCCTTCAACTTTCAGTGTAATCGAACGAACCATTTCCAAATATAGGCGTGCTTCAGATTCAAAACGGAAGTCTTTTCTGAAAGTAGGTTTGTAAAACTTATAAACATGATATAAATATTGACTATAGACTGCATATCCTCACTATTTTTTATCCTTCGAATTAAATTAATGGAAAAATTTTAATCATACTATTATTAAAGAAAAAAAAATCATTGCAAAAAGCAAAGCATTACAGTAATTGGAAAATAATTGATGAAATATTTTTAATGATAGAAATTATGAACGTTTTTTAAAATTTACAATCTGTTATTTCTACATTGGGATTTTTTTATTGATCGGCTGTATTGATTATTACTGGTTAGGAATAAGAGTTAAATGTGAACCTTCTCTCCAGATATTACACACAATTACAATTAGTATTAAAATGTTTTGTTAACGTTTGAATTGTTTAAAAATCAGTCTTCATATATTTTTTAATTTCCAATAGAATGCTATAAGCTAGGTAAAATATAAATATTTTTATCTCCATATAATACAAATAATTACTACTTCGCAACGCGATACACAGGAAAAATAACTCTTGGATTTTCTACTACGCAATCCATGGGGAGTCTTCTTGAGTTCGGAATTCGATTTTTTTGGAAACCAAGGTTATGCAATAAGATGATCCAACCGTTCAAGAGCCAATGGTATTTTTTCTCATTGAAGGATCAAGTACCCAATTTATATAACCTACTATCCATTTACCTATTCAGGTCATCGATATATTCTAGCAGGTGTATGAAGGTTGATATCGGTGCCTGCAATGTAAACTTTCTAAAGCCTTGTTTTTATTTTCATCAAAATAAAAATTATTAAGTAGTCGAATGTTCAATGAGTTGATCAATTATCTGTTCCAACTAAAAGAAATTCTAGTGATAGTGGGAATTAGTTTCTTGAGAATGAAATTATAGAACACAAATATAATTTGGTACTTATAAATTAATTTATGTTTAACATTTGAATAATTGTTTGTTTCTAAATAAAGTCTCCATTCTATTTTGGCTCTCATTTAAAGCAGTACTATAAATGCTCCACTGGTCCAATGCCTTATTCGTCTACGTCAAGGATGGCCAGTTAACAAGGAGAATGAAAGTGTCTTCATTAAACGCAAAAAATTATTTTATTTATGGGCATTGGATTCGATGTATTTGCAGAGTCAGATTTAGGGAATAAAATATTTGTATCCTGCAATTCGTCGTGAACATTTTCGGAGTTTCGCACCTTCGGCCTGTGAAGTGCAATCTTGAGACCTACCATTCAAGTGTATTCAAACAACTTTCCATCATGTCTGTGACAGGATCTCAGAATCTGGCCATTCTCATTGCTAGAATTATATGCTTCTCACGTCGCCTTCTACTCACGTCGCCTAAAGCTTTGCTACTGGACCGTTCACAAAGAAATCAAGGTCAGCGGTCTCGAAGTTCTCTAAGAACCAAAATTACAGCAAAAACTCGAGAAAAAAGCATGCATTATGTACGAATTTGTGCGATTCGTTTCTTACAAAACCGTGCAATCGAATATTCAAGTTTATTTTCATTAAAAAGGATCTCATTCTAAATGGTAATTATGACAAAAATAAAACAAATGTGTTTTCCCGGCATCACTCGGGTATTTTTCATAAATCCCTCTTTTTCTTTTATGAAAAAACAAATATAATAGAAAGCAAGAAGAAGAATAGTTTTGTTTTGATTTATGTATTTTATGAGCAACAGAGCAGAAATAAAAGTAACAACAGATTCTTGTACGTCAGAGAGAATCATGTGTGTATTGAAATAAAGTGTCTAATAAGTTACATTTTATATTCTTAGAAATTTTTATTTTCAAATTAATAATTTTATTAAAATTTACAACTATATTGAATCAAAATAGAACAATTGGTATAATGGCATTGACATACTTGTAGAGAATCGACCAATCGGTTGTACTCGAAGTAACCGAGGTCATTTTCTTCAGAAACCTAGGAGGATTGTAAGGAATCGAAGAGGATGCAAGGGTATAAACCTGTGTATTTTGATGGGTTCGAAGTTTATTATAAAAGGATAGGTATCTGGATTGGGTTAAATTGGTAACATATTGAACATTTAGGTTACTATGGATCATTGTATTTGTGACGAAGTAAGGATTATTGAGGATTTAACGGAAGACTGATTGCAAGGATGGAATACGAGAGGAATTTGATGGTTTGGTGGAGCCCCAATGATTAAATTCATAAGTTTAAATACGCCCTTTACCTAAAAATATCCCCTTTATCCTTCAAGTTTAATCGGATATTTTGTATAGTTTCCGGAATACCTCTAATCCAAACTATTCGATAATCCGAACACCCTTTTTCAGCAATTAGTTCGGATTACTGAGTCTGCACTGTACTTCTTATTGACTGTGTGGTAGGTTACTCATCGGGAAGTACGGTCGCCAGTCGGCTCTTCATCGATTTATATCGATCGGTAACTCATAAACACGAAGACTGAAACAACCAAAACGCGGTCGTGATTCGAAATTACACTTAACTATATCAAAATAAAAGTTGTACTCTTCATTTTCGGATAAATGACAAGTAAAAAATCTGTTGCGTGGCATGCATCATCACACCATTTTCACTTACTGCTCTAACTTCAGTATAAATATAATTAAATATCAACCACAGAATAATTTAAATATAAACCTGTAGACCCCTCGTTTAATTAATAAAGGTTTTCTTTTTCTTTTTGCACGATTTTACCAACGCTTTTTGGGCAGATAAGAAGAGGACTTTTTTTTTTTTTAAATCGTAGTAGTTTAGAATTAATAAAAAGAAAAAAATATTTTGAAGGCCATAAAGATCAGCTTGTGATCAGATTGTGGCTCAAATAGCTGACTTTGGAATAGTTTGGATTATTTGTCTATTAGTTCTAACTAATAAAATAGTCAATGTTAGAATAAATACAATTGATCATTATAAATAAATGTCCATACATATATGTATACAGCCTCAAACTTACCTTTCGGAGATCTCCTCCATCATAAGGGTTTAGTTTAGGATAATTATTACACATTACTTTGATTTTTCTCAAATCTAAAATCCTAAGAAAACATCTAACCATAATAAATTAAAAAAAAATATATATATTAATTTTATTTTTAACTGCCCATTAAAAGTAAAACAAATGCTAACAAAAGAGTAATTTATTATGACTAAATATTTTTTATGGATTTTAGATCTAGAAAAAATTAAAAACAAAGAGTAATTAATAATGATTCAAGAATATAAACCTAATGATGAAGAACATCTCCGAAATGTCAAGTTTTATGTTTTAGTTAAGTTAGATGTTTTATTAACAAAAAGACATTATAATGGAAGTGTTTATGCATGTATAATATGTAAAAACAATAAACATTAGATGCATGTAAGATATTTAGACTAAAATAGTTTTCCAAAACTATCAAAAATTTATTAATAATTACACGACAGTTAATCTTTTCGTTAGACCGACCATTCAAAATATAAAGATATTAATATTATATCTGTGGCACATGTGAAAAGCGTGTTCAGTGCAATTATGTGAATTTTTATGAGTATCATCATAAAGCTTTTTTCTCTCTCTTTCTTTGTGCCTAATGGGATATGCTATGCGGATATTACAGATATAAACATTCCTGTGTGAATCATGGGTGGAAACTAGAAAATGTATCTTGCACCTGTGAAAATTTCAAACTTTCAATTGCGTTTTTCCATAAATATGTTTTTTGCACTTAACACACTATCCACAAGTACCACATATATGCTTAAATGTGAAAATAAAAATCATTGCAAATGCACTGATAATAAAAGAACGCAAAGGTTGCATTGAAGACTGACCTTGAACAATAGAAAGTTATCTGAATTCTACAGGTTACCAATGTTGCAATTGAAGATTGGTGATTGGAAAGATATAGCCGAGGTAATTGATTTTGAATAAGTTATTGCATTTTTACGGTTCGTATTGATATTAAAATATAGATTAGAAACGGAAAATTAGGTGTTTAAGTTCATTTCTATCGATTGCGAATCCTCAGGAATGCGTATAAACATGCGTTTAGGCCGCAAAAGATCCTGACTACACAGGAAAATCCAAAAATAGGGTAAAGTTTTCTCCCCGATCATTACCTCTAATATCCGAAATGTTCGAGAGAACTACTCAAAGATATCTGACCACAATGGGTACAGCTCTTACTCCCAGATTACAAGATGGAGGAATGGAATGAACATCAAAGACGGGACATGTAGGTACATCGCCTAAGATGGCTCTAAGGTTTACTTCAAGGGCAGGTGAACATCACTTCACGGGTACTCTGAAAGTCATCAACGGCTTTCTCCTCCCGGAACTTCTTTCCAGCGGATGGGGCTATTCAGTCTACAAACAATGGACTGAATCTTAGGCGGGCGACAACTTTTTTTTGTTTTCCTTTTGCGGCTCCATTTCTAGATGAAGAAAGGACTAGAGTAGGGTTTTTCTTAAAAGTAGATATTCCGTAAAGTTCTTTCCCGAGGAGCATACGGAAACAATAAAGAACATCGTAACTCCTCGAACATCGAAAAAGAACATCGAAACAGCCAATCGTAACTCCTTCCAAACCTATCAAACGATACGCTAGACTTATAGAATTATTAATACTCGATGGTCTAAGATAATCCAGTCCTAAATTATTAAAAATCTCCCTTAATATCTTAAGTAATCCTAAATTCACAAGTGCAATAGATAATCGGATATTAAATTTGAATTAAGCAGCCTTGAAAATCTCATTAACTGCTCAAATACATAAGAGACCTATATTACATATATTACATCAATTTAAAATGCGGTTGCGCGATCAAAAATCCGATTGTAAATTCAAAATTAGCACTAAAGTCCTGTCAGTGTTTGGACGAGGTTACTACCTACATGGTACTTTACTTTATATCGAGATAACAAGTTCATTCCTTATTGTAAAATAGATAATTTAAAGCTATTTTTGGTTAATCGATTTTAGCCTAACGTCTTCCTGTTGAACGAAATTTCAGTTTCTGTTCACCATTTTGCGAAACCTGGTCTGTTGGGAGGAGTAGTCCTCAAAACGCGAATTTACTTTGAAAACTAGGATTAGAAGCATCAGAATCAAAGTCTCTGAAGGATGAAAGTCTCTGGAATCATCTTACATTTACGATATGATATTTATAAACTTTGAAAATACACCAGGAAAACGAGGTACTTTAGACGTGTGGGAAGAAGTGAAAAAATGGGAACCAGATACATCTTTCCCACGGAACATAACAGTTCACTGCTTCTTTAGGATCATTACTTGGAAGAAACGTACCCTCAAAAGATGAAACCGTTAATATGGAAATCCACGTATATTCCATATAAGTATTGATATCAGGCCCATACTACCGCCAATGAAGTAGTTCGGATATAATTTTATGAAACAATAAAACTAACCAACAAGTAATTGAAGATAAAACAAAATATATGATAAGCCGAAAATTCCACACTAACAACAACAAGAGTATAAGGAAAACATTCCCGAGAGTAGAAAAATTCAAATACTTAGGCTCCTCAAAAAGATTAAAAAATAAGAAGGTAAAAATAAATAATAATATTTATTTTAATATTTGCCGACGTTTCAATGTGAAGTTCAGGCCTTCATCAGAGCCCCTTCAAAAGCTGACTGGAATAGAGATCACCCCAATCATCCTTCTCTTCATTATTCACGACAGTAAACCATTAACCCACAATTAATAACATTCAATGAATGAACAACGGTAGGAAATAGACCAGTGTCTAACTAAAGCAAATAGAGCTTCCTTCTTCCTTTTAAAGATATTGAAATCCTGAAAAATCTCAAGAAATCTCAAATTAAGAGTGTACAGTGCTACGACAAAACCAGTTATAATATATGGCTGTAAGACCCGGACACTAACCAGCAACCTAGAAAAAAGTACTGAATGATTTATGAGAAAAATCCTCAGCATGATAAGGGGAGCGATCTGGGATCAAAGTACTAACACATGGAGAGGAAAGACCAATAACGAAGTGCTTACAGAAACTGGTCAATCAGTATTCCATGATATGGAGGCACGGATGGAGGTTAAGATGGGCGGTTAATGTAGCTCGTAGCAATACATCTGGAAGCCTACACGTAACAATGAATGCCTGAATAGAAAGCAAAAAGACCACGTAGAAGGACAAAAAGCACATGGATAGATAGAATCAACAAAGTGCAATAGAGCTAAGTGCAGATAACTGGAAAGAAATAGCCCAAGACATGCAGAGATGGAGCAGGCTTGTTATAGCGATCTACATGGTCTGAAATGCCAACCGAAAAAAAAACTAATGTAGGTACACAATATTAAACACCACCGACTTTAATTAAAAAGGGTTAGCGATGAAAATTGTATCGGTGTAATTATATATATATTATATAAATCAATATATATATATATATATATATATATATATATATATATATATATATATATATATATATTATGATATATTTAAATTTTATAATACATTTTTTATAAAGTAATACTTTCTATCAATAGGTTATGTCTTATTTGTGACAGAAACAGTAAATTCCTTCCTGGGGACTCCTTTTTTCAAGAGACAAAGATCAGTAAAATCTTTCTAACTCAGTCGCTACCCTATTCGAATGTTGCATAACAATAACTATCAATAGGTTGTTGTTTTTTCTATAAAACTGACCGTAAAACGACTTGAAATATCGAAAATAACCTGTTACAGAATAAAATGTTTAGTCGTGTTGAATAAAAAAACCTAAACAGCTGAACGTTGCCATTCAGAGTCACTTAGGGGTTATGGTATCGTTGTTTATTCATTTAAGACTGTTTCTCTATACAGTGAAAATTCTTAGTTAAGATATTTCTGTAAAGCGGACACTTCTTTCAACGGACGTACTTCTACACGTACGGACGTACGTTCAACGGACGTACTTCTATTCCCCAGCCAACAGACACGTTGCATTTGATTCTCTGAATAATGGAAGGACTACATTCCCTTGTAAACATTTTTCAAGGATGCATTATATTGTGGAAAAATCATTTTAACATCTGTATTTTGGAGGTAAACAACAATTTGTCCATTTTTGTATTTATTCAGGGGAGTCAAAGTTCCATAACTCAGACCTATTAAAATTTATTTCTTAGTCACAGAATTATTTAATAAAAAAAATTTATTTGATAAATAAAATGGTGTACATTTACTTCCGGGATACAGATATTTATTTTCTTTTTTCTTCATGTCTCTAAAAGTTACCCGTCACAATTAAAAGTTACAATAAATGAATTTGCTAAGAATTATGATAACAAGTATTGAGGCAAGGGAACGAATAGTACCCAGCAGCATATTTTTCCGGTCTTTGATTCATGAAAGGTCTCTCAAACAGTTTCTTTTTAGCCACCTTCTAGCGAGCATATCGAGTATAGCATAGTCAGCCGCAGCCATATCGAAAATTACTCCATTGTTATATTCTTAAAGTTCTAAACAAACTAATTTTTTTTCTAATAGCTTTCATTCGTAGTTGGTTTATTATTTTCAGAGTAACAAACCTTTGTAATCGACCAAAAAAAAAATTATCTCGGTTTATTTTTTAAGATATATATATATATAATCCGATAATATATAAAAGCGAATCGTTTCGTGAACCACAACAAACATTATATATATATATATATATATATATATATATATATATTTAATGCTTTAAAAATAATTAATTTTAATAATTACACCGGTAAGATACGTACAAGTCAATAACAATATATAGTAGAGAAATCGGACGTGAGCTATCGTAACCACAATGAATGAACTTGGAAGTGCAAACCACAAATAGTTCGTCAAACCGCAATGAAAGTGATCTACTTTTTTTTATAAGAGAATGAATAATCAAGAGCGCTTCCCTAGTTACAAATAAATATGAAAATAACACGACTTATTTTGTGTTTTGAATACTTTTGTATGTCAGTTTTAAAAAATAGTCCGGAATTTGCAGTCGATGCAGTACCTGATTAACACGATGTTTCTATGGATGTAAATATCGATAAATAGATTTTCAATATATTTTTTAATAAATCGAACTAGTAATTCGATATTTCGAAAAAATACATCGATATCGGGCCTTTACATTATTAATCCTTATAATAAGACTTCAACTCCGTGAGTTTCAACTGCCGCTTACCTTCTTACATATTAACGTATCTACATCTGGTATATAGAAAATTTAATGTTCTTTCAAAATTATTATAATGAACTTCTTCAAGAGATGCATAGATTTTGAGTTATGGGAGAAATGGCAACGAAAACAGCCATGTTTGTGTAATAAGTAAACAGTTAACCGTAACTCCTCACCTGTTGGTCTTAAATTAAAAAAACTATTTTAAAAAGATGCAGAAGTTTTTTTTCATATATCTTGGAACGCCTTCGAAAATTTCGTTTTAAAACATAAAACCTTTTTTTATTAAAAAATAACACATTTCTAGCTACTTTCAGCAAATGTAAAAAAAAAAAAATCCAAACATTCCTCTTTTTTAGTACTACAAAAAATATATGATACATTATTTTCTATTTGTCAATAGTTTCAAAGTTATGAGGGGCGACAGAATTAGACTCAAGAAAATTTCGCTGTTTTGACCCCCAAAAAGATTTACAACTCGTTTATAATTTTTTTATCAGGTGGACTTCGATGAAATCCAAAACGAACATTCTTGTCAATTATAATCGTACTTGCACAATTCAATAATGATCATTTTTGACGGAGATATGAGAAAAAATATAACATAAGAAAGAAAGTTCTGTGTGGCCATCTTTGACCCTCCATTTTGGATAGAAGCGGAAATACGATTTGAGAGTACTTTTCATGGTTTGTTCTGCATTCGATGAGGAACTAATCTCCACATTTACAGCCAATTTTGAATATTCTTGATATCGCTCTGTTTTTTACTGGGCTAATATTATAAGAAGATTATGTCGATAGAAAAAGTGCATTTATTTTATTATTAAAAAATAAATAAATTTGTTTAAAGTAAACTAAAACCTATCTGCGTATAAATGTTTTGTAAACAGAGATCTTATAAACTTCGTCCTCGTTCAGGTGATATAAAATATCCAATCCATTAACCTAGATCTCACTAAAAGCTTTAATCTCATTAAGCATCCGAACCCACCTCGATTTCTAAAATGGAAAACGACAAAACATCACTAAAGTGAATCACAGTAAAAATGATACACCTGTATATTGATAGAAATGGTGGAATAAATAAATAGTTAAATTTACATTACATTTAAAACAATAATTTATTGTGATCAATAAATATCCTAGTAAAATAAATGTTATTTTCTTATGTTCTTATGTTATGTTACTTTACTTCGTGTGGGGACGTATGGCGGCTTCTGGTGAAGGAAATTGTCACTTTACACTGGATATGCATTGTGGTATAAACATTATATTGTGAATTATATTTACATAGACATTATTAGAAGAAATTAAAAAGACATTGAGGAAAATTCGGGCTAAAAACAAATTTTGATTTTGTCAGAATTACGACCCCAATCCCTCTGCTACGTTAGTTAAGTAATAGCTAATTTATAACTGCTCCAAAGTTATAAAAACAACACAGTCACCTTCTTAATGTGATAGAACATATGTGGGAAACATTGGAAGTAGAAATTAAAAAACAAGTTCTTAGCAAAGAAGACTTTAAAAAATATCGAAGAATGGAAACTTAGTCTGTAACCACCTAAACATTGGTCGATTCCATTACAAACAGACTGAAAGGAGTGGTTAAAAATAATGGCTTACCTACAAGGAGTTGAACTAAATTAATAATATTAAAAGTTAATAAGAAGTGAGATGAATCATTTTGAATGTGATATAAAATTATCCGGTTTTTTACGTTATTTTTTTTAAATAATCACCGTTAAACATTTTAATTTTATTGAGTTTATAAATATTTAAAATTAGACTATAAATAAGTCCGTTGAAGAGTTTAAGGTTGTAATTATTTACTGTAACCATTGAAGTATTTTTTCTATTTTTCTTAATGGTATATCAATTTCACTGTGAGCCACAGTATATATGTCAATTAATAAATTTAAATGTTATTATTTGACATATAGCTAATGTTAAATTGCAAAAGTTCTTATGTAACAATTTTCTTTGTCAATTGTATTTGTACAAAAGATTTTGCAATTACAAAATAATTTTGTAGTCTGCAACTGCAATAAATAGTCTCCTATTGTGGAAAATAGTATAGGGAAATAAATAATGAAATTATACCAATAAATCATAAAGTTATGCTCTTATGAAACAAAACAACACAATTTTCACATACGACCTTTTGCACTAACAGTAGCGATATAATGTATGATGCCAGCGAAAGTGTTTTTAAAAATATGTCATGACACCTTTCAATTTCTATCTATTTTATTTCAACACAAGGCCATGCAATAATTTAGTCGAAAGGTTTCTTCGGAGGCGAATAAAACATCTTTATGTTTTATTTTTAAAGATTTCTTTTATTTATTTGATCAAAATTTAACACAAAAATTTAGAGAATACCGATACCATTTATTATATTCTGTAATGGTACATATAATATAATCTGATACAACATTTTTGCAGGAAAAGTTATACCAATGATACATAAACAAAAAATGCTCTTTACTCAGTGAAGCGTTGTGGTACCGTTAAGTATTATTTTGATTCGACCTTCGATTAGGAATTCACCGTTGAGGAATCTTCACGGCCTTCAGGATGACGAAAATAATGAAGAAGGACAATGATTTAGTAACAGATTATCTAGCGGGTAGCAAGTTTAGAAAGTTCAAGAGACATTTTTAAAGATTTTATATGAGCATTTTGGTGCAGTTGTATTACATTGCTCCTTCAAAGAAAAATATTTAGGGCCACTGTTAAGTGGATCAGAAGCTCTGGAGTATTTGAACTGAACTAATTCTATAACTTTCGTAAATCTTGGAATAAGAACAGCTGAAAAACAGAATGATATAATATAATATGATATAGGTAACACTAGATCGAAAACCAGGGGTCATTTGGATCGACCGAAACGTAGATAGGATTTTTATTTCACCATTTTGAAGTTAAAACTTCTTTTGCAGTTTTTATGGAGAAGGAATTAGATTGAGCCGTCATATTCCCGATGTGTAACGCTTGTGTATGCAAAATGTAATTGCTAAATATTATTATTGAAGTGAAAACTTCTTTAGGCGCGTTTTACACTTTTTTGTGGAGTGAATTTCTGCTTATGTAATCGGTGGTTTCCGATCTACTTACAGATATAAATTTTCCAACCAAAAGGTCTTTACTCAAAATGTTAAAATTGGAGTTAATCATTCTGTCAACTGAAAGGCTCAATTAATTGTTTTAGGAATATCATGATCGATTTGATGACCACCGCTCTTGAGAGATGAATATGAGATCTTTACTACCATCATTACTACGAAGTAGTATTAGTTTTTATTTGTAAATATAAATATAAAATTTAAGCAGTTAGTAGAAAACTAATTATTCATTATTAAAACACTAGTAACCTGTTTTTAAATTAAACAACAAGAATTATCTATGGGTAAAATAACAGCTTATATTTTAGATATTTATCCTTTATAATTTGTTATACTTAATTTAGCTATAGTTTTTAACTGTTTAGTAACAAATAATTTTCACCCAAATCTGCTTAGAGTGTTCTGTTTCATACTAATCTTATATACTATAAAAAGGTTTTTTTTTTTTCGCAACGCCATAACTTCGTCAAGTCTTCATCAAATCCAATGATTGAGGCCTCATTTTAAAGATCTTCTTTACCTTCAGGTAGGAAAAATTCACATATCGCCGAAATTATGAAATAGAAACTTTATATGCGAATAACTCAAAAATTATGATAATTAGAAAGATTACTGAAATCCCGACATAACACACAAAAAAAAAAAGTTGTAAACATCGGAGAAATATCAACAAAGAAACAGTCCATTTGTTTTGGTATTCTTAATAATTTCTTGTTCTTTAAAGATACTGCATTTACTATTATACTACTCTTTTTTTACCTGGCTGATATATATACTTTATTATTTCTTAAAGGAATTTTTTTTACATTATATTTTTTAATAATTTAGAAAATCTCATAATCGAGGCTTTATTTTGAACGTTACCATAACAGTCAACGTTTAAAAATAGATCCTAGCAACGCAATTGGTACACATATTTTGGTCTATTATGTTAAATGGAATATTGTAATCGGCCAAAGAAAAAAACAATTATTCCTCCCTCACATAATACATAGGATCTACTTATTTCAATATTTTGCTTTTCCTTCATTAAACAAAATCATTCGTACTAGTACTAAATATTTAGAAATATTAATTATTTGTAAGATAGTTGTACATATTTGTTGAGAAGTTTATCATATAAACAAAAACAGATCAGTCTCCACAAGATATTTTCAACTTATTTTCAAGTTCCGCAACCCGAGAGTTCTAAAGGCTGTTGACGAAGGAGACGGAGTGTGTCGAGAAGTGGTCACGCTCTGAGTAGATTCTCCCTGGGCCTTGCACAAGGGGGTTCGGTACCCCACCTCCGCCATTGTATCCCACGCCTTCTATATCACAACTTTATCCCGATAATTAGAAAGTAAAATATCTTCAGTGAAATGCCACGCTCCAACGGTCAGAAGAAAGTTGCTCCCTTCATTTATTTAACATCGATTACCCGTACAGATTAATCCCAACCAAGGAATGTTCCCTGACTCTTGGTATTGGGCTTTGTGTGGGCAAAGTGTGTCCAATCGGTTACGTTTACGGGTAGTTGGGAATTGTGTATAGTCTCCTATACGTCTTGGTAGTTTGATTTTTGGATATAGATCGGATTTTCCAGGACTTGCTGCTCCATCTTCAACAACCTTAGGCAGAGAAAGTAATAGCGACCGCTTTGAAAAGGGAGCGAGTTTCCTTGGAAACAGGCATAGAAAACATGAAAAAAAATTTATACTGGTTGCTCCAACTCGTTGGCTCAACGCCACTCTCCATGTAGCTATAGATCAAAAGTATATTTGCTATTTATTTGTTTATTTAGAAATATAATAACCTGTCACGTGGACAATAATTATAGAGATATAGGAACACATTCACACCATATATACAGAAAATATATAATTAACAAAAGTAAAATAACAACTAAATAATAATCAAAAACTATGTACAATAAAAAATAAAATAACCTAAAGATAAGTAAATTAAAAACATAAAAACAGTTAAATCTATATACAATCAGGCAGAGAACACCAAGCCAGGCTTCTCCCTCCAACTATAGAAGGAAAAGCAGGACTCCAAGAGATCCCTGCGCAACTCTCTCAACCGCGTCACTGGTACTAAATAAGTTAAACCTCTCCTATAATTGAAATAAATTTTCTACACTTTTATATAACTCTTTCAGTATTTGTAATACCACTGTGACACAGGAGCAGATACAGAATTTAATTAATTTTTTTTTGGGGGGGGGAGAGGCGAATTTTTTTAATAAAAATAATTCCAGAGGCAAAAAAGAATAAAAAAACTACCTACATGAAATAATGTTAAGTAATCCTTGAAGAAAAAAAAATGCTTTTGAAGATAAAATTCTTATATTCTTTTTTTAATATTTAAAAAAGTTTAAGTTTTAAACCATCAGCTATATATTGATTACAATAAAAATATATATATTTTAATTGTTTAAGTATTTAATTTAAATTACTCACATTAACAAATATAAAATGAAAAAAAAATTCTATTTAGGAGAGACGGGGACTTCATCGAGAAAGTCCCCACCTCCGTATATCCATCACTATTTTTAGAATGAAAAGTTGCGCATCTAGCTAATCGGATGTCTTAAACAATGAAGTTCATTGATGTGTTATCGAAGGAGTTTTTTTTTTTCGAAGAGCCATAGCGTATTGATTTACTGTAATTGGCGAGCTAACACGACTAAGAAAAATATTTTTCTCCAAGTTTTATTTGAGGTAGGTTTTTTTTTTTGTTTTCATACAAACCTGACTATTATTTAGTAAAATTAGTCCTCTAAGATTAAGGCAGCAAAATTAACAAAAATCAAAGTTGTCAACCTACAAAAATCAAACCAATGATCATCGATGCAGATAACAGAGCTGCAAGTGTTAAGCGAGTTCAATTCCACGAGCTATTTCGAAATAGAATATATTTTACAAAAACTAAGCATAATTTTATAATCACAAAGGAAAAATAAACTGTATTTATGCAATTATTAATTATTTAATAAATTTATTCCTACTACCTAAATTTATGATATTGTTTATATAATAAAGAATACGGTAACGCGAAGCAGTTTATTTTTCAACAGGTAACCAATAAGTAAATTATTATTTAGAATATAATACATTTTTATTTATTTGTTAAAAAGAATAAAATTTGCCCAGCGACTTGTATCACTTTATATCAAAAGGCCAGTTAACATTCGTTTAGAGGTTAAGTGATTGGCCACTATAACTTAGCACTGATTGTGAGTCGATAACACACGTATATCTCTTAAGTACGAGTTATATGAACAACTTTCCAAATCAGCGATGCACTTAAGTATAGGGTGCAAGTTTTCATTCTTCTTTTTATAAACATAGGAGAGATGTTTTTTTTTAAATATATGAGAGAAGATTTATAAATTCACAGAAAGAATGCTACGTTAGTTATTTTAAACATCGACAAATAAAGATTATATAATAATAAATATTTTGGTGAGAACAGAACCGTTTCAATACAAGATTTAGCATGAAGAGGTTTGTTAAGAGTTATGTAGGCATAAGGAATTTCACGACTTAGTTCCAGATAAGGGTGTTCCGCTTAAGTACTCAGGACTTAATTATTTAACTTCAATAAGTCATTTCGCTAAAATAAGTTTTTTAGAAGTGTTTAATGTATTTTTAAATTGTTTATAATCTAGATTATAAGAACAGATATAAAATTTCCAAATTTCTAAATTTTCCTAAAGAAAGAGAGTTGAAAACTGATTAATTAGTGAAACGAAGCGATTAAGTTTACTTTCTAGAACGAGAGCTTTAATATTGAGATATTCCAATGATTTGCTCTTATTGAGAAGTATTGTCGCTGTTAAATTAAACAAAGTAACGTTGGAAGATGTTGAGTTATTAATATTTTATTTATTAGTGCAATGAGTATGAATATAAACACATGCTTAATCAAAGAAAAGGATGGTTAGAAAGGAAAATGCTCGTTATTTCTCTTTCGCAAAATTACACGGTTCAGGTTTACTGTTTAGAAACCGAAAGCTAGGTTCAGAAAACTATTATATTTTCTGCTTTTCGTTATTACCGAAACGTGACCGCTTACATCGAGGAAAGAACAACAACATTAGGTTTAGGAAAATAAAATATTATAATACACTATAAAGGACCAAAGAAGGATGATTATATTGACAGACGGTGAAACATCGCGCACATTGCGTCTGGTAGATAAATATAAATGTAGTGAAAGGGTTCTGGTAACTGAAATGCTGAAATTAATGGGTCAAGATTAATAATAAACGGTTGATTAAAAAGATGGTAGTAAAATATGAAATTATATTGGGTTGACAAATAAGTCCTTTCGATTTTTTAGGGTGAAATAAAACTCAATGTGTTATAGACGTAAAATTTATTTTAATACACAATATATTGACCATTATTCAATATGACTTTTTCCCATCTTTTCACTCACTGAATAATGCCATTTTCATAGAATGTCTGGAGTTTATTGTTAAAAAACTGATCCAAGTGGTTTTTGATGTCCTCTTACTTTTGGAATTTCTTTCCATCCATGGAGTTCTGGAGAGACCGGAATAAGGGACAGTCAGTACATGGAGCTAGGTGTGGTGAATAGGGAGGGTGGGGCAAAAGGTCCCACCCAAGGCTCAATAATTTATTTCGAGTGACCAATGAGGTGTGGGGCCTAGCGTTGTCTTGGTGGAACACAGCAACCTCCCGATTTATAAGTTCTGGGCGTTTATTTTTAATTAACAATGGCCTTAACATTGCTCATTTCAATTTCACGTGGGCCACCAGAACGAAGAGCATTATTGATGTCAAAATTTCCTGAAATTTAGCAAACCAATTTTGACGGGTGCGTTCGGTTAAGGCATCATCGCCATAAACACTGCAAAGTTTTCTATGAGCTTCTGTAGCAGGCTTACCTTTTTTAAAATAATACAACAAAATATGCCGATAATGAATGTTATTTTCTTCCATATTCACAGTGCAATAGCAAATACAATACTAAGCTAGTTTCGACAAGAGTTAACAGATACACTTGTTGACATATTAGAAACAGGATAAACAATCCACCTTAGAGATTAATTCATCAGATAAGAAGTGTGTCATAGTGACGTAAAAATAAACAGAAAAACCGAAAGGACTTTCTAGCCAACCCAATACTAATATACCATAAAGAAATAATTAGTTATTACGCTCTTCAGTAAAATAAATCAATTTCTACTTACGACAATAGCCATATATATTTAACTTATAATATTTTTTTACTTTATTTTAAGTTGCCTCTTTCCTTTTTCTAACAAATTATGATTAATTTGCAGCCCTTGGACAGTATGCAGGCATTTATTTAAGGTTTCCGGAGGAAACAGCTGTCTTAACATCCTCTAGTAAACAACCAACTGGTCAGAAACTGCCCATACTGGTTTCGTCTCAAGTCTTGCGACCTTAGTAGATTTTCACCACATTTTGTATATCATCAAATAAATTAGAAACTTTAAAACGAACTTTTTTTTTTAGAGAAAGGTCCTCATCTACAACTCTCAAATAATTAACAACTAATTAAAATAAATATTTATTTTATTTTATTTCAATCTTTTTTTTTAGACATTGAATTTTGAATTACAAAAAAAATTAAAATACTTTTGATAAAAACTAAAGTAATTAATCATAAGAAAACAATAAAATATTATAGCATAAATCAGCAACAAAATATTGAGAAAAATTACCATTTTTCGAATTCTTAATATATATATATATATATATATATTTTTTTTTTTTTTTTTTTTTTTCTTCCTGCTAATGATTTGTTGCTAAGAGTTCAATAAAATAAGATTTTTTTAAGAAAACATTTTGAAATATTTAATAACATTTTTATGAGAAGTGTAAGAAAAATAAAGTATCCTTTTATAAATCGAAAAAAAAAGGATTGGCGAAAAACATCATAAGGCCAACATGAAAGAATATTCGTTTATCCTCCGTTTCTCCCTCTAACTGTACCGGTTCTCAAGAAAAAAAGTCGTTTTACTTGACAGTAAATGTGATATTGTTCTTTGAGTTTTTCATCAACGCATAAAAATAAATATTTCTCTGTAGAATTATCAATATAAAATTTTAAATTATTAATACACATGAAATAAATCTTTCACCTCCTGATATGATATTAAATATTTCAACTTTTAATTAAATCCAATTAAAAAAAGAGTCCAATTTTAAATTATAAACAAAATTATTTAGTTTAAAATGTATTTTTAAACTTTATATGATATATGAAAACACTCAAAGAACAATATCACTTTCAGTGTCAAGTAAAACAACTTTTTTTCTTGAGGACCGGTACAGAGGAAGAAACGAAGGATAAACAAATATTATTTGATGTTGACCTTATGATGTTTTTCGCCAATCCTTTTTTTTTTCGATTTATAAAAGGATATTTTATTTTTCGTACACTTCTCATATAAATTTTATTAAATATTTACAATACAGCCCTCTACGACGATTTCGTAGGCGTTGGCCAACAGACCTGCTGATCTGATTTATATCCCGGACGTGATGGGAAGCTGTGAAGCTGCCAAAACATTTGCTCATTGCAAAGAAATTTGCAGATTTCAAATTTAATCTAATGTTCCACATTTTTGTTTGGTTAATAAAAAAAAACACTTTAATAAATGGATGTTAATAAAGTAAAGCTAAAACCATCGTGTTAGGCAGCCATATAAATCACGCTGTTGTGGTTTAAGGCCACACCCCCAGTTCCCACCACACTTCCGAGACGTACAATTATTTTAATTCTTTAGCCAAATATGAGCCTTTTATTATTATTTAAAAAGTTCAATTTCAATCTTATTTACGTTTTTTATCACTTGAATTCTACTGGAGTTCAAATTTACTCGATTTTTTTTCCCCATCCAAGTACCCAATAACGAAAAGTACATCTTCTTTTTTTTAAAAAAGCATGATAGGAAAACTATAGCCTTTAAAAAAAAAAAAAACGATTAGTCTGATAAATAATTAAAACAGATTCCTACGTCATCTTGTAGGATTATGATGATAGGATCATGGTGTTTTATAATGTAATTATTATTGATAGTGAATTATTATCATATCAGCTACTCGACTTTCATATAACAGATACATTACGATATCCTGTGATGGCCACCAAGAGAGGTTGAAAGGAACGCTGTCGAGTATCACTTGAGGAACGAGGACAGGTATGATCACTCTGACAGCTGAGGAGTCACGAATATGCTAGGTTGCCGAAGAGAGCTCAAGTGAAAGGCAACTGCAAATGAAGATTACAGGAAGCAAAAAGGGAAAGAGTTTAAGATTAGAAAGGGTAAAGTTCAACTATAAGGGTGGAGTTTTGGAATTTTATGAGAGATAACTATTATAAGAAAGCATCAGTGTTAATAATTTTCGCATTATTTATCTTCATGTTTATATCAATGCGAGCTAAATTCCACAGAAAAGCGCAAAAATGGAAGATTCTGAAAAAAAAAACATTAATTCTCTCAATACCGGTAAATATGTTGTTTGTCAATGTTTTGTCAATTCAGCCATCATAGGATAGAAAAGGAGATTCTTTTATTTCAGTGTGATGTCGACAGACACTTTTTCTAAAGGCTGTATAAGAAATAAAGCACATATATCTTATTTTCTGACCATGTTTTTCAGTTAAATTTTTATTGTAAATCCCTCCAAATTACCTTTACCCTTCGGCGTAAAACTATGATTTCCTGTCATACAGTATCATTTAATAATAGATTCCGCTCATCCCTGTTGAACAAATCCGATACCTGGGACTGCACCTGGACAAACGTCTAACTAGGAATCCTCATACCAGACTAAAAAGACAAGAAACCGCTCGACGTTTCCGACTACTCAGCATTTACTAGACAAACTCTCCAAGTTTAGGTAGTTACCTAATGACTAAAAAAGACTCATACTTAATGTCAAGAGAATTCTATAATAAGGCCTATTTGGATACGGAGTTGGGCTTTGGGACTGAGCCATCGAATTCCTCTCATATCCAATCCTTACAATCCAAAATCCTTCGTAAAATCCTCAATGCTTCTTACTTTGTCACAAATAAAATCATCCAGAACGATCTTAGTGTTCTATATGGTTCCAAATTGGTCCAATCCAGATACCTATCTTTTCATATAAACTTCAGAACCATCCTAATCCTCTCGTTTCTAACCTTGCTTCCTCTTCGATCTCTGATAACCCCCGAGGTGTCTAAAAAAGAAGATTGTGATCTCCTAATTTAGATACTTTATTAGAGTGCAACCGATGAGTAGATTCAAAACAATTCTTTTCATGATATTTTATTCCTCTGTAGACATTTACTAGACGTATATTCAATTTATACAGTTGTTAATTTCATAAAAGAGAGTCTCTATCCTGTTTAAATTTTTAAAGATTATCAACTACTATTACAGAGTTTAAATTATATAGAAAACGCCAATGACCCTTTAGGGTAGAGGCGAGAAAAAGAGAAAGAAAAAAAAATTCATAAAAATAATAATTTTAAAAAAAAATTGTTTTGCTTGCTTGTAATGTTTTAAGCAAGGTTTTTATTTTGAATATATGAGAGACCAAGATTGTACAGAAAATCTCAAAACCTCACTTTATAATAAAATTGTACTTAGAGACTTTTGCAGTCTGGCTGTCGACATACTGATATTGAAGCATATTTTTTTAGGTTACTGAGAAGTGATACTTTTTTTTTTTTAAGTTGACTCATGTCCATTTTGGACAAATTATTAGCTAATTTAATCACTTAAAGAATAAGTCACACTTGTAAATTGCAATATGTATTATTTAAAAAATGCAATTTCTTTTTAAAATAACTAATGCTAAACAAAAAATATAGTCTGGTTACTAACTGTTTTCAGATGGGTAGTATTGATTTTGCTGAAGACTTAAACTAGACATTGTGGCTCCACATTAGTTTCGATCCAAGAATAATGCCACCGCCAAGCATCGCACTATACACCGATGATGGTTAAATAATCATTCGTACTTCATATCAAGCACAGGATGTAAGAAAAATATTATTCTTATTTTTATTTATTTTTTAAGCCGATAAATTAAACATATTTTATACCATTACATCCACAATTGAACGAGAAAATTTAATGACTCCAAAAAAAATATTTTCTCACTCGTCCTTGCCTCTCAGCAACACGAGTTTTGAAACCATTAACATATTAGACATACTAGTTATTCCTACATATTAATGTCGCTAATCAATTCGATCCTCCTCAATTCTTCTCCTCTGCTCCAAGATAGTCTCTGTTTTGTTTTGAGTCTTATCCTTACAGTGGTCTTATATTTGTAAACTATTTGATGTAGAGGTAGTTGTTCTTCGTCACCAGCTGAGGGAAATTATTATCTATGATGTTATAGATGTCGGTTTTCCTTCTTACTACTTTCTATCTCGAAGGAGGCGCAGTTTATAAAGGATTTGCTCAGAAGACTTCGAGCCGTCGCAGCAAAGACAGAAAGGACGAATCCTTATGTGAGGTACTGTAAGATCTAGTAATCCGCGATAAGCTAGTTTACTTGATTGGACGGTAGGGAAATACTTCCTTTCTTAAGGTAGCCCTTTTCGGACCTACCACCAGTTTCACTCTTTTCTCGAATTCTCAGATTTTCTAGTATTCTCGTTTAAACTTAAGCTTGAAATGAACGAAGGAAGTTATGAAGTACCGCTCATGCTCAAACTTGTATCGCCACATAGGATACGTCCTTTAAGCCATAATAAGTCCAAAAAACTCGTAAGTCCTTTAATACAAACAACCCGGACAGCTGATATCGGTAAATCTCTTTTTAAAATATTACGTTTTATAGCCTCTCCTTTTGTAAAATCTAGTGAAATAGCCATGCATATTTTTCAACAACTACATCCAGTAATAAAAATTTTATTTGATTTCCTATAAGGTAAACAAAAACCCAATAAGTAAAACAAAAAAAGTCTTCCAAGTAAATCAGAATAGAATTCTTACCATTAGTGTTGGGTACATAAGAAAAAAAGATTTATGTGATTTATAATCGATTAACTAAATGGAGTAACCCAATAAAACACGTCTGATAAATTATATAAACTATAAAAACGTATATAACCACGAATTGTTGTAAGTCAACTACCTACCACCAGAGACGGGCAAATGCTACTTTGAGTAATGAGAACCAAGTATTTTACTTTGAGTACCAACGAATTTAATTACTACTTCAGTTGATGCCAAACGATTAACTGAAGTAGTAATTAAATTCCCAATAGTGATTCAATTTGTGTAAAATACTTGGTACTCTGTACCCAGAATAGCATTTGCCCATTTCTGCCTAACACGTTTTACAGCTATTAGATTTGTAACAACTACATCCATTTGAATTGTTATTTAAAATGAATTCAAATGAGTGGTATAAATAGATAAAATTAACGAATTTAGGATTTTTTTATCACCAAAGAAATCACATCAAAACAATTTTAATGTTATCATCCTACTCAGAGGTACATTAACAATTTCATGGTCAATTGAGATGAATTATTTTTCAACAATTATTGATATTCTGTAAAACAAGATGTAAGAAGTTTTCCTTCAATTTTCCGCGCAGTGGCACCCCAATGACGAAACGGTTAATCCTTTTTGTGCGGGGAGAGAAAGTCAAAGACTTATGAAACTTTTTTCTTTCCACATTAATATTTTCGGATAGTAGGAAAATAATAACTGAAACGTCTGAGTTATTTCTACGGCCTTCATCAATACATCCGGGAGATTTAACTTGAGTTGAAGAGCCCAAGAGATATGGAATATGGTCTCTATACGTAATATACGACAAATATCAATAGACTAGTACACCATAGTGAGGATAACTATCAAATCAGATAGCCATTCTTCTGCCTAATGCCTTCAACGTATAAGCAGCATCAACGAAGCATGTGCGTTCGTTTCACAGTTGGGATAATTTTATTCGAATAGTAAATAAATAATAATGAATGAAAATTTATTTTTATTTAAATTACTAAAAGTATCCTACCCCAGAAAAAAGCGTCACAATAACATCATAATATGGACCCTAATATCGATTAAATTCGAAAAGTTACTTGGTGCGCGATTGCGCAATCTTAAATCCGACAGTATTTCAATGAGAAGTGCCTCTGACAACATAATAGTAGGCTATTATATTGAAGGAATCCGAAGATTTTGGCAAAACCTATTATAAAATAGATCGATATTGAGCAGTTTTTAGCTTTAAAAATAAGAGTCTTTTTAGTTATGGTTTCACAGGAAAGAGTGTTTCAAATATTTTACATTATGAATTGTGATTCGTCACTTCTTATGAATTTAAACTTATGAAATTCTCTTTCGTTTGACAACTCACTTATCAAAATCTATCGGTAATCGTGAAGCGCTAAAACCTGAGAGTCGGTAAATGTATCAATACTACTATAAAATATATAGTGTAAGTTATGCAGTTACGATGACTAGAGTTCAGAAATAAAATTACTTTAGTTTGGAACTCTTTTCCAATTAGCTACTAAATTATTCTAAATAGATATGAACTCCGCTCTAGATCTAGTTTCTTTCAGAAAAAACAAAACAAATGGAATTCGACGCAATTATTATACCTCGCAGCCGATTCCTAGATTTTTTTAAACACTGCATTCATTACATTCCTGGAATTTCTCTCATTTCTCATGCCGCCCGAACATTCTCTTTCAGCGTGTTTCCCGAATATCCTGAGTGATGGCTTGGGAAACACCGGTCGTGCTGGCAGTACATCGGGACCCCCATAATTTAGCACACTGCTTAACGTCTGCTGTACCAGATGTTAGACTCTCATAACTGCTGATCCAAATCATGTCTCACTTAAAATTTTTTATAATGTATTCATTAAGTTACAATATAAAATATAACGCTACTGGTTAGTGAAAAAGATCACATGTAACAATTATTTGTGGATTTATGCTAAAGGGAACATTTTGTAGTCTACTACTGCAATACGTTTTCTGCTACAATGGAAAATAGCAGATGGAAATAAAATACAAAATTATAACAATAAATCATAAAGAAATAAGATATTATATTCAACAAATTTACTTCATATTTTACCCCATTAAGTCCTCTCTTTAATCAATTCTCAAATATTTAAGCATCTACATTATAGTATAGAGATAGATTAGACATTAACGATATTCTGTTTGAATATATGCATACATTTCTGAATAATTTATAAGTTATGCCGAGTGTTTAAAGGAAAATCAAAATTTGAGTTTCAACTTAGTGGCCCCCTTTCTTAAAATATCCGTCAGTTACTGGTATCCTCTCTTGATTTCCCCCACTTCAATCACGGTTATTTGGTGTACGGAAGGATATCAGCTGGACTAAAGATGAGATTGAAGAGACTTATGAACTCCCGAAGATTCATCTTCGGGTTTTCCAGGATCCCTCATATTGTTATATCTGTTTCTCTGCCAGATCCTTAGAACCGAAAAATCCTCCAACATCCTAGAGCTACTCACTCTAGGTTTCACTATTCACTCTGTTAACCACAAGATTTCAATCTATTGGTTGATAAATTCCATCTTATAAAACGAGTTTCTTGAGCAAACCATTCGTCATTCGTGCTACCTTCTGAAATACCTTGCCCACCTCTATTCTTCAATCCTCCTCTTCACATTCCTTTAAACCCAATTTATTCCTTGTCCTACTTCAAGTTAATAATTCACCTCACTGATGTAAGCAATATAAATTTCTGTTATAGCAATTTCTATTTCTATTAAAGCAATAAAAATTACCATAACATATATTTCTTAAGTAAACATTGAGACAGGCAGAATGCTTAACAGCAAAATCTGTAATTATTTTAACTTATAATTGTAAAAAATCCAAGCATATGTCTCCAAAATGCTGGTAAAAAAAAAAAAATCGTCAATGTTTCCGCAATTCAGTCATCAGGACAGACATGAAAAAAAAGCCGAAGGTCATACAATACAACCGCATAGTCACTCATATTGATGGATTTCTTACTCGTCAACACTAAGTATAATTATTCTTGGGACTTGGTCCCAGAATAACATTATTTTTTTATTTCATGAATTCGTTCCCTGCCTGCCAAATACGCTTCCAAAAATGTATAACTTTAAATCATAATTTAAACGAAGATAACAATTACTGCAGATGTTCATCTTGCCTATTCAACACAGGTGAATCTACAGGGAGGAGGGCTTTTGACTAAAACTCCTCCTCCCTCCTCCCCAAAAAAAAAATAATGGAAAAACAATTTCTAGACAATTTCTATTCTAGACAATTTCATTGGTCTATATTTGATACTGCTATTTGCTAAATATTTAAACAATAGCAATCATACTTAAACAATAGCTACTAAATGCAACCATGTCTCATCTAAATAACATCAAAACATTATCCCTAAAAGTATTATCGCCAGTGTAGTTTATTATTTAATATGACTTCAAGAACCACTTAAACAGTATTTTATACAGGAAGTTAGTTTCTTTCCTTTCCTTTCCAAGTAATTATTGTTCTATATTTTTTAAAAAAAGCTTTCGGGCCGAAGCCCCTTTCCAATAATTAAATCATGGATTCGCCACTGCTAAGAAATTCTTATACCGGGTAATGAAGTCGATATAAAGTATTTAACAAACGGGTTTCTACTTCGACCTTTCTCATGTTTATATTAACTCCACGAGGATAAATTCAAGCAAAATTCAGAAACCAAACAATTTAAAAAATATCAATTTCATACTGCTACGCTAACTTAAAAGAACTTTCAAATTTGTGCAGGGAGATGGCTTTTGGTTCTCTTACACATAACTTAGATATTGACTATTATTACCATATTTCTGTTTGTTTCTTGATACATTGTGCATCAACATGCAGTTTCATTGGATTTCTTCATTTAAGTATAATTTTTACTTCAGACTTCTGTCTCTTACGAAAATCCAGAAGTTTCAAGCGGTCATTCCAATGAGTTGCTGGCTATGATGCATTTCGTTTTGTTTTTTAAACCATTCTTCGTTATATTATTTATATGATTACCGAACGTTGTTCAGTTGTAATAGTATTAAAACTATAAATTAATAATAATGTATCAAGAAGAATATAGAATACAAGAGATATCTAAATCAGGGGAGAATGTCTTGCCTATCCACGACCTACATCATAGCTGACTCAACATAACAAGAATGTGACCCATGCCAAAGACCTTTATGTTATTGTGGCCTGGTCAGCACTTTCAAAAAAATAATTCAACACAAATCATATAGATACAGAGTGAATATTGCATTCATATAAAATTCTTTCCAATCTTCCAATTCTGTGCACCGGAGGTCTAATTATTTAGTAAGTAAGAAACAAATTTATAGATAGCTCAAAGTTATGGAAGCTTGGCTACCTGAAGAAATAAAAAATGTGACATGGTGTCTTTTACCTTCAGAGTACAGATTTAGTAACTAAAAAAACAAATTTTAATAGCTTGAAGTTATGAAACATTGGCTTCCTTGAACAAATGTAAAAATGGACATTGAGTTCTTTACCTCCGAGGTAAAAGAATTATTATAGTAGAATTAAATTTCCTGAAGTAAAAACATAGCATCTAATATTCTTTAGATTTAAATCACAAGGGGAGAACAGAGGCTTCACCTGTGTAGACATTTTACACGGTTAGGTGTTTCGAACAAAGTTAGGGTTGTAGTTAACTAATTTTTCCGCTAGGGGTGCCAGAAAAATATCGTACTCTGGAAGTTAATTTTCAATATTGTTTCTTATTTGTGTTAAAAAAATTGAAGAATGAATTTTCATTTCCGTTTATTCAACTCACTAATAAGAGATGCCTTGTAAATAAAGGAAAACATTTAAAGTAAACATCAAGAGTAACAGAAAAGTTAAAACAAGCACTACAATGTCATATAGAGGTGCTCAATTCTGACATTTTTTTATAAAAAGAATATAACGAAAAATAAGATTCACTGATCATAATGCAATAAATAATAAAATTAGGATATAAGAATATAGACAATGAATGAATTCCTATGTTCTGTTAAAATATAAGTTTACTACTATATACTTATACTACGTTAGTCAATTAGGAATGTTAGGAAAAATATAGATATATTGATAAGTCTATATCAAATCAATGATTTTGTCTGATATTGTTTATATCGATATAACAACATTGAAATTCAACAATCGAAAATATATTGGAGGAGAATAAACGTACTGCAAAGAACTGTGGTTCAACAATCAAAGAACGAAAACAAAGTTCTTAAATAAAATGAACTAATGGTGTATTCATGTAGCTGTCCGTATGATCAAGTCAACTTGGCGTCCTCCATTTTCTTGTTTGTGTTTGCAAACTCATACTTTTCTTTCATGATGTCGGAAGTTAGCAAGTATTTTACAAAAAAAGTAACTAGAATATGATACAATAAAATATCAAAGTGTGTTGCGTAATTTATGCGGAAAAAAAACGCATAAAAGTGGCAATAATTTTTTAAAATAAGAAATAGAGTGATATTGTTTGGTGATAATTAAAATATCTGTGCCAAGGAGGTAATGGACGCCATGTCTATTTTTTTATTAAGCAATTTAGTAACTAAGAATAAATTTTAGTAGCTCAAAATTATGGAAAACTGACTCCGCGAACAAATACAAAAATGAAGAGAAGAATGGTTGGGGTGATCATTCAGAAATAAGAAGACAAAAATAAATAATAATATTTATTTTGACATTTACCGACGTTTCGACCTGTAGTTCAGGCCTTCATCAGGGCTTCGTCCGTAGGTGACAGGAACAAAGTGGAATTCCTTCATCCTCAGAACTTTATTCCTGTCCTTATTTCTGACTGATCACCCCAACCATTTTTCTCTTCATTATTCACGACAGTCAAATATAAAAATGGATATGTGTTTACGGAGTACAAATATTAATATTTATTAATTGTTGTTATTAAAGTTATTACTTCAATGGTATCTCCCCTCCCTTGCTTTTGTTTCAAAGATTAATAAAAGTTGAGGCGACTGTATTTTTATGTCTATAAAAACTCAAATAAAATACTGTATGTGAATAAGATAATGTAGTGATATTTCCACAACAGGGCAACGAAAAATACCCAACAGCCTCACAGTCGAAGGAAAAACTCCAGAAAAATTAACTTCGAAGAGGAAATGAGTGATGGTGGTAGGGACGCCACAATTGTGGGAAAGCCGTCAACCGTAAGGAAGAAAAGTAGCTTGGAAACGGGGGCATGTAAATGATGAATCGAAAATGAAACCGAAGTATGAGAAAGCTTTATTTAGTTAAAAGTAAATAATAAGTAATATAAAATAATAAGTATAAATAAGTAATAATAAACAGATTATGATTTAAAACCACTTTTAATATTTTGAAAATTTGAAGTTTAAAAAAATTGTTCGCCCATAGATCAAATACAGACAGTAGCATGTGGAGCAATGGATTTTCACAAATTCCTTCAAAAGGCTCAACATAAACAAAGTGTTTTAAAATGTTTAATAGAAATAACCACGTTTTGTGGATATTTTCAATTTTCTTGGTTGTTGGCCATCGCTATGGCGATGATGAAGTCCTTATCCAGGCTTCTATATTTCACTCTTAATAATTGAAGGGACTAAGGACTAAAGATGCTTACAGCAGCAACTCAATAGGTTGCAGCGAATACAATACTGATTTAATATAAAATAGATAGCTGAATTATGCATTAATAGCTCTAATATTTTTATTGATTCAAATATACGTGACACGACAAATATACAACGGCATAGAAACTAACTGTTCAATTTCGGATATAATACATGGATTTGGAGCAGATATGGTCATCATTCTCTAATATATTTCTCTATTAAATTGCACACTTATAACTACAAGATAAAACCGGTTAATTGAATAACAACTCTAAAAAGTACATTAATAAATTAAATCACAAGGAAGTGTTCATTGTTCTCATCTAAGGAAAACCTGGGAACTGGTTTAATCGGAACAATTAAAACTAATGTGAGAATTACTTCAGTTTCAATGAGAAAAAAACTAACTGTTTTAGTTACTGTTACGTTGTGTCCGATTTCGAGTCTTGCGTAGACTTACATAAACATTTTATTAATACCATTAAAGAACATACATTTGTTTAAGGATAAACGAATCTGAAATATAAATATATATAATGAAAAAAAAAAACACCTAGATTTTTAAAGTTAACAATAAAGGTTTAGTGTCTTTGTGAAGGGATTATGGTCAACGATTAAAGTAAACACAAATAAAAATTTTCAATTTCTTGTCTAGCTACGTTTAGTTCTAAGTTTTGGGACTTCAACAGGATACCGTTAAATTAAAATCTTTAACATTTGAACGTCGTAATAACCAAATAAATAAAGTAAACCAGAGTTAAAAACTAACTCGTACCTGCATATTTCCACAAAAATGAGTAATTGTTCATTAACATACGGTACTAATAAATAGATCATGTTCCTATATTTTGGAGGTCCTATCAAAAAGTAAGTAGAAACCAAACCCGCACTAGCAAGGACCAAAAGAATTATGCTTTTCGTATAGTTCTTTACAGTAGATGGAAATAACACCGACATTAGACAACACGATGGTTAAGATACAAAAGGAATAAGAATTATATTAATGCGAATGAGACTATGTATGTATTTAATACCCAGAAATCCAATGCTACTCTGTCATTTCTCACCACTGAACTGAAGTACACCTCATTGTTGTCCCCGATAAAGGAAAGTCAGCGTGATTCTCCATGAACTCAGACGTAGATGTGCAAACAACAGAGTGAAAAATTACGAACTACATGCTTAAAAAAGACAGATGAATTTTTCAAAACAAAAAAAATTCAAAACTATGTTTTTTTAATTGCTTACTATAGCTACTAGATAAGGAAAGTATTGCATTCGGATGAAATAGTCAACGGATCTTTATGATTCACAGCCCGCTATGTCCGAAAAATACATTTTTAGCCATTAGTCTGTCAGTCCACCTGTTCTAAAATTATCTCGAGAACGAGAAGACCGATTTTGTTGTTTCTTTTTTTGTTTTGTAAGTTTTTGCTTACCGATGCCTGAGGAACAAATTGGTCGCTCCCTGCGCAATAGCAGTTGCGAAATAAGAGAAAAACATAGACTGGAACGCACAACATAGACATTTTTCCACATACTGTAGGGCATAAACGGATATCAGAGCTCATCTTTTGAAAGTTTATTAAATTTCTGACAAAACTAAAAAAATAATTTATATCGGACCAGTATCAGAAAAGTTACAGTGTACTGAATTTTATAAGCTGTTTTAACTATAGTACACGTACCCGTTATCAAAGAAATTCTATTCTTATTATTTCTCTGATATAATATTATTTTAATTACAACTAATTAATTACAATTTGTTATTAATAATTAATTCCAACTGATTTAATATAATTTTAATGGACATATTGAAGGTTATATAAATTTGTATTGTAGATTTCTTGCCATCTCTCTATACCTTGAGGTATTTTTTTTAGGTATATCTAGATACAGCTCTATTGTATCCTTGTTAATTTGGTCTATTCATATGGTTTTTGGTCTTTATACTAATGATGAGGATTCCTAATGGATTGCTACGAGCTACATGCTGCCCACCATAACTTCCCTGGGTTCATACGATGAGATATTGATTGACCAGTTTCTGTAAACAGTTCTTTATTGGTTCTTTTCCTCCATGCGTATATTGCTGATGCCAGTTATGGTGCGTTGAATTTTTCTCTCAAATTTTTCAATAATTCTTACCGGGATGCTGGTTAGTGTCAGATTAGACGAATATCATACCTAGCTTTATCATAGCATTATACACCCTTAATTTGAGATGCCTTGATATTTAATTATACATAATTTTTATAGTCTTTATAGGCTGACTTACATAACCTGCTTAGTCTTGTAGTGCATCAAAGGTACGACAAAAAAAAATCACAATGATTATAAAATTGTTCCTTTTAAGTTTACAATTAAATGGAATCCGAAAAAGAGTGAAATCTTTAAATAAGAGCAGACGCTGTGAAAGGTAAATAAAAAATTTATTACAGTCTTGACCGATCTAAAGACCGATAATTACCATTAACGATAGCCGGGGCTTATTATAGCAACAATTTACAATCTTGACAGTAGTTAGGCAGTGTAATTGGAAAGCAGCTAGATGGCCAAAACAACTTTTTTATCTTTCACTCTCCTAATTAACGTCTGAGAGTGAAAACTACAGCTCTATGAGTCAGTGGTTGCGGCCTCTTGAGTTGCGTGCATGCTTGTGTACGTGCATCTACTTGAGTACTTTGATACAGGAATATGCTCCTCGTTATTACATAATATAAAAAACACCTCTCAACACTTAATAAATCAATAAATATATTATCGATAAGAATGATCAGTATGATGTGTCATTTAGCAACTCAACACGATTGAACAGCCTTACAATTTTATTCTACTTCTATCAGGATATTATTTTATTGGACCGAATTTGAATCAGTAAAAAGGAAAAAAAATACACCTCTAAACATAATTGAAATAAGGAAAACCATTTTTTTTTTTTTAATTTAGATAAAATGCATAAATCTACACCAGAATCCGGTATCTTAGTTTTCTCTTAGACAGAGGACTAACGTGAAATTAACATACTATTCTTAAAAGACAGAAACTTGACAGAAGATATGGCCAGCTTTATAGACTACTGAATAGAAAATCCTAAACTTTCTATTTCAAACAAGACATTCTACAAGGATTCTACTGATCTACAAGACAATACTGAAATCCATCCGAACCTACGGAAAAGAGCTGTTTAAGACAGCTGAATTTTTTAACATCAAACGCATTAAATTCTTCCAGTCTTAAGTCATCCGAACGATAGTCGATGCTCCCTTCTATGTTACCAATAAAACCCTGCATAGTGACCTTAATATTCTATTTATTCTTGATCTTATCCCAGGCAAATTTTCCAAATTTCAGCAGAACCTTACTCATCACCCAAATCTATTAGCACAATCCCTATCAAGCAACACCCATCCCTACAATCCCTCTCGTAGGTTAAAGCGGCAGTGGCCCCGAGAACTTTTGTAAATATGTATATGTTGGAGTTCTGGCAATGGCCAGATTCTCCACTCAAGTCATTAGTACCTGTGACTGGAGCGCCCTTATTCAGCCTCCGCTGGTTATAAATACTAGTTAAGTGGTTAAAGGAGAAGCGCAGTGATCTTCTGAGCCCCGCCTTCCCCACCACACGTTGGGAGACAATATTGGTTCCAAGATTCCCAGGTTGATTGCAAATAGTGAAAACCGGCATGTTTGTGTCTAAGATATTTATTTTACTTTAAGTACATTTTAATTTAGTTTTTACTTATTTATTTATGTTTTTTTCTTTTCTCTCTCCTAATAATATTTTATTTTATTCTTATTTCTATGTATTATTTTGTTATTATTTCATTTATTTATGTTTCTGTATAGACTGTGCTCTCTGAACTCTATTACAAATGTCTTTAACTAAAGCAGATTGTAATATTTCTTAATAAAAAAGTATAAATTTGAAATCAAAATTAAATATTTAAATTATGCTAAGTAAGGAGACAAAGGTATAAGATCATTTTTAACACTGTTAAAAGTAATTAGAGAGGATATCCCGCAGATAGAGGCGAATATTTAAAGAGCTATAAAAAAGTTTATATAAACACTCGTCGATTATCCGCATAAAACTAAGAAATTTAAGTTTTATGTTTTTTAAATTGTCACGTTTTTGATAATTGAGAAGCGATACTTAAAAAAAAATAGCGACAGCTAAACTTAAAAAAATTATTAATAAAATTAGGTGTTCTGTAATTTACAA
The DNA here is from genome assembly GCA_928085145.1 of Nezara viridula. Lineage (NCBI taxonomy): Eukaryota > Metazoa > Arthropoda > Insecta > Hemiptera > Pentatomidae > Nezara > Nezara viridula. Next base: position 29,163,633 of record OV725083.1, on the reverse strand, counting down.
AAATCAAGCTTCAATGACATCATACCTATTTTATTAATGTGATGTTCATTCTACTCCTGATGTAATCCTAATAAATACTTTTATTTAGTTCTGAATTCACGGAAATATCGTATAATTGAAATATATATATATATATATATTTCTATGAGAAGTACCAATTTAACTGATAAATACGAATTCCACAGATTTAATTATTGTTATTTTAAAACACGATAAAATCGAAGTAGGTGTACACAAAAATGTGCCAGAATTATGTGTTAAAAATATACTTTTCTGGTTTATTTTTTTATCCTCACTTATTTTTCCTTACTTTAACTACGGCTGTGTGGAGTGCGCAGGCATCCCGATGGTACTCGAGGATGGATTGAAGCGACTTATGAACTCCTTCTTAAGATTTATCTTAGGTACTTCGCGGGGGTCTCATGTAAAGTGGATCTTCCCTTCTTCCCGCCGACAATATTTCCTTGGATCTTATCAATTCCAAACGATCAACAACCGGCACCCTTTCTACCTCTAGTCTCCTACAGTTCAAACCCGTGGTCCATTCCTTGAAAAGAAGATCCGGTGTTTCCGACCTTTATACTCCTTTTCTCATAGAACTACGTAGTGTTGCCCAAATGCGAGACCGATACGAGACTTGCAGTTACTTATTAGCTTATTACTATAGAGATATTACTGTAATTTTTTAAATAGGAGAAACCTAACTAAGCCCGAATGAAAAATTAGAGGAGTTACATGCAAAAGTATATTGATTATACCAATTATTAACATATAGTAACTAAGGTTGTCAAGTATTAGTAACTATTTCGCCTTAATTTTTATTTAAATAATCGATTTTTTTTTACCAGTCCTGTTCTTGGTCTTGCATGTTAGACGGACTTGGTCTTTGCAAGACCAATACCGATTTTGGCCAACACTAGAACTACGACATTCCAATATTCCATTATTGCCCGATCCACTGCCTACTGGAATTCCTTGCCATCTGAAATCCGCCATGCCTCTTCCTTGTCCTCATTCAAATACCATCTCTACCATTTCCTTCTCACATCCCAAAATGACGCAGTACAATCATGAAATAAATTTTATGAATCAAATTAGGTTGAGATGAATGGTTGTTGAAATTGCTTGAGTTTTAATTTTAAGAATCAACTCATAGTGCTTATAAGATTTTGTTTTTTATTTCCCCTGATTTATGTTTTTCTTTTAATTGGAATAATGCTTTCTTTTTCAAAGTGGTTTTAATTTTAATTTTTTATATATTTTCACTGAAGATATTGTGTATATACTTTAATTTTTATTAATGTAGTTTTTGGCCAGATATGGTGTTTGTTTTTTGTTCAAAATTGAAATCCCAGAATAAACTTTAGTTTCTATTCTATTCTATAAAACATAAAATTAAACAAAACTCCAGTTCTATTAATTTTGATTTATTCAGTTATAGCTCCATAACGGATAACGATATTTTGTAATGTATAAGATTTAGACATTTTGTCTAAAATATAAAATATGCGTTATTTGTTTAAATATTGTTTAAAAGTATCACCGGAATAGGTTCGAAGACAACGGAAGTACTCTGTTGGAATGAGGAAAGTCCTGAATATGAAAACTAAACGGTAATACTTTATTGACCATTCACCTCAAATCGTCCGAGAAGTAATCAAAACAAATAATTATAACTGTAATTGCAATTAAATAATTATAAGGAGAATCTTTTTATTGAGATTAATCTCTTTAGAATGTGCCACATCATGAGAATCAAGTACATGAGAACAAGTTTGATAACTGTGATTCACAGTATAGATAACGAAGTGAAAATTCTCACAGTTGATATAAATGAATTCCGAGGAATATTTTATAAAAATGAGGTTTTAATGTCAGTACACAACATGGATGTTCTACAGTTGATGCTTATGACCAAAGTGATTTTGGATCAATAAATACAAATAATAAAAATGTAAATCATTTATTATTATGAGTATTATTATTATTTTATATATAATCATCTTTATTATCATGATCAGAAAGATAATTCTTAATACTATTTTCAGCAATGCAAAACTATTAAAAAAATTATGTAAGATTACATAAAAAGAAATAACATAATTATTTGTTGACACTTGTTATATTATAACTGATCAAATATGACTAACTAATAATTCCCAAAGCAAACTAAATAAATAAATAAAAAGACTGAAAATAAAATAGTCAGTATAAAGTATTTGTCCCATACTATGGCACATCGATTTATTAAAATAAAATTAGATAAAAAGTAATGTTGCAGTTAAAATGTACAAAAAAAAACTAAATTAATGAAAAAAATTAATTCAGTCTAAAGGACCTTATTAATACTCATACTTAATTTCGTCCACTATAAATATAAAATATTAATCGTTTTACAAATTCTTTTAACCAATATTTTATGTGAGAATTTTCAAAACTAAACTGACTACAAACTTATAAATCGTTTATTATAAATCTTATAAATCTAATGGTTATAAATCTAATGTTATTATCATTCGAATCATCAAAATAAAATTTTCTATTTGTTTATAAACTCTTATTAATTAATAACGCCCATCATTGAAATAGACTTAGCGATTAAAAGCTGACAACGAAATACTTCGACTATTAGTGCTGTCACTTGAAGTAAGGTTCTGCGGTTGTTTTGACAACAGTCAAGACTAACTATCGATGATTCCCGGCACAGGCAGATCTACAGAGAGGGGGGATTTTGGGCTGAATCCTCCTCCCCCCCCCCCAAAATAGTAAAATATAACATTGTTTTATAAAAAAAATTATTTCTGAATGTATTATTGTTCGTCTAATTACATTTAATAGGACTTAAAGAATCACTTATACATCATTTCATACAGATAATTATTTTCTTTCTTTCTTCCGAAGTAATTATAAAAATAATCATAAAAAAAAATATATTACGGGCTAAAGCCCCTAAAATTAAATCCTGAATCCGTTAGTGATTTACGGTATAGTTTTCCCTCTCAAATTTCGATGGCCTTAACAGGTAAATTCAATGGTGAATATCGTAAGAGTAATTTTCATTAAAACAAAACATAAATATAAAAACCAGACTTCATGAAATTGAAATGGTAAAGAAAAATAAGTCACCCAACTATTGTCAGTACCAATGTCAATCGAATACGAATATTTTTGAAAAAGTATTAAAATGAAATTTAATTAATTAGGTAGTTGATTTCTTTTTTTTACTTCGAAGTAATTATCCTTATTTATACATAAAAAATATATATTTCGGGCTAAACCTCTTCCCCTACACAAATTAAATTCTGCATCCGTTAGTGCATAAAACCTCTTAATGAATAATAGGAAAATATAATTTGAAGTGGTATAAATATAATAAAGGAAAGGATTGGCTAATCGAAAAATCAAAGAATAGTTTAAAATCGATAATCATGTTCACTATTCGATAAATCGAAAATAATTCTTAGTATATTGGGATTGATTGACACTGATGTCTGGACATTACTTTTCTGATGCAACAACTCCAGTGTGCTATTAAGTTATAGAAAAAAAGGAGAGATCACCAACACTAATGAGGTTTTTCCATCCTTTAATCGATTTTGGCCATACCGCCATTACGGAACGAACGTTCAATAACAAGAAATCGAAATACATTAGGCATGTAATGTGTATAATTAAAAATGTCATGGATTTTATGGCTCGATTCCTCGGCAGCTGGAGAAGATTTGTGAGTTTTCCTTGAGAACGAAAAAAGTATTCATACTGAAAGAAATATTATAAACAAACGTAAGGTTCAATTGTAACTTTTGAAATTTTAATTTCTATCTTATTATTTAAATTTATTATAAAACTAGTAATAATAAACTTGCCCTCAACTATTATTTTTATGCCAAAACTGTTTATTTTTTATAATACTTATAACAAATTTTACTGCTTCATAATTTATGTAAAATTAATAATCATAAATTTTTTATTTATTTTAACCTTTTATTGTACTTAAACGAAACCTTCCCAGATCAATATATAATTATAACCAACGAAATCTATTCTGAACGGATCATTGTTAAAAAAAAAATCAAAATAATATAATGTATAAATCCTATATACATTTTTTTCTGATTAAGCAACAATAATTACAAGAAATTAGATATTTTTTTTCTTCTGAAAATGCAGTAATCAAAAACATGATAATCTGCTTGCCACAAGACTTAGACGACATCAATACCGTTTTATATTATTATTATAACATTTATTATTATAACATTATTATAAATTAACATTTTTTGGAAAATAAATCACTATTACTTGAATTATTTTGACTAAAATGTAAATTTTAGGATTAGAAAAAATTAGTTGGTCGTGTGAAACAATAAGCATCACTCCCTCAATAGACATCTGAGTAAAAAAAACATTGGCACATTATCAATTTAGATCACAAATAAAAATTGAATGTTTGCAATTGGTTTAATATTAAACACCCCATCAAATAAATAAATAAAAGCTTTGTAATAAATTACTGTCGTGAATTTTGTTGAAAACACAGGTAGTTTTGGGTGACAAGAAATAAATTCGCATAATTTTTTTTAACACAACTCGAGACCAATTTTACACAAGTAATTTTTTTGCACAACTAAAAGTGAATTTAAACTTATTCTGTAACAAACTTCAACATAATTAATATCCATTAAATGCTTATTAAACTATTAAGTTTTTCTAAAAGTGGGGTATCCTTAGTTCTATTGGATGATAATTAAAAAAAATCGCAAATAATGCATGATTTTATAAAAACAGAATTTAGCGTAGTATACCCGCTTAAAAGCCCCTTAAGATAGTTTTAATGAAAAATTCTACTTTTCGTAAAAAAAAATTCTACTCGTTCACAAAAAATCAACTTAAATTTCTTGATTTTCTACAGAAAATCGGACCATGGTTAATATGAACATTTTTGTACCTCCTAAGATCTATTTTCCCATCTTTAAATTTTCCCTTCACTTAGGGAATACCCTATATACAAATAATTTTTGAAAGATGTTTTTAAACCATAGGCAGATCTATGGAAGGCTTTCGGGCTGAAGCCCTTCAAAACTGGTAAAACATAACCAAGTCTTATGAAAAAATATCTCTAAAAGTTAGCACTTCAAGAATCACTTGTACACCATTTCATATAGTTTCTTTTTTTTTATTCGAGAGTAATTATCGTTATATATATATATATATATATATATATATATATATATATATATATATATATATATATATATATATAAAGCTTTCGTGTTGAAGCCTCCCCCCCCAAAAAAAAAAAATCCTGGAACCGTTAGTGGTTCACATAGTATAGATCTCTTATCCGGCTCTCAGGAGAGATGTATTTTGATGAATGAGGTATCAAATTAAAGAAAACTTAACTTACTAATCATAATTTCAAAACTTAGAACCTTACTCAAATTAAAATAAAATTCATTGAAAAAATTCTGAAGAACTATACTGGGCCCTACACGAAATCCTACAGTGTACAGTCTCTGAGATAAGACATGTGCCCAACATTTTTACTCAGTAACAGTAGTGAATCTTGATTGGTTGCCATGGATTCCTATTCGCATAAAAATTAAAATATATTTATACATTATTTCTTTTTTTTTTTTCCACCAGTACACCAGACCTTCTTTAAACTTCCTCCAATCCGATGATTGATCTATCATTTCGAAAAACTTCTGCTTTAAATAGTCCACATCACCCCTTAATTTTCGAGAAAAAGTTAAGCAGAAAAAGAAATTTTATTTGCCCACAACTCGAAAAATATGCAATTTATGGTGGATTATACCCTGATTAACTAACAAAAATATTCTAAAAAAACACAATAATAAAATCATCGAAATCAGACTATTATTAGCAAAGATACAGCCTGTAATAATTTTTACATATGTTTTAGTTTATTATTATGAATGAAATAATGTAATCGACCGAGCGAAAGAAAATTAATTCCTCTATTTTATAATACATTGCATTGAATTATTTCTATATTGTTTTGTTATTTGTTTACTAATCAATATGCTGAGCGAGTTATCCGCTCGGTCAAGCTAATATAAAAATAAATTTAAAAACACAAAGAAAATACTTGTCACTTGTGCGAAAATGATTTTGAGTTGGATCTTATCCCCGATGAGATCGCATTTTATTAATTGTACTCCTGTCTTTTACAAATAATAATTGTCTAAAAGATTAAACTATAATTTTCATCACAACGATTTTTGAAATCGGACTATATTTGATGACTGAAATGATCATTATTGGATCGATGGAAGATAGGAAAGATGGAACTAAAGATGATCGTATCCAGAGATAGGGGAGGTTATCCCGGCGGTGCGTCATTGATAACTGTTATCAGCTAGGAGACTAGAGGGTAAACGCGGAAGCCACCGGAGGACGGACAGAGGTCCCCCGCCGACACCAGGAAGCGATGCAGAAGATACAATAGCAGATACAGTTAGCAGTTAGCAGTGAGGTAGTGTAGATACCTGCGGCTGGGGAGGGCGGCTGCCGGCGAATATCCCGCAGGAACAGGTGCACATCGAGAACAGCACCATAGGACTGCCTTTCTCTTGGCAATGACCTGCCCCCACCGCTCGGCCCCCTACCCCGAGGGGGCGGAATCCCTCCTTCCAGGAGGCTCTTCTCTATTCGGCCTCCTACCGACGGCAGGTTCACTGACAATTGTCTGAGTTCACCTTTTCAATGGACACTATGAAAGAGCGTGCCTCCACAGACAAAAAATTAGATGGTATCTCATAGCTATAGCAACATGTGGCAAGAGCCAAAAGTCATTAGTTCCAATGAAGAAGTCATACAATGATTGCCATGAAACGTTTCAGATTTAACTGCTTCCCTTTGCATATTTTTTTTTCCGTTCTCTCCTTCTTTGTCTTTTAGGCTAAACGGAGTTTTCCCGGGTCAGGGAGTGAGAGCAGGGGACTAATGCAGGATTTAAAAACCCTACTGGCACTGGGGACTCGTACTTATTTTATTCCACATAACTTCGGTTATCAGATTGCAGGGCAACGCGATGGTGTTGTGCACATACGTCAGCCCGCTGGACCAACCTGCTTCCCTTTGCACATGCAATCTCAGGTTGAACCTACAATCTACACTATATGCAAAGATGCCTATCTTCCCAAGGTCGATGGAGCATGAAATCTTCCCTCCATTCCAAGAAATTTTGTTATTCCTCTCCTTTTAAAAACAGTCCAAGCGAAAATAGAATTCGATTTTTTCCTGTTCTTTCCTACCTCGCCTTTAAGCTATACGGGATTTTCCCGGACCGGTGGGTGAGGGGGAGGAATTTAAAATCTCCTCTGGCAATGGGACGCAAACTCATACTTTTTAATCTATCATATCTCTTATCTGGTTACCGGGCATCTCGCGGTGCAGTGCATACGTGTTAGCCCATTCGGCCAACCCGCCCACCAAAAAATTGGTTAGGTCGACCGTGTTACCCACGGCCTATGCCTGTGTTTCTATATCCCATCGTTATCAAGGAGAGTGCTAAACGTCTCTACTTTTTTACTACACCATATACTAATACACTTGGTCTGGTCAATGTTTTTCCCCTGTGCCCTGACTGAAATGTGCCCCCCTCAAAAATTCAAAACTCAGTAAAAATGTGTTCCCACAAAAATTTTAACGGCGCAACTTGGGCCTTGAAACCCCCTTCTGGGCACCCATGATAATACAGTATTATAAATCATTTTTCTAGGTCTTAGGAGTGATGGATTTTGATAGATGAGGTATTGATCAAAAAGGAATTTCTTGAGGGTTGATTTCATTTACGAGGTAAAATCCTTATTATTGCTAAAAGCCTCTTATTGCAATCGATTAAGATAAAGAGTTCAAAAGCCAGTGCCGGGAGGACTTTTAACGATGCCAGTCTCTCTTGACCAGAAAAAAAACCGTATTAGTGAAAGGCGAGTAAGGGATGAAAACAAAAAGATACCATGGGTTACTAGCGGATCCAGGATTTCATTTTGGGAGAGAGGGGCTTCAGCCCGAAAGCTTAAATGAGAAAAATAAGTATAATTACTTTGGAAAAGAAGAAAGTAACTAACTACCTATGAGAAATGGTGTTTAAACGATTCCTAAAGTCCTTTTAAATGTAATTACATGAACAATAATACTTTAAGAGATAATTTTTAAATATTTTTTTCCATAAAATATGGTTATATTTTACAATTTTGGGGAGGAGGGGAGCTTTAGCCCAGTGCCATGGGTTAATATTTGTTCAGGTTTTTAAATATAGCTATCTATTGAAAATATAAATGAGAGAGAGTAATTGTATGTTCCATTGGGCACTTTAGATAATATAAAAATAGCAATTGTTTGATATTTTTAATAATTAAGTAAATATCAAGATATAGCTTTTATACCCTCAGTAATAGAGCTCTATACTCTTATTTAGTGAAGCAACTGAAAACCGAAGCTCTCCTGAACTGAACAAATAGATCCTGAGGGAGTACAATATGGATTAATATGAATTCAGGGATAGCTGAGTGTTGCTGCTTAACTATTGGGATAAGCTAATCACTTGTTGAGTAAATTGTAACTTCAGCAATCATGGTAATGTATAAAGGTTCAACTACTGTGTGTGATGAATATGCACTATTGATAATATGCACAGACAAATAAACATGTTTTGCTGGGTCGCTTATAGTCAAATGAATTAAGGAGAAGCATATTTATCCATGGTGAGAACGCTCCCTGGAGAATACTAGTTAAGACCTAATTACTGAAAAATGAAAAATATAAAAAAAAAAATTGAATCTTTGCTATATACATAAAACAATTTCGAATCTGAGGGACTGTGCCTAATATAAAGCATAATCAATGTGTTAAAAGACTGTCCAATCAATGAACAAATAATATCATGATGAATTGGAATATATAAAAGAATAATACTCACACCATAAACAGGACTAAGATTACCAAACTAATTCCAAAACTATCATGATTAACAAAAAAATTATCCAAGTTTTTTCATGTCAATGATTAAATATGAGAAAACTATAATATCATAGTGTTTCATATCCAACACCATTTGAATAATTCAATAAACTTTATCAAAATATTTTAAAGCAGTAAAATTCAATCAATATCAGACATCCTAGTGATGAAATTATTTTATTTATTAATGAAGATGGTGACAAACTAGCCTTCCATCATTTTATTTTATTTCTTAATTAACAATTGATAAATATTTATTTTATTCACGTTTTGGCAGCTTCTTCCTATCTTCAGAACAAAAAACTCTGAGAAACTTACTAAATATATTTATGCACCTATCCCAGCAATAAATAAATTTTAAAAGCACTGTAACAAGACAAAATTAGGTGCCTTAAAAATTATTTAAAACAATTAAAACTTTTAAATTATATTTCATTTGCCTAAAGTACCAATTTTATCCTTCGGACTTATAAATCTGAAATTTGTAATTATTTTTTTAATCCAAATTTTGAGTTTGATGATAATACAATGTATTTTTTTTTTTATTATATGTCATAATTTAGGAATATACAGCAGATTAAATAAACAGGATACTGTTCATTGATTATTTGAATTATATCTTTAATTTGATATTCCTTATTTATGTTGTAAATCTTATTAATAAGTAAAATGAAATAATGGAAGACAAGTTAAGTTTACTGTAAATTTTAATTACAAATAAGATAAACTATCAACAAAATTTTAAAATATTTATTATTCCATTGTTTTTACAATAATAAAAATACAATGAACGGAGCATATTGAGCAAATAGAAAAAAGCCAATTTAAAAAAAAAAAAAAGTTTATCTCAAACACCTAAGATGTATGATTGTAATCACAAAAAAAAAATAAGGATGCAATATATAGAAGTTTAAATAACAATAAATTGCAGCTTAATAAGCAACTGAAATACAATAAAAGAAAAAATTTCACAATTTCATATTCACATTAACAGTTGATTTCTTCACTCGGATATATATTTATTCCTCTGGGAAAACATTCAATGTATTAGTTGGTTTTAATGTGATGGACAAATTCATTTAGTCCATGATTGTTTTTTTACCATGCAGAAACCATAGTCAAAAAAATTTACAAACGAGACGTAGTGACCTTTGTTGAATAATGATAATATGCACCAAATCAGTCTGTAGATTTATTAAAATGTATTTATTTCAATGAAATTTAAAAAAGGAATTTAAGTTTAAAAACTCTTTGGGTTAATGATTTTCCTATAAAATTCGAGTGGAAACTTTTGTGATATAAAAATAAATATTGAAACTGCATCACAATTTTCACTGAGTGGTATGTATGGTGATGGTGGTATTGCTTACTCCAATCGCCTCACCTAATAACCATGTCAGTTTTTTTTTTAATGTTGGCCTAGGAAACATATCGTCAATACCATGTTAAAGTAATGAATGTTAACCTGCCCAGCATTTCACATTCAGTACTTTGACATGGTGCGGACTATATAACAAGGCACAGTTTACATTCCAACTAAGGTAACTAATATTTTTTTCTAGAGAAAATGAAATATAATAAGCACGGACTCAAACTAGTGCCAGGACTTACAGACTGGTGTAGGGTTAAGAAACTCTAACGGCAAAGCTAAATGTAGCCGACAAACTGTATATAAGCCAAGCCTGGGTAAATAAGCCAATGAAATCTGTGTTGTATTTGGACACAGAAGCTGTGAGGGATGCAGTGAACAAACATTTCCCCAAAATAAAAAATACAAATTATCATTTGACCAATAAATAGTGGTTATTTACTGTAACCATAATTAAGCTCTAATTAGTATGTTTAAGAGTGATTTTGAAGAATGTTGCAAGGTGGAATTGTGCCTAAGAAATAATGATAAAATTGGTTATTTTTTCTAGAAGAAGAGGCATCGGGAAAAACACTAGCATCAGTACAGTCCTCCTTAGTGACACCATTGTATAAAATGCATTATGAAATATTATTTAATTATATTTTCATTGTCTAAGCCATAGGACTGGATCTGTTTTGTATCTTTCTTCAACTAATGAACCATGGTATACTTTGTTATACTTGAAAGACTTGACATTTTCAACAGTAATCTAGTATGAAACAATTTTCCACTATACAGCCCAATTTTAAGTAAGATCCATTTGTAGTTCATATTTTCTCATTCACTCTTCTTACATTTAGTAATGCAATGTAAAACTTACTTCACACTTACTAAACAGAATCATCAATTCTTGATGTTTTCAGTGACAGTTTTACTTTTCAATATCCATTGACAGTAATAGTGTTTATTCCTCACCTTCAAGCGAGTTTTATTTTTATAAATGAAAACTTATGATTTTGTTTTATAAAAATACAGCAATAAATATAATGATATAATATTCTTTATATTATATCAATATTGTCAATGTCAATATTGGGGCATAATCTCATAATAAAATTGATTTTTCTATTTTAATTTATAATATAGTGGACATATTAAGTATGATGAGGGAACAATTCGTGTATAAAATATCCATTTGCTAACTCTTTTATGATTTAATAAATCAATGTAACAAGGTTGTAGAGTCATATTCTTTTCAGATTCCACGAATCATTATTAGGATACATTTAACACAAGCTGTTTAGAGTTGCTGTAGCAGGAAAATATGTTTGGTTTTGAAAATGCAACACATAGAATACTAAATATCTTGAAGCAGTTTTGACAATCATACGGGTTAAGTACACCATGAATTTATAAATTGATGAAAACTTACTCATGACTCAGGCAGGCATGTAATGTCATAAATTACATACCATGCAGTTAATCATCCCTCAATCAAATTTCGAACAGATCATAATCCATATAGTTTTTATTATAAAGGATATTACAGTCTTATTTGGAAAATAATTTAATTCGAGGAGGAAATTTAGGTTTCGCCACGATTCTGGCCAAGTCTGACTTAAAAAATTTAAAGATTTTGACATTATCCTTTAAATTAAAGGAGCATGATCAAAGTATCCTCGTTGAATTGAGAACAGCCATATCCGATTGTTGGCAGAGAGATTTGTTATGAAAGTGAAAGTGATAACACTCGCATAGGCACATAGCAGAACCAAATAAGTTAACTGAATAAATTTTATTATTTTTCCTGATGATAATTTGAAGATTTCTTATCTCGAGTGATAAACATATATTATAATGCAAATTTATTAGGTAAAGCATTTCATCGATATAAAAAATGACATTTTTGAAATTATCTCTAAATCACCTACAATTATTGTAGATACAATAATTAAATACAATTTGTAAATTATTGTAGATTTACTGTCTGCTAAAGAATAAATTATTTGATAGTTAAAGTTTAATTATTTATTATTAATAAGCTTTTTTAAAATAATGTAGAACTTAAATGTAATTTTAATATTTCATGCCACTAATAACATTATAATGAAGTAATTATTTGTTTTTATTATGACATACATCTGCTACTTAGAAAAATAGTATTGGTGAACCTGAAAAGCTGATAAATAACTTATTAGGCAGAAAAAATGTTGTTCTGTTGTTGATACATTTAATTTTAAAATTAATTTAATGATTTGAAAACTCATTTTATGGATTTTTTTGAGTGCCAAACATTTATATATTAATTAATTTTATAAAATACATTCCCTTCTATAACTTACAATGAATTATTACAAATAAGGTCAAATTAAAAAAAATATAAAAGTAGATTATTCTTTTATATCAGTTTTTAACTTTTTAACTATTAAACCAAGCCCAAACTGTTTGATTTTACTGAAAATATTGGTATCTGTTTTAAACTACCAGACAGCACTAGTTGACCAGTTTTTTTTTTTTTTTTTCTTGTGAGAAATTATGTTATTATATATTGTTTTTATTTTTTTATTAAGTGTCATTACTTAATTATACCATAATTTAAACTTTTTTTGAGAGGGGGTTGATCATTCTTTTAAATTTTCTATTATAGGAAAGGAGGCATGAAACTGGGTAATAAAAAAAGGGAAGGTTTGGTACAATTTCTCAACCCTCCCTTTATCTATCCCATAGTTCCCATATCTATCTTTATCTAATAGTTATCTTAATATCTTTATCCTACAACATTTTATTACAGAAATCACCTATACAAATGTTCACCATTGTGTTTATCTACCTATAGTTTGCCACCAACATTCCCTTGAGAGTTAGTTTGGATTCAAGGGTATGAAATTTATTTTTTTTCTTATGCCAAAATCATTGGTCATCCGGCCATCCGACATCTTGCTGCTCAGTATAATTTAGATTTTTCAATATATATATTTAAAAATGTCTTTTCTCTTATATCTGTCAAGGCAAGGCATATGTCAAGATGGTCTGCATCCATTCTTTCTTGATGACAAAATTTACAACTAGGATCCTCATCCACGCATATCTTGTGGAGATTACTCTGCAGATAGTCATGACCAGTGGTCAGACGGAAGCAGCCTACTGCATCTCTTCTCGGTAGTGTTGATTATCTATCAAACACTCATAACTTTTCCCTTCCACCTTGTCCAAGTGTGCTTTTCTAATTTCTTCCTTCATTACCACCTTTACCATTCGCTGTATTTAATCGCAAGGTTTTGAATGTATCGGCTGAGGCAAATCTGTTCCTCGCTTGGCAAGACTATCAGTCTCAACATTTCCCGGAATTCCTCAATGGCTGGGAGTCCACTTTAGGACCACATTGGTGCCTAGGAGTGACAGATTACAGAGGAGGTATTTGCACTCAAATATAGCACTGGATAGACATTCATTCGTGTTTGTATCAGCGAGGATGGCTGCTTGAGAGTCGATGAAAAGAACAGCGTTCTGGTCCCATATTCTAGACAATGTTCTTAAGGCTATGACAATCGCTGCTTTCTCACCATCGAAATTTGTTCCATCTTTAGCCCCCGCAGCGCTGATTTGGAATTCACTCGAGTAATCCTCTGATCCAGAATTTTTAATGGCTGATTCAGCTGATTCATCGGTATAGATATGGAGCCAATCTTGAGTTTTTAGTGCTAATGCTTTTAGCTCGTATTCAGGTGTTTCTTTCTTATCCACCTTATGAAGGAGTTGCAGTTCTGCATTGCATGCGTGATTGCGAATTTGTAACTGTGGATGTATAAATGGTTCCCTTTCTTTGCAGTCAAGCCCTCTTTCTTCAAATAGTGCCATCAGCTTCAGTATGATTTTTGTGTCTTGAGCCGTTGAGTGGGGATTTTGTAATATTTCCAAAACTCTGGGTCCATTCGTTCCTGAAGGCACATTGCAGCTCGCCGTTTTGAGAGGGGTTCTGCTGTGGTCCACAGGCAGTTCTATAACTACAACGGGGGTTGAGCGCGGTGCACTAAAATCAAACGCGGAGCTTAAATTAATTTTGGGGGGAGGAGGCTTCAGCCTGAAAGATTTTTTTTCAAAAATATATCAGGATAATGACTTCGAAAGAAAGAAACTAACAACCTATATGAAATGGTCTTTAAGTGATTGTTGAAGTCCTATTAAATGTAATTAGATGAACAATAATAGTTTTTAAGAAAAGTTTTTTCATAAAACATGGTTATATTTTACCATTTTTTTGGAGGGGGCTTCAGCAGGAAAGCTCTCTCCCCCTCTCCCCCATAGAAAGGCTTTCTTTTTAGCAATTGGATTTCTTACTCTTCCAGTTTACAAAGAAATCTAGAAGTTAAAAATAAGATTGAAAATGTGAAAATCGATGAATTGAAATATGGTTATATTTATAAAAATAAATCATAACTTAGTTTTAATATCGCAATTTAAATTTGATTACCGAAAGCCGATAATTTCCCCTCTCTCTCTCCTCCAAAATTAAAAATGTTTAAAGGAATGCCATCTCTCAGATGAGAATATCAAAATAATAGTATTTTTAACACTGTATTACTTCATGGGATAAACTGGTAATGTTTTTTTCTTTTTTAGATATCATCAATGGTTTTTAATGCTAGCTCATGAGATAAAAAAAATAAACCCTAACTGCAATAATGTAAGGATTTAACTTGAAACATATGGTTCCTTCCATTGAAAAATAAAAATAAAATGCTGTTTTACATTCCAGCCGTTACGTTTTATCAGGTAAGAAATATGGCATCTCCCTGAATACACTATCAGACCTTTACAGCCCCTTGGTCCTTTTCTGTCCCGAAACTATGGCAATAAATTCGCACGCTTATCTTTATTCAGGCACTCAGAAGGAGACAAACGCCTTGTCTGTGTGATGAATAGTTCACAACCTAGAAACTTAAAAAGATAAAATGAAATATGGTTTGTTATACACATCCTCTTCAAGATGCGATATTCCTTGTACACATTGTTCCAGGATATTCAAACTTCAAAAAAATAAACATATTTAGCAAAGTAAAATACTAATAAGATAATAAGAATTGTAAGGGCGATTGTGTAAAAATCGTAGCAAGATTAAATAGCGAATTCTTAAAAACCTAAGACTATCCTTCAAAATATTTTCCGTTCGGCTCCTTAGACGATCACTGATTGGTTCAAACGGATTAATTTTTTTCGTTAGTTCGTAAATTATTCATACGGCAGAATGTTATTCATTGAAAAATGTTTAACGAATTCAGTGGTAACATCTTTCAACGGGTCGAATACTCTGAGCATTATTTTATTTTCGATGATCTCAAATCGATGTTCTTTCTTTTAAGTGTTCGGTTGTGAAAGGTAAAAACTGGAAATGGGCTGAGTAATTTTGCAATTGAAAAATAATAAAAATTTCAGGCCTTTATTTATTTAGAATATATATTTCATCTAGAAATTATAGAAAACAAAACTTCCTTACTCCATGTTATAACTGGGCTGCCGTTTCTGCTACTAATTTAGTACTGAACACATACAATTATTTATATAACAGAGAGATGTTTAACTAATAACGCTTATATGCCGAATGTATTATGGAAAATAATAGCTATCTAATATGAGTCAGTAGTGTATACTATATTATACATCGCACCTTATTGCCAATGTATATTATTATACGATTATAATTATTCTTATTGCCAATTTTTAACCATAAAAAGAGAGAAGTAATTCTGGTAATAAAAAGTGTGGTGCCTTTGCTACACTCCGTCCCGCTTTGTATATGTAAAATAAAATATGACACGGTCACTAAAAACTTTTTTATATAATAGAGAGATGTTTCGTTAATAATGCTTATACGTCGAATTCATCATGGAAAATAATGGATATCTGATGTGAGTGAGTAGGGAATAAAAGTAATTATTATTTAATTTATAAAATTACTATTAAGCTATTGTTGATCATGAAAGAAAAGGAGATTAGAGAAAATTTAGAAGCCATCATTAAACAATTCAAGAGCCGAAAATATAATTTAATAATAATAAACTAAGCTAAAACATTTTATATAATAATTTCATCATTTTTATTATCAGCTAATGTGGGAAAAATCTATTGATTTTGATGAAGGCTTTCTTGTGCCATGTTTAAACACATAACTTTACTCAGCTGATAACTCCTTCCTGCTATTATGGGATCCATTACGATAACCAGGAAAAAAAAAAAAAAATAAATCGATAAAATATTACGCTAATGGTCTAATGAGAAGATAACACGAGAAGGAGGCGAATTTTATACCTTTAACCCGAAGTGTGAAACACTATGAATAATATTGCCTTATAGTTTGTAAAGCATTGATTTGTTGTTGATGTTAAAGCATTGAGGGAATCAAACAACCGTCACCCATCCTACCCATTGACGAACAGAATACGCGGCTCCATTAACTGGGCGAACCTCCATACATACCGTAAGAACTCACATAAATGCTCTTGTGACAAGAGTGAGGCTGTCAGCCAGTAAGTGAAGCAGTCAGCCATATATTCGACATTTTCGAATTATACGTGTCACGAAACGTAAAACCTCAAATTTAAAGGAGAGGTTAACTTTTAGATTTTTTGTAACGATTACAATGGTTTATTAATGAAAATAATAAACCGAAAATTCTCAACATTAACGTCTTAAAATTAATGTTTTTGAGTCCGGATGTATTGGTTAAGGTACCTGCTTAACATAATGGTTATCCACATTAGGTCCAAAAAGATGAATTTATAAATAAAATATAAATAAACCTTTGAATTGATTGATGACAACGGAACAATCGCCCATGAAAGGTCAATAACAGGCTTGTTTATATTCAGACTTGCCAAGCATGACTATATGAATCCATTTTACAGATTATATTATTATAGATCAATTTTTTTTTATTTATTTATTTATATGATATTTACAACTGTATACAAAAATACATCTGGTAAATTCGCACATGGATATAATGCCATGGAAAACATGTTGAGAAACTACCCATTGGTAGCACTCTAATAATATGTCTATATTAGAAGATCACGTGGCCATCTTCTTTTCAGACGCCTCGGAGGGTTATCAGGAATCGAATAGGAAACAAAGTTAGAGACAAGAGGGTTGGGATGGTTATGAAGTTTATTATGGAAGGACAGATATCTGGATTGGGCCAAATCTGATACATAAGGAACATTAAGGTCATTATGGATAATTTTATTTGTAACAAAGTAAGGAGCATTGAGGATTTTACGAAGGATTTTGGATTGTAAGGATTGTATGCGAGAGGAATTTGAAGGTTTGGTGGAGCCCCATAGCTCAGAGATCAAATTTTAATAACTGTTTTTCATGGTGCAATTTATGATGATTCCTTTTTAAAAAACATTATTCATTAACAAGACTTGTCTTTATACAGTCGTTTAACATAGTCAATTTATTCCCCGAAAATGATGTTATGACATCACACTAAAAGTCTCAAATTTTTCTGAACTATTGTTTCCAAGGATAATTAGCGTGAAAGAAAAAGATTATCTTATTCTTTTTAGTCTATAATAAGGTTTTCCATCTTCAAAATTTTCGTCAAAGAAAATTATTTCCATTTTTCCTCTCATACAATCGTCTCTGAATAGAAATGTTTAGTTCAAAATTTGTTTTATTAGCTTTTATAAATGCATGTATATACTATTATATACTAGAGGAAGGAGAGGTTTAAGAGTATCGTATTCGGCAATCGTATGCTTCTTGCTACAGCGGACTCAGGCCACACCCCTATAACTATTGGATTGGCAAATAAGTCCTTTCGGTTTTTCTGTTTATTTTTATGTCACTATGATACACTTCTTATCTGATGAATTAATCCATAAGGTGGATTGTTTATCCTTTTTGTAATATGTCAACAGCTATATCTGTTACATCTTGTTGAAACTAACTTAGTATTTGTATTGTATTGTAATATTAGTGTTTGCTATTGCACGGTGAATATGGAAGAAAATATCATTCATTATCGGCATATTTTGTAGTATGATTTTAAAAAAAGTAAGCGTGCTGCAGAAGTTCATAGAAAAAATTGCAGTGTTTATTGGGTTGATGCCTTAGCCGAACTCACCTGTCAAAATTGGTTGGCCAAATTTCATTCAGGGAATTTTAACATAAATGATGCTCAACGGTCTGGTCGCCCACATGAAATTGAAACAAGCGATGTTAAGGCCATTATTGATCAAAATCCCACTCATTAGTGCGAGAGATTGCTATGGTCCTAAATGTGCCGCACACAAGCGTAGAAAATCATTTGCACAAGCTCGGTTATGTTTCCAGGCTTAACGTTTTGGTCCCTCACTCTTTAACGGAAGTCAACTTAGCAACACGCATTTCTGTTTGTGATTCACTATGAAAACGGCAACAAAACGACCCAATTTTGAAAAGATTGGCAACAGGAGATGAAAAATGGATATTTTAAGATAATGTAGTCCGTAGAAAATCTTGTGGACCTAGTAGTGAGAGGCTCCTAGAAGAATGACAAAACCCAGATTGCATCCAAAGAAGATAATATTTTCCATATGCTGGGATTTCAACGGTGTTATTTTCTATGAGGACAAACTATTGATTAAATTATATACTGCTCACAATTAACAAAATTGGATCAATCAATTAAAAATAAACTCCCAGAACTGGCAAATTGGAAGGGTCTTGTGTTCCGCCAAGACAACGCTAGGCCCCACACCTCATTGGTCACACGCAATAAATTATTGAGCCTTGGATGGGACCTTTTTCCCCATCCTCCCTAATCACCGGACCTAGCTCCAAGTGACTACCACTTATTCCGGCCTCTGCAGAACTCCATGAATGGAAAGAAATTCCAAAAGAAAGAGGACATCAAAAACTACTTGGATCAGTTTTTTAACAATAAACTCCTGACATTCTATGAACATTAATGGAAAGATGGAAAAAAGTCATATTAAATAATGGCCAATATATTGTAAATTAAAATAAATTTTATGACTATAATACATTGAGTTTTATTTCACACTGAAAAACCGAAAGAATTTATTTTCCAATCCAATAGATCTTACCACCATCATTTAATTTCCATTGCTGCTCAAATTTATGCAATTTTTTTCCATGCAAGAGTCCAAATATAGTACTTATTCAATATATTGATATTGAAATTTGAGTCGTAAAACGAAACGTTTTAAAAAAGAAATTAATAAAAAACCGAATGTAAAATCAAAACGAAAAAAAGGAACACTGTCCACTGATTAACACTTAAAAATTATACTAAAAAAAAAAACTTGAAATTTTTATTTTTTATTTTCCTACTTTTTTATTTTTGTTTAACAGTGAAAAGGTTTTTTCATTTTTTCGGAGTCAGCCATAACTAATTCTATTTTGATTTTCTTTATTTTTTTTATGCTGAAAACTATAATTATTTTTCATCTATATCTTAGCGATAAGCCTTTTTCATAAAAGATGTTAATGCTTTTTAAGGTTTTAAGTAATTTATTAAATATTGATTTTCTGTCATGATTTTTATTTATTTATTAATATTAAATTATGATAGACAATGTATAAATATTTTATTGTTGCTATTAAAAATCTAACGTTCAATTCAATGTTCTGTTAACTTTGCATCGAAATCGAGTAATATTGATATTTCGATAGGTTTAATAAATATCGGTAGTATAATTAACGATGTTATTGATCGATTTTACATTCCTACTCTTATCAAATATTTAAAAAAATGGAGAACCGAAATATCAAAACGATTTTTATAAGGATATCGGTAGTTTGTTTCGGTATTTACATCGATGGATACAGCCGGAAATAAAATAAAACAGAAGTGAAGAAATAGATATTTGTTAATGCACTGTCAGTACGCACGAAATGGGATGTTTGCCGTCCGAAGTATTTCTTTATTCATAAATTATATCTATGTAAATAATAAATTTCGAAATTATGAGTTGTAGATCGATTTTCAACATTTGATTATATTATTTAATCCTTGATAATGACGCAACATAAAAGTTTCTTTTTTTCCTCCACACCTAACCCCATATTACCTCTAATCTATTTCTAGACCAGAATGGCTTTGACCACAAAGTGAAATCACGTCTGGTTCTCGTTATACGTCGTTGCGTCACATCGAAGTTCAATAACTATGAGACCTTACAAGCTGAACATTTTGGAATTCCTATTGTCATATACATTTTTTTGGTATCGTCATAGAGGATTACTTTGATCCTTGCGAGATCGAATGTTCCATGTTGTCCGCTGTATATACGAGTCAGCGGTTGTTCTAGACGCGAAAGTCCAGACAAGAAAGAGAATATCTTCCAGTAGGTGGATGCAGAGATCAGCGGAAGAATAAACATAAGTTATCAGTTATTTTCTTATTCCTCGTGTATCTGTAAGATATTGTAACTCAAACTTCTATTGCTTGATTACTTTGGATGATCTTTAAGCTGGTCAAATTGTATCGAAATAATTAATTAGATATCAGATTTAGTTATCAATCTCTCCCTTAATCGTCAATTCCAAATTTGTGATTCTGGGTGACTTAGTAGCAAAATTTGGGGATATTTTACTCCACTAAATCTCGTCCTGTCCACTGAATGCATCCTGACCACTGATGCTGATTGTTTTGATTTATTTTTGTTTGATTTTTTTTTCAATCCATATCAACTATAATGAAAAATTATTTGTCAGTTACGAACAAAAGAAAAATCAATAACTTTAGTAGGTAAAATTAGACTGTATTGAATTCTTTGATGCTCAAGATGTTTACCAATGGCGTGAAAAAGAAAGAGTTATTTTTCAATATAAAAAAGTTGACTTAAAAGGAACAGGATGGTATCAGTGTGTACGGCGATTACAAAATTGTGTATTATTAATAAATTGTTAAGATTATAATTTAATAGTGTTTCCAAATTATAGAAATGAATATGGTGCGTCTAATTAGTAAAACGGAATCTTCTCTGCTTTCAAGGTGCAAAATAAAACAATTTAAAAAAATACTAACGTTATTAAACAACCTGAGCATAAATAAATTTATTAACATTCCATCAATCCAGAGCATCAATCCATTTATTCCATGAAATATTAAGATAGCTCCCCAGTCAGAAATGTTACAGACATTGCAAATAAACCAAAGACGACACATCCACTGGAAACAATAGCCTTCAAGAAGAGAGGATAAAGCTAACAAACCAGTAGGATGATTGCATCGGATGATGAGAGAAAACAAAAAGTAAAAGAAATGACAATGGCTAGAGGACAACGACTGGAGGCTCCATGGTGTGTTACTGGAACGGCTCAATGGACAGTCGGGCCAATGGACTCCCTGGATAAAAGGACATTCGAATCCTTCAGGAACTCTTTGTTCTCGCTGACCACACATCCGCTGTCTGGATCAACAACCATGGCTCAATCTTCATACCTTTTAAGTACTTAGGTATTAGAGTATAATTAGTAGTTTGAGAAAGGTATATTAATGTTTTTCTATGGAAGTTATACATATTTTTATTTTCAATTTGTATTCGTTATTGAAGTATTACAAATTTTTCTGATGCATATATGACAAAATAATTAACGTTAAAGAAAAGTGGTGGGGACGGTGTGACGTCACGAATGTGTTGTAAATGCATATTAATACTGTAGAGCTGAGAAGAACTTTGATAGCTATAAGAATCACACTACAGTGAACAGACCGTACCTCCATTCTCCACTATAACTCCGAGATGAACTGTTATTTCAAGTTTTAATTAATTTGAACCTTTTTTCGTTATTTAAAAAGTGTAATCTCAATATTATATACGTCTTTAATCATTTGAATTCTATTGCAGCCCAAATTTACGTATTTTTTCCCATGAAAGTACCCCATTATAATTTTAATTTTTGTACATATTATTACTTTTGGGAACGTATATTCTGTATATTGTCTAAATCTTATTAATGTAGTTTTTGACCAGCAATATTTTTTGTTTATTTGAACATATCAGTTGTTCTTAAAAGAGCTAGTCCTAAAATAAAGTTTGTTTTCTATTCTATTCTACGGTCCAGCCTCTCAAGTGGATGTTTTGGTCATTCGTTAGGTAACTGAAAAAACCAGGCGGTCGAGCACGGATGCTTACCACATTACCACAATGTACCACCGTTAATCAAGGAACAATGTGTCATTATCAAGTACTCAACTTAAGATTATAGAACATTACGTATAAACTATATTTAAAAAAAAAACATAGCATTTCTGTAAAACAGAGAAGAAATTTAAATTATCTTAAAAACAAAGTAGTGTAAATCTAGTAACTGTTACTTTGGCAGCTTGAAACTTTTCCTTTTCAATCCCCTTTCCTTTTTTTTTTTTTTATATATTCGACAGTTCCTGCATAAATTAATTAGTTAATATTAAAGACTTTTCGAAATTCTTGACAACAATCAATGAAATTCTATTTAACTATGGCAGTTTTTTTTTTCCACAAATCTATTTTAATAATCGAAGTTTTTATACAAAAAATACGTTTATTCGAGAAAAATGGTTTGCATATATGAAGTGTTTGAACAATCTTCCACCAATAGATGAGTTTATCATACTAAGATCTCTTGGTAATATTTTTTTTTTGTCTCTTATGAATTTATTTTCCTCAACTGGCATTTAACACTGTTTAAGATATTATTTCAATACGAATCTAGTCGAATTTATTTGTATGTATTTTTTTTTTACAGTATATACGTATAAACAACAAAATATGATTTGTATTGGTTTGGATTACAAAAAATAAAAATTTATATTCGTTTTTTGAATTCTACGTACACTGATCTTGAAACGTAAAACCTCAAACTTTGAGAGGGGGTTAAGTTTTTGAATTTTTTGGTCGATCACAATGGTTCATTATTGAAAACAATAAACCAAAATACGCAATAAATGTATTACAATTTTCAATGTGTATTTCGGATTCAAGAACAGTGATAAATCGTTCTAAATCCATGGATTTTGGCTGATCAGAGTCAGCAGGCGCACGAGGAACTATATTACTTTGCCCAAAACAGACCGCCCATGGACCAAAACTCTACTGACATCCTGGTAAACCACACTCCGATTCCCGATTTAAGTATGGGTAGAGTTATCAGTCCTATGCCCGGTCGTTATGAGTTGTCTCCAGCAGGCAACCTGACGGGCTCACGTAGTAGGGTAGGGAGGGGGAGAAATTTCGTTTAGTGCGGCTCTCCCTAGTGGACAGTCACTCATCCAAGTACTGACCCACACTCTCGGCAATGCTTGACTACCAATTGCAATTGCAAGCGCCATAGCCCGCACGGCAAACGAGGCCCACAAAACATGTTTAGTAATATAAGATTAATAGGGTATATATATATATATCATATATTTATATAGATTAATAGTAAATATGGTAATCAGGGATCTATTATTTATAAAAATTATACTCCATTACTTATACTGTAATATTTCAATTTTTATATCTCACCACACCTATAAATTTATCTTCGATATAAAATTTGACAGTTTTTTAATTTTATTTTACGGAGTATTAATACAGTCTGCCACATTGAAGGGTATTGGTACTGAGACTACATATACATACTAGGGGTATAGTATGTGATAAAATTTACAGTAAAAAAAAATCACTAAAACGAAGAACCTTTCAGACCTCGTGCAAGAACTTTAAATATATTCTTAGAACCTGGCTTGATTACGAAACTTATTTGTATGCTATCAGCGTGCATTTGAAGAGAGTTAAAAAGTTTAGTCTTTCAGTCTTTCTAAAAATCCAGTGAGAAAGTTGTGCTCAGAAAAATATAACCTCCACCTATCCGGATACAACAAACATATACCCGAATTATCCGGAATATTTCTTTATTATTATTTTAATTCTGATAATTTTAAATCATTTATACATTTTCTATTTTATTTAATCTAGGATAACCATACTATTCCATCTTTGAGAATGTTTGATTATGCATAGAAAATAATATATAATATCCTCTATTATTCATAGAAACTTAACAAACACTATGTAATAACTGATTTATTTATATTTAAAATTTTTTTTCTAAGCCTTGTACACTAAGGCGGAATGTAAAAAAAACTTTTCTTCTTTGGACTACTTTCTAATATTATTCAAAAGTTGCCTTATTATGTCAACAAATACACTACGAAATTTGGTTGTTCTACATTTATATCTTTAGGTTCGGCAAGATGTTTAAAAATATGGTTTTCATACAAAAAATTTGCATTTCCTCTATTTTAGTTTTAAACTTTTTTTATCAAATATCGTTTTTAAGAACTTTCTGTAGACTCTCATATACTACAATAACAATTATTTGAAGCGTAGGTATTTTAATTGATACGTTGATTTTTCAAAAAATTAATACAAATTTGCTTTTTACTCAAAAATCCAAATGTAAATTCTGAGTTGACTACTTATCTTTTAAATATTAATTTAGATATTATAACTCTTTTTTTTTTTACTTCTCAATTTTATTGAACGATGATTGAATGAATTGTTTGCTTTAAAAGTGATTTTAGACCGGAAATAAAATTAAAATTTCGTCATTAACAGTTAATCAATTCAATAATGATGAATATTGAATCGAGAGGACGTTTTCAACCAAAACATCATCCTAGCATTGCAGTTTGGCAGTACGTTGGTTTTCAACCATTAGGAGCTGACCAGTACAGATTTCATGGTTTATGGTGACACGGTTAAGTTTCTTGAACAAAGCCAGGATTGTACTCGACATATTTTTCGGCAATGTGTGTCAAAGTAAACTTAGATACCTTGCAACTTTACTTCGTATTAAAAAATTGAAGAATGAATTATTACTTACATAATTTTAATTCCATATATGAAATGTTCCGTCATTAATGGGAAATATTTAATGAAGTATTCGTGAACCTCATGACAAAAAAAAAAAGATTACAAGATCATCTCTCTAAAAGTGTAATGTAATTGAGAAGTCTCTTATGAGTTCAATCAATTTTAAACTTGTCATGGGTCACCCTGATATTCTTACTAAAAAAACAAAAAAAAAAAGAAAAAACGAAACAATCACATTAACAATAACACAATAGGGAAATGGCGGGATTGGTGCCAATTTTTGAAGAATAGTATGATTTCTGGACACAAGGAGCGTTGCTATATTTTGTTCAAAAATCTTCTACGTGTTGGACCAATTAGGTCTCGCGACCTAACGAAGCTCGTTTACACGTTTAAGTTTCTCGTCCAAAGTGAGTTCATGTAAGAAACTGAACCGTGTAAAAGGCCCTGAAGACAATTTTATTTGTGCCTATCTTCGATTGAAAACTGATGAAGGTTAGATAAACATTAATGCTTCTCATTAATTAACTATACAGTCAAATACATTCCATTATAATAAAATAATAATACCAAATCCACAACAAAGATAAGAAACAAAAAACTACTCCACTTACCTTATTGTCAGTTGGAAATAAAGTTAGGTGTTTGTTTTTCTTCTTCTTGTTGAACAAATGGATTTTCCCAGATTTACTTGAAGTGCATTGACCCATATAGATCTCGTTTACTGACCGACGCACTCACTGAAAAAAAAAAATAATCATCATGAAAGTTCCGTATTCACAAAATTATTCACAAACTACTTTAACAACTTATTGATTCGTGTACTTTATTGTCTTGACGGAATTGCTTGGAATACTTTTGATTGTTTTTGCGATGTCCATTGGTTGCATCTCTTGAAAAGATAAAATTATATGATAAGGAAATAGATAAATTATAATCCAATGGCGTTACGGAATAAGGAAAGTAATGTGAAGTACTTGATGTGGGCCATTTATGAACTAGTTCAACAGCTATATATTTATTGAAAAAAACAAAACAAAAAAAAAATTATAGCAAACGCAGTTCATCATTTTGAGTTTTTTTTTGTGTCGGTAATTTTTTCTATACTTATAAAAGAAAAATAGAGAATTTCACTTAGAAATAATGATTTCTTATAAGAGGAATAATAGATGAAAATATTATTATTTTAATTAAATTAATTTAATAATTATGAAATAAAAATAATTTGATATTAAAAACAAAACTTTTTTCTGTTATTCAGTTTGTTTTTATCTTCTCGATAAGATAAAAAAAAACAGTTAAAAAGATTTTAGGCATCCAATGATACTTCTTTAAAATCAATTTATTTTTGTCTATTATATCATCAATTAAGCTACAAGTTTCAAATGATGAAGTGTTTCCTTTTTCTTATTTTTTTTTTTTAGTGTCGAGAGAATCTTTTTTATTTGAATTTTATTTCTTATTGATTTTAATAGACCATTTGTTACCCATCGGTTCGAGTTTTCAATTGTTATTTGTTTTCTCGTATGTGGATCCCACACATGCACTGATCGAGAATCGTGATAAGCGTATCACAAGCAAGGTCAACATTTCGCTGATTCCAGTACTGTCTCCTCACGTATTCATAGTCAATATATGATTTTTTATTTTCAGAATCAACCTATTCAATAATTTTGATTAGCCCTGTTATTTATAACTTATATAAGTTTAGATTAAAATGATTAGTTAATTTTCAAATTAAAAAATCCATGATAATAACCTTCGATAGTCCGAAATATCGTAATGTGCACGCACAAACTAGTTAATTACTTGGTTCTTTAAAAATCGAAGTTTTATCGAGTTTTTTTTATATATATCCAAAAAGTATGTCACTAAGCAGGGGACAAATCCAGATCTAGACGTCAAACTATGATGAATAATCATGAACCACAAACGTCTGGATGGAAACATTTAGATTGGCTCGTGAAAGTTTGCCATTTGCGACCAACCCGAGAGATTTGTAGGTTCGCCAAGCGTTTGTAAACAAAAGCGTTCAACAAGCGTCTGTATGCATTAGAATGTTTAGCCAAGAAATTCCTCCACCTTTACGACTATGTCCCTCTTTGAATAAACTCTGTTGCAGCTTATCCACTGGTTTATTCCAGACTGATCGGAAGGTCATGAAACCTCCTTAAAGTTCAATAACCTTTTAAAATATATTATGAACTTACCAAACTATATATAAATATATATTTTTATGCTTGACAAAAAACTTTGGTCCATAGATGAAGTCAAACGATGGTTTATTTTAAGATGATTACCTTTATAATTAAAACTTGTTTTGAAAACGTTGTCTGATGTAAATTTAATGCAAGAAGAAGAAAGTCTAAAAGAGTAAAATAAGGTAAATTAATTATTTGTAGGGTAACTCATTTTTTTTGTTATTAATAATTTATCCCTATTGGAAAAACTCAAAAATGGGGATGTTAATATCGAAAAAATAATGATATGAATAATTTCGATATATTATTTAATACATCAAAAATATAATCTGATATATCGATATATCAATAAAAACATCGATATTTCTAGCTTCGATCTTTAGTCTTTAAAAGAACGGGAATAGTGAAGTATTAGATTTGTAATTGCATTAATAGCAACAAATAAATATTAGTCCGAGGTGTGGACCCCTTTTTGTCAAATTATTAACACCCGCCTGAAACTTCGTGAATAGTTTAATCTCATCGTAACCTACAACTATTTTATATTCCAAAACTCTTGGAATTTTGACGTTTTCAATCTGGAGATCGGCAAACTTTGTCTGTTTTATTAGGTACTAAAAACTCGTAAATACCCATTTGCTTTCCTCTTGGATAGTAAGCTAGTTTGACCACGAAATCGAGAAAAAATGTGTTCTACAAAAATATTGGGCCGTTTGGCCTAAATAACCTCCTTATTGACATGTTGCCGGTGTAGGTCACGCCTTTTTTCTCGATTTTGTGCTCAAATTATGTTACGATTCAAATGGAAAGCAAATGGGTATTTACAAGTCTTAGTATGTAATTAAATAGACATATTGCCCTCCTCCCTCCAGATTGAAAACGCCCCAATTCCAAATATACTTGTAGTTTATTAAGTTATTAAGTTATTTTAGTAGTTATTATACTGCTTAACACAAAAAAAGTCTGCCAAGTAAGGCCAGTATAGCTTCCTCACCGTTTCCGTTGTATATTACAAGGTATACAATTATGAGAATAAAATCTCTGAGAGAAGCAGAATCGGAATAGCCGATTACAGTTACCCTTCAACATTCAACAACAGTGGGTTGTATTTGAATATTCCATACTTGATTATGCTTAATAAAAAAATAAATAAACATGCATACTGAACAAGAATTTCAATACTGTTAGTTCAAAAGGTCTTATGTATAAATTTATTTATTGTTTTGCAAGAGTGCATAAAAACGCAATATTTCTTTATGCTTTATTAGAATAATTTCATATTTTATTTTCATCTGCTATTTTCCATAGTAGCAGACTACTTATATCAGTTGCAGACTACAAAATATCACCTTTAATACACATAGAATTAAAGTTGAAAATTATTACATACGAACTTATGCTCTAATAATAGTATATACATTACCGAATCAAGATTTAATTTTGGAGGAGGGGCTTCAGCACGAAAGATTTATATATATATATATATATATATATATATATATATATATATATATATAATAATTAATTTGAAAAAAACCACTGCAAATTATTTCTCTTTGATATATTATTTCCAAACAATTATACATATAAAGTAACATTAAATTCCTAGTTATAAAGAAAAATAAATAAAAGGTGATTCTAATTATTGGACTAAAATTTTTTTTAATCATTAGTAATATGCTAAAAAAAATAGCATTACTTCAGTAACACATTCAGAAATAAAAAAAAAAGATAAACCTTTTGCAATAGCACATCTAAAAAAAACTAGGGACCATATCTTTGCTGATAATTGTCCGATTTTGACGATTTTTTTTTTTTTTTTTAGGAAATTCCGTAAACTTCTAAAAAACCATACAATATTGATATAAATGTGCATACTTCTTGAGTTATTCGGAGTTTAATTTTACCATCCCTCGTAAGTTCGGTCTAGTAGTTTCAGAAAAAATGCGCGGATGGCGGATTAGTAGTGCACATATAAGAGAAAGTGTTGGACACAATTCAATGAAATTAACACTACATTATTTTTTCACCAAAGTCTACCTTTTATCTAACTTTGAGCAAAATCGAACAAGCCCTTTCTGAAATATTGGCATATCTAAAAATATACGTTTGCGCGTGCGTAAGCGGAAGTGCTGGATGGAATTTGATAAAATTGATATGGGACCATCTAGGCACCAATCAGCATAATACCTGAAAATATCATGAAGATTGGATGAACGGTACTAGGTGATATAACCGTCACATCGATTTGACTACAGACAGACAGACAGACACCGTACCAAATTTGATCCTTGATGTCTGAAACGTAAATCGCGAGTGAAAATTTTCGATTCTGAGCAAAAAATTTTTTTTAATCTCTCGCACGAACACAATGCTTCCCTACCTTCGGTAGTGAGGAAGCAAAAGGATTAAGAATATTACAGGTTTTGTTGATTGGAATTTTACAAACATATCCTTAATTTATTTTATGACTCTTTTTGAGATTTTACTTTTTTATATTATAATAATTATCTTCTTAATTACGATTATACAAAAATAGAAACATATATTTTTAATTTTTACTAGCGATACATATATTTCTTCCAAACTAGCGATATATATATATATATATATATATATATATATATATATATATATATATATATATATATATATATATATATATATATAAATACATACATACATATGTGTTGCAAGAATGTATTGAACAGAAGCATGGCAGTCCCGCTGGACACCAGAAAACCAGTTATCCTTCTTCCCAAGGTCATGGAACAGCAATTCGACATTATCATGTTATTTATCACTTTTTTTTTATTTTTAATTCTCATAATTCCTACTCTCCTTCCAGCTCCAGCTTCCATGTACCTTTCCGCAGACCCGAATATCGTAAAAAAAATTCAAAATGGTTTTATTTATTTATTTTATTTTATGAAAATAATGTAAAAATATATTTGTTACATTCAGTATCAGACATCTTTAAGGAAGTTTTACCATATTGTCGAAACATTTTACAAGTTTTACCGGAGGATAAGATCAGATCGTTTGTTGTTGATAGAGGTCAATCATTATATTTAAGATGTTAAATATTTTTTTACCTTTTTAATTTACTTAATATGACTATACTCGAAAAATATTAAATATATTTAAATAAATATCAATAAAATTGGGCTTACGTTAGTCTGCTTCTGACGCAGAGATAAAGATAGACAAGGACTGTGGTTTAAAAAATATACAGAACAAATACGAAATTATTTATTATTTTTAATTTATGACCCTGGAAAGATTCCGAGGTATCGAGATCCTTCTTGATTTCATATAATTAATTATAATAATCAAATTAATTAATTTTATACTATAATGACCAAAATTAATTAAGTTTATATTATAATTTAAATTTAATTATAATTTTTATATTAATTAAATATAATTAAGTCTCAATATAAAACAGGACTAACACTTCAGTGTGATATCACGAAGCGATAGTCTGTAAATCGGCCACGTCACCATGTTGAACAGTTGTTTTGAATTTAGCTCTTAATAAGAATAGTACTATTATATATCTCTCATCTTTATGTATGGGATTTGAAAAAAAAAGATAAAAAAACAATTTAATTTTTATACTGTCACATAAATATTATACATTCCAGTAGTAATTGATTTCAGTCATTTATTTCCACTATTACTACTTGTTTGATGAAAATAGTTTAGTTGGTAATTACTTCAGATTGACTTTAAATTCTTATTCCCAACAAGTTTTAAATATAAATAAAGATTTATAAAGAACAAACGTTTTATTATCAGACTTAAAGAATCTTTTCCAGAAGAACAAATAAAAAGTTAGTAAATTTGAAATTGAACTATATATTTTCTTTTTATAAATTGATGTTTTCTCTTAAAGGCCTAATCGATTATAATTATCGATTCTATATGCATTAAAATAATTCATTGCCCTATTAATATTTGTAATTATTGAATCTTTAAATAAGTAGTTTAGCTTTTATATGATTTTATAGATTAAGATAAATATTTTAATATTTTTTTAACTTAAATTCAGTGGTTGGCAGCTCTACTGCGTCACAAAGCAATGTCATTGACCGTTTGATGCTGGATCTACGTCACATTCGCGAATTACCAATGTATTTAAAGAAATCCTGTTTAAACCTAGTTTAAGTTATTTAATAAAGTTAGTAACTTAATAAAAAAAATAGAGTTTTCTATGTTCCGTTTCATTGATTGTTTATAAACTCAACACTAATTCCATCGATGTAATCCATCAATCGACTGTATCCAGCACCGATGGACAGCGATTTATGCTAAATATAGGAACGATATGCTAGGTTCCAACGGATGGTTGACACTTAATATACCTGAAGAATACAAAAAAAAAACTCAAAATTATTTCATAATGTTTTATTATTTTCAAACAATTATACATCTAAAGTAACATTACCTTCCTAGTAACAAAGAAAAAAACAAGATGATTTCCAATATTGGCCTAAACAATATCTTTTTTCATCAATAATAATTTGCTAAAAAAAATAGCATTACTTCAGTAACACTTAAAAAAAAACAAAAAACAAACAAACAAAGGATATAACCTTTGCAGTACAACGTAAACAATATCTAGAGACCATATCTTTGCTCCAAATTGTCCGATTTTAACAATTTTTTTTTTTTTGTAATTTCGTACACTTTCAAATAACTATACAATATCCACAAAAAAGTGTATACTTTTTAAGTTATTGGGAATATAATTTTACCGCCCCTCGTAACTTTTTTTTCGAGCTTCTTTTCGTTGAAGTATGTTATATAGATAAATTTAAAGGGCCATCAAAACGAAGACTGTGATCAAGTTTCATTATAATCAGTACATTCGTTTAGGCCCTGCAGTCTATAGCAACACAGGCTTTTCGGCCGCCATCTTGAAAGGAAAGGTGAATTATTATTTATAGTTTTCAAACTATAAATAATAAATTTACTATAAAGGCTTGTCATATAATAAATTTACTGATCTAAAAGAGGAAGTATTTTTTTTTTAGTAGAGGACAGAAATTGGTAAACTACTTATATACTTGATTATCTGTTAACGAATCTCTAACTTCCCTAAAAATTTGAGCCAAATCGAACGGGCGGTTTTAGAGATCAAGGAAAACACGTTTGCGCATATATAAGAGAAAGTAGGGGACAGAATTCAATAATATTGACACTACATTATTTTTTCACCAATACCTACTTTTTATCTAAGTTTGAGCCAAATCGAACGAGCTGTTTCTGAAATATTATTATATCTAAAAAAATACGTTTTGTGCGTGTGCAAGCGGAAGCGCTGGATGGAATTTGATAAAATTTATACGGGACTATCTAGGCACCAACCCGCACAATTCCTAAAAAATTCATGAAAGTCAGATGAACAGTACTAGGTGATATAACCGTCACATCGATTTGACTATATACAGACAGACAGAAAGATAGACACCGAATCAAATTTGATCCTTGATGTCTGAAAGGTAAAACGCGAGAGGAAAAATTTTCGATTCTGAGCACATAATTTTTTTTACCTTCTTGCACGAATGCAATGCTTTCCTATCTTCGGTAGTGAGGAAGATAAATTATGGATAAGTTATATGTAAAAGTTAAATTAACTTTATGATAGCTCTGTACAGAAAGAAGGTATCAAGTAACTCTGTAAAGAAGATCGGGAAAGGTCGGGCGCTCTCGACTGTTTCCGTATAGCTTTCAACTCTTATTACTTCTTAAAATTACGAATCAATTTTCTTCATTCATTATATTTAATTAGTTGCATACCCGCTGCTTTCGCTTACTGGTGCGAATAACATATTTTCCTAGCTAAGCCTAAATTGCGGAAACTTAGTTTATTTGACCCAAAGGTGTTGAAATTTCGGGAAGTAGTGTACAAATATTTTTATTTTTTTTTTATTTGCCTATAAACCATGAAAATATAATTAATGAAATAGCCTAATTAATGAAAATATAATTTTAGAAAAAAGATCAAAACTAAAAAACGAAAGTATAAGTAATCTGTATACTTAGTGATGTAAATTTCCATTTAACAGTTAATATAAAAATAATTGTTATGAATACAACGGTTGTAAATGTAGTAGGTAATGAACGTGTGATAATGGGAGACCTGTTATTATTTAATTATTCTATACACCTTTATATAATATTATCTTAGTGAAGTATATGATTATATACTTATTTTCTTATGCACCCAATAAAAATGGCGAGAAAGATATGACTGATTTGCTTACCAGATGTTTTTTTCTCGTTGTTATACGGCTATACTATATTCTATAAAAAATTCAATGAAATCAATGTTATCAACATAATAATGAAAGGAAATAGGTGATGCAATTTCTTTGACCGTCATTGTATCTGTCTAAAGTAAACGTGGCGAGAATTTTCTACACTTGGCTGATCTGATGCAATCAAGTTAAATAGTGACTCGATTATCGCTGTTTTATTATAAAATTAAAGATTTGAAGGTTAGTATTGGAGTTGGAGAAACAAACTCGTACAAAGAAAAGCAAAATGTGCAGATTTCATAAATCATCAACTCCGTAAACAAAACGCACATCGAATTTTCCAACAACAAATTCCTTGAGGGCGGGGTGGCCGAACGGGATAACGTGTGTGCACTGCCGCCGTTGTCCGGCAACCTAATACATAGATAACCGGATAAAATAGTCAAGAGTTCGCGTCCCGGTGCCGGGAGAGACTTTTAAATCTCCACACTCACCCTCTGGCCCGGGAAAACCGCGCA
Source organism: Nezara viridula (assembly GCA_928085145.1). Classification (NCBI taxonomy): domain Eukaryota; kingdom Metazoa; phylum Arthropoda; class Insecta; order Hemiptera; family Pentatomidae; genus Nezara; species Nezara viridula. The sequence goes on along the minus strand of OV725083.1, from coordinate 29,129,454 downwards.
AAAGCGAGAAAGGGAAGGCCAAAAAAAAATCCAATTCCTCACAATCGTATTTTTTAAAAATATTTATGTTTGGAGCCCATCATAATTCGACAAAAAAGGATACATATAGTATGGAATAAACTTAAAATTGCTCAACCAGTTTTCAGTAATTCATTTTTGTATATCAACAACAAAAACATCTTTGGGATAATAATGAATTTGCCTATTTCTCTTAATGGTCTTTCCACTTGCCTTGATAAACCAACCATCAACCTTAAATGATCAATAATTTATTTTTGTCAAAGATCTTCATCTAGTCGTTACATCACACTGTTTACTTACGAGACTCAATGATACCTAATTTAGAACTGAACTGCCCAAAAAGAGCTATATCATCGTATTTTGAAATTTGATGTATAAAATTCATTATGCATTTACGGCTAAGAAGTGATACCTATTAACTTGCAAACAAAAAATCAGGTTTCATGTTTTCTGATTGATATCATGAAACCACATGCCATGATACCTTATAATTAAGTCTGGTATGGTACTGTTATAGGTAAAAGTTAGGAGATCAAGTCTGGCAAATTTTGTTGGTCCTTCATGGCAACCATAGCTAACCAAATATCCCCTCTTCCCATTGCAAATCTTCTTATGAACTTCCTAATGAAAACCAGAAACGGCAGACTATTCGATCGAGCCTTACGATTCTGGATTCTGCCCGAACTCCCGTAAAAATACCTGCGACGCCTATCGGTCGCACTGATCTATATAATGTACCAGTAGAGTCTTGTCCGCAAATCTCATTCGGTCCCCAATCCGCAACTTCACCTTCAGATATATTTTTAGCCTGCGGTAGCTTGTAAGTACCTTAATTCGTAATCTAAGTTTCATTTTTTTAAACAATAGGTTTTTTATTTTTTATACAGCCAATAGGTTCAAGAAGTTGAAGGTGTTTTCTATTAATTGCATGAACTATCCTAATCCAAGTGAGGAATCTGTATCTGTGGGAATTCGCTAAAAATTCGAACTAAAAATGACTTTTATTAATATTATTGAAGGAAGTAAGTCGACTACATATCATAAATGATAAATAGTCAGGACGTAGTCATTTATAAGGTTTTTATTAGTGCTGAAGTTTCAACCCAAACATGTGGGTCATCATCAGGGCGTGTTTAGAGCACTGAAGGTGTTCAAGTACTGAACAGAAGATGGTGACCCACATGTTTGCGTTGAAACGTCGGCGCTAATAAAAACCTTGAAATGACTGCGTCTTGACTACTTATCATCACCTATGACTTTTATTCATAGTTACTCAAACATTAGAATCATGCGTAATTCATTTAAGACAAATTATAACTCTAATTTAAGCCCACTGGGCTTATCTCTACTGGGTTTAGTTCCTGCGACGCGGTTGAGAGAGTAGTGGAGGGATCTCCTGGAGTCATGCTTTTTCCTCCAAAGTTGGAGGGACAAGTCTGGCTCGGAGTTCTCTCGCCTGATTGTAAATAGTGTATTAGATATGTATGGGTTATTTATTTATTTATAGGTTTATTTTATTGTACATAAAGTGTGGATATGATCTCTGAACACTATTATAAATGTCCTTTGAGACAGATTGTAATATTTTTCAATAAACAAGTTCTAAAAAAAATGTATTTTTTTTTACGGAATTTTTTTGAAGAACGTGAATAAATGAAAGTTAAACTTTTATCACAAATCTGGAACTTTATTACATTCTTAGAACTTTTCTTTTAAGAACTTTTTTTCCAAAAAAATGTAATTTATAAAAGTTCCAAGTACCAACCCCTGATTTCTCTAGCTCTTATAAATAAGTTTTTTTAATTATAAATGTAAATACTTTTTAAAGTTATTAGTAATTCATTAAATATTGATTTTTTTACACCATTTTAATTTATTTTTTTATTTAAATAAGTTAGTTTACTTTTCTAGTTCTTAATATATTTTTTTTTAATTTGTCAAAGTATTGGCTTGTTAACATTAACTTATGATTATGCAATATACAGACATGTTTCGTATGTAGAGGGAAATTTTTATAGCAATAATATCAGATCTCAAGAGCTGCAAAAAAGTTCATATAAACAATGGGTCGGTTATCAGCAAAAACGAAGGAAATTCAATTTTTGTGTTTTTTTGATAAGCAAGTTGGGTTTATTGTTGAATAGGAAACCTTATTAAAAAGGAAGACTTTTTATAAATAAAAAGTGTATTTAGGCAATTATGTCTATTTTTAAACATACCAGATCATGTAATAATAAGAAATGAAAGCTTTACAACAATTATTTGTAGTCATTTTTACTGAAAATGTACTTTCAACAAGAAAACTTGAGGTGAATCTTAAATTATCCTCCAATAAACCTAAACTTAATTAATACAGACTTAAAGCTTTTTAAACGAAGAAATCTTTCTAAAAGTGGGGTAGTTAGATGATGATAAAAAAAAAATCGCGATTAATTAATGATTTTTTTAAAAAAACGATCTTAGCTCAGTTTTAATCGATCAAAAGACCTCTTTAAGAGCCAGTTGCTCCAACTCAGCAAAGCTTATATCTAAGATTAAACCAAGTTTTCTAAGGTCGACCGATAAAGATTAAACTTGATTTAATCTTATATAATGCTTAAGCTAAGCTTTACTAAGTTGGAGCAACTGGCCCTAAATGGCTTCAGCAATGACAAAATCTATTATCATTTGAAGTAAATTTTGTCTAGTTTACAGTGAAGCAATTGTTAACTACTTAAATTGAATATTTGTTTAGTTATCTTGTCCTATTAAACGAAAGACACGGCATGTTAAAAAAAATTACAAGTTGGATTTGCTACTTTAATTCTGAAAAGTGAACCATTGTTTATAAGAACTTTTTTGTAGCGCCCGAGGTCTGCAATCAACTCCTTTTAAAAATTTCCTTCGACTTACGGGACACCCTGTATAAATATTTTATTGTTGCTATTAAAAATTTTAGATTCCTATTCTTATAACTTCATATTACCGCATGTCAGTATGGAACCAGGCCATGGTCTTTATGAAGATTTTTATTGCAAATGAGATATGGAACCACCTTCTGGATTATGATCCACAGATCCCACTATACAATACAACCAGTATAATAGAAATATTTACCTCGGCTCACGACATAACGCGAACATGCACGAAGCAAAGAGCGATAAGTCACTATCTAATGAATGATAGCCAGGGCACAAGGATAGATCGCTGCTAGTAATGCGACTAAGTTTAGCAATTACTAAGCTGTGTTCAGAACTTTGTTTTAAGCGTTCTCAATAGAACTGCTTAATAACTACTTAAGCAGCCAACTTACGGAAAGATTAAGGGCTATATTGTGTTAAATCAGAGTTAATTCTTAATGTATCAATACCATTAATGAACAGTTAATTAAAACCAAACAATTATGCAGTTAAAAAAATTGTATTAGATAATTAAATAACAAATAACGTATTATGTTTTTAAACTATACTAATTAATTAAAATCAAACTATTATGTAGGTCAAAACATAGTATATTTTGTATTACATAATTTTTATTATTATTATTATAGAAATTTACAACTGTATTAAATGATAAATGCAAAAAGTAAATATGAACAAGTGATATGACATGTACAAAATGAAGAGAAACTACCCGTTGGTAGCACTCTAATTATATTTCTATATTTGAAGATCCCGAGGCCATCTTCTTTTCAGACGCCTCGGAGGGTTATCAGGAATAGAAGAGGAAGCAAGGTTGGAAACAAGAGGGTTCGGATGGTTCAGAAGTATATTATGAAAGGACAGGTATCTGGATTGAGCTTAATCGGAAACATATGGTACATTAAGGTCGTTATGGATGATTTTATTTATGACAAAGTAGGGAGCATTGAGGATTTTACGATTGGATTGTAAGGAATGAAAACGAGAGGCATTTGATGATGGTTTATTAGAGCTCCAAAGCTCGATCCCGTAGAGCCAAATAGGCCTTATTATAGTAATATGTATGAGTGTTTTGTAAATAATTGGAAGTTTAGAGCGTTTGTCTAGTAAGTGCTGGAGTAGTCGGAAACGTCAGGCGGTTTCTAGTCTTTCAGTCTGGTATGGGGGTTCGAAGTGAGTCGTTTGTGAAGGTGGAGTCCTAGGTATCGGATTTGTTCAAGAGGGATAAGTGGATATTGTTAAAGGATAAAGTGTTTAGAGTATAGAATTGGATACAGGCGTTGTATTACATAATAATTTATGTTTGTATTGTATTAATAATAAAAAATGAATGAAAAAGTGATCGAATTAAATTAATACCTTATTCCGTGATATATACCTCTATTTATCAAATTACTAATATTAATAAAAGGTGATCCACAAAAATATTGAGACACTTGGAGTAACCTCCACCACTAAACTATCAAAATGACGAGGTTTTATAGGCCAAACGGCAATAAGTATCCAGTTATTTTCTTACATTATTTCATGACATATTTCTATGTTTTTGCACACTCACATATTATGTTCTATCAATTATAACATAATATTTTACCAATAAGTAGAAAAGAATGCAATGTAACAGATATATTCGCGACGTGTTTTATCTTCATGAACTAGTGTTCAAAACCTTTGAAAATACTAGACAAATATGCTTTATCTTCAAATTTCCAGCCTTAACTAATTATTTAGATTTCTTTACTACATATGAAATAAAAAAACTTGTAACAAACAACCCAAGAGGAGTCTTAGATCCAATACTATTTAGGGAAAGTACTGTTTCTTGGATAAAGAATTAGAGCTGGAAATAAACACTGATGAGACAAAATGTATGGTTAGCTGCAAAAATGGCGATACTTCCGGTGATATCGACATAGAAGGTAATATGTTTGAACTCGTAGAGAAGTTTAGGTATCTAAGGTCTACGATAACTAAAAAAAACGAAATTGAAGTGGAGATTAAGCTTAGGCTGAAGGTGGGAAATGGTTATTATTTTACTGTGACAAAATTACTTAGCTCGCGCCTTCTGTTCCGAAACTTCAAAATTATAATCTATGAAACCATTATCCTATCTACGGTTCTTTATCGATACGAAACGTGGCCACATACATTAAGGAATGAGCAACGTCTTAAAGTTTTTGAAAATAAAGTATGGCGTAGAATATTAGGACCGATGAGTTCAACGGAGAGTTCTGACGGTTACACAACGCCGAATTGCGCGAATTGTATCCGATTAATATAATTGAGATGATTAAGTTGAGGCGAATAAAATGGACTTGTAAAATCGCTGGGCTTAGTAATGAAAGAATTCCTAAAAAGTTAATATGCGCTGTAAAGACTGGTTTTCGAGGGGTAGACCGAAGCGAAGGTGGGAAGATTGCGTTAAGGTCGATCTGAAGGGACTGGGTTTGGACGGCGACCGGTGGAGGGAGGTGTGTGGACAGCAATTGATGGTGTCACCATCGAACCATTGGATTCGCTAAGCTTCTTATTATTATCACTGTTTCATAGTCAACGGTTATGCAAGGAGGTGATTTGACTGAGATCACGCTCAACCGCCAGATTTTCCCACTTACTTAATTATGTAATTAAGGGTACCCAGGAGGGTCTACCGATCCCAGGGTCCTCCCACGGCTGATGAAACCAGGGTCTCCCCATGGCTGATGATTACATATTTTTTCTGCCATGATCCGAGATTCGAACCTGGGACCTAGGGGAAGATCAGCATCTTAACACTAAACTACCACACTCTCTTATGAAATTAATTTAATAAAGCTGATTATGTTTAATAATAAAAATACATATGTATTTAGGGGTAGAAGTTGCAAATGGGCAAGAGGGCTTGCAATTAAGTAATGCAAAGCAAAGCAACGAGCATAGATAGATGACTACACATCGAGATAATACGTCCCTCTCCTCTTCCGAATATAGGAGAGCCCCCTACTTTTTATGTTCCATTAGATTTTTTTTTTCAAATGTATATTTTTATAATATTTATTTTTACATATGCCGACGTTTCGACCTGAAGTTCAGGCCATCATCAGAGCTAAGAAAAGAACCAGATAACAAGGTATGAGAAATATAAAAATTACAGTAAAATGAAGTTGTTAGAATAATGACAATAGTAAGAACAAGAGACAAATAATAATAATAGGTACAAAGTGTAGAATGATGAAGTAAACATAGTCAAAAAAGGTGACATATGTATTGTAAAGGGAATCTTAGAATAAAATGTAAAACAGAAAAATATAAAGTTATATAAGAAATGGAAATAAATAGTAAAATTAAGATATAGTGAATAGAAAATTGAGATGTTGTAAAGTCTATCAATATGTACATACAAAGGATGAAATAATAAAGAATTAAAACTGAAAAGGAATGAAAGGAAGGAAGAGAGAAACTGAGAAGGTTGAAATAAGAAAGAGAATAAGAATCAGAAAGAGAATCTTTCATCTTAGAGCAGTCAGGTTGTTATCATTTTTCTCTTACTTATTCTCTCTTACATCTCAATTTTCTATCTAAATATTCTATTCACTATATCTTAATTTTACTATTTATTTCCATTTCTTATATAACTTCATATTTTTCTGTTTTACATTTTATTCTAAGATTCCCTTTACAATACATATGTCACCTTTTTTGACTATGTTTACTTCATCAATTCCACACTTTGTACCTATTATTATTATTTGTCTCTTGTTCTTACTATTGTCATTATTCTAACAACTTCATTTTACTGTAATTTTTATATTTCTCATACCTTGTTATCTGGTTCTTTTCTTAGCCCTGATGATGGCCTGAACTTCAGGTCGAAACGTCGGCATATGTAGAAATAAATATTATCATTTATTTTTGCCTTTTTTTTTGACTGACCACCCCAACTATTCTTCTCTTCATTATCCACAACAGTCAACCATTTACCAATTATGAGTATATTTTTATAAGTTTATTTCAATGAGATAATTTTTTCCCTCTTCATTCTTCCTGTAAATTCCTATTAATCCATAATCACTTTATGAATTAGACAAATAATCACTTACACTCGTTTATATATGATAAAACAACAGTTATATTACGATAAGAGACAATACTGAGAGCACTTTTTGAAAATTTGTTTGTTTAACTATTAATATTCAATCAGAAATTGCGGTTTATTTATGTATTTTGACGTGTGATGTCAGATGAAAAACTCGTGAACATATTTAAAAAGGTTTATATTCTTGGAATCGGAGTTACGTTGGATAAAAAAAAAAGAGTACATACTGGGTTTTTAACTATCAATAAAACAATAATGGTGGAATTTTAGAAACCCGTTAAAACATCATTAAAAAACTCAATTATTATTATTTTTTAATTTACGAAAAGTATATTAATCTTTCCTTTGAACGGTAAACTCCATAAATTTATATTGAAAGTAAAAATATATATATAATAAAATTATTAATAAATGAAGAAATTATCAATGCTGCACAATAATAATACAATGAACTTGCATGGAATACAGATGAATAATTTTGAAAAATATAAAATGAAGCTGTTTGCAGACAATTTAATTTATTATTTTAATCTTGAACGGAATTATATTTCGTATTGATTAAAAAATAATTATAACCATGAAAAATTATTTTAACTATGGATTTATGTGGAAAACAGTCATAGAACATTCAATAAAAAAAATGGTGACTTTTTTCGGTTTTGGTACACAATCAGTCAACAAAATTACTCACATAACTGTTTTATTCTATTGTATAGGCGCACCAACGAGGGTTGCCTTTCACGTCAGGGCTGTGCTCCAGAGGTCGCGGTCAAGGCAATCCCTACCCTGAAGACCCCGGCCACCCATCTCTTCTTCCACTTCATGGATCCATCTTTTCCTAGGTCGTCCTGGCCTCCGTCTTTCTGGTGGTTGCCAATCTAGGATTCGGTTAGGCCATCGCGCGGTAAACATTCTTCTTCCATCCTGTCTCTAACGACCTCGTTCCTAATTCTATCCATCCTTGTCACACGTAGGTATCTCCAAAAGTGCATTTTCGCAGCTTGTATCTTTGAATATAGCTGGGATGACATGGTCCAGGTTTCAGCTGCATACGTCAAAATGGGTTCTACGATAGTGGTATACCCTTCGCTTCTTTTCTTTTAGAATTCCGTAGTTCCACAAGACGGATGAAGCATTCTTGTGGCTATCCGAGCTTGCTCCACCTTTCTCCACACATCAAGTAGCCCGAGGATTAAAGGTAAGATCCCAGATATTTAAATACAACTTTGTATAGGTCCGAGAGTCGACACGAAGATTACCGGCGTCCTCGGTGCAGATGGCCATGTATTCTGTCTTTGATGAATTCACCTTAAGCCTTACAGATCCATAACATGCCCATAGTGAGCACATGATCTCTTCCAAAAACATCTCGGCCAAAAAGAGAGACACCAGCTGTTCATCTCTGATCTATGGTCCCACATCTCCACACCGACGATACCATTGCTTGATGGATTCACATAGATATATCTTGAAAAGAATCGACGCCATACTACAGCCCTGTTTCAGGCCATTAGTACCCGAGAAAGGCTCCGTCAGTCTATTTCCAGGAGGCCAAAGGGCCCAAAGTTTTGAACATTGTAGAAGAAAAAAGGCATTGGTCCATTTTTTTAAGATTAGCAAGAATGACTGTAGAAATGTTAAGACAAAACAAATGTTTAATACCCTATAAAAATTATGCCGATAGTATAAAACATTGATTGAATTCTTTTCTTTAATTATTAAATCTACTTTTGTTAATAAATAATACATACTAAACAGAGCACTAAGTATTAAAACTATGTGAGAAACGTTTAGACCATAAATACAATAACACAATATTAAAATAAATCTAAAAGTAAAGAATTGAAATTAAAATAGAAAGTTAAATGATAGTAACCATTGTACAAAAATTAAAGTGAAACATTCAAATATAATATAATAAATTATAAATCATATTCAAAAACTCATTCATAGTCAGGCTAGGTAGCTCCAAGTCCTGACTCCACTTGTGAAGAACAAGGAAATACTATAAGAGGTCCTTATACTTCTCTCTAAGCCGTGTGACCGAAATGAAAAGCAAGTAGAGGCTTAAGAGAGAAGCACTAGAGCCACAAACGCTCAGGACTAGAGTAACGATTCAGGTCAATGCCAGGGCTTAAATAATATATTTACAAAATATCTCGAGGCCACTGTCGTTTCAATCTTCAAAGTGGATTATAGGCATGGTTGGAGGTGGACAGGGATTGTGCTGAGGATTAGGAAGAGCAAAAGGTTCCGATGAAAGTTTAAGAATATGGATGGGGGATGACCTCAAGGAGTTAAAGGATATTAAAGGTCTTGATATAAAGTTGGGTTTGTAACATAATATGGAGCATTGACTATTGTGTGGAGGGCTTCAGACTGGAAGATCTGGAATAGCTTGTTTTCAATCGAAGTTTCAGTTAAGTAGTCTGCATAACTGACTAAATTATCTTTCAAGTCTGGTAGGTGGGTTCCGTGTTAGTCTTTAGCCTAAGAAGGGAACCAAATGCAATGGATTATGTCTGAAATGGTAAGTGGTATAAGTTCAAAAGGATTGGGTGATAGGATATGCGTCAGAGGGTAAAAGTGATATGCTTCCATTTGGATTCATTGACTTCGATGCACCAATTGTTAACTCACTGCTCAATTAAGGAGAGGTATCTTTGAATGTTAAAGGATGCTGTTTCAGAGTCTCAGTAAGATGATAGGATGGTGGTATCGTCAGAAAATGTCGGCGGAGGATGAAGAGGATGTAGAGAATTATATTCGAAAATTAAAACAGATGATTTTAATTCATGAAATTACTGATTAATCAAAATTTAATATCTATGCTGTTCTGTGAATAAAAGAATACTTGTTCATACATTTTATTTATTTATTTTATTATTAATTTTTCGTGCAATTTGCAATAAATCTGAATTCATTTCACAAGATCGTATCAAGAATAAATATATCAATTGATATATATAGATATCGTTCTTGTTAGTGTAAGTGAAATATTACCGAATCTTTGTGCTTTCTGCAATCTTTAAGATAGTGTAAAAAAAAAATCACTTCGAAAAATCTTTTGGATTCCAAATTTAATTAGAAAAAAAATTGACTGTAGTAACTAAAATCAAGTTTCAGTTTGCAAACCCAGACATTTCAAAGGTTGAAGGTAAACCGAAATCTCAAAATCTTATTCACTGAGAATAAAAAAGATTGTAATAATAATTAAAAAAAATAAAATATCTTTCCTATACTTAAATCACATGGTATGCATGATCTTTTCTTCCTTCAAAACTACTCAAAAGAACTTTCTTTTGTTAAAAAAAACAACTAACAAAATAAAAGCAAGAAAACATAGTAAATGTACTAAAGCAATATGAACCTTTTTGTATGTCAACAATAAACACACAACTTTCTGATTCTACAAAGGGAAAATTCATCCAAATTCTTGATCATTTAAGGTTATTAAATGACTTTTTGAAATAAACAGACGATATATTCTTCAAAACCATTCAGGAGATATCATTGACGTATTTTACAATAAAAAAAAAGTTAAAAAAGTAAATAAAAAAGAATATTTAAAGGACATAATTGGAAGATTGGTTATCACTTTAATAACCTCACCTTCCTAATTCGTTAGTTTTTCTTTCCTCTTTATTTGCATTCATAAAAATTGGTTTATTACAGATTTTTACTTTCCTTTCCTTTCAATAGTTCTGTCCTGTTTTTAGTCGAAGTATAATATCCATAAAGTGTCTCAGAGACCCGTAAATAACTAACTAGTAAACGTAAGAATAAGAAGAGATTGCATAAATGCAAGCAAACACTTAAATGATAAACGTAATTTACCATTATTATTATTTTTAGTCAAGATTTTCTATAATCTTCCAATTATAACCTAAAAAGTATTTATGTCTCTTTTTTTGAGTGTTTATGCTATTTTATAAATTAAAAAAATATCAGTTTGAGGAACCACATACATGACATAAGACTAATGGTTATACTTGAGGAAAGATAATAGTAAAATTATGTTTGATGTCGATTTATAAAAAATAGTGAAAGTTTTATCAAGATACTACGTTACTATAAATTTCTATTGACCAATGGAAAAGGTACATCAGGAGAACCTTGAAAACTCATCGTAGTGCAGCATTGACACAGCTGTAGATGACAGAGGAGATGCAGGAGGGGTTGGTATCGCCCGCTAGAGGTTGTGCAATAGCGACTAGAGATAAGACATTACGGTGGTGACAACTTCGGATAGAGGACTTACCTTCAAAGAAGTTCTCTTTGATGTTGCTGCTGACACAGAACGGCATAGCTATCTTTGTGAATGAGATTTAGTCCATTTGATATGTGCGGGTTCGAAGAGCCCTCGCCTCAGTTGTGCTCGTGGTAGACTGGCGCATTGGGCAGCTCCTCTACGGCTCCGTATTGATCCGGGCTGGGCCCTCCAACGCAGGACCATCCTCGCTCACAAACCCTTTGGCCACGATTGCGAAATCCAAACTATGACGTGGGATTATCCCCTGTACGCAGGTTCCCCGACGTTATCATCTTAAGTCCAAAAATGGACTAAATCGCATTATTAAAAAAAAAAAAACGCTCGTTGAAACGGTTTTGATAACATGAATATGACATTCTGCACTTCAGTAAGATATATTAACATTTTTGCACAGAACACCTGTTGAATGAACAGATACACATGAGTCCTACATTAAAGTAAACGTTAAAAATGCATCGAGTAAATTCTTCATTAGTTACCCACTAAGATTTAGTTTATATAAAGAATAATTTATTTATAATAACATTTGTAAAAGTTTATTCGGAGAGTAGGATGCGTATTGTTAACTGTGTTTTTTTTTCACCTCAAATACTTATCAGATACGAAACAAACTATACTTAAGTTCGTATATAAGGAGGACTCGTGTATTAAACCCGCGCCAACTTGCTTGCAAGTACAACACCTTAACGAAAAGGCGTAGCTGAGAGAGGAGATAGAAAAAGAGCGGGAGACCGGGATACTGTACAGAGTGTACCAAAATTTAAAAAATATATATAACTTTGTAAAGAAATAATGTAATAATATACTGAGCGAAAAAATCCGAAAATACCAAGAGCTATGCGGGGAATTAAGACAATTATACCGGCTGGTGGATGTTAAGATATAACCATTATATTATTTGCTGCAGCTTGATTCCTGAGGCTTAACTCAGGAAAACTCCGAGCCTTTCTCCCCACTCATGAAAAGAAAGGCAGGACTCCAGGAGAATCCAGCGTCTCTCACTCAGCCGTATTATTGGTATTAAGAACCATTGGAGGATGAGCAGAGGCACAAATCCACAGAAGTACATGGCTTGTGTGGAGAATCTGGCCATAGCCAGAACGGAGCTCAGTTTTAAAAATATAATTATTAAAAAACAATAATGAAACGATATAATACAATATAAAGTAAACTATAATACACAACATGTATTAAAAACAATATGAGAAAAAAAAGAGTAAATAAGATTTAAAATGTTCTTTTTAAAATAAAGCTTGTAAATTATTTAATAAAGTTATAAAATAATTATTTCTAAATTTTTAAAAGACAATTTTTAGTGTTTTTGATAATTTCGAATCAACATTCTGTCCCTTGTCGCTTTTATCAAGTTCGTTTCCCCTCAGTGGATAATTTGATCTCTACACCTCAGGTCTTCATCTGCAGCTCACTTGATCTATCCAAAGGATAAAAAAGGATATCTCAGATATTTTTTTTTTACAGAAGATTTTCGTAGAGGAGAGCTCATGTAGTAAAATAATTTGTTTTCAATGAATGTTTCATGTGCGAGCTAATCGAGGCCTTGATGTCTGAGTGTGCTAAGGTATCAACTCAGCACCCTCGAGTTAGAAACGGAGCCGGTTCGATTCCAGGCTGAATGGATTTAAATTTGTTTCTTGGAGAATATATGTAATGATGTTGGAGCTTCCCTAATAGTGGGAATGAATCGTGCAATGAGGCGGACATGAAGCAATATCCTGGAATCCTGGAAATGTATGATGATAGAAGGGGAGGGGGCAATCTACGCCAGTGGCTCCGCGTGATTGGATGATCGAGATTACTACAATATTGAACTTGGATTACAATTTTTAAGATTAAAAAGATTTTAACAGTTGGAACAATTATATCTACAAAATTTCAAAAAGATATATTTATATACAAGGAGATTAAGATGAGGAATGGAGGGTATTTATTTTAATTTAATTTTTTTTCTTTACTGGTTGTATTTTTATCATAAATATTTTCTTTGAGAATCTTGGAATATTAGCAATGTGTCCCTGTCAAAAATTATTCAGAAAATTGTGGTTTAAATAATTTAAAACTTTATTTTATTAAAATTAACATTTTGTATTAAAACATCTTCTCTCCCTTGTTACACCTATATAAATATCTGAACAAACAATGAGTATTAAATCTGTATTCACAATTCATTCATTTTCAGGTTCATTTTTATCTGAAATTGAAAACACAATATTGAAGGTGACAGACAATACAATAGATATAATGGTGTTATATGAAACTTTGCAAACTATTGTAATACAAATAAAATAAAATAATAAAAATGAACCGTACAAAAATAATACCTGTACAACAAAATCAACATTATGAATGAAGTATTGTGTACATAAAGGAGAATTTTCGAACAGGTGAGAGAACAAGAGTGGTTAAAAATAACAAACAAAGGGCGCCAAAATTGATCCAGCGCTATTCATTATCTACTGGAACAGACCTTCTCTCAAGTTAAGCTTAATCCTCCCTTAGTAACCAACTTAGCTTTTGTCTACTTCAATTCTCTTATTATCTAATGTTAAAAACAATAAGATGCTGAAGGAAGTACAAAAGTATCAAAACTTATTGCAGAATAGTTAACATTTATTATGATGAATGTGCGAGTACCATATGACTATTATATGTAAGTTATTTTCATTGATTTAGAATGACGGGCTTTCCGTTCACGTAAATCCCATGATCATATTTTATATTACCCATTCATGTTTTACCAACTTTACCTCGAACAACATTAATCCAATAACGTTACAGTTTTTTTTTTCGCAAGTCGTGATCTCCAATCACGATTCATGCTAATATTTTTTTTAAGTGAAAAAATTTAATTTTAAAAATTCTGAATCCAACCATTTTTAAATTTCCAGTAAGAAAAGATGATTTTTCATTTCTCGAACATATAGTCATGTGGACATTGTGGATTGATAAAAAATCATTTTAATTGCTAACTCAGTAAAGTATAATTATGACGAAACCAACAACTTGTGGAAAGATACATTTAACCTGATCTTAATATGTTTGCTATTATCATGTATAGTCACTTTCAGGTCTTGGTAACACATGCAAGCGTTTAAGTTTCTTATTTACTATTTATGTCACTCCTACCATCGTCAATCGATAGGTTGATTATGGTACCTTTTTCTAATTACAGTGCAAAGACAATTATATCGATTAAGTGGAACTTCCATAAGGTGATTTTAGATAAACATTTACTGTAACATCCCAGGCTTATAACTATCTTAACTACGTAATCTCAGAATAGTACTTCTGTTTTTTGAGCTAGGCAGTTACACATATAAACAAAAAATTCGGCGAAACTTGTTTATTTTGACTCAGGGGGAGCTCAAAGCGTTTATTTCTGTTGAAAACTCCAATTAGATTTTATTCACTATCGCAATACTTTCCCTTACTAAATATATTTGTCGTATACAGGTTAGTGAAAGAAAAAAATTTGTACTTGAACATTTTTAAAAAGTATATGTCATTTACATAATTAAAATTTCGAAATCCGTAAGCGATTTATTTAATATAATTACGTATTGGTTTATTGTGAAAAAACATGATATAAAAAAATAAAACGTTCCGGATAATCCGGGTTTCGAAAATAGCAGGTCCGATAGGTTGGGTTTTAATTAGGTTTCTGGTTATTATTATTTAGCTACTAGTGAATAGTCTGGAATAAATACAATAGTGGGCGTATTTTGTCTTAAATAGTTGTTAACTATTTCAAACATGGTTGTTGGCACAATGATGTTATCTGTAGCAGATATCATCATTTAGCTAGTTGATGAACAATTTGCTGACACCACTTCGCTCTATATCAATTGATAATTTGTTAATAAATATGGAAAAAAAGACTATCTCTTGATATGAAATCGTGGACCAATTGGTTTTAAAATAATTTATGCAGTGAGTGCCTCATAAAATTGCGCATTTTAATATATTTATATACTGAAAATTCACATATTCATATACTTCAATATATTTTAAAATGATTGCATATATATATTTATATATGTACCTATGTTTGTATTCTTTAACGTCGATGCAACGTAATGGAGCTGTTTATACTTGCAAAATATGTAATGTTTGTTAGCTCTGGCTTTATACCCTAACCATCCATAACGTTCTGTCCAACTTATCAATTCACAAAGCCATATCATATCTAAAGAGATCATCATTTAACATTCAAAAGAATTTCATATTAGTAATAAAGTAAATATACACTAAAATCCTTCTTTATCACTTATAGGTATTAAATATACAAACAAATAGGAGGATAAGAAAATATTAATATATAGCAATGATTGATTTATAAGAGGCCATAAAACACTCAGCGGCTAAAGATATTAAAATGATGACTAAAAACTGTCATCCGTCTGCTAGGACAATCCACTTCAAGGGAATCACCAATAATTAACTCCGAAAAGCGCGATAAATGTCTCGCCAAAATTCCTTTATTGTTTATTCCTTTTATGGATGGAATATTAAAAAAATCATATTGGAGAAACCCCAAGAACTCTGATAGGACACAAATCCTGATGCTAATATCAGCCCAAGCTATGAATTTCGCAGATGATGTAGTGATAGCAGATGATGAGTGGAAGGAATAATTATATAGACAAGGTAGGATCATAAATACAAACAAAAGCAAGATAATTAAAGCAGGTGAACTAAATACAACTGTAACTTGTAAACAACGAGTGAACTTCTTCAATGTGTAAACACCTACGACAGTATGCAGATATGGAAGAGTTAAACATGAAGTAAACAGCGGAAATTTTATCAAATTAGTCACATAATTGGAAAAAAAGAGATGTTCCACCAAGCCACTGGTGTGTAAATTAATTTTCCTCAAACAATCCTCCTGTATGGAACAGAACAATGCAGTCCTATGGGAGGAATTAAAAGTACTATCACTGAAGGAAAAAACAGAACAAAAACTGCGATAATTTGGACAAGTCTACCGACACACGGAGAACAAGAAAATAAAATGGTTCATGGAAGCTAACTCAATAGGGAACACAAAATCACATACATGTAGACTTAGAGGAACATGAAGCATATAGAGGAATCAATTGTCCAGATGAAAAAAGAAGACCATTCAGAGGAATGAGAGGATAAAAAAAAAGATAAGAAAATAATCGGTGTTCTGAACATGTACACTAAAAGACACTTACACGACTAGAAAGGGGCGAAGAAGAAGAAATTTCGTTAATATATTATTATTTAAAATAAATATTTAATAGTTGGCCCGTGCGGATAATTGGCATAATATATTGGTCAGTAAAGAAGTGACAAAATAAGTTATTGCAAATCCATATAGAGGAATTAATTTTCATTTCTCGTTCGTATTTCAATAGTTCATTCATAACAATAAATGTGGACAAATTATTGTATATTTGCTAATAAATGGCCCAATTTCTTTTTTGTTTATGAAGTGAATTCATTGTCGTTTATATAATCACAGTTGTAATCCACTATAAATTGATTACTTTTTGAGTTATGTGCAAATATAGTTTCTTTTTCTTCTTGTATTTCTTTTTGGATGTCACTATTTTTTCCATCTGAAAAAAATAGATATTCTTAAGTATGATGGCCTAATAAAAAGAATTGATATGATGTACCGACAAAGAAAATCTAGATATTTTAATTTGTATTTGATTAGATATCCATGATAACTGTGGCATCAAGCACTATCGCAAATATATAATTAAGGGTGTACAATGCTATCACAAAGCCGGTTCTAATATAATGCTATCAGACTTGGACACTAACCAGCACACAAGAAAAAAGTGTTGAAAAATTAGAGAGAAGAATCCTCCGCACGATAACAGGAGCGATCTGGGATCAGAATACCAACACATGGAGAAGAAAGACCAATAAAGAACTGCTCACAGGAACTGGCCAATCAATATCCCATGATATGAAGGCACGGAAGTTAAGATGGGCGGAGCATGTAGCTCTTAGCAATCCAGCGGGGAGCCTCTACGTAACAATGAACGCCTCAATAGAAGGCGAAATATTACGTGAAACGCCAAAAAGCAAATGGATAAATAGAATCAATAAAGATGAAATAGAGTAGATAAATGGAAAGAAATAGCCCAAGACAGTCACCGATGGAAGCAGGCTTGTTAAAAATCTACGCGGTCTGTAATGTCAACAGAGAGAAAAAAAATGTGAAGAATTGGTAGAATCAATTTACTTTTGCATTTAAATCTTCCAATTTTTCATTCAGGGTTC
This sequence comes from Nezara viridula, assembly GCA_928085145.1. Classification (NCBI taxonomy): domain Eukaryota; kingdom Metazoa; phylum Arthropoda; class Insecta; order Hemiptera; family Pentatomidae; genus Nezara; species Nezara viridula. The sequence continues at coordinate 29,111,903 of OV725083.1, read as the reverse complement.
AGTTAGATTTCCCCATTCAGAAAAATGACAGTAATATTTCTATGGTATCTAGTGGTAACATTTTTTAAAAGTTTATTAAATTTCCGACAAGGCTATAAATAAAATCGTCTAAATCGAATCAGTTTCAGTAACATAACAGTGCATTGAATTTTATACACTGATTTTAATAATTGTTCACTTATCCGTTTAAATTGCTTTAATTTATTAAATTATTCGTATTGTAATGATTTCTCTGATGGGTTATCAGGAAAATTAGTCTGATTCGATTATGTTATTTTTAATGAACATACTTATAATTGTTAATGGATTTTTATTTAATTAATTGGTGGCATAGTATAGATTGCCTTTACTCTATAACTCTTCCAATTTCAAGATGGAGGCCTGTCACTATCATTCTTGGCAATGCCTTTAATGTATTGTCAATTTAATTTTATTATTTTATTTGGTTTTTATTACGTTTATGTCAATAAAACATCTAAATGTACAAATTCTGTAGCGTTTTCCTATTATCTAAAGTAACATGTTTAATAAATAGCTAATAGATAACTGCAAGACTCTTGTACAAGACCAAGACGTCTTGGTTTCACATTTGGGCAACACTAATTATTAATGTTGTATTTTCAGGAGTAATAATAACCACTTCTTAAATCTAGATAGAAGAATTTTCATGGAGGGGCAGTCCAATATAACAATAAAAAAATATCAAGGGTGTTTTCGAAAACTGATAAGTGACTCACTGGTATTCGATAATTATCTCTCGACAAAAAGAAAGAAAGTAGAACAGGTTTGGATAATTCCATCATGAAGACTTATTAGGCCAATGAAAAGATTCACTGTAGTAACCATGAAGTATAGAATAAACTGGAATATATTCTATTCTCTGTTAGTAACCAATAATTAAAAATACTTAATATAAGGAGTAATATTAATATTTCTGGGATTCTTAAAGCTCTTTGGAGAGCTACGGTAAAAAAAAAAAAAAAAAAAAAAAATTGTTGGCCAAATATAATTATATAATTTCATGGTGAGAAAAAAAATAACCGTCAAGGTATTTGTGGCTTCACCATGTTTTGCTTATTACAACCGTTTTATTGCACCGTATTCAGATACCTGTTTATAAAGTGCAATGTTCGATATTCAAACCGCATCTAAATTAAGTGAATAATTTATAATAAAGTGAAAAACTAAATAGTTGGAAAAACGTCGAGCTGATTAAACGTTATAAGTAGGTAATGAACGTTTGTGCGTAAGTAACTATATAAAAGGAAACATCTGTTCATTAGGCTAGCAAATATGCACCGTTGTTTTTCTGTTGTGTGTATAAATAAGGAGGAAAAACGTTCTTTCTGATCTACCAGTCAACTCATTATTATTGTTTTTCAGGAGTGACTGAAAATTTCACAAGTAATAAAAAACAATATTGTTTTTGAACTTAATAATTTGTTATTGTTTTAATTTAAATAATTAACAAATAAGATCATTGAATATACACTTCAACTAATTAATAAAAGAAATTTGCACAGCTCTCAAGCCGGATGATAGGAGAAAACTGGAAAAAAAAAATGGATAAGAGATCTAAATACATAGAAAGATTGCTGCTGTGCTGTTTTCTTTCTCGATTTAAGTCATCAGTAAATTCAAATTTATTGGAAACTACAGAACTTCCAACGTAAGTCTTGAGCCAACGAAAAAAAACAACTTATTATTATTATTATTAATGAAATTTACAACAGTTTAAAAATAAATATACAACGACTGCAAAAGTCTCTAAGTACAATTTTATTATAAAGTGAAGTTTTGAGATTTTCTGTACAATCTTGGTCTCGCATATATTCAAAATAAAAACCTTATTAAAACATTACAAGTTAGTAATAATTTTTTTAATTATTATTATTCATGAAATTAACAACTGTAAAAACTAAATATACGTCTAGTAAATGTTTACAGACGAATACAATAGCATGAAGAAAATTGTAGAGAATGTACCCATTGACAGCACTCTAATAAAATTAGGAAATCACGAGACCATCTTCTTTTCAGACGCCAAGGGGGCTAATCAGGGATCGAAGAGGCAAGAAAAGAAAGGATTAGGGTGAGTTTAAGTTTATTATGGAAGTATCTGGATAAGCCAAATCGGGAACATATGGCACATTAAAGTCGTTATGGATAATTTTGTTTGTAAAGTGAGTAGCAATGAGAATGTTACAAAGGATTTTGGATTGTAAGGAATGGATACGAAAAGAAATAAAAAACAAGTTAATGGTGCTTTATTTTTTAATTATATTAGGGAGGAATATAAAGAGTGAAACAAAAGAAATTAATAGTAACCGTTATACATAAAAAAATAAAACAAAATGCCCCTGAAAGTGCAAACAATTATTCATTAGACAAACCACATATTTATTATTATATGAAATAAGAGTTTCTGTTCAATTTTTCTAAATTCTAAAGAAAAATATGTAATACTTTAATTCACGTTTTTGTTGGTATTTTTCTAATTATAACATCAAAGAAATTTGCAGTATGGCTGTTAATATATTCATATAAAATTCGAATACATCAAAACTTTTAAATAAACATAATTACAACAACATAATAACAACAAATCATAAAAAGGAACTCTTGATTAATAAGGGAAAATTATACAGGACCTCAAATAATCATCAAATATAATCGATTAACATAAAGTCTTTTATGGTAAACAATTTCATCTAAAATATAAATGGTTACAATAAATAAAAATAAAAATAGCTAAAATGAATAAAAATGTAACTAGCAAACCCTTAAAGTTGACGTCTACTTCTGTCATTGTTTCAGTCGGGACAAAAACCTACAATGTGGGTTGAAACGTTGGAATTTAATAGATACTTTAACTATATATATTATTTTTAATCAACAACCACATCATCACTTTAATTTATTTTAAAATAATAATATATGTACAATAAAATGTACTTTGTTTATTAGTTCGATCCGTATCAAAAAGTCCACTCTAACATAATACACTGCCTTACTGTAATATAGTTCAATAACAACTTTCTTGAGTAATGGTAATCTGTAATATACATCATGGAACAGAGGTACCCATCCAACAGAAAATCGATGGTATCTCCTTCCCCTCAAGACATTTTATTGCTCTCTTCTTCTTAAAACTGTACAAGCGAAAGTAGAATTAAAATAATTGTAGATCAATTATTGTAAAATAATTGTAGATGCAAACATTGTTGCTCTGGTCTGCTTCATGTTATTCCGTAAGTCTATGGTATGAAAGTACTTTGCTGTGAAAGTTCTTCCAAATTACAACTCCAAATTCTTTCTCCTAGGCTCTTTCCTAAAATCTGTAACCCTTAAAAATCTTTCTCCTCAAAAATATAAATGGTGAAACTTGTGCCATGACACCACTCACGTGGAAGATTCTCTGGGATGAACTTGTACTATCGAGTTCTTGATATTTCGGGCATTGACCTTACCAACTTAGGGATCGACCCTTGGCCGCCTCCCAAAGAATTGCGAATGTTCCAAGTCCAGTAAACACCCCAACCATTCATCAACCGCGCCTCTCGGTCCTTTGTTGACAATTCCATAGAACTTACTAGTTGAATGTAAGTTCTATAAAGTTTTCTCCATGTATCATAGCGATGGAAACGAAATGTAGATAATGGTATTATTTACAATGTCGAGAAATAGGTAAGAAATGCATTGTTGGGTTGATAAAAAAGATAATGTCTTCGTGTTGTAAATATTTTTAATTCACCTAATTTATCAAAAGGGTGCCTGTATTATCAAAAGAAGAGACATTTTTTTCAGTTGTAGGATACTGGAAGTCCACAATAGTGTGAGATTGCTACTCGCTGAAAAACCACTTCTCTTTCTTCAATTCCACCCCGTGAGACCGCTGTCAGGCATCATTTCGCGAGGGAGCAGAATGGCTATGAGCCTACTTCTTAAGTCTTATTGTGTCTGGCCTCTCCTCTCTCCGTCCTTAGCTTTGAGCTTTTTTCTTATTTGTGCTGCACATCAACAATAGCACTCCAACTCTCTTCTTTGTCATCGTCAGAGCAACTAGGTTCTCCTAGACTTACTTATCTTTTCCGTATCTAGCTCCTCCTCCTAAACCTTTATGATTATACAGAGTCTGAGATTCAATCCGAATTTTCAAAATCAATCGTAACATAGGCAAAACTTTAAAAATCAATTCCTTATTCTAATATGTTGGTTGCAAAAAAAAACAAAAAAAAAAACAAACACTGCAAACCATTCCACAATGATTTATTAAAAGAAATAAAATGTGATCCTAATTATTGGCCTAAACATTTTTTTTTTTAATCATTAGTAATTTGCTAGAAAAATCAGCATTACTTCAGTAACACATTCAAAAATAAAAAACCAAAACAAAGGATATAATCGTTTCGATAGAATATATAAAAAAACATCTAGATACCTATCTTTGTTCCTAATTGTCCGATTTTAAAGATTTTTTTTTTTTTTTAAGAAATTCCGTAAACTTTTAAATAACCACAAAAAGTGTATAATTAAAAGGGCATCGAGAAGAAGAGTTTAGCGAAGTTTCATTGAAATCGATACATTCGTTTAGGCGCTACAGTCTATAGCAAGGCAGGTTTTTCGGTCGCCATCTTAAAAGGAAAAGGCGGATAGAATTGTTGATGAAGGAGGACCTTACTTGTGTGATCTCTGGACCCACCAAATGAGCCAAATTGAAATATATCAAAATATTGTTTCTGACTTGAAGAGGATATAGAACGCCTAATAGTTTTTTTTTTTATATTTATGTATTTTTCTCGCGAGAATGATAGAACAACTATTATGGACACAAAAATTAATTTTATTAAGAAAAAATGAGTATGCGATAAAAGAAAATATTTTATCCTCCTCCACAAGAGATACCCTTCGATCTCGATCGAGTAGCTTCATTTTCAAAAAACATCGTAATAGTTGCTCCCACATAACTTTTCATGTTGCTTTACTTGTGTAATTCTTGAAGCTTCTGAAGGAGGCAGTGGATCTATGTTCAAGTTTCACCATCATAAATTTGACAACCGGTCTTAGTGTGATAATTCCCCCTTCACCCTCGAAAAAAAAAACTAAGTAACGTATTCCCCCTCTCCTTCTTTTTCTGATTTTTTTTTTTGTACTTGATACCTTATTATTCAAAATCCTTCGGAGAGCCAAAAAAGAGGTCTATTCTACTCTTAGATTAGTGAAACTGACTTCAAACTCTTCGGAATAAAAAATACCCAATCGGATTCTATTATGTGCTCCAGATATGTATATCATACTAGATCACGCAATGCCTTTATGATTTTATATTCTTTCAAAATAATAATTCATCAACAAAAAACTAATAATATATAATAAAATTGAGGTTTGGCAGTCATGAAGGTGACAACTACCGAATCGGTTGCCGCAATTGAACGGTCTTTCATACATAATTAATGATAACCTTGATTTAGCTTTCCTGAACTGAACTTCTTTGTTCAAGTAGAACAGATCTGACCCTCGAGGATTCGAATCAGGTGTCTGGGTCTCGAGCTATTTTATTTTTAAAACTACACTGTTCATAGGTATTTAATATCACCAATAGTATTTTTTTTTTATAATGTATTCACCAATGTAGATAACTACGATAATGTTCAGAACGTGATATTCCGAAGCATTATTGGATCAGCTAATCAAGAAAGCAATAGAGTAAATTCTATAAGTAAAGGAATAATCAAGTTGGCCTTGACGAAAGATGTTATAACTAATAATATGGCTAAGACCGACTTATCTTTAGACAATTTAGAAGAAATTTGAACATGTATGTACAAATTAGAAAATTTAGTTTTTCATTTAATTTTTTGTGTAAATTTATATATATATATATTTCAGTTGGCATTACAGACTATATATATCTTTTGCCGCCTTGACAAGCATGCTCTATCTCTAAAAAATTGGTACATTTAGATGTTTTATTAACATAAACATAGTAAAGACCTAATAAAATTAACTTGACAATACATTAAAGGCATTGTCAAGAATGATCGAGATAAGCCTCCATCTTGGAATGAAAAAGTTGTAGAGTAAAGGCAATCTATCCTATGTCACCAATTATTTAAATAAAACATCATTAACAATCATAAATATATTCATTAAAAATAACACAATCGAATTAGACTAATTTTCCTGATAACCCATCAGAGAAATCATTATAGTAGGAATAATTTAATAAACTAAAGCAATGTAAATAGGTAAGTGAACAATGATTAAAATCAGTGTATAAAAGTCAATTCACTGTAATGTTGTTGAAACTGATCCGATTTAGACGATTTTTTTTTTTATAGCCTTGTCGGAAATTATTTTTTAAAAAATGTTACCATTACATACCATAGAAATATTAGTCATTTTTCTAAATGAATCTCGAATGAAAAAATGCAAAACTAGATTGATTCTGCCAATTCCTCAATTTTTTTCCCTCCCAGTTGGCAGTACAGACTATGTAGATCTTTTGCCGCCTTAACAAGCCTGCTCTATCTCTACCTGTCTTGGGCTATTTCTTTGCAGTTATCTGCATTATTTCATCTATGTTGATTTTATCTATCCATCTACTTTTTGGCCTTCTACGTGGTATTTTGCCTTCTATTGAGGCATTCATTGTTACGTAGAAGCTTCCAGATGGATTCCTACGAGCTACATTCTCCACCCATCTTAACCTCCGTGCCTTCATATCGTGGGATATTGATTGACCTGTTTTTGTAAGTAGTTCTTTATTGGTCTTTCTTCTCCATGGGCTAGTACTCCGATCCCAGATCGGTCCGGTTATCATGCGGAGGATTTTTCTCTCAAATCTTTCAATTTTTTTTCTAGGGTGCTGGTTTGTATCCATGTCTCACAGCCATATATTAGTACTGGGTTAATCATTGTATTGAACAACTTTTGAGATTTTTCTGGATTTCAATATCTTTGAAAGGGAGAAGAAATCTCCGCGCTAGTTATATGCTGGTCTATTTCTGTCGTTTGGGTATTCATTGAGGTTATTGTAGAGCCGAAGTATTTGAATTTTTCTTCTCTCGGGAATGATTTTCCTTTTATCCAGATTCTGTTTTTGGGGTGGAATTTTCGGCTTATTATCGTTATTCTTATTCCTCATTCGTTGCTGGGCTCTATAGACCTTGGAGAACTATGGACTCTGCTAAGGTCTTCTTCCACATATCCCTGTCAGCAGCGAAGTGCTATTGTTATTCTTATTCTTATTGTAAATTTATATACGTATAACAATACAGTATATTATTTGCTGATATTGTACAGCACCTTTACAGTTTCAACGACCTCAAATCTTGTCTATTTAATGCAGATTGACACATAATTTTTTCCCTTATGATCATGAAACGAAACGCCAATCCAAACACTAGAAGTGTCAAATTTAACAGAGAGTCAAAAAAGCTGGATGTGCAAATATAAATTCAAAACAATGACGATTCATTTTTCCAATATTCATGGGATTTCCACCTTCATTCGTTTCCGGAAGATCAAAATATTAATCAATATTCCTACGTTCATGTTCTTCCTGAAAGAGAAAACGGCACTCCTCCTGAAGGAGCTGACAGAAGACTTCCAGCACTGACCGTTGCGTGGATCTACACACCATTTTAAAATAATGAGGTTATATAGGCCAAACAGCCCAATAATTTTGTAGGCCACCTTTTTTCTCGAATTATTGATCAAATGATCTCATGATTTTTAGTACCTAATTACATAGACAAAGTTTACCAATCACCAGACTGAAAAAGTCCCAATATTTAAGAGTTTTCTTAAATAAAATATTTGTAGGCCACGATGAGATGAAGCTATTCACGAAATTACAGGCGGATGTTAATAATTAGACAGTCTGGTACCACGGACTATAACATACAGGTTACATTTAGTAGCTGAAGCAAATACGTGATAATTTAAAAAGAGAATTCGTTGTGATTGTTTTATTTAAGTAATTGGCACTCGATGACTCATAGATAGTGTTGCCCAAATGCGAGTACGAGACAAGTCTTGGTCTTGCAAACTGAGTCTTGGTCATGGTATTAGTCTTGCGCGAAAGTCTCGCAACAGTCTTGAAGTTACTTATTAGCTTATTACTATGCAGATATTATTGTAATTTTTTCGATAGGGGAAACATAACAAAGCTCAAATGAAAACTTAGATGAGTTAAATGCAAAAGTATATTGGTTATACCAATTATTAACATATAGTAACGAAGATTTTCAGGTACTAGAAACTATTTTGAATTAATTTTTATCATTATTATTATTTATTGCTTAAAATAACCAGTCCTGGTCATGGTCTTGCAACAGTTAGGTGGCCTTGGTCTTGGTCTTGCAAAGTGCATGACCAAGATCGATTTTGGGCAATACTACTCATAGAGACTAAAATTGAATCTAAAATAATCATCCTTATTTATAACACAATAAAAAATTTAAAAAAAAATTAATACACAATTTATATCATATATTACCATAACTAAAATAGCAGCATTGGTTCGTTTTAAAGTATGTTATTTATTATTTTCTGTAATTCCATTTTATTTCTAAAAATTGTAAAAAAACAAAAAAACAAAGCAATATATTCCAAACTCAAATAAAATTGCTCATAAAGGCAAAAAATCATATTTATTTTAATGCTAAACAGATTATATACATATAAATGACAAATAATTTACTGTTGAACTAAAAGCGTATGCTTCATACTTTTTCTCATTTCGTTTCAGTGATTTATCTTTGAAGGTGATTTGTTAATTAGCTTGGATCGTGCCTTTTTAAAGTTATGCGTAATTTCAAATATTTGAGATGTCACTGACATTTTTTTTTTTTTTTTTGGCTAACTGAAGCGCAGTCCAAAATGAACGGATGGACAATAGAAATATCGTTGCGCAAAGATTCAGTAAACGCTTAGAAATTACATCAATTTAACCAGGATTTAGATCTCAAAATCTGACAAATTTTAATATGTAGTTGTTTAATATGTAGTTACAATGAAGTGTGCGAAGGTTTGAACCATAACGCACTGTTAGTTGTACCGCTTGGATTAGATTCCTACATAGGCCAAACATTTTTAAAAAACAGATAACAAAGCTAGATTGATAAATAAACTAAGATAATAACCTTAATTTTGTAAAAAAAACAAAAAAAAAAACACAATTGTATTGTTATATTGTAATGACAATATAACAGCCATATTTTTTCCGTTTAAAATAAAACTTCTGATTTGTTATAGTTTTGCCACAAGAATATTTAGAGTTAAATTTTTAATATTTTATAATAATAATAGCTAATAATTAGTGAATTACTTCATTCCATGATATAGGTGACATATTTAAACCAACGATAAGACATAATAGATCAAAGCTCATCTAATTGCAAAAAAACTTTACTGAAGAACTGAGTACATGAAGCTGGTATAACGGAATCTTCTAAAAATAACCTAATTATAATAGGTCTGTTACAACATAAGTTTTGACTATCCGTACAGTGCCAGGCGCATGCGTTAGCTCTAATATTTGTCCATAATTTTGAACTTTATCCTAATTTTCAAAAAAAAAATTAGAACACTTTAGCCTTGAATACGCATGTTTAACATCAGATGAAGATATAAAGAGAAATTTCAATTTTTTTTTCTTAAACTTAATAATGTTCGATTCTTACTAATCTTATAAGTGGAATAATAAATTTATTAAAACTTACAGAAACCTGAATTTTTATCACCACACTGAATGTATTTTAAAATACAACTGAAGTCAAAGAATGAACTTTTGACCTATTGCGAAGAGCATTCTGCAACTGAGCGTGAAAGGTAATCTTACATTAGTCTAATCTTGAAGTTGTATTCGCTTGTTGTTAAATGGTTATAGGCATCAAATAAAAATGAAGAAGAATGCAATAAAGAGTTGATATGCTACCTTCACTGTTAAAACTCTTTTTTTATAAGATATTGCATTTTTTCGATGATTTGTTTTTAATTATTTATTGAAATTTACATGTATTGAATAAATGCACAACCAGAAATAATAATAATGGAAAAATACAAACAGTAAATGTGAAAAAATAAAGGATAATGACATGAATTGACTAGCCGAGATATTACTCAATAGTAATTGGGTCTAGTAGTAATCTCTCTAAATAGTTCAAAATAAGAAGACGGTCTCGGGATCTTCTATTCAGACGCCTAGGAGGAAAATCAGATCAGGGATAGAAGGGGGAGCAAGTATGGAAACAAGTTCAGATGGATCTGGAGTTTATCTTGAAAGGACAGGTATCTGGGTCAAATCAGCAACATGTGGAACGTTATGAACGATTTTATTTGTGACAATATACGGAGCATCTAGGATTTTACAAATCATTTTGGATTGTAAGGATTGGATATGATAAGAAATCGATGGTTTGGTGGAACCTCAAAGCTCAAACCCGTATGGCCATATAGACCTATACAGGTGGCCATATAGGCCATATATGGCCATATACAGGAGCCATTTGTAATTTAAAGAAAGCTTATAGCGTTTTCCTAGTAAGCGAAACTTTAAGCAGCCAGAAACGTCAAGTAGTTTCTTGTCATTCCAGTGTCGTAGGGGGATTCCAAGCAAGATGTTTGTCCAGGTGAAGTCATAATTAGCGAATGTCTTTAACATTCGCGGGGTGGACGAGTGAACTAGCGCGTGTGTAAATCATGCGTTATTCTGAGCAACCTGAGAAGAACTGAAATTTAGGAGTTCAAATCTGGATGATTTTAACTCTGACCTTAATCCTCAGCTCTCACCCTGGCTCTGAAAAAAACCCTGTATAGCCTAACCGGTGAAGAAGGGGAGGACAAAAAGCCTATCATTAATCAGCTGTGTTAGAGAAATGTTGAATAAAATAAAATTCATATATCACGTAATATAAAGCAGCTTAAGAAATAAGTTTATTATTTTAAGGGTAGAGAGATGACGTCATTGCTAGGGGAGCGCCGAATGTCTAAGGCCGGTACTATGCCTACATTGTCTATTTATTTAATACCGACGATCCACGATTGACTCAACTTTACTTGACTTAACAAGATTGAAAGAGAATCGCTAGGATCTCTAGGAGTACTGCTTTGCCCTCAGCAATTGGGAGAAACAAGCTTGCTTCTGTATTTCTCAGGCTTAGTATGATTACTTTTATTTATATAATAAGAATAATTTTTATTGAATTATTTTTTGTCTACCAATATTTCATTAGATATCTATTATTTATTGCCCTTATAGGTACCATCGTAATATTTGACAATTAAAAAATGTCATTACTGAAGAAGTTATAACAATTTTTGTGATTTTCGAAACATAATTTTTTTAAATATTTATTTATACAGAAATATAACAATCTGTCACACGGACAATAACTATAATGAGTTATATGAACACATTCACACCATATATACAGAAAACATAAAATAAACCAAAGCAAAATAACAACTAAATAATAATCAAAAAGTATATACATTAAAAAATAATTTGAAGATAAGTAAATTAAAAACATAAAAAACTACATACAATATGTACAATCAGGCAGGAAGCTCCAAAAGATTCCTGCGCTACTCTCTCAACCGCGTTACTGGTGCTAAAGCCAGTGGAAATTGAACAAGAGCACTTTAGCCATCCATATACACACATACTCCGTGGTAGTCTGTACCACGGAGTATGAGTGTATATATTTTTATCGAATTATTAACATCGGCCAGAAACTTCGTAAATAGTTTTATCCCATCGTAACCTACAACTATTTTATTTGCGAAAAATCTTGGAATTAGTGTGTTTTCAATATGGAGGGTAGCAAACTTTATCTATTTAAATAGGCACTAAAAATAAATACCCATTTGCTTTCTATTTGGATCGTAAGATAAATTGATCACAAAAATACTGGGTCATTTGTTCTATCTAACTTCCTTATTTTGAAAATTTGGAGGTGTAGGTCACATCAAACGGCTCAATATTTTTGAAGGTCACCTTTTTTCTCGACTTTGTGATCAAATTATCTTACGTTCCAAATAGAAAGCAAATCTTTAGTACCTAATTAAATAGACAAAGTTTGCCCCCTTCCTTATTGAAAACGCCCGAATTCCAAGATTTTTCGTAAATAAAATACTTGTAGATTACGATGAGATGAAACTGTTTAAGAAGTTTCAGGCGGATGTTAATTGTTCGATATAAAGGGGTCTGTACCACGGATGTATTGATGTATTGAGTGGAGAATCTGACCATTGCCATCATTCCAAGATATATACTACAAAAGATCTCTGGGCCACTGCCGCTTCAACCTTCGAGGAGGATTGTAGGGATGGGTGGAGCTAGGGGATTTGGATGATTTGAAAGGTTCTGATGGAATTTGAAATTTTTTCATTGATAAGGTCTAGGACAAATGGGATACTAATGAAACATAATTGATAATAGTGTTATAGAAGTTACAACTCAAAAAAAAAGTAAGTGAAAAAATGAAATTATCCTCCCTCCTCCAATCTATTTATTAACGAAAACCTGTGCTGGACTCTAGAGCTTATCAATAGTTTGATGAATATTTTATTCTATGTATATATATATATATATATTTATTTATTTTTTTATTTAAGTTCACAAGTCAAATAAACAAATATTTTAGAAATAGTCATTATCAGGAATCACAGGGCACCCTCAAAAATCTTTATAGCGCAACTTGCGCCATGAAACCCCGTTCTGGACACCTCTGGTCATTATAACATGTAACTGACAGGAATCAAGTTTGGTAAACATTTTTCTTCTTCTTTTAACAGGTTTTCTCCAAAACCAATACTTACATAAATAATACCTATGCTTTCAAGAAATTAATGGTTAAACTGAAATTATTAAATGAAATGTCCATTGCAGTTTAAAAGAAGTTCCGTATAACGGTTAAGTCGTTATGTCTTCCATACCAAACAGGGTAGGTGTCTGGTCATGGGCGGGCGTTCTAGGTAGGAACAGGAAATCACACACACTTCCCCTTGACCTTAAATCATATTCTAAGGTCTTAATAGCGTACCGATTTAATCAGTAACTGGTGAAAGACTTTCCATGTTGCAAGGTATATACAAATATGTAAATAGATTTCCCCCTCTCAATCAAGAAAAGACACCAATACTTATTTAAAACGTAGCTGACATTAAACAATAAAATTGGACTCTTAACTATCCATACTAACCCATTAGAAATGATAAAAAAAAAAAATAAAGTCCCAAAAAGCCACAAATCTCGCAAGTAGCTTATCCAGGATTTAATATGGGGAGGGGAGCAGCCCAAAAGATTATTATATTTATTTATATAACAATAATTACTTTAGATTACTACATGAAAAGCAATTCTTTAAGTCCTATTAAATGTAAGTACAGGAACAATAATACTTTTAGAGAGTTTTTACTATTTTTGTTTTTTGTTTTTGAGAGAGGAGATTTTACCGCCTTGACTCGAAGAAAATAAAATGTTGATAGTTCTGCACACACTTACTCAGTTACACGTATAGTTCGTTTTAAAAATAACGATAGATTTAAATTTTTAAAAAGAACAATGACTTCAACCACAGGCGGATCCACTGGAAAGGGAGGGAAGAGCTATCGGGCTGAAGCCCCCTCCTCCAAAATATAAAAATATACACATTTTTTTCATTCATCCATCTTACTTTCTGTGAGTGATTTGGACTAAATACTTAAACAATCACAATATGCCCTATTTTCAAATAATAATGTTCGCCCAGCTACTAAATACAAGCTACTTTTCAAGAAAAAAATTAAAAATAACTATCCCTTAAAGCATTATTCCTTTTGTAATTAATGTCATTTTTTACAGCCCTTCAAGCACCACTTAAATATTATTTTATATAGTTTTATTAATTAAAAAAAAAAAAGCTACCCCTCAAAAATTAGTAGCGATCCGCTACTGATTTCAACTAATGATGTATTTAGTTCAATGAAGCAATAATTTTCAATAAATAAAATTTAAAAAATAGTTTTCTAAGAAGTTATAATTTTTTTTAATGGAGGAAGTTAGTCGACTGTTCTACATATAATAAGTTATAACTATTAAGGACGCAGTCATTATAAGGTTTTTATTAGTGCCGACGTTTCAACCCAAACGTGTGGGTCGTCATCAGGGCGTGTTTCGAGCACTGAAGGTATTGAAATGTCTAAACGCACGCACCTTAAGATGGATTCGAATCCGTCTCCAAACGGGGCTAAATATCGATGGACACAGCGCAGAGTTTAGAAACTTACAATTTGTTTACATCCCATTATCTAATGAAACTAAATATAAAAAGAAGCGACAAAGCTAATTATAAAAAGTTTTACGAATGCGTTAACAGTACTGTACCTTAATATTAAAAATTAAATTAACATTTATTTGTTATAATATTTAAATAAAATATAATACTAAAATAATGTGGAACAACTTACTTAATTAACATTAAACTTTCCATAGATATAAATATTGAAATATCTACATTAATGAAGTCCAGGGACGGATAAAGCCAGATTAAGGTCCGTCGGTATTAGTCAAGATCTACTTCTAGTGACGTCATACCTGCTGTACGTTCTTTTACCATGATAATTTTCATTAAAAAAAATTTCATTTGCATTTTTAATTCACATCAATATAAGTTATTAACGGAGTAGATTTATTTTTATATCAAATTTATTTGGATCTATGCATTACTAATGTCCACTCAATTTACAACATTGACAAGATATCTAATTAAAGAAGGTGGTCTCGAGACGATCTTAAAATAGAACTGTTTTTTTTTTTTCTATAAGTGTCAGTCATATTATATCATAGCTCACGCGTATTAGATGTATTTTTCATTTTTTAATACAGTAATACATGTAAATGAATTGTAGATGAAAGTATATTCCGATTATCAACACCAATAATAATAATTCATTTTCACACTTAATGGTTGACAAGACAGAAATTACTACATTAACGTTATATTACATAGTAAAATAGAAAAAAAAATTAATTAACAATGGTAACCGAATTTATTCCCCATCCTTCAAAATACATTTAAAAAAAAATTAACATAATCTTGGTATTTATAGTTCAGAGATTTTTAACACCTATGATAAGATTACTTAAAACAATTAATGAAAAGCTAGTATTTAAATCATTAAAAGGATGTTATATGCTTAACTTAGATTTTTAAAACAATGACCTGATACATTTCTAAATACCTTGATAGTGTAGAAGTTATAACATAAAGAAATATTAGAAAGTGAAAATAAAAGGTTATTACTTACATTTTACGAGACGCACTGCTACATATTAGCTAAACAAATTCCGAAAGACCGTTAAAGTTTCCATTTTAAAAGTTAGCAATAAGAAATACATAACACTAATAATAAATAACTGAGAGACGCTATATGTAAAGTTGAACATTTTCCTTTTAAAAATATAGTTGCCATCTTAATACCACAACCTTCTCATTACTTCATAATAAGATAATGAAAAAACTTTGTTGCTTGGCAATGAAATAACGATAATTCAAAGATATATTTTTAAAAAAATTATTAATTTAATTATTAACAAACATCAAACTTTCAATTGATAAATATTGTCTTTTACATTATTGAATAAGTCTTGATAGTAATATATTGGAGGGAAAATCATGTTTTGCGCGGTTAAAACTTGTGTGGCAGTTCTTATTCGAATAGGTCTCGCGTTAATTCCTAAGAGTATTTTTTAAATATTGGCATTCCCACTATGGTTAGGAAAATATGAAAATATCATAGAAATAGCTAAAATGTTGTAGTTGACGTTAGCAAAAAAGCGACTGAAGTGCTTTGTTAGGCCTATACACAGTCATGAAAACAAACTCAGCTCTGTTCCTAAAAAGAATGCATGGTTGTGAATTTAATTAAAGCGTGTATAAGTAATATAAATTTGTATATGTTTAACAGCAGAAAAAAACCGGAATTGCAAATGATAATACGGTTGGAGGGGAGGGGAGGAGAGCATGAGGGTGGGAGAGAACTCTGTGATAGCTCAGTGGGGAAGGCTCTCTCGTCCATTCCGGCTCCGACTTAGTTACTGTTGTGTTTGATTAAGCCCCTGTCAAGATGTGTGGTAAGTATTTCTATATCGTTTATAATATAATAATGGCAATCTACCTTAGATTCGTAGATTCTATTATTTTTACATTTTATGTTAATTCTAAGTGTTGTTTTTGTAATGTGAGTTTTAAACTCAAATGTCATGTATTTTAACTACCACTTATTACATCAGTTGTTAAACCACAGGGTTATTGACAGCAATGCTATTATATACCAATAACTGTAAGTAAAGAATTGCTGAATAGTCTGCTTTTCATAATGTGTCTAAATTATTTACCATTCCGTGGTCAAGTATACTCCATACTTTGAAAGACAGTTTTAAAGAAAACGTTTAGCTTTTGAAACCTGTCACACCTTAACTAGCATCCTATTAATTTTTAACATACATTTATCATTGGTTTTTATGTGTAACGTTAGAATCAGTGTTTATTGATAACATTTATCAGTAATACTGCATTCATTTATAGAGCACCATCTCTGCTCCACGAACAAGTCGAGGTTTATTCAAATTATAATACGTGGCTATTGTTCTGGGCTGGAAATAGCTTACAAGGTGAACCACTTTCTTACTCTGGAGCTAACGGTTTATGATTAACCTTCACATTCTTATTTCCTTGCTACTTTTCTCCACTATCCCTTTCTTTAACTGTACATTCCTCTTGCTGTTGTAGTGTAAACAAAGAAGCGAAGCTAATTATCTTTTATAGGACGAATTAATAAATTCTTTTGTGTTTGTTTTTATTTACCTAGAAATGAATGCAAAGGCTTTTATTCAACTTCTCTGTTATCTTCTATTAAGTTTTAAGCCATTAAACTTATTATATTTGTAATAACTTCAGTGCAACTAGTTATATATTTTTTATAAATGTTGTTATATAAGAAACTACTTTCTCAGCACCCTTCATTCTTTTGATTTCTGCATTAGTTGATTTTTTTATTGAAATGTTTTTCATTTCTTTGCCATTTGTTAATAATGATAATCAAGTATTTTATTAAATAAACAAATATAATTTGATAATTTGTATTCAAATATTCATAACTGCATTAAATAAAAGTTATATTGAGAACTTTGTTTAGTGTTAATGTAAGAATATCGTGTTAAACGATTTCAATATGATAAATAAATTTCTTCCAATTCAATATCTCTGTAAATTTTGATTGGTGTTTATGTATACTATCATGGCTTTGTTTTTAAAATTTGTAAAAAAAAAGATTAATTTTATTTATTCAATCTTTAATGTAGCTAAAGAAAACGAAAATAATATACTCTACAAGATTTTGTTTCTCTATTTTTAAAATAGGTAAAGCTCTAATGTTCAATATTATTACATGGTAAAAAGGAAATGAAGCTTTTTTCATTAGTTTTATTCTTACCGAACAAAAAAAGAAGTCAATACAGCTCTGGAGGAAGCTAGTTATGTTCAAATTTTCATGTTATCCCTCTTCTATAAATGAAGCTAACCAAAGTAGAAAATTTGGTCAACATTTTTACATTATATTGGTTCTAAATTTAGTGATATGTTCAGAATATCCTTTTACCATACCTAAATGATATAATTATGTATGTTCTTTGAATTTGAATTTTTAGTCATTTAACTTGCTGATTTTAAATATGTAAATTTAGTAGCTAATTTAATAAGAAGGTTATTTATTTTTATTTTTAATGCAATCTGTAATATCATAAGTAACAATAATAAAGTTAAGAAATGGTGTTGTGTTCCAGGAATTTTTGCTTACCTGAACTATTTGACTCCAAAGAGCCGCAAAGAAATTTTGGAACTTCTGTTGACTGGTTTGAAGCGTTTGGAATACCGTGGATATGATTCAGCCGGTAATTTCTCACCATTAATTTGTGCTTGTTTAGTGCAGACTAATGCTTGTATTAAATTTTTTATCTTATAAACACTAAATCAAATTTTTCTCTCATTTCCTATATTTGTAATAAGTTTTTTGTGTAGACTGTATTTAATTATTTTCATTATTATTTTTGATATTTATTTTAATATGTCCGTTTTTAGTTTTAAAAAATCAATCATTACTCTGTTATTAATTTATATTAAAAACACATTTTACATTAGTTTAGTTTAAAAAATAACAAAATGCAAATCAACTTAGTTACTTATTTATAGTCACTTTTGTAATTAATTGTAAGTTCACTTTTTATGACGGGCAAGTTCCAATTGAGAAATCAGACAATTAATCTTAAAGATTTTTTTATTGACTTGCTCATTAAATAGTCTCTCAGGAATTGCTGATTAAATTGTCATTAATGTTAAATTGCTCATGCTGATTAAATAGTCTCAGGAATTTCATAGAAATATAGTCCTTATTACTCTACTTAAGTGCTTCATTTTATTTGTCTTTATTATAAATCTGTAGAGATTGGTCAAAAGGTCAAATGGCAAAACTAGCAGTGTTTCAATAGGGCCAATTGAATTTGTAATATTTTAATATTACTTAGCATTTCTCATGCTTTCTTCACATATAATTTGATGTTCTGCTTATTTCAAATTTTAAAGAAAAGAATCATGAAAAATGCTCATCTGCAGTAAACTGTTAAACATTCAATTGTATCTCCTGTTAAACCGGTATTTTTGGCATTTGACATTTTACTATCCTCAACAGATTTATTTTCTAAATATAAGTTGGCTTTAAAAAATATGGAAATATCAATCACCTTTAAGTTCATAAACCATTCCATAGATTTTTTAAACTATATCATTGTTAGTATAATAGAATATTTAATTCAAATTATAACTAGAAAACAGTCGAATTTTGTTTTATAAAAGCTTTGTCATATAAATGTGTTTATATTATTAATAGAAAATTAAGTATTTTGTTTATTAAACATTTTTTGTCGTGTAATTAAGTCTGTGCTTTTGTCTAAGCCTAATTTTCTTAATAACATCATCTAATTTTTTTATACTAGCTAAATTATAGTGGTTCTCACAGTTCATTTTAATAAGCATTAAATTAAAAGTGGGATTAAATCATAATTTTTAATTAACAATCTCAGTTCTATTGATGAGTTGATTTGTCTTACAACTGTCAAAAAGATCTACTATTACAAATGAAAATTTTATTTTATTGGTATATATTATTTATTACCTTTTCAATTGTTAAATTTCACCAAAAAATATCTTTGAAATAACTTAACTTTGTTCAGTTAGTTGTTCCAATTTTTTCTTATGAATAATAATGAGTTATATTGCTGATTATACTATTGATTGAATTGTAATAACATTACTCTAAATTTTATTATAACAGACTCTGTATTAACAATATATAAATGTAGACCAATGACAGCACATTTTTTTTTGTTGAAGAAGTAGAAAAAATTTTTTTCATTTACAAAATTGGGATCAGTTTGAAAATTCTCCTTAATTCACTCATTTAACAACAGTCTAAAGTATAAAATAAAGAGTCTAAAAAACTCTAGTCTTTATTTTGCATATAGTTTTTGCAGATTGAACAAGTTACGGTCCCTTGATGGTTATTGTTCAAACAATTTTAAAACACGTTACCTATTTTGTTGTATAGAATCGATGATATAAAGTGACACCTCTGGTTAGCAGATTTTAAAGAAAAAGTTGCAGTAACATCCCAGGCATATACCTACATTAAAAAACTAATTTCAATTCCGTACGACTTTTAATTTTTGAGCTAGGCTGTTCACATATACAGACTGAGACACATCCACACAAACCATTTTGTGGGACTTAGTTATTTGGACTCAGAAGAATCTCGTGTATTTTCATTAAAAACTGAGATTCAAAGGTTTTCATAAAACTTTCACTTACTATGTATTACAGATATAGGAAAGTAAAAATATGCTGTAAAGGTTTGGTGTTTTTACAATTTTATTCTCTATATAATAGTGTTGGTTATCACAACTATTTCAGTATCCGGATTAGGTCTAACACTGGTTAATCCAAATAATGTATGCTCTACTATTCACTCTGTATAAGATTCATTGTTGGCTAGTGTTTGAAAATTTTAGTCTTGACACATAATTTTCCATTTTAATATTTAAACATTTAATCGATATATTTTTAAATTAATTATTTTTCTTTATGTCATTATAGGTGTTGCATTTGATGCTGCCACTGGTAAAGACATTACTATTGTGAGGAAGAGTGGAAAAGTTCAATCTTTAGAAGATGAGATTACAAATCGTAAGTTTATTTAATTATATGTTAGTGTAACTGGTAATATTTACCAACTTATTTAAAATAGATTAGTGCTCTTCCTACATGAGTATATTTGACTCCACTTAACTTTAAAAAAACTCTACTCTTCAATATTCAATTTTATAATTGAAAAAATAGTATTAAAATCAATGATTTTTTTTTAGCTTTTGGTGAAATATTACTTGATTATTATTATTTTATTATATATTTTTTCACTAAAACTTCTAACATAATATCAGTAACTTATAAATGAATGATTGAATTAAAAGTTTCTAAAAATAAAAAATTTATGTACGGAAATTTTAATGTATATCTATTGTGTCACACTGTATCACATTTCTATGCCGTTTGATTCTTAAATATAGTCTTTGAAACAAATCTAAACAAAAGAAATTAGTAATGTCCTGATTGATCATGGCTAACCGAAAATTGGGTGTTCTACTTTTAGAACCAGTATAGGCTGGGGAAAGTTGTCTTATGTAATATGGATCTGGACTTTAATGACCGCTGATGCTATAATTTTTGTTGGATTATATCGTATTGTGATGTAACTAAATAGAGTTGTTTTCATATGCCTGCATAACTGTCTAATAATATCTGTCCTACTGGTTTTTCAATCATCATGTGTTAAGAGACCATTCCAGCTGTTGATCAATCATGATTAATCCTCTGTTCCATCCATTATTTTATTCCATAATTTAGTTATATAATGCATTCTACGAAATGAATTAATACTTATGTCATAAATAAAATTTACACATGAGATAATTCATAATATAAGCAACTATGGAATGATGATTTTTTTTTTCCTTTATAGTTGCTTCACAATCTTCAGGTGTTAAATAAAAATCTGTGATTAACAAATGTTTATTCTTATGGAGTTTTAATTTCTATTTTGGTTACAATAAAGATTAAGTAATAAAATGTTTAACAGTATTGGTTCTCGCAGTAAGCCAATTAATTAAATATATATATATTTTTTGTATTACGAAATACAGCATTTTCCAATACGAAATTTTCCCTATCATATGTCAATAAAAGTTACTTTTTACCTTTTTTAAAATCCAGCTTATGTTTTGCAAACACAGTAATCAGTTTTGTCTTGTGCAGGCAAAACTTGAAGAAGGATCTTGTGGAATGATGCTTACCCTAAACGAGGGGAAAACCTTTCCTTTCCACGTATCTTCTGTCAAACAATAAGCTGCGTCATCGAATAGTTGATTGAAATTAATTACATTTAAAACGAAAATTAAAGTTTCACTAGAAATATTTAAAACAAAAGAAAAGACCTAATCCATATACTAACTCAAAATAATATAAATCACTAGAAATTGTTTTAAAAAAAAATCAATAAACTTGAAAATCAGCAGATTAAATCATTATTTAAAGAAAGAAAAAATGAGATGAGCTTTTTTTTTTTTGTACATCAATCACTGTATATAAAATGGCAGAAATCCATTATTATTCTTGAGTTTAAAATATTTTTGACATGTGATGCTTGAAGTAAGTTGTATGTTAAGTAAAGGTCTTAATGGTTTTCTCCCTCAAATTAGCAAATCTTCTCTAACAGACCTGCCTTAATTTAAGCAAATGCTTAAGGTGAATTGCATATAATTCTCGAATCACCAAAGTTGGTCATTGGTTACTGTTTGGGAGAAGACCAAAGTTTTTTTTTTCCAGTTTTCACTCAGTTTTATAGTTTTATAAGATCTACGTGATGTTAGCTTAAAACCCAGTTATTAATAGTTATATTTATATATGTCATAATTCTATTTTGTTTTCTTCCAGGTATTACTGAATTTGGTGTTGAGGACATGACTGATCTTCATATCGGAATTGCACACACCCGTTGGGCTACTCACGGTGTTCCCTCAGAGTTGAATTCTCATCCTCAGCGATCTGACCCTCAAAATACATTCGTCGTTGTTCACAATGGTATCGTCACCAACTACAAAGATGTAAAGATATTCCTCACTAAGAAAGGATACACATTTTTTGAATCAGAAACTGACACTGAAGTTATTGCTAAGCTGATTCATCACATTTATACCCAACATCCAAACTACTCATTTAGGGAACTTGTAGAACAAGTCATCAGTCAGTTGGTAAGATTTTTTTATTCATATATCACTTAAAGGCTACCGTGTTTTATTAAACTCAGTTTTTGTCATTGTTTATGAGTGTTTTATTAAATAGTTATCTAAATTTACAATACTGATAGGACTGAAGTAAGTTTTTTTTTTTTTTCTTTTGAGAAACTTTTAATTCCATTACATCCTCTTCTACTTCTCTCTATCGATAAACTTCTTCATGTGAATTTCAAATAGGCACTCCACACATCTCATCTTAGAATAGGTGTTTTAATTTCAGAATCAACTGTTTATTTAAAATGCACATCGGGTTTTTTAATTTATATACCTTATGAGCATTCAGCGTCACCCCTCACTTAGACTATCTGGCTCATAGGGTGGCCCAATCTATGAACGGCCTTAGTCAAGTAGTGGGCGCTTTCTGCAGCCTCAGATACCTGGCAACAATGACTATTTATAAAGGTATGGTTGTAGGTATTCTGAGGTATAGGTCTCCTGCCTGAAATCAGAATCTCTCGCACCGACAGAAGAGCAAGTTAGTGGCAATCCAGCGAATAGCTCTGCTGAGGGTCACCAGAGCTTACAGGAGTGTGTCTCTCGAACTCCTCCTGCGAGAAGATATGTTAAAGTATACATTCAAGAAAGAAGGTTCAGCTTGACTACGGGAAATCTCAAAGTGAAGATTGTGAAAACCATAGAAAATGGAATACTATAATCCGGGAGGATGCAATTGAAGAGTGGAATCAACAGTGGGTGACAAATCAGAAAAAGGCCACCTTGAGGTTCTACATTCCCACTGTCCAATCACGTTCTCACAGAGAATGATTTCCCTCAGCTAGTCACACAAGAAAGCTAACCATGCTACAGGGAATTTGTGTACGGGTGAAAAAAAAACAATAGGTCCAGCACACTTTAACTTCATAAGAAGAGGTCCAGCTCCTGGAAGGCAGCCAGAACGAGGAGGAGGAGCGGAATAAGAAATACACATAGATAATAACAAACAGCAGACTGATTTGATGAGTTTCGTGCAGGAGTAGGAAGTTGTGCGCAATGATGCAGTCATGCGTAACAACTGTTCTGCAAAACCCGAATTGCCTCAATGGCACAGTAGGCCTTCAATAAATAAATATACCGTACGTAATTTTAGATTTATTTTGCTCTTTTGTTTATGAAATCAAATATGCTTGTCATTGTTCATTTTAAGAATTTTTAATACTCATGAAAGGGTGTCAGTTTTAGGATGTTACTCTTAATAAAGCAATAGAGAATATTAAATTCTACTTGTATTATCCAGAAAGATGTGTTTTTATTGAAATAAAATATGGTTTAAGTCTATCCCGTAGTTGTTATAAAAAACTTATATATTTTTTAATATGATGGATTAGTTGGTTGTTTTGATGATTAGGCGCAAAGCATCTAGGTCATCAGTGCCTTATCTATAAAAAATAGTTATATGATGGATTGGTAAATATTCTATGATTATAAATAAAGCATTTCTTTCTCTCCAAATGATATAGTAGACTCCAATCTATTGAACTTTTTGTTTTTGTATTATCCCCAATCTAACCTTGGATTGTATACAAATTGAGATAACATAACTCTTATTGCTAGCTTAGCTTTTGATTTAAAGTTGATTGTATGTTTATGTAATACCCGGTGAATATATATTGTTACATCCCTCTTATATTTGACAAATAATAATAATATAACCTCGGAAGCTCACTTTTTACCATTGGGATACTTCCTAAATAGACAAGAGGTTGTTTAATAATAAAAAAAATATAAGAGAATTAATATATTTATTTATCTCAAGTCTGGGTTACTGACAATCAGATCAACTCAGACAAACTAAAATTAACTATACTAAACACTGTTTGATTTTAAAATAAAGTCAAATATGGATTGGCAAGCTAACCTTTTTTTATATTATATGTTTCTTACTGAACTCATTTGTCTTCAAACACTTTCCAAAGTTCTGCCAAACACAACTTCCAAATTGGTGATACTTCCTTCTACTCAACTCAAGCTCACTGGGAGATACTCTCGCTTGTAATTCCAAAATACTAGTCTCTCTGCCAAAAAAACAACTTTCAAGATGGTAATACTATAACTGGGTTTTACCCAATGGAGCCAGGTCCCTTCTATCCTCTCTTCGCTCCAGCCAAACATCAACTGCTTGCCAAAACAAAGTCCTTTGTCCCTCTCCTCTTTGGGATTTTCTTTGTTGAAAAACTACAGAGCAGCCATTTTCTTATCCCTGCACTAGTAGAAGTAGATTAGCTTGCCTTTTAATTGTTCAATATTAATTTATTAAATCATTTTTACCCACTTCCAATAAGGGTGTATATTACAATATATTTATGTGGTGTAAAATCTATCAGTTTATGGAAAGATAAATGCGTCTCCAATATTAATTTTTTTGTATGCGATTATAAAATAATTTTTGTTTTCAATTAGGAAGGTGCATTTGCCTTGTGCTTCAAGAGCAAATATTTCCCCGGAGAATGCGTTGCAACCAGACGTGGTAGTCCACTGCTGGTTGGAATAAAAACAAAAACAAGACTTGCAACTGATCATGTACCAATATTATACAGCAAAGGTAAAGTGCTTAGCATGAGCTTATATATGAAAATATTAATTTTTAAATTATTCATAAGTTAACTTATTTTGAAATCTGTTATTAAATTAGTTTCAATTTGATCATATCATTCAGGAAATTTTATTCATATATTTAAGATACAAATTTCTTTTTTATTAATTTTATAATTTTTCTCCGTTTGTTATTCCTTTTTTTACTAGTAAATGGCAAAAAGATATATATATATATATATATATACATATATATATATATATATATATATATATATATATCTTTTTGCCATTTACTAGTAAAACATATATATATATATATATATAGTTGTTTTATATATATATATATATATATATATATATATATATATATATATATATACATATATATAAACAACAATTAACTAGATTTTAAAAATATTTCTATCAAGTAAACCTACTTACTGTTACTCACCAATTTTAATGAAATTCAGTATATTCCTTGAACAATGAAAAATATCTCTCACTCAATATTTGTTATATTCCTTAAACTTTTTTTTATCTTATGTTGTAAAATATCCTCTTAAGAGTAAATCTTTCCACACACACAAAAAAAAAATATATGGCAGGCACAATATTTTTCATTGTGCAAGATACATATGAAAGTTTTCATTAAAATTTTTAAGTTGCACATTTGTAAATTTATTTGTTTAAAAGTATAACAATGATAATAAATATTTGCTCGCCACTTATTGTTGATTGTTTTTAGACACAAAATGGTAGTTAAAATGTACAATTGTAAATATAGTGTAAATTAATCATGATTTTAGGTATTCATGGCAAATAGCATGCCTGGACTTTCTGTATATATGTGTATACTCATCCACCACTGTGTATTTCTATGTAGATACTCTTGCCCGAGCTGATTGAACCTGTATATTAGAACTTGTTTGTTTTATCTAATCCATGCTCGACAGGCTTATTTTGAATGAACCTTCTTCACTGTGTAATTTCAATTTTATATTTCATACTACTCATAGTTGTTAGTTTATTAAAGACTCAATAGTTATTTAATTTTTCATTAACAGTAATAACCAATTATTGTTACAAAAATGCTTTAATAATTATTTTTAAATTTATGTACATATATTAAAATATGCATTGAATGAAATATCCAAAATAATTTATTTGTTCATCATCATTCAGAATAAGCCTTGATCATTTGCTTGTATGGAATGATATATTTAGTTTATATTCATTGTTTTGGTAATTTTGTTTGTTTAATGTTTGTTTGCATTTTTGTGATGTTTTAAAAATTAATGTTTATGTTATTTTTATGTATATCTTTTTTTGCATGTTTTCTTCTGCCTCTCTATCTGTCCTTCTATCACTATCTTTCTTGTTCATTCTTTCTTTGACAGAGGAACCACAAGCCCCTTCCTCAGGTACATTTAGTACTAATACTCTTCACAAATATTTTATAACTTGTACATTTCTTTATCTGTAAATAATAATAATAGTGTTAATAAATTGCATGGACTAAACTCATGTATGTGAAACTAATTTCGATTGAGGATGCTAACTGCAGAACTGATAACGTATAACCAACACTAACAAACAACACTCACTTGTAATCTTGTTTGATCCAAGACAGATACAAAATCATGTTAAAATATATAGGCCTCAATCTTTATAGTCTAGAATCCTGCATCTTGTTAGCTGCTGAATAAAAACTGATAATTTTGAAATATTTAAAGTTGATTAAAAATTAAAATTTTAAGCATATCATTGTTAAATTTTAACGTTAGGGCTGTTTAGGTGTTAGCTTTCTTGTCTACCTGTTTTTGGAATAATTTTTAAAAATCACCAATGATTCTTGCTGAATGAAAAGTAACATTTCAAAGGCTTTAATAATAATTGAAAAAGTTTGAAACAACTTCTTCATTTTTTGTTCTTTATTATCAGCTTTTAATGATTATTATTTGTGTTTTTTTTTTAATGCCTTGTTTGAAATGACTATACTGTTTCTAAACATTTATTTAAATTGGTTGTTTTGAAAAATAGAAATAACATAATGACATTTTGAGACACTATTCTCTTAACAACTTAAAACAATATAGAAAGTGAAATATATTTGCTGTATTTTTAAATATCAGTGTTAAATATATCATAATTCATATAAATTGAAAGGATTTTTGAAATTTAATCTAACCCTGAGAAATGGTTCAAGATGGGAAGTTCAGAATTTTTAGTTATTATCAATCTGCTTGATTTTTTTTAAATTATTTGTTTTTTATAGTTTGACTATAAGTAAAGAATGGTTTTAGAATCACTCGTGACTTAAAGAAAATTTATTTATGATAACGGTTATGATGTTTCAGAACAAAACATGGAGGAGGTAAGCATCTGAAAATGATATTAGTGATTTAACAATTCCTCAATTATAAATAAAAAGATTTGTTTACATGTATGTATATTGTATAATGCTACATCTTACACTATTGACTGATTCGTTTGATTTTGTCCTTTAAACTTATCGAGTTTAGGAATTCATATCAATTTAAATTTAAGCAATTCTTTTTCAATTTTATTTTATACATGTTTTTCCCTAGAATTATCACTGTTTAATTTAGTTTCACAACATACATTTATATTTATTTTTCTTTTATACATAGTGCAAAATCACAAGGATTTCTGTTATGCATGCTGTATGTCATTGCTCTCTATTATTCTTCAGAACTGTAGCTAGCATCTCTTTCCGTTACTAAATTGACAATCAACATTTTTTTTTTTTTTTGTTTTATTTATGTTTGATTTTAAACTTAGATTTAGTTATAGTTTTAATTTTTTCTTTATTTACTTTTTAAAAAGTATGATATAGTAGAACTTTGATAATTTACTGTTGACGACTCATTTACAAGCAGTTTGGTACTATGCTTCAGATTGAAATTGATTAATTCATTTACGAAGCGTTAATTCTTTATTTTATTTTATTTTTTTATAACTTTTCTATGTTTATTTTGTAAGCATAAAATTTCTTCAGTAATATATTTCCTCAAATTGCTTTGCTTTGATGCCAGTCATAAATAGACAGATGACCAAATATCTCAAACAGATATGAGAAATTTATTGCTTATGTTAGTTTATTCCCTCATTAATTACCAATTACTATATTTTTTTAATAATTTACATAAGTTATTATAATTTGAAAGTTTTTAAAATTCAGCCATTCATATTTTTTTTTTAAGATTCATTTATTAATCATTCTGATGTTTATTTAAACCCAAAGATCGGCTGGACTGGATCACTCATACAAGTTAGGATAAAATAAAATTATCCTTTGTATCCCAAGGTATATTCCTGATTCTAAAATTGTTTTATTATAGATAGTTTTATTATTTATTACTGTAGTGTATCTGAATTAATCCTTCATAAAAAATTGTTGCATTGATTTATTTGTCCTTTATTCTTATTTTTTTTTTAAATTTTCACATCAAGTTAATAATTCGCTATCTATAAAAGAAAAATTGTATTCATTTTTTTTCTTTATTTATTGTTATTAACTATTTTTTTGCTCGACTTTCAGCACCTCCACTTCTAGCCTCCACCCACCAATTGATATTTGTTTATGATAATGGTTTCATACAGTTAACATAGCTTTCGGGATTTAGTTCTCTCTACGAACCAGGATGACTTTCTTGTTTTGAATACCTTGACAGCAAACATTATTTTATTAACAGAATGCATTATTCATGATAACTCTGTTGTCATCAAAGCAAATAAGTAGTTTCCAAATATAAAGGCTTATACTTATCCTACACATGCTTTAACACCAACTATCAGTTTTTAGTTTTTCTTTTTCTTTATGTCGAGACAGGTTTATTCTTTAAACGTAATGTTTAGTTTTATTTAAATCTACATAATTTATATTTTATAAAATAATGTTTATTATTTATTTTTATTGTTTACTTGCCTTTGGTTCTCTTCATTGCCATTTTTTTATTAATTTCTATTCATTTGGTGGGAATTTTTTTTTACTCACACTTCATTGCCAAAAAACTTTCTGGTAACTATTCTCAAAATAATGTTTACTCCATTAAAGTACACGTGCTTATTCACCATAATAGATGTTTTATTTAAATCATACTAATCTTCATATGAATCAATGTATCATTATACTATTATTAGTAATTTCAGAATGATATTTTAAGTTTTATCTTTATCGATTCCATTCACTAATACTTCATATATTAGCTATATTAATAATTATTTGGTTCATATTCATGTTTAAATGTTCTCTCCTTCCTCATAATAAATTGATTACTTTTCAAAGTTCTACTATATAATATTCTAAGAATTTCAGTTTTATTTTTTTTTATTTAGTTTTTGTTTGCATGTCTTCCTTTTGTCTTGTGATGTTTTTTTAATTTCTGTTTCTGTTTTATCCTCTCTCATCATACGTCACGGCATTAGATGCTGAGACCCATTCACACGCAGGTATTTCCAACCTTTTCAAAATATCATTAATCAAAATGGCTTATGCATTAATTAACCAATTACATACCTTTTTTGTTATTCACTTCCAATGCTGTTTTCTGTTTTACCAAATTTAAATTGTCTGTTTTTTTGTTCTAGTTAATCCTCACAATGTTTCAAATCCTCGAACAATGCTTTGCGGTGGTGGATTTCATATTATATTTCATGTATTATTATTCTTTCATTGATACATCTAATTGAATTCATAATAAACAGATGCTTTATTACTTTCTCATTGTACCTTTTTCTTAAGTTAAATTTGTGCATGCTTTTTTGATTTAAATTAAATTAAAATATTTTATTATCTAATTATAATTTTCTAACATATAAAGCATCTGTTTGTTTGTTCGATTTGTTGAATGAATTTGATTCCTTCTCCTGATATAGATCACCGACCTCATGGCAGAGAGATCCCATTACTTCCAAGATCTGAGTCTAGCTCAGAGTTCAAGCCTCTTGAAGACAAGGAAGTTGAGTATTTCTTTGCGTCTGATGCTTCCGCTGTCATTGAACACACAAATAGAGTTATTTTCCTTGAGGTAAGGCAGTAGTAATAGTAATATGCATTATTAAATAGCTATGAATTGTTTTGATTTTTGTTGAGTTTTTTCCTAGGAAATTTTTATCTTCTATTTGCTTATTATAGTTGTATTTTCCGGAAGAAGATATATTATAAAAAAACTTTTAATATTTCAAATTAATTTGTATTACACCATCTATTGACAATGTTTCGTATCAATAGTAATAACATTTCTTATTAAAAAATTTTATACTGTCTTATGATTTGTTTAAAAAATATGCATATATCTTTTCTCCATACTCATTATTGTCTGAAAGAATTTTCGTCATCCTCCATCTTTGACAAATTTTGTACATTCTTTCATTATTTTTATTTTGGTTTCTTTTTAAAATTATAATATTTTAGAGCAGATGTAATTCTCAATGTCTGTTGTATTTATTTCTCCGGATGTACAGATGTACAGAGATCTGTGAACACCATTTTTCTTGTGTTTTTGAAATTTGTAAACCCGGCTTTTAAGTTATATCTTGCAATATACATTAGTAAATAAATTGGTCTAATCTCTTGAAAAAAAAAATATGTATATATATATATATATATATATATATATATATATATATATATATATTTGGTCATGATTTAGAGCTTGAAATTATTGTTCAAAAATTATTAATTTATACATCAATTTTTCATTAATGGAGTTGAATTTATACATTTTTATATTATTTCTCGAAGGCTCTTTCTTTTTTTTTGAAGGCATATCTCTCTTATTACTTCTTTAAGACCAGTCAATAAGCCATCATTTTAAGACTACCTTCTCTATTAGTGGTGAAAAATAAGTACAGCCCCAGAAAAAGGAGGAAAAAAAAGATATAAGAAAGTAAAACTTTATTTTCGGCACAACTCATAAAGTAAAGAGTTTATCGTTGATTAATCATTTGAAAAATTATTAAATTGCATACAAATGAGAAGAAAAAATATTGACATTTTAAACCATTGTATAGCAAAGATACAGCCTATCGAACGTACCAATGTTTTGATTTGTAATTGACCCAGAAAAAAACAAGATCCCATGTTTCCGACCTTTATATCCCTTCCCATAGAACTAAGACGTTTGAATATTCCTTTATTTCCCGATCCACAGCCTTCTGGAATTCCTTGCCATCTGAAATCCGCCATGCCTCTTCCTTGTCCTCATTTAAATATCATCTCTACCAATTCCTTCTCACATCCCAAAATGATGTTATATAATAAAATTAAGTATTGTGAAACAGATTTTGACTGAGGTGAATGGTTGATAAAATTTATTGAGTCTTAATTTTAAAAATCAACCCATGCTTATTTTATTTTATTTTTATTTTCATTTAAATAATTTTTTTTTATTTCGTTTTTTCTCAAAATTTTATTTTATTTTTAATTGTTTTAATTTAATTTCACTGAAGATACTGTATATATACTTTAATATTGATTAATGTAATTTTTGGCCAGATGTAGTTTTTATTTTTTGTTCATTTCTGTTATTCATAAGGTACCTTGTCCCAGAATAAAGTTTACTTTCTATCTCTCTATCTGTCATTTTTAAAAAGTTGGGAAACAAATTTGTCTGTAAAATGGCTTCAATTTAAACTAATTCTAATGGTTTTTTTTCTCATGATTCAAATTGAACATTCATAATCATCTGAGTGAATACGCCGTCATTCATAATTATCAGAAACAGTCTAAGTTAAACTTACAAAACTAAATTAAAAAATTAATTAAAAAAACGTATAATAGTATTGACCTACATAAGGAGAATCATATAACTTCTTCAAATGATAATTTCAATTACTGTAGTACTTATAAAATTTCGATTAATCAATAATAATAAAAAAAAAAATAAAAAAAAAAATGCATGCCCACCTTCGGTAGTGAGGAAGCAAAAGGAAACTGCCTTTTCTGAATAGAAAGCAGTAAATGTTTAAAACTCTATAACTGTGCAAGGAACCGTCCAATTTCGATGATTTTTTTTTTTTTGTCAGCAATTCAGCAATATTTCAAATAAATATGGGTATTATCAATCAAAAGTTGTGTACTTTTTTAGTTATCGGCAAATAGAATATTGAATTCATCGTAACATTTTTCAGCTTGTTTTCAGGAAAGTATGTTATACACGTAAATTAAAAGGGTTTCAAGGGGAAGACTTTAGCCAAGTTTCGTTAAAATCGGTAAAGCCATTTTGGCGCTACAGTTTATAGTGACACATTTTTCTGCGGCTTTGAACAGAAAAACATTTTCATTTTTTTTTTTTTTTACATAAATAAAATTATCGTAAGACAGAAGGTGCTATGCCAGAAACCTTCTCAGGAGTGTACGGAACAACTTCCCAAATTTTCATGGCGATCGGTTGAATGGTTTAGTAATGCACTAAGGACAAACAGACAGACAGACATACATCCATTTATATATATATAGATTATTTAATTGCTATCAAACGAATTTTAGTTCTCTTCACAATATTATTGTACTATAGTGTATATGATACGATCTATGATCTATTCCAATAACATACACTAACAGCTATTCATACTATTTATATTTTATCAATAATAGATTTATATTACAAAACGCAACAACTTTTTATTATCCAAACTGGAGGTTACAGCCTAGTTCGCCAGAGCCTTTTTAATTAACATGCAGCTACTTTGCTACAGTACCACATGATGATTCCACAATAGAGATGGATGTACCATCTAAATGTTTTCCTAATAGAGATGGAAGGTGGTTATAGAATTCTGGTGCCGGCGAATGTAGTCCTGCTTTGTTTGTGTTATTTAGAGTTCTCTCAATGTCTACCTTGCTTCCTGTTGTACCTAGATTCATAAGTATAGCCTGACTAATGCTAAATGTTGATCCATTATTTTTGGACTACTTTAATTCATTCCCTTATCGCTAAATATGATATGTTGAAAAGGCCAACACACAATGCAGAAACTATGTTACTTAATTTTTTTTTTTTTTTGTCATAGTTTTGTCACAAATAACATATGACCTGTTTTCCATCACCTGTGAAGTCATAAATATTATTTGTTTACTTTTTCTTTTTTAAATTTTTAATATATTTACACAATCAAGATGAATGGGGGAGAAATGTTCAAGCAAGCATTTTTTGCTGCTTTTATTGTTTCGTTCCTGAGTTATATAATTGTTCACAGAAGTGAGTATTTTTATTTATTTATTTATTTATTTTTTAACTTCTTTACCTACTCTTTCTAGAACAGGTACAGAGAGTTATTCTCTAGTTATCAACCCATGATAGCAAGAGTGAGATAAGTCCTATTATATGGTTTTGATTTGCCTTTTTTTTATTGATTTTATTTTCTAAAAATTAAATTAAAACATTTGCATCAGTCATCCTTGCTAAAAAGGACTTATTTATGACCTATCTGAGTGTGATCTAATTGATATGATTATTATATTAAGTTTTAAAATACTTATTTTTTTACCATTATTAGATTTTTTTTTAGTCACATTTTAAGTTTTTGGAAGGTGATAGCTGCCAACTTCCACTCATTGAGGGTGTTCCTTGTGAGTGATGATTGAACAAGTAGCATTTGTGCTTATTTAATTTTTAATAATACATCTCTACTAATGAGTTATGATCTAAGGAAGATGTCATGTCTGGGTAGTGTAGCCTAATAAAACATTTGTAGCCACTAGAAACCTGTTACAGTCAATGGATAGTAATTTTTTTGTTAGTAAATTCAAGACATGAAATAGTTTTCCAACAAGTCTGTTTTTCCATTGGATTTTTCTGTTTCTTAAGAGTTGCAATATTTACTTCATACTTCTTTGGTTCACTATGAATACTTAATGTGTTAACAGGATCCAACTCCTATTTGAAGTTCCTTTTGAAATAAGTTAATGATGTTATACAATAAGATAGCTCAATCATTCTGCTAATTATTGAAGACATCTTATTCTTGACTTGTATTCGAATATACTAGATGTATTTGCCCTTTATAGAGAATCATTGTAATCGTCCTTTTTACAAATGTTATGATTTTACAGGACGATGATGTAGCAGCAGTAAAAGATGGCCTCCTCATCATTCACCGGCTTAGGCGATCACTCGATGATCCCCATGCCAGGGAAATCACCACCCTCAAAATGGAAATTCAACAAATCATGAAAGGTTTGTCATTATATAATAGTATGGTGCTTAACTACCAATAATTAGATTTATCTAGTTTAATATTACAGACACAAGAATATACATACCTTTTGTTAAACGATTCATGCCTATGGACCATATTATGGTGATACTTAAAAACTAAATCTACTTGTTCTTTTTTTACAGTTTGACCATGTAAATATAATTTAAAAATGAAAATTATTGCTATATATTTAGAACTATGTAGATAATATACTCATAATGTAGTATTATAATTTTTGAAAGGTGTTTTATTTATAGTGGTATCATATTTAATTCAGAGGATATGAAGAATTGGTCAAGCTGTAAAAATATGTTTGCATCTTGAATTGTTTTTTATGTTCTTTTTTTCTTAATTTTTCTGTACCTCCATTGTAAGTTATTTGCTTATAACTTTCCGTTTTTTATATTATTTTAATATTCTCATTTCAAATTACTATGGTTATTATTAGAGACCGGATTTTCGTGCAGTAAAAATCTGAAAAACTCAAAATGTTCAAAATCATGCCTTAAAAACCCACAATACATA
The DNA here is from genome assembly GCA_928085145.1 of Nezara viridula. NCBI lineage: Eukaryota > Metazoa > Arthropoda > Insecta > Hemiptera > Pentatomidae > Nezara > Nezara viridula. The sequence continues at coordinate 29,077,171 of OV725083.1, read as the reverse complement.
AAATTTTGTAATTAACCTCTTAAAATGTGCAAAATCCTCAATATTCTTTAATTTATAACATTATAACATCAAAATCATATCAAATGTTTAAAAAAATTAAAATGTAACATTAAAACTGGAATTCCAGATTATAATCAACTAATGACAATAATAAATTGCAATTAACCTAAATCTTAAAGAAAGAGAAATTTAAACAATATGAAGGATTATGAATGAATTGTATGTACCTATATATTATATAGTCTAATCCTATATATTATATAGGGAACGGTATAGCAGAGTAATTATTGCGCTATACTAGTAAAGCAAAGATCATTGGATCGAATCCCGCCCCTATTTCCCAATATGGTTGGTCCCAGCAGGAAGTTAAACCATAATACTCCCTTAATTAGGGGAGGCCTACAAGTTGTAAGACTTGTATCAACAGGCTTTATTATTATTATTATTATTATATATTATAGACCAGACCGATTTTGGATATTTAACATTTATTACAAATAATAATAAAACTTTTTTTTTAATTGAGTTGCATTTTATAATATTTTTACTAAAATTTAAAGAATTTTTAAGAAACTTTAAGAATTCACTGTAATATTTGAGATTTTCTAGTTAAAATATTAGTGCTAAAACTGTTTATTTCTTTTGCTTGTCACAGAATTATTTACCTTCCTCATATTTTTATTTCTTGAATAATGAATTTAATTTGAACAATAATGTAAAATAAAAGAGTAAATATTAACACACACTTATACATTTGTATTTATAAATCATCTAATTTATCATAAAAGTGCAAAAATGCGGAATTAAATGCAAAAATAAAAAAATGAAAATTGTGCAATTGAAGCCAAAAAAGACGAAACGTGCTATTTCATGCGATATAAAATTTAAACATGTTATTCTACAGATTCTGAAACGGATAGGTTTTCGTGTCCGGATTTTTTATAAGCAAGCGAATAAAAAGTAGCAACAACATGGAAATCTGGTCTCTCATTATTATTATCCAAATCTTTTTATTTCCCTTTGTTTTTATTTTTTATCATTTTTTCTATGAACCGATTTTTATTCTATTTTATCTATTTTTTAGGAAACTATAGTTCATTCATGCAGAAGGAAATCTTTGAACAGCCAGAATCTGTTGTAAACACAATGAGGGGTCGTGTGAACTTTGAAACAAAGAATGTTATCCTTGGTGGTATTAAAGTAAATATTTTGAACTTTTGGTGTTTCATTATATTATAGTTCATATTGGTTTATTGTGTCCTAATCAGCAGAAAATGGCTTGATTTCGATGAAACATTTTTCTATTTTTATGTAGAGCCATCAGAAGGTTATAAGCTACATACATAAAAAAACAGTTTTACCAAGTTTGATCTAACTTCTTATTATTGTTATTTAGAGCCTAAGATTTAAACAATTAACTGAAATCAAGGTATAATTAAAATTTTATTTGATTTTCATATTATTATTTATTTATTTATTCTTGGTGCTGTGGTCCTACAAGAACCTGTGCCTCTCTTATAAATCTTCTATACTCCATCCTTTTGTGGATGTCCACCTCCTCTGGCCATCTCAGGCATGGGGAGGTGGTTGACCTCTGCCACATTTTCTACCAGATCATGTGGATTTCATATATCAGAAAAACATAAAACTAATATGCCCAATATCAAAGTCAGAAGTACTTAAGGCTGCCGCTGTCAGTCATTAGATGAACTTATGTAAAGTATATCTAGTAGACTAGCTATGTTTTGTTTAATAATTTTTAGACTGAGTATCTAGTAATTTTTATATTTTGTGCAAAACTCAGTGGATTAGAATATTCCTATGGCTGGTACATGCTCCAGGACCATCAAATCCGAGAATTTCCAATCCAAGGCATTCTCTTATAACCACTCTTTATTTATTGCATTTTAAAGCATAACATAGTTATGTTATAATTAGTACAATATTTATTGGCATTTAAAACAAAAAATCATTATTTTACCTAATGAAAAATCCAATAAAGATCATATCAATAATGAAGTCCCTGTTGCTATTACTTGAGTAATGTTAAAAAACATCCTCAGTGTTATTATCCCTGGCTACAAGCAGTAAAGTAACCAGCTAGTTACTAGTTAATTCTTAACTTAGTATTATAAAAATATATTTTATGATTTGAAATGATTAATTATATCGTATGTTGGCTGCGATAACACCATAACTCAAAATTCATATTTCAGGAGATTCATGTCACGATTGGCTTTGAAGATTCATTGCTTTTACTAGTTGGAAGTAACCATCGTTGAAATTGTGGAAAATTATGATTTTCAAGTTATAATGTTTTTATCTTAAATGGGTGATATGTAGATTTTATGGTCCTTCTCACGACTCGGGTTCAAGATCAGTGTAGATCCATTGTTTATGGCTGCTCAGGATTAGCCGGTGCAAGATGACTTTTTTTCTCTAAAATAGACTTAGTATAGACCTATCCTCCATGGTTGTTACTGATATCTTGGAAAACCATATCACAAGGTTCCTGATTAAGGTAGGGGCATAACTGCTATGCCTGGTGAGTATTAGATCCTTGACATACATAGGTTGACAGGACTCATATACCTGATGGGATGGTAAAGAATCTTGAGCTGCATTACTTTCTCCGATAGGCATTCAATTCCTCTCTCTCCACCAATTTAAAATCACTTATTAAATAATTTTTATAAATTGTAATTTATTTATTATTATTCATCCCTTTTAGTATCCAATTTGATATCATTATAATTCATAACGATACCAAAGAAAACGGTAATTTTTGAGTTGTCTTTTACCAATATTGTTGTAAAGATGTGGAGATATTTAAAAGATCCATACTAATCTATTTAAAGGATTATATTTGGAAACAGTTATAATCTACCCAAAATTTAATTTGCTTTATGGTTTTAACTCTATTTATTTCTGGAGGGCTACCCTTATGATGTAATTTCTAAAATTGTTTTCTACATACAATCAAAACAGGTTAGATATTTATTATCACTTGTTAGGATAATTATTTTACTTCTTAAAGACGTTGTGGTAATTTACTTTTGTATTTAGAAAAGCGTAAATAAAAGTAGTACCTTAGTAATATTGTAACAGAGAATTTAGTTTACCTCTTCTCAACTTAATATATGTAAAACCGCAAATCTACTTTTTATTTCTATATTCATAAATCAATTTTGAGATTGGACATAATATTTATATAACTACAATATTTTATTATGTGCTCAGTGACATAATTTTATTTATTAATATAGTGTGATTAATGATAAAGTAGTATTTTGGCCAGTTATTTTTGAGTTAATAAATTGTAGGAGTACATCCCAGAAATCAGGCGTTGTCGAAGATTGATGCTGATTGGTTGTGGAACATCTTACCACAGTGCCATAGCTACTAGGCAACTACTTGAGGAACTCACAGAATTACCTGTGATGGTCGAACTGGCATCTGATTTTCTCGACAGAAACACTCCTGTATTTAGGGATGACGTTTGCTTTTTCATATCTCAATCAGGTATTAATAGAATTTTTTTATTAGTTATTTTTTCATTAAACAATATTTAAAAGTTACACTAACTTTTATGTGAAGAAGTTGGTTTGGGGTGGGGTTGTGGTCAAATAAATAATTTGAACTAAAATAGTACTTTATTAATTATTAATAAAAAAGTATGTTAACTATATTAGTAAAAGTATGTTAATATTAATAAAATACTATTCTAGTTTATAGTATTTATTTGACCGCAGCCCTGACCAACACCTCATATAATCATGGTCAACCATCAATAACTTTTATATTTAAAAATTAACATACTTTCCTGTTACCATTACTTTAAATCCTTGCTACTCAGGCATCCGTGGAACCTGTTGGTACATGGTGGGTGGTATATTAACGTTGTTTTTTATTTTTCACGACAAGGTATGTTTATAATACTGCGCTCTGGAGATAAAGGACATCATATCCATTTGTTTATTAAAGAAGTTAGTAAGTAAGTTAGTAATTTGTTTATTAAAGAAGTTAGTAACCTATTGGTAGCTCAAAGTTATGGAATATTGGCTCCATGAATAAATACGAAAAATGTGATGTGATATTCATTAATCCAGGGTACAGAATTAAAATTTACATTTTCCTTACAAATTAAAAACGTTATATAATGTATTAGTAGCATATATAATTAGATATTTAAAAAGTTCATATCATTCTAAGTTTTTAAGAACATGGTTATTTATTAATTTTTTCAAACAGTAGTTTTGATTCCCTGATCTTGACTTAGCTGATCAATCTTTGCCATTACTTTGTTCTTTTATACATGTTAACATTAACACGTTAGTACTAAGAGGATAGGAGAGGGTTCCAACTGAATTTATGTAAAAAATATGTTGGTTGCATGGGGTTCAAGGAATATTGAGTGCTGAGTGAGTCTGTTGATGGTGAGACTAGTCCAAATCAGATAACCAAGATTCTATTTTATTTTCCTCATTAACATGGAATATTCTTTTGCATCGTTTTTGATTAATTATATTAAATTAATTTTATAAACATTATCTACTATTTTATCGTAGCTAATTTTTTCCTTTAAATATCTGTTTAATTAAAATATCTGTTGTGAATTATTATTATTTTTTCTTTTCCTTTTGGTGAATTACATAATCATTTCTTTTAATAGGTGAAACTGCAGATTCTTTAATGGCACTGAGATATTGTAAGCAGCGAGGAGCCCTCATCATCGGTGTAACTAACACAGTCGGTTCCTCAGTTTGCCGTGAATCTCACTGTGGTATCCATATTAATGCTGGACCTGAAATTGGTGTAGCCTCAACAAAAGCCTATACATCACAATTTATCTCTTTGGTCATGTTCGCTCTTGTCATGTCTGAAGATCGCATCTCTCTCCAAGAAAGGAGAGCTGAGGTATCTATCTTCCTTTTATTTATTTCTACTAAGCTTAGTTTTGCGATAGACCAATTTAATATTCTGAATCGTATGGATAATAGTTAACAATTTTAATTTAATATTTTTTTATAGAAGTAATTTTTCCATATTTGACTTAAATCCATCTTCCCATTTCATTATATAACTGCTTTGTTTACTCATGGTAAGTGCTCAAGCATGCAGTCTCATTACTAATGTTTCATTTTTATTCTATTGGAATCAACCTACCAGAACGATATTAAATGTAAAATATACCTTAAAAATAAAAAAAATAAAACTATCTTCATTATTCTAAGTCATTTTGTAAAACTTCCATTAGATTAGGTGTTGTCCATATTATACACTGACAGGCAAAAAATTCCACCCACTTGATTTTTTCATGTTTTTATCTAAAAATATTTCTGCTTTGGATTGGTCTATTGTTTTTAATGAATAAATGGGTAATCTTTTTGTTTATTTTCAATTAGGAATGTTAATATAGAGGACAAAAACCCTTAATCCTTAATTCAATGAAATAATTCTAGATTCCAATGTTTACTTTCTATGGAATCAAAATGTTTATTCAGTATCATTAGTTCAGTGTCGTTTCTTGCAGCACATTTCTTAGTCTCCGGCTTTTAATTTTTTCAATATTAAGTTTAAAAATGTCTCTTAGTGACGAGGATGTTGCGCGTGGTGTGGCACTTATTGATGATGGACGTTCCATTAGATATGCTGCTAATGCCATCGGAGTTCCATATGAAACTTTATGATACAGGCTTTTTCGGGAAACTGGTTCTTACAATAGAAGGCCCAGTTCTAGACGGCCTAAGGTAACAGAACCACGGGATGACCGTTTTTTTACTTTAAGAATTTTACGAAACCGGCATCTTACCGTTGTTCAAGCGATTCATCAGCTCGAAGAAGTTCGAGGTGTGCAAATTTCTGAACGTACCGCTGGGAGAAGATTAAATGAGTATGGATTAATGGCTTTTCATCCAGTAAGAGGACCAGAGTTGACCAGAACTCACTGAGTAACACGGCTGGCTTTTGCTCGAGAACATAGCCATTGGACTATGGACGAATGGAGTGCTGTACTTTTTACAGATGAGTCAAAATTCACTCTTCGATCTACAGACGGGCGTGAAAGGGTGTGGAGAAGAAGAAACGAAAGATATGCAGCCTGTAATTTTTCCCAGAGCCAACCTTTCTAATGTGGTTCCTTAATGGTGTGGGTTGGGATTTCAATGGAGCGCCGCAAAGAATTGGTTGTTGTTCGTGGAGAGTCTTTGACGGCCATTCGCTATGTAGATGTATTTTGTAACCTCATGTGTTGCCTATCCTCAACGAAATCGGCGATCGTTCTATTCTAATGCACGCCCACATGTCGTCCGCATAGTGCAGACGTTCCTTCAACAAAACAATATTGATGTTTTAGCCTGGCCAGCACGTTCTCCAGATTTGAACCCCATTGAGCATTTATGTTATAACCTCGGAAGACGAATAAGACACTTCCTGATACACTGCAGGACCTTGAAAGGGCTCTTCGAGAGGAATGGGCTATCCTCCAGCAAAGATATACTAAGAGGCATTTTTAAACTTAATATTAAAAAAATTAAAACCCGGAGACTAAGAAATGTGCTGCAAGAAACGGCACTGAACTAATGATACTGAATAAACATTTTGATTCCATAGAAAGTAAACATTGGAATCTAGAATCATTTCATTGAATTAAGGATTAAGGGTTATTGTCCTCTATATTAACATTCCTAATTGAAAACCAACAAAAAGATTACCTATTTATTCATTAAGAACAATAGACCAAACCAAAGCAGAAATATTTTTAGATGAAAACATGAAAAAATCAAGTGGGTGGAATTTTTTGCCTGTCAGTGTATAAGTATTGCAGATATGTCCAATATTATTAAAGCCACTTACCTGGATGCTTTTTATACAAAAACCTATGAACGTGAAATTTAATGAACAGAAATTGTTCCCATCTACTACTATTTTTACGAAAACAGGAGAATATTGAATCTTTCAGCCAGAAAATATAATTTATTAACTAATCGGGTAAAAAGAATATGAAGCTGGGTACTTAAGATAATGAAATCATATTTTATTACTTCCATAATGATAAAAAAAATATCACAAAATTTGTGGGGATTATTATTCCATAAAGCCAAGAAATAACAAAATTCAAATGAAATTGCAAGTAATAAAAAAATAATTTCTATTTCTATAATTTGTAATGAACAACTTGAATCCAAAATTTGCAACATTGGGAAAAAAGAAACACTTTCTCATGTATTATTTAACTTCTCAATATATAATAGTTTGAGTGTAAAGCTTTACTAAGATATGGGGAATCTTCATGGGATGGTAATATTTGAACCTCACGACTACAGAAAATATAAGATTATATTTTTTCATCTTTGATTTATCAAATTATAGGAAATTGGTGGGGTAATCTCGAATATTGTCCCGTGAATATTATAGCAAATATGTACATGTGATGTCAGTATGTAATCTGCTCTGGTCTTAGTTTTTTGTTTTCTTTATTTATTCAAGTAATCTATTAGTTTAATTTTTAAATATGGTTAATTATTAATATTTAAAAAATAAAATGTTTATATTGTCGGTTTATTATAAAAAGTCACTAAGTGCATTGTTGATGTAGGTTAACTTTGAAATATGTTTTTGTGGATTTCAACCTTATTTATCCATACAATAATACCGTAAGTGCATGGAAACGACACTCATCCTTTAATTACCATATATAGTTACACTCAGTGCACAATTTTCTGATTCCACAAAGATAAAATTCATCAAACTTCTTAATTCTTTGAGGTTATGAAATGTCACTTAATGACTTTTTGCAATAAACCGAACATATGTTCTGTTTACAATTTTATATTAATGTTAATAACTGACATTATTTTAATTGTTTGATTTTTGGTCAACTATGATTTGTAAATTATTTTTAAGATTGTTGTAATATTTTTAGTGAAGTATAAAAATAAATAAAAAAATGTTGGTAGGTGTAATACAGAGATGGACTCTAATTGTATGGGGTTCTTCCCTCAAAACAAATAAAGATTAAATAACTGAAATAAAACATAATTGATAATCAATACCTATTTACTGGGCAAATTTTCATAATAAGGCAATGTTCCCATACTCTGTTCTTTTAATTTCAATTATGTTTGTCAAACTGAATCTTCTGTTTTGTAGATTATCAAAGGTCTTGAAAACTTAGATGAACAGATTCGTGAAGTTTTGAATGTGGATGAAGATGTCAAAGCTCTTGCTAAGGATCTCTATCTGCAGAAGAGTTTGCTCCTGATGGGAAGAGGTTATAATTTCGCAACTTGTATGGAGGGTGCTTTGGTAAGAATATATTATTTTGTAATTAGGAAAAAATAAGTAGTATTTTGCTTACTATTCTATTAAGTTCTGTAGGAATTTTAATGTGAGTTAAATTGAAACTGTTCTAGGTTCTAGTTCAGTTATCTCTCAAAATATCTGGTTTTCACCTACATATTAATTTTTTTATTTAATGTTTATAGTTTCTCATACCTATTGTTATCTGTTATTTTGTTATCCCTGATGAGGCCTGAACTTTGTGCCGAAACATTGATAAAAATAAATATAGTTATTTATTTTTTTTGACTGATCACCCCAAGGATTCTTCTCTTTAATTATTCACTACAGTCAACCATCAATCCACTGTTATTAATTAATTTGATAATTTTTATATGTTTTATAGAAAGTTAAAGAATTGACATACATGCACAGTGAAGGTATCCTAGCCGGAGAACTGAAACATGGGCCTTTGGCAATGGTAGACAAAGCTATGCCTGTTATAATGATCGTTACAAGGGATCCCGTATACACGGTATGTTAATGATTCTAATTTTAAACTAATACATGTGCAAAATGCTAAAATTGTAAATTTTTAGTTTTTACTTAAAATGTTAAAATATTTCTCATTTTGTAGAATAGTTTAATCAGAATTTATCAATATTATGTTTGCTGTATATCCATAACTGTTAAAATAAATTGGACTACTCAAAATATTTTTGTTCATATTTCTTCATATTTTCTCTTATTAGTAATAATTATGAAATACATTTTAATTTACTGCTTTTTTGTTTTTGTTTAAAGAACTTCCATTGTTATCATTGCTGGTAATAACTGTTTGAAAAGTAATCAAAGTTTTTTTAATTACAGAAATGCATGAATGCACTTCAGCAAGTAACAGCAAGAGAGTGTCGCCCAATTGTTATTTGTGAGAAAGGTGATTTAGAAACACAAAGCTTTGCATTAAAGTTTATTGAAGTTCCTCATACCGTCGATTGTTTGCAGGTAATGGTCCCTTGATTTTTATTTTTATCAATTAGTTTCTCATGTTAGTTCAAAAACAAAACAAATAATTATTTTACAAAAATCTGATTCCAAATTTTCCCTTTTGTTACTTTTCAGAAAAGTATTTCTCCTCTAGATTTTATTATTATTTTCAATTTAGACTAAGGGTAATCTTTTTATTATTATTTATTCATTTTGAGATGTCGTCTTCTACTTTTTAAATCTATTAAGGTTTATTAGATTCAGTGAATCTCAGAAGGCTTTTTTGAATTGGTTAGATCACACTGCTTAGGGTCCAAAGACAGCAAACCTAACTTTGTAATCCTGTCACCAGCAGATGATGACTGCTGATCCTCAGTAGGACAGCGCCTTTTTTTTTTTATTGGATTACCCTCTACCCACCATTTCTGGCATGTGGGGTAGAGAGATGTTCTAGAGGTACAACCAAACCTATTCTAACCAGAGTGGGAAGGTCGAATTCTATTCGTGGATCTGCAACAAAATAAAAGTCAACTCAGGCCGGATTTGAACTGGCGTCACTAGGCATGAGAAAGCTACAACGGGCAATACTCACAGACATCACATCCTCCAGTAGGACAGAACATTCACAAAAGTGATTCTACCAACTTAATTTTGCTGAGCTTACAATAATTAGTATGTATCAGGGTGATTTTCTCTTGTCATACTCTGTCCAATGGAAGCAGTATTTTGCTTCTAGTTCCAGAGGATCTATCTAAAAACAGCCTGGAGTAGTTTTTTGTGTTGTTAATATTTTGATATTTGCTTTAATGCTTCTGCCACAGACCGGCTCTGTACTTAAGAGGTGGTTAGAGCCACTCGGAACTTTCCTGAACAACCTGTGGGTTTCTCCATCATCTAATATATTGCCTTGTCTATGTGTCCATTCAACAACTCCATGATCCTCACATATAACATCCATTAGAAAGATCTTCCAAAAAATTCGAATTATGCTATATATAACATATTTATTTGTGAATAAGAATAGTAAAATAGATTACAGAAAAAAAAATATTAATATTGAAAAAAAAATGTCTTGTTTCTATATTCTACTATGATATTACCTATTTCAGATGTTGGCAAAAAAACTTCCTTTAATGCTGGCAAATATTTTTCCTAACCCTAAATGGCTAACACAGATATTCCATTGTTAGTCTAGTAATGTGGTTGCTCTGGATAATGCTTTTGAAAAAATTATAAACTAAGACAAAGGAGCACACATACCGTAGCTATTGACTATAGGTGAATGCAAGGAAGAGTTCTGAAGATGGTAAAGAAATCCTGAAACGTCAACAAAAGGAAAATTTGATAAACATAACATTTGCTTGCATTAAAGGAAGTTTTTATTGCCAACATCTTAATTAATACACCAACACTTCCCAACAAAAGAAGACAACAAGAATTACCTATGTTATTTTTTTACATAATATTCTGCTGTCATGTTATGTATCATGTCAGGATGTTATTATGTTTGTTTCTTGGTAATGGTTTGTTTTCTGACAGAACTAAATCATTAATGAAATTTTATTTTTTAGCTGGTTTTGTTTAAATTTCTACTCTTCTATTGAAAATTTAAGTTTAAAGAAATGTAAAATAAATCATCTTAAATATCCTTATTTTATTTTTTATTTTTTTATTCTAGGGCATCTTGACCGTAATTCCAATGCAGTTGTTGTCATACCATATTGCAGTCCTCAGGGGCTGTAACGTCGACTGTCCGCGCAACTTAGCCAAGTCTGTCACTGTAGAATGAACATTGAAAAAACTGACAGAGAAACTCACTTCATATTCGCATTTAAAGCAACTAATGTTGATATTGCGGTTAATGCAATTTGTTAAATGCAAATTGTATAATAATCGAAGGCTAAGAACTTTTCTTTTGTTTTCTGGAAAATTGACAAAAAAGAAAAAGGATGTTATTTTATCATATTAGGCCTGCCCAAATGGAAGACTGTTATTTTCAGTATTTTTTGTTTAGTACCAGTTTAGTAATGAACATTGTCATTCCGAATTTTAAAAAAATATTTTTTAGGGACCAGACGGTTAATATTTTAAATAGATATTTAGTAAATATCGCAGCATCTTGTAAAGCCATTATACCATTAACTGAGAAAAGCCAATTTTAGAGCAATTAAATGAATTTCAGTAAATGCTTGTTATAATCTCTATTTTTTTATTTCCGTTATTTGTTAGTGGAATTGCGCACATTAGCCATTATTATGTTATAAAAAGAATGAAAAAATTAGTTGTAGCATCGAGTTACACTAATATGGATTTGTAATGTTATGAACTTTATCCAAAATACAGATGTTGCTTGTGTTATAGCTTGCATCGTGTATTCTTTATAATTGTATATTGTTATCGAGGAAATAATGATGGAAAATGTAAACAATTAGTGCCAAGTACTTAAAAAAGTATAATTTATTGTATATAGTGTATTAAAAAAATATGTGCAATACTTTTTTTTAATATAAATTTATATATATCCAAATGTCTTTCCTTTTTATATTTGTTAAAAATGTGATTTTTTTAATATATTTCTCAGTTTTTATTATTGTTATGGTATGTTGTCTATTTATAGAATACAGAGATGTTGCCTTAAATTTGGTTATGGTACTGCCATATTTTTGTATGATAGCAATAAACATTGGAATTTATTTACTTTTTGTAATTAATTTGTTTTATAATTTTATTTCCTTTTCCTTTAGATTCAGTTGTTCTAATGTTTTACATTCCTACTGCTGAAAGTTAAGGAAAGTATTATAATTGTGTCAATTTTTTTATTTTCAGTTTTCAACAGATCTTTATTTTTTTAGAGCTCCATCAGTAAAAAAACAACACATTTTCGGCTGTTGTTCTGTGACAATTATATGTTGACAAATGAATTTTTTTTTTTTTAGTATTACTTTTTCTTGTTTTTATAAGAACCCACCATCTCTCTAACTACTTAACCATTTTCAATGAAATATTAGGGGCCCATTTAGCAGTAAGTTCAGAAGAATGAGGAATATTAACAGTTTTAAGCAACAGGCATTCAAAGTATAAACAATTGAAAAATAGGAAGATACCGAAACAATCATAACCAACCTTCAGTTACTATTAATGATTTTAAAAGTTCAAATAATGTTTTATTTGTCATGTTTTGAAGATACTATGTTATTTTTAAATTATTTTACTATCAGATTTTTTCTATAAATAAAAAATCATTTTAATACATAATAAATTACCCAAAGTACATTAATATTATTGTACATAGGCCCACCCCATATTGCACCTTGGGTTACGACTTGTTCCTTTGTTATTGTTTTAAATAGGAATTATAATTGTGATTGAAAAGTAAATGTAAAACTTCATTTAAGGTTGGATTTAATAAGTCAGAATATATATAAAAAAAACATTAATTGACTCATTCATTGACCACGCTACAAAGAAGAGGGAGTGGTGATTCATCAAATCTTCCTAATAATATTGGTGGTAGAAAACAAACAATTTATTACTGCTTCCAAGGCCAAGTGTAATATAGTATCCAGAAATTAGAAGAATTTGTGTATTCACATTAATGCAGAGTTGATAGAGCAGCTTCAAGTACTTGGTTGTGATGATCAGTGTGAGCAGGAAATTCAGAGACAAAATAATTATAGAAGGATGCAGAGATAAAATCTTTCTATTGTTTTAAAACTAAGACTTGTGGATGGTTTCTTCAATGCAATACATGTTTTATTTCAAAGAAACTTTCTTCAGTTTCAATTTCAAAATTCTGTTGGATTTTCATTTGCCGACGCAGTAAAAAACTTTAATAAAAAAAAAATTAAAAAAATGTTATTTCTACCCTTTAAACTGTTGAATATTTTGGAACTTCTATTTTATTGATTAAAAAATAGTACGTCTATAAATCAAAAATTGATCAATCATTTATGAAACATCTTATCTTTATTTCCAGTGGTGTTGTTTCTTAAATGACTTTCAGTTTGCAGTCGACGAGAGAGATGTTCTCACCTATTTTGAGTAAAATGTGTGGGTTCCATAGGGAGTGACATGAATAACTCAGTGCTGACTACAAATTCTAATTTTTTTTGTTTCAATTATCTCATGGCTCATACTTTATGGCATACGGGAAAGGCTACAAATTTAATCTGAAATTGTTTAAGTAACATAGGTATAGATAGGTCATTATCGGGTCCAGGATTTAATTTTGGGAGGGCTTCAGCCCGATATGTTTTTTTTTTTTCATATATATAACGGTAATTAGTTTGGAAAAAAAGAAAATAAACTAACTACCTATATGAATAGTGTTTAAGTGATAGTTGAAGTCCTATTAAATGTAATTACACGAACAATAATACTTTAAGAGATAATGTTTTAATCGGTGATAGTTCACTAATCGATTCAGGTATTAAGGGTGCTGACCTACCTCATGCCACTTATCTATCTACCACTTGTCACAGGCAGAGCATCAGTTGTGAATTTAAAATTAAAGATTGAATAAATCTTATGACTTTATTTCCTTGTAACTAATTTACATATCTTTGATACTTCTGAAATGTTAGGGTTGATATTGTGATGAATCAAATCAGGATTTTGGCCCATAATCACCTAATATATTGTACATGTACATCAAAATAATAAGTAGTAGCTCACTTTAGTATTGCGTCACTCTGCTTAATCATAACTTTTTAAATGATTCGTGAGCCAAAGCAGCAGCTCCTTTCTGGGAAAAATCTTGGTCTTATTATCTCAAGGTTGTTCCTTTTACTCTTTCATTAAATGAGGAAAGAGAGCCATTCTTGGCAATGAGAGATCATTTTGATGTGATTTCAATCACTAATCAGGATATAATAAAGTACAATAACTTATTCATCAAAACAATTTTGTCGTTATGATGTCCAAGATTATTTACAATATGTGTTGCAGTGAATTATAGGAAAAAAAAATTAGTTGATTCTGTTTTGATACAGGAGTGGAATATAATGCTGAAATATTGTTATCATAAGTGTCTAATCACCTACTATGGTATGAAATAACTCAAGTATTCTTGTGAGTGTTTATTAGTTACTTTAAAAAATATTTTAATTCAATTATAAATATTGACTGTAGACATAAGTTTTAAAAACGGTTATTTGGCCCAAATGGACTAATGTATCATTGAAATTGGAAAGGAAATGGATTGGAATAATTAATTGGAAATTAATCCCATTTGTGTTTAAAATATGTATGTATTATTTTAATATATACATTAAATTAAGAATTCTATTCTTTTCAATGTATTATATACTGATGTACTTATATTGTTCATATAGAAAGCAGTTGGCACCACTGATGCAGTTAACGAGTTTAGTTCTATCTTGTGAATTTGCTACATTTATGTGCGTTATTAGTTAATTATTAAAGTGATAATTTATTAAATATCGGTGTGATTTACGGAATTGCCAAGTCTGCTTTATAACTAAGGTTTGTAACAAAGTTAATTATACTTACATTAATAAAAAGAAAATAATCTATCTTCTATTATAGTGTTTTTGAAGAAATTTATCTTTACAGATTTAGTTTGGTATATACTGTGTTAGAATATCTTTAGGCAATGCAAATTTCAGTATTTTAGAAAGGAATTTATGCATTTCAATTAATGTTAAGTTTTTTTTTATTGAGCGATCGAAATTTCTAATCATTTTGTTTATTGTTGTGAAGTTACCAGTTACGGCTACTATTGCGAACGAAAATGGGGAAAAAACATGATTATTACTAAAATTAAAACCTATTTTAAACTAAATAGGCTTTTTCAGTTGTATTTAAAAATGATCTACATTCGTTGGAACTGCTACATGGAGCCAAATCTTTGGATGGAGCGGTTACAAATTCCTTAACTGCTTCAGTCGGTAGCCAATATTTTTTTTAGCCAGTAATGAATTAACCGTTACTACTTCAATGAAACAGTTTTAATCATTTGATTAAATCTTTATATATTATTTCTCAAAGACGATTTTTAGTCAATTCTTCATCAAATCCAATGATTGAGCCTATAATATGGTAGATGAACCATAAGACCTAATATTGTTCTAACCTGTCTCAAACATTCATTATCATTTGTATTGTCATTTTGTACTAGGTTTCTATGTACATAAAAAATTCGAAGAAAATAAAATTGAAATAGATAAAGGAAATAATTAAAATTTTTGAATTCTTAGAAAACTGAATTCAAACTATCTTTAACTTGCTTTCTACTTGGATCGTAAGACAATTTGATCAGAAAATCGATGAAAAACGTGGCCTACAAAAATATTGGATAGTTTTTCTTATATAACCTCGTTATTTTGACAATTTGGGGGTGTAGGTCACGCCAAACGGCTCAATATTTTTGAAGGCCATATTTTTTCTCGATTTTGTGATAAAATTATTTTCCAATCCAGGTGTAAAGCAAATGAGTATTTACGAGGTTTTAATACCTAATTAAAATAGACAAAGTTTGCTCTCTCCAGATTGAAAACTACCCAATTCCAAGAGTTTTCGTAAATAAAATAGTTGTAGGTTATGATGTGATGAAACTATTTATGAAGTTTCAGGCGGATGTTAATAATTCGATAAAAAGGGGTCTGTAACACAGATCAATTTATTCCTTCATTTTTCCTTAAAATATATTTACCACCTTTATCCTATTATTCGATCCTTCAATTACTAAAGACGTCGATACAACTTTTTTTGGAGGGGAACTAAATCTAAAATTGGCTTACAATATTTTTTAATATTTCAAGTCGATCGATTTGTTCCTCAGAGATTACGAGATGTACTGTTAATAACTATTCTTACACGGGGATCAATATTGTTCAGGTCGATATTGCGATGCTAATACGGATAGGTAGGATGAACCTGGTTGGGTTCAATTATTTATGATTTTCTATTACATTAACATAATTCCTCATATATAACGTAACATAGGGATATTACTTCCCCAACATTCAAAGTGAAACCTCAGGATTATTCTACTGTTCAAATTCATGATCGATGGGAATGATTTATATTAAAGAAACTTACTCAACTGTTGATAATCATCCTATATATTATTTCTAAAAGGTGTTTTTTTGTCGGTACGCCGTAACTTCGTCAATACTTCATCAAATCCAATCATTGATCACTCATTTTGAAGATATTCTTCTCCTTCACATGCGAAAAATAGTCCCATCTCCCCGAAATTTCTGGAAAAAAGTTATGGAGGAAAAGAGAAAAGAAACTTTATTTGCAAATAATTCAAAAAGTATGCATTTTTTTCTCAATTGTATCTATGATAATTAGAAATATTACTAAATTACCTACAAAACAAAACATAATCGTAAAATTCGGACAATGATTAGTAAAGATACAGTCCATTAGTTTCATTATATTTAATAATATCTTCCTTTTTAAAGATATTGCATTTAGGAGTAGAATAGTCTACTACATTTGTTTCCTGACTCTTATATAAACTTCTTTATTTCTTTAAGACATTTGGTTGTTCTTACATTTTATTTTTTTTAATAATTTAGAATATCCTGTGATCGGGTCATTATTTTGTTTTTATTATATTTTCAGTCAGCGTTTAAAAATAGGTCTTAGCAAAGCAATTTGTATAAATATTTTGGTTTATTATGATTAATGGAATATTGTAATCGACCAAAGAAAAAATATTAATTCCTTCCTTACATAATACATAGGAACTACAGATTTCCATATTGTTTTACTGTTTCTTCACTAAACAAAATTTTCTGCGAATTTTTCGCACGGGCCAACTACTGATACTTATTAATGTACGGCGATATCTTGAATTAAACTCATTTTAAATGAATTTTATAGTTTTGACATGTAGAAGACATTTTTAATGTTTATTTAAACGTAACGTTTTTCTAATTATGTTACAAAAAACGAATTATGCACATTCTACTTCACCCTAATTGTCAAACGATTATACATTATTGAAGGAAGTAAGTCGACTGTTCTACATATCATGGGTGATACATATTCAGAGAGCACTCTTTTTTAAAAAAAATTATTTTTATTTTTGCCAACGATTCAACCCAAACATGTGGGTCATCTTCAGGACGTAGTTTGAGCACTGAGGGTGCTTAAGTACTGACACCCTCAGTGCTCAAACCACGCCCTGAAGATGACCCACATGTTTGGGTTGAAACGTTGGCAAAAATAAACAAATTTAAAAAGACTGCGTCCTGAATATTTATCACCCATGATTATATATTATATTGATCAATATGAAACATAAATTATTCGCACGGGCCAACTAGTAAGTAGAAAAAAAAACACGATTATTTATTATAGTGTTGTTCTCCTCCAAATAAAATCGTGAATCGTTATAAAAGTGGAGAGTGGCGAAGTGAGCAGAGGCAGCCAACTGCTATGACCCGGTTCTCAGTTCACCGCCTCGGGCCCTCTTCATATTTTACAAACATGGCTCCCTAGTTTCCCTATCACACGGCATCCTCAGGTATTAATGAATATTCCCCATTTACTCGTTAATTTTTCGATAAATATTAACTTGCTGTGCCACCAAGTCCAATGAATGGGACATGTGTAAATATTCCCCCCTTTATAGCTTCGTAGAGCGTTTGTTGTAAGGGGAATAGGCAACAAACCAATGATGTTTTTTTAATCTGATTTTTTACTCATGTTGACTTAGAAGATGTGAATTAAATGTGGAAAATTATTTTTCGAATGATTACCTCAAATTGTTGACGACGGTAGCCCTCCTGTTCCAATTTCATTATTTTTTTATTATAAATTACCAGTCCCCTGTATTTAATTGTACTACTCGTTGCTCAAATTGCGTAACTTTAATTTACGTATATTCTGTAGTACAGATTTTATTATTTTTTATCAACATAAAATAAACTGAATGAAACCACAGTTTGGACACATTTTTAATTTCTCTAAAAATCTGTATTATACATTGCGCCTAGTTCCCAATTTGTAACTATAATATATATATTGAATATTTAATAGTTGACCGTTGCATTATAAAGGAAGGAGATGGTCCGGGGTGGCAGTCATAAATAGGCTAAATAGTTGCAAAACTATTTTATTAAAAGCCAACGTTTCGACCCGACTTTGCAGGTCTTCTTCAGGGAGGTCTGTTCAGCTAGGAGTGTCACTTAGAACTGAGTTTTGCCACTATTGAGCCTATTTATGACCGCCACCCCGGACCATCTCCTTCCTTTATAATATATATCACTATAACTACAACTATAACTTATCCAGATTCATGTAAGCCCAGCAATAATTTAAGCCTTTTATTTCTGATATTTTCATTAAGCGTTATGCTGTGCTTACTTTGCTATTTCATAATAATTATAATTATATCACAATATAATTTAAATATAAATATAAATGTAAATATAATATATTGTGGTTTAGGGAAATGTTTAGATCGAAAAATAACTGCTTTCACCTAGGAAAAATCAAACCCATGTCAAGGTGAATAGATATCATTACCCGAACAAATTTTTAATCTAAAATCTTTATTTTTTATTATGAGAGTATTAGGTATCAGGAACTCAACACAATGAATTAAATGAAAAGCTTTATAATCAGTGCTAATTATAGGGCTGATAGGAGAGCTCCTATAACCTCCTACGCTCCTAATACTAAAATGAAGTAAAATATGACATACACTAAAAACTCTTTATATAATGGAGAGAAATTGCTTGATTTAGGTATCAAAATCAATGACATTACAGTAACCATGTAGACATAGTCACTAACCACTGTTCCAAGCTACTGATAGATGGAAGCAAACATTCATGTTTATTCAGCATGATCCCAATCAAATGGAGATGCCATAATCCTCTTAAGTGTCAATATTGTAGATATACCATATTGGCAATACTGTTGGGATCTTACGTACCTCACTAAAAATTAATTCTCTCAGCCAACATTGACCAACGTACCAGTCGAGTAGTATGACCAACAATTGACAATAATTCGGCTGATTGACAATAATTTTTTGACAATTATTGGATACTTGGATGAATTTTCAATTTATACCAATCGGTGAAGATAAGTTTCTGACGGATACTTGCGAAAATAGTTACCGCTAAAGAAAAGTGGTGGGGACGGAACTACGTCACGAGAGTGGAGACACGGCTACGTCAGAGGCTGCTAGTTCCTGGCTCATAGCGTTGGATATCTTATACTTATCAACATGGAATAGTGTTTCCTTCTTTAAAACTACCATCCAAGAAATACCATTCGTTTTTATTTCATCCTGTCCCTGAGTAAAAATATTTAATTTAAAATGTAAGTTATTAGCTTTTATAAATGACAAAAACGAGGATAAAAAAAATACTGCTCAACCTCTCAGTTTTTATAAATTAGAGCAGAGAGAGGTTTAAGTATATCGTGTTTAGCTAAAGTACGCATCACCCTAACTCCACCATACTCTACCACAGCTCTTTGGTGCACAATTATTTCGTATCTTTTTCTAAATATTTATGTAGCCCCCCCCCCTTTTTAGCATCCCTTTTTTCGTAATTTAAAAATGCAACCCATCTTAAATACGTTCTAAATCACTTGAATTCAATTGTAACTTAAATTTGCACCATATTTCTTTCATGCCAAGTACCCAATAATATTAGCCAATCCATACTAGCCGGTGTCAGGAACTCTTGCGGCTGTACCGCAAAGAATGTTCTTTGAAAATATTCATGCATATATAATCTGACAGTTTAATTATAACTAAAGATCAAGTTTAATTGATATAAAAAAATTCTGCCAAGTGGGATCAGCGTAGCTTATAAATTTTTTGTTAATTGTTATTGGACACGTTTATAATATCCTTTAATTTAAGGTCTATGATTTGTCGTTTGAAATTAAAAATGAATGAAAAAGTCGTTTTTTTAAGGAAATACGCACACCTAATCGAAAGAAGTTGACAGAATTTGATAAAATCAATATTGAACCATCTAATTATCAACACTGACATATGTTCCACATGTTCACCGTTGATCAAGCGCACCGTTGATGGACATAGCTAAGGAAATTTTTATTTTATTTTTTTGGCTTATTCTGCCGTAATTATTATAGTTATAAACCTCTAAGTTGGACGTTTAGAATTTTTAAGGTTCCCTTTTTCTATTAAACACTTTAAAATTTAAAAAATATTTGACATCCATTAGCAAATCTATATACTCTTTCAAAGTAGCTTATAGAATAAGGTAAAATTGACAAATAATTGTTAATTTGTTTACCAATCTCAGACTTCCATCCAGATTTGCTGATTAAAAAAAGGGTTATTTGAATTGGATTTGACTGGAATGAATGACTGCGATTTCCTTTTTTTTTTACTATCATTTCTCTCCCGACCTTCTTGATTTTACAAGTAATTAATTTTTTTTTTTAAAGGGGTTATTCGAATCGATTTCTTAAGCATCAAAATCCTTTTCGTTAAAGTTTCAGTTAAATCATTACTCTGGAATTTGAGATTTTTTTGCAATGAAGCAGACAGACTTTGTTCGTATTATTAAATATGATATGTTTTATATACGATATGTTTTAAATGTGTCTGATCGTATAACTTTTAATACAATTGAGATTTGAATTGCGTTATGTCGAAAGGATTAATTTATAAGAAAGTCGAGTTAGACAAAATCGATAAAAACTAATAATTACATTAAACAGCCCCTTTCATCAATCGCTCGAGTTCAGTTAATTGAGGTATCTGGAAGCAAAGGGGCATAAGAGACAAAAACTAAGTTATAATTAAACGATGGTTCAAGTTTAACTTCTCCTTATAATCCTAATGACTTTTCTACATTGACAGACTTTCTTTTTTTATAAGTCTTTCAGTATTTCTAAAGCCTTTCTGACATTTGATTCATATTTTTACTGTATCTGAAAGTTTTAAATTAATTTTTAGAATGATGAGTTATACTTAGATCTTTTTATAAAAAACTAAAGTATTCATAATGGTGAAAAATAACCACTACCTTATAGGACTTCTTCAATAATTTGAAAATATTATAGAATTTCAGATATCACCATTGCGTGTCCATTTATTATAACCGAAATCGTCGATGTAAGGGACTATTTTATCATTAGAGGCGCTTCTTATGAAAATACAAAAGGTTTTTTATTATTTAGACAGCGCATCTACTTTTGTCCAGTCAAAGCCCAGGTCAAAAATCCGCCAATACGCCCATCTGTGTAGGACCAACTGTAGGTAGCTGCAGATAATAAGACCTCTTTTTTTTTTTTTTTTTTTCTGACCCCCTTAGAAAACTTTAGTTAAACTAATTACAATATACAACTAATGTATATACAATAATCATTGAACCTTTGCTTCTTACCCAAAGGTATTTTAAGATAAGCGAGACCTCTTTTCTTATTTCTTGGGAGATTTTATACAAATATTCGGAATGGGGCAAGGATGATTTTCATTGGTTCTTAACTTCACCCTATAACTCCACAATAACTGATCACTAAAACGAACCAGTTACTTAACCCATTATTCTTTACCAGTTACTTTGAGTACAGGCCTTCTCCAGAGCTTTCTGTCCTTGCAGTGTTCAGGTTTCGACGCTGTCTTTGATGTCAGCAGATGTAGTTGGTGTCAGCATATTTTAACTTTGTTTTCGGCATCTCATAATAATTTTAAAAGCTTATTATGCTCCATACATAGCACTTCCTTTATATTTTGTGTTTGTTTTATATTGTTTTATAAATGAATTTTCATTTATTTTTATTGCATTTTTTCCCTTCTCTAATACTCTTACTTTGTCAAACATGATTATGTTTGTTTTATATTATGTGAGTACTTAAAGCAGTGTAGTTTCTATTATATTTTATTGAATTTTTATGTTGTTTTTTTAAATATTTTTATAATTTTTTTTAATGACTTTTTTTAATATTGCACTCACCTATGTATTTGTTTTTACTTGAATATTGTAGTTGGTATATTTTATTATTTTTATTCATTGCTTGAATTTAATCTTTTATTTTACTGAATTGGTTTGAAATTACGTTGTTATATTTTCAGGTTATTTTATATTTATAGGCTCGTATCCCTTTACCTTCAAAGTTAACATTTGTTTGGAGATTTAGTGATTGGAAACTATAAGGGAATATTGGGTGGACAGAAACTGCATATTTCTTACTTACGAAGTAGCTTGGCAAATTTAGAGATCAGCCATGATTGAGTTTATTTTTAAAAAAAATGTATTCATATTCCCTTTAGGGTTCTCAATTATACTTGATCAGAAAATTCTGAATATATATATATATATATATATATATATATATATATATATATATATATATAATATATATATATATATATATATATATATATATATGATTTAAATTAAATATTTATATTTTGATTGTGATAAAATTTACTTTTAATCACATATTATGCCTTTGAGTGTTGGTGGTGGAATCTCTCAGAGATTCATGTTCGATCCATTGAAATATCTTTCTTTGTATGTTTACCTCTTATATACACCATTAGGATTATTGGTTGGTATACTCTTCCGTTATATCCTTAAAGATCGGACATAGTGTTCAAGTGTGCTCGTAAATCGACACTGATGATTGGTACCGGAATTGCCCAAGACTACAAGAGGACCATCCAATTGCATGGACGATAGCCCGCCCAGAAGATACCTGTTGATGTGAGGTGCGTAGCGGTCGAGGAAGAGACGACTAGTGTACTCCTAACTGGGCTCAGGGTTTACCGCACTGCGGCAATCCGCCCCGCCTTCGTCTTCTGGTCATTCTTCCTAGGTCTTCTGATATTAAATAGTATTTGAGATTTAAATGTTTACATCTTAAGAATATATTTTGGACGTTTTCTTAAGTTACGGAATGGACTTAATCCGTAACAAATAATAATAATAATCATATTAATTTAACTTTTATTTTGTTAAATATCCCAATTGGTGAATCGTGTATTGACGACTCAAGGGATAAAAGAACAAATTATCCCTAGACATCTAGGTCAAGCTATCTCTGATAGCTTAGAAATAGTTATCTATAATGCACCGACTGGACACAAGACCCATTATCAAGACTTAGGGAACAATAACCGATTTCAGCAAAAGGGCACTTTCTCACAGATCTCATCTTAAGAATATTAACTATCGATAACCTCCTTTGCCGCCCTCTTCCGACTTCTCTTCACCCCCTTGCTATTCTTGGGTATATAAACCTCATGCTCCTCAGAACAAATTACTGATGTAGTTACATTGTTGAAATCACACTCTGCACTGTAGGAGACCTGGAGTGAACTCATGTAGTCAACCCATATATCCATAGTATATTACTCTTTATGTTAGATGCCATTTGTAAGAGACATTATGAATAAAAGTATTACTTATAAAGTCTTCACTGCCTCCGATTCGTTAACTTTAGGTTAAAGAATCGCACGTGTCAGTTAATAAACAAGCTTTTATTTAGAAAAATAGTTACAGATAAATCATTATCTTGAACTATTGAATCTTATCGTGATACTAAGAAAGATTCAACTATCTTTATTAGTATCACGCAGTGCGACAATGGGAGTGCATAAAACTCTCGGAGTCGGTATATCCGAAGAATAGAAGAGATGTAATAAAACTGGAAGATTTTTTTATGATTATTCGAGGAAGTTGTCCTAGCTAGGTTTATTGCTTAACTGGATTGTGGTTTATGTGAGATTAGTACTTTTGTTAATATATTGTGCTCTGAGATATCTTTTATATAGCTGAGGCCCTTATTTTATGACAAAACCTCTGCTATGAAAATGCGAAAATACGAATAAAACCTTTACAGTTCCAAGGAGAACGGCTGTGCAGGAAGGTGATTAGACCGAGAGCCCACTTAACCGCTAGGTTTTTCCCTTTAATTAAGGGTAACCACTGTGCCTCAGGGGGGACTGATTGCAGTGTCGATGCACAACTGATATAACAGAATAAATAATTAACTACCGGAATCAGACGTGAATCTAGAATCTTAAGAATAAGAAGTCAGTGTCTTACCCACTGAGCTACCCCGCGCCAATAAAATATGAAAGGAAATAAACCTAATGTTATTATTTTTACATTTTTAGAAAAAAATGTTATCTCCAAGTTTCTTCCAAATTTGAATCAAATCGGACGAGCCAGTTTAACAATATGGATATGTTCTGTTTACTATATTCGCGCGTGCGCAATCTAATATAGATAGTGGAATTAGATTAAACTGATACGGAACAATCTGAATATTAACCGACATAATGGATTCGATTACAGGCAGACAAGAAACCAAATACGAAAGACAATTTTCGATTTTGAGCACAAACTTCGGTATTAAGAAAGCAAAGATCAAAATATTATGATATCTATTTGAACATTTTATTAATTTTAAAACGTTTTAGATAACAATTCAATATTAATTGAACAGTTTTGTTTGTTACAACTGGTGATTGCAGTACTTTATCTATAGGTTCGTTTACAGTTTGTGTTCTAGATACGATTGTACATTTTTTTTAATTATTGGAAGAGTAATAGTAGAACCAATTTGTACAAGTTTCAGAAATTGCGGTTTATGTAGCAATCTCGTGAATAAAACATAAAGTGAATGTGAAACATGGATATTTTGGGGTATTAAGTACTGGTATTGTAATTTTCCTAGGAGCATGTTTTGGAGCTTAAATTGTGGCTTTAATTGGTACATTCAGTAAAAATGTGCATCTAATAAACTGATTAATATTTGGAAAACATGAGGAATAATCTCTGATTGATGTAGAGAGAACGTTACGTTTATGTTCGGAGCACCCCATTTCATGTGGTTGTTTCGCTTTGCCTAATTGCTTAGTTTTCCAGATTGATTGACGTTTATGGTTACTGCTCCATTCCTATTGGTCGTAGCGTGACGTTATAAAGCTGCGATAAAACGAGTAACACTAATCAACTTGAACTGTCTGTTCCGAATATTAACGGATTCAAATAATCCAAATCCTCGGCACTATGTATTAGTTTAGTTATTTGTAACTGTTCCTATTCTACAATTGCGTTCCTCGCAATAGGTGATTCCTCGTGCTCGGCCTGAGTTAATTAAAATTCGAACGGTCACTTAATATTGACAAACCTAACGTAATTGAAACAGGAGTGCTGTTAGTTAGATTGTAATGGCAGTTCAATAGATTGGACCTGGATTGAAATCTATTGGTCCAGGAAAGGGATAAGCTCCCGTATTGAATTGCCTTCTAAAGGTCAATTTCTTTTATTAAGGTTCTAATAGAATTGGTACTATTTGTATGTTCCAAGTTCTATCTGTATACGTTTTGAAAAAGTCTGTAAAGCGCGGAAAAAAAGAAGATTGTTACATAGGTGAATTAAAATGAATGAAAATTAGAGTTGGGATGTGAAAGCTATTAGGTTAAACGAACGTATATTTTTGTTCTTTAACAATATAGATGGCATCGAAAAACGTTCCTAAACTCAACAATAAAATCTGTGATGTCTCAGCGATTGCATAGATTTTGGGAGAAGATGGATCTGCTGGATATAACCTCAGTGTTGTTACTTATCAATTTAATTTAAATATTTATATTGAGTTTTGAAAACCTATCTTCATGACTTGATAAGTTCTGAGGCGCCCCAGCAAATTTAAAGGAAAGCTCTTTCGGTTAATTAATTATTCGAAAAAATATTGTACCCAAGAATAATAAATATGCTAACAGATAGACAGATTATTCCTTACCATCAATTCGGCTTTAGAAAATTATACTCAACCACACAGGCTAACTGACTACATACCGACAGCACAAGAGCGGAAATTATATGCTACCAGAGTATTTCTGGATACCGCCCAAGCGTTCGAAAACTAGCATTAGAGGCTTCTCTCCAAACTTAAGGCCGTACTTCCACATACTTCCTACGACTTAATTCTTCATTATTTTCTATCAGGCAGATTTTTCTCTGTATGATATGGTTCAGGTCCTAAATTCGACTTCTTTTATTCTCAATTCGACAAATTTTAGCCGGTCTAGCTTAAGGAATAATCCCCTTTACTGCACATGCCACACACACTGATGTTTGGTAGAAGAATGACCAGGGGTCCTTGTAAAGAAAAAAATGACACAATCTATTCAAGAATAAAATTGCAGAACTTTCTTTTCTGGCGACACTACAAATTAAAAACAAGATAAAAATTAAGTATTGTATTTACACATTCCTATTAAAACCCATCTGAACTTATTGACTAGAGATATAATGAGTGGATCCATAAGTTTGTTCGGTTTTTGAAGGGTGAAAGAAGACAAATATTTTTCATACAAAGAATAAATTTTATTCAATAATGTATTTGTGGTTTTTATAAATGACCTTTTGCCATTTTTCTAACAATTTCATTATTTCGCTCTCGTGAAACATCATGGGATTAGAAGCGAAAAACTGGTACGTTTTCACACCTCTCTAACCGGAGAAACACTTCCCGTTAAGGGAGTTTTGAAGGGATCTGAATACGGTGAGTGTAACAAAACATCCTAGCCAAGTTGCACTAACTGTGAGATTATTGCGGAGTGTGGTCTGGCTTTGCCATGGTAGAGCAAAGGCTACGGGGGAGCTTTTGGGCTGAAACCACCCCAAAAATGGTAAAATGTAACCCTGTTTTATGGAAAAAATAATCTCTTAAAGTATTATTGTTCGTGTAATTAATTACATTTAATAAGACATCAAGTATCACTTAAACACTATTTCATATAGGTAGTTAGTTTATTTTTTTATCCAAAATAATTATTGTTATATATATATATATATATATATATATATATATATATATATATATATATGTGTGTATATATATATATATATATATATGAAAAAAAAAACTATCGAGCTGAAGTTCCCCTCCCCCCATATTAAATCCTAGATCCGCAAGTGTGGTGGAGTACAACACCTTTGCGATTGACTAGTTCTGGGCATTTCTATCGCAATGGTTGGTTAGCTGCGTGCAGAAGATTTTCAAATCAATTGTTTTCGCTAGTGGAAGAAATTTTAATCAGTACAATGCGATAATCCCACCAAATGGAGAGCAAAATCTTTTTCGAATGTAGACCGGTATTCGGGGATGACATTAGGCGGCTCGTCAGCAGTTGTCCACGATCTTCTATGCACTACGTTGTCATAGATGGTCCACTTTTTTTCACCCTTCACTATCGTTTGATAAATGGGTCTCTTTCGTGTCGATTCAGAAGGGAGTTGCAGATTGATTTTAGGTTGGTCAGGTTTGCTTCAGTCAGTTTGTGTAGCACCCAAACATCCTGTCGGGACACGTAACTAAGCTATTTTAAGTGCCTTTGAGCGGTTATAAAACTTATTTTCAGTGTCTACGCAATTTCTCGTACCCCTAGCGATCTTGTTCGATTGCGGGGTGCATCTTCGAGACTCGTATCTCCGGATCGAAACTTGGTAAACCATTTTTGAGCAGCATGTTTTGTTACGGAATCGTCCCCGCACACCTTACATATCTTTCGGTGGGTCCCCAAAGTTCGCTCATGTTTTTTTTAAAAATAAAAAAGCGAAATATGCTGAAAATGCATTTAGTCATTTGACATATTCACTACGCTGTAACACAAACAAATCTAATGCCAATGAAACCAAACCCAACAGTTTCGAAGAGCGGACTTTCATCTTTCCGATTATCAGATAAGTCAACGAGAACTGGAAATATTTGAAAACAAGCCACACTACTAACAAAAACCGAGCGAACTTATAGATCGACCCAATACTACAAAAATAATTCAAATTTTTCAGCCTAAGATTCTGCGATTACCTACCCAAGCACCATGGTGCGTTCCGACGGTCAATGAGCACATACAAACGTGCTACAAAGGATTATACGATAATTTGAATGGACAATTCAACCAATAAAAGAAATAACCGCAACTCTCATGGAGGATAATACCAGAAGACGACTGAAAAGGCTCAGGATGAGGGATCTGAATATGAAAGTAAAGGAACACCTCGGAAAGTTTACCGCTGGGTACTGTTTTTCCTCATGCCTATCAAATCTCTGTTATATTATTTTATTTTTTCTTATCTGATATTATTGAGGCTCATCTGCTGATTGTTTATTGTAATTAACAGGTTTGGATCGAAAAATAAAAGTGAAACAAATATTCAGTTTACTATATATATTTATTCCTGTTTTTAAATTCAATTATTCAGTTGACAGTCATTTCCTTACATGTTTTGCAACCTTTCTTTGGAGTCCATCATATCGTGTCTCTCAGCATTAATATATATCCATCACTGTAAGATTCAACTGATCGATGAAATCTATCAATGGAATCAGCGCTGAGTTAAGAAATATGCCGAATTACTATTTGAACGCTTCTATATACGATTTTAGCCGAAGTTATGTAAACATTTTATTCATTTTAATGTTTTAGTAACTATTAAAATATTATTAAAAAAACTGAATCCTATTAACTATCGTAATAACTTTGCCTTTTGACAACATTGTGCCTTTGAAGAGACACAATGAGTGTACAAACAAATGTGATATAGCGTGCTCGGAGGCTATTAATATTACCACAGATATATAAATAATCGCGTGCTCGGATCAAATTAACATTGTTTTCTGGCTCTGTTTTATACATATGTGACATCTAGGGACAAAACTAGTATATCTGGTTGCCACAGCCACTATTTGTAATTATTTTCATTTCCTTATGTCAATTAATCAGATATTGAATGACTGGAGGGTTATTTGATTTATTATAGATCTATGCCTCTCTCTCTCTCATATTTATGAATGGATAGGAAGTACTTGTCAGTTATTATGATTTTTGTTTTAATCTAAACTATAAATAATACGATAGTATAGATCACTTTTCCGGCTCCCAGAAACGATGGAGTCTAATGAATCAGTTATTGAATGATAGAGAATTTCATAGAGTAGTGAGGAATTCCAATTTCGATCCTTAAACTTGTACAAAAGCATTAATGAAAGTCATAAAAGTAGGTTTCAAAACTCCAACGTTGATAATTAGACTATTATAAACGGGACAAAGTGTGTTTTAAATATTTCACCGACAAAATGAAGTTCCCTCCAATTTTAGAATGTCCTGCGTTTTAAAGTATTATAGATAAACCATTATTCTTGCCTCTCAGGTACTAAGGTTGTCATGGGATACTAATCATATGTCTACACAGTAGACTCCCGCTTAACTGGCTCTCCGGATTAACCTAAAGTAGCATTTAAAGGGGGAAAAAATAACATCCTTAGAAGCACTTTTAACTTATCTCAACCGTTGGTTATAAATTTAATTTTGATAGTTTTATAGTGTTGCGGTTCGATAGATTGAAATGTAGGAAAAAAAGGTTTTTGTATATTGTTTTTTACAATTGACCGAATCTAAATAGAACAGATTTATTCGAAGTAAAACATCCGATCTCGGAGTTCATAAGAATTTCGGAGTTTATTTTTTGAATTGCAATAAAAATGCGTACATTATGGTTTTTCAAAATGCAGAATATTTATTTCTCTAGAAAAAAATATATTTAATGGGATCTAGATTTATTGTATACAATACCACAAATACATGGATTATTCTAGGCTTTGTGCATGTAATCAGGAAAACCAAAAGACGCTTTCAGTAAAATATATAAATAATTTAGTCATGAAAAAGATAATCATATTCCTTTCTAACGTCCTTTAAAATTCTTATAAATTTTAAATAAATAATAATAATAATAATAATAATAAGGCTTAGCGAAACCGAAGGTTCGATGCCGACACCACCAATCGCTTGTTACACACCTCCCTCCACCGTTCGCCGTCCAAACCCAGTCCCTTCAGATCGGCTTTAATGCAATCTTCCCATCTTCGCTTCGGTCTACCCCTCGGACGCTTACCATTCGGCACAGCAAATACCAATCTTTTAGGAACTCTCTCGTTACTAAGCCCAACAACTTTACAAGCCCATTTGATTCGCCGCGATGAAATTGCCTCAATTATATTACCCGGATACATCTCACGCAATTCGGCGTTGTGTAACCGTCTGAACTCTCCGGTTAACTCATCCTTTTTCGGTCCGAATATTCTACGCAATACTTTATTTTCAAAAACCTTAAGACGCTGTTCATCCCTTAATGTAAGCGGCCAAGCCTCGCATCCATAAAGAACTGTAGGTAAGATAATTGTTTTATAGATTCTAATTTTTAAGTTTCGGGACAAGAGGCGCGAACTAAGTAGTTTTGTCACAGAAAAATAACAAGCATTCCCCGCCTTCAGTCTAACCTTAATCTCTTCTTCAATTTCGTTTTTTCTAGTTATCGTAGAACCTAGATACCTAAATTTATCTACCTGTTCAAACATATTACCATCTATATCGATATCACCAGTAGTATCGCCATTTTTGCAGCTAACCATATATTTTGTTTTATCCACGTTTATTTCGAGTCCTAGTTCTTTCCCGGCTTTCATTAACGTTGTCGTATTTAGTTTTATAGTTTCAACGTCTTCGCTTAACAGTACCAGATCATCAGCATAGCCCAGCACGGATGTTGTCCCGCCCAGATCCAACCCTTTCTCGGTTCGCATTACCTCCCTAATGGCATGTTCTAATGCCAAATTGAACAGGACAGGCGAAAGAGAATCCCCCTGTTTTAAGCCCGAACGAACCTCAAATTTTTCGGACAAATTATTACCGATTCTAACTTTATTGAGTGTCTCCGTCAAGCACATCCTGACTAGATTTACTAGTTTTTTTGGAATCCCCTGCTCGATTAGAATATTATACAGTTTCTGGCGGTCAATAGTTAAATAAATAATAAAATATATAATTTTAATAAATAATAAATATAATTTAATTTAAAATACAATTTAATGCACAGTACCAACATTTAAAATTATATATTAAATAAATAATAAAATATATAATTTTAAATGTTGGTACTGTGCATTAAATTGTATTTTAAATTAAATTAAATTATTTTGGCATAAAATGAAGATGCGATTCAATGTTTGAAAAATTTACATTTTTAAGCCACCAATTTCGTTCATGGAATGATATACATCTCCTTTGGTAATGTTAACATTTACGCGATTTGCAATTATAATTGTCAATTTTTAGAGGAAAAGTTTAATTGGAAAAGAGAGGGGAAATGGGAAAATAATAATAAGTTTTCAGATTCCATGATTAACTCATTCCAGTGAGCTTAGCAAAGTTCTCCTTTCCAGCTACGAATGAAAGTTTGAAAGGGGTCAAGTTTTAGCGCTGCCAAGTTATCGACTAGTGTTGGTTCCATCTAGCGACCTCTCCTGAAGCTGGAGCGAATTACTTTAATATTATTAATTATTACATATATATAATAATAATACAATATAGAAAAATGCGTATCTAACATTTTAAATGTGATGCACGGCACTTAGTTATTGAACTATTACGACTAAAATTAGAGAAATTATTTCTACTTTTAAATTCCTACATGGTTTGTTATCAGTAAATAGTTATATATTCAGGTAATTTTCTACTTCAATAAAAAAATCTTACTACCCTCTTTTTAGCAGAAATAAGTATTTTCAGACTAAGGGGAAGAAAAAGTAAAAATTATAGACGGTATATTTATTTATACTTTATTGCGGCTACTTTTATTTAAGTACTCTTACATATAAAATTTTAATATTTTTTTCGCTGTGATCTGTACAATTAAATAATAAATGATACCAACGGTAGCATTTATGAAAACCACATATGTATATATACGTAATATTGTCGGAGTCCGTATTATATAAATCTCATGTTACGTATGTTACGGAAGCCTTTTATTATCTTTCGGGCTCACTCGTATTCCTTTGGTTACTCCATCACCAGTAATCTCCGTTACAATCTCTTATTTCTCCTTTAGGTAATTATCAAATTCTTTTATATTTTACGTTTAACTATTTTTTATATTAGAGATCAATGTGAAATGGTTAATTTCGTCAAATAAAAAAAATAAAGGTACTTTAGAGGAAGCTAACATTGAAAATTTAGCCATGTTAGAAAACATCAATGTGAGTAAAATCTATATTGTATTAAAAACTGCTTAATTTCACACTGATATAATGAATTTTATAAAAATCGTTGGAGCCGTTTTCCAGAAAATCGTAAAAATGTGTTAAATCGATGATATAAATTGCCACTTCCGGTTAGCCAATTTTGACGAAAAAGTTGCTGTAAGATTCCGGGTATATAAAAACGTTAAATATGTTATTTAACTTTCGTACTACTTCACGTTTTTGAGCTAAACTGTTAACCCACACAGACACACAGACAATTTTGCGAAACTTGCTTACTTGGACTCCGAGAACCTCAAAACGTGTATTTTCGTTGAAAACTGGCATAATTTGGGAGTGGAAGGTATTTTTATTGAATTCGTTGGTTGTATGGTTTATGAGAAGTTTCTTACTTTTTTACCCCGGCATACAATTTTTTTTTTTTGTAACAATAAGTATTTTGGAAGAAAAAATCCTACATGAAATGCTGTTTAAGTGGTCTTTGAACTTCTGCCCCAAAAAAAAGAAGTGGTTATTACACAAATGTTTTATATTTTTTTCTTTTTACATGCTGACATTAAGTTAGTGTTAACAATAAAACAATTATGGGTCAATGAAAAAAATAATTTTACATTTTGGGGATTATCATAAAACCCCTTTATAGATCCACCAGTGAGTGGATCAAGTTGTATGTCATATTCTAGATATTTAACTTTAACAGAGTAACCTTCATTGTCATTTTTCTGAATTCAGAATTCCTTACTAAAACGTTGATCCAACATAAAACGGAATGAATATTATTGGGAAGGAATGTTTTAGTTCTGTCTCGAATTAATTATATTTTTTTTTTCTTTGAATATATAAATTGGAGGGATCTGTAATGAGGAACTGGATATCAGAATATTTCTAATAATTAAAGGAGGTATTAATCAAACCCGAAATGAGGCTTGATCATTAACTCCAACATTTTGAGCCTCCACCATTTATCGATTCGGTAAGATAAGATCCGATCTAAGTAAATTAAAACTTCCTTCCCTCCGTCGAAACAGGTTAAAAGTTTAATTCTGCTCCGAGTCAAAGTCGGCTTAGGCATCATAAAATCAGGCAAACTTTGGATGGATTGTAAATCCAACTAAAATTAGTTAAAAATCGATTGATTAGATTCACTAAGATAAGAAAGATTGATTAATTTAAACTTTGAAAAGACTTTCAGTCTAAGATTTTAATATATTTTACTACTTTGTTCTTTTTCGAGTCTTGAAAATTCGAAACTTAGACAGAAACAATATATATATATATTATATAGCATTTCCAAGTCAAATTCAACCTTTTCCAAATCAAATTAAACTTTTTCCAAGTCAAATTCAACCTTTTCCATTTCAAATTAAACCTTTTCCATTTCAAATTCAACCTTTTTTTATTTATTTAATTATCTTTAATTTTTCGATGTGTGGGTCTGTTATCATATGAGTAGTTTTTGAAAATAACCTCCTTTTTAAGATTACGTGACTGAGTTTCGAATTATTTAAGTTTTTTTGAATTATTCGATATAAGGGTGTATTTTTATGTTTCCCGATCAGTAAATTTTGAAAATGACATCCATTTTATGTTTACGCCACTGTGTTTTGATTTATTTAAGTTTTTAGAATTTATCCAATATAAAGGTCTACTTTTATGTTTCTGGAGCCGTAGATTTTGAAAACGACCTCCATTTTAAGATTAGGCCACCGCGTTTCGACTTATTTGAGTTTTTCGGATATTTTTCATATGAGGGTGTATTTTTATGTTTCCGGAGCTGTAGATTTTGAAAATGACCTCCATTTTAAGATTAGGCCACCGCGTTTCGAATTATTTTAGTTTTTCGGATATTTTTCATATGAGGGTGTATTTTTAAGTTTCCGGAGCTGTAGATTTTGAAAACGACCTCCATTTTAAGATTAGGCCACCGCGTTTCGATTTCTTTGAGTTTTTTGGATATTTTTCATATGATGGTGTATTTTTATGTTTCCGGAGCTGTAGATTTTGAAAATGACCTCCATTTTAAGATTACGCCACTGCGTTTCGACTTGTTTAAGTTTTTCGAATTTATCCAATTTAAAGGTATACGTTTATGTTTTCGAAACCGTAGATTCTGAAAATGGCCTCTATTTTATGATTACGCCACTGCGTTTCAACTTATTTAAGTTTTTAGAATTTAACAAGTATAAAGGTCTAATTTTATGTTTCTGGAGCAGTAGATTTCCCCCATTTTGTAAATGACCCAATTTTAAGTTTATGCCACTGTGTTTTGGATTATAAAAGCTTTTTTTTTTACTTTTTCGGTATAAGGATCTACTTATATGTTATCCGAGAAGTATTGAAATTTTTCTAATCTTTAATATTTAAATTTATCTAATATTTAAGCTCCATTTTATTATTAAGCCGCTGCATCTCGAATAATTAGGCTTCATTTTGGATTTTTTCAATACAAAGTTACATCAATATGTTTTCGAGTATGAATAAATAAATAAATATTATGAAGCTAAAGTTAAATTAACCACAGAATACAAACTAAAAAGCCGAAAAGCAGCTGGTAATAAATTTAACCTTCCGTATTTAGATTTTTCAGCTAATTGTTCGAAATCTTATAATTTTGTGACAGGAGACCACAACATTAAAAAAGATAACTAAAATTAAATTAAAAATGAGACAATACATATTTTATTTATTTTGATTAGATATTTTTATTTATTTATTGAAAAAAAAATTAATCCTTCGTATTTTGTTTTTTATTCGAAGGAAAAATCAAAAACACTTAAAAAAACCGAAACACAGTGGCCTAATCTTAAAATGTAAGTCGTTTTAAAAACTAAGGCTCCGGCATCATAAAAGTAGACCTTTAAATTGGATAAATTCGAAAAACTTAAACAAGTCAAAATGCTATGGCGTAATCATGAAATGGAGGTTATTTTCAAAATCTACAGCTCCGGAAACATAAAAATACACCCTTACATCGAATAAATCAAAAAAACTTAAATAAGTCGAAAAGCAGTGGCGTAATCTTAAAATGGAGGTCATTTTCAAAATCTACAGCTCCGGAAACATAAAAATACACCCTCATATGAAAAATATTCGAAAAACTCAAAGAAATCGAAACGCGGTGGCCTAATCTTAAAATGGAGGTCGTTTTCAAAATCTATGGCTCCGGAAACATAAGAATACACCCTCATATGAAAAAAATCCGAAAAACTCAAATAAGTCGAAACGCGGTGGCCTAATCTTAAAATGGAGGTCGTTTTCAAAATCTACGGCTCCAGAAACATAATAGTAGACCTATATATTGGATAAATTCTAAAAAATTAAATAAGTCAAAACACAGTGGCGTAAACATAAAATGGATGTAATTTTCAAAATTTACTGACCGGCAAACATAAAAATACACCCTTATATCGAATAAGTCAAAAAAACTTAAATGATTCGAAACGCAGTCACTTAATCTTAAAATGGGGGTTATTTTCAAAACTAGGTACAGGACAGCATAATACTAGTCCCTAATAAATCCGAATAGGTACAATAAATCGATATCCGTAAGTGAAAATTCTACTTAGGAGAGCATAATAATAGACTTTCATATTGGAGGGGGGGAGGGGATGGCCATTATTTTAAAAAAAAATATAAGATTTACAAAAAATTAAAACATTAATTTGAAATGAAAACGGTTGAATTTGAATTGGAAAAGGTTTAATTTGAAATGGAAATGGTTGAATTTGACTTGGAAAAAGTTTAATTTGATCTGGAAAAGGTTGAATTTGACTTGGAAAAGGTTGAATTTGACTTGGAAATGACATAGAAATATCACACTGAAAAAATCTAAAATGTTAAAATAAATGGATATGCAACCGCGTTATCAATTTGTTTTTTGTATTTTTCAAAAGCTATGCCTTCGATAATATAGTAAGTGGCCTTCATTTCGAAAAAAATCGAAAATTGACAAAAATTCGAAAGTTGAATTTGAAATGGAAAAGGTTGAATTTGACTTGGAAAAGGTTGAATTTAAAATGGAAAAGGTTTAATTTGACTTGGAAAAGGTTGAATTTGATTTGGTAAAGGTTGAAATTGACTTGGAAATGCTATATATAATACGATAATTTTTCGAAGCAACGATCCCTTTTCTGGAGCGATGGATTTTGATGAATGAGGTATTAAACGAAAGATAATTTAATGGAGCAGGGACGAATGATAGTAACATCCCCTACTCCCCAAAAATTATCAGGAATAAAAGTTATGAATGAAAAGAAACTTTATTTGCGAATAACTTAAAAAGTAGAGCCGCGGTCATAGAAATTATATCGTCGAGTAAGAATTTTATGTTATTTACCAGATTACTATCTGTAAGATCTCAGGATATTTCTTTGCCAGTTTTGAAACGATTTTTGATGATAAAAACTGACTCCGCCAGTCCCTGTACTAGAAGTGTCATCTGGTTTTAGTAATTTATTGTATATTTTATTTCCTTTAATACAATCAGCTTATAAACTTTATATTACTGCACTCTGTAATAAAAATATGCATACTTTAATAAAAAATTGGTTTAATAAAAAACCATTTTAACCTCTTTGTAATGAACTATTATTCGAAATTTTGTCTTAACGAAACGTTCTGTTAGAGAGGTGAAGAGAGAAAAAATAGTGTCGAAAACCTAACGATAACGAGTTTTATTGAATATATGGATTAAAATATCTCATAAACTAAAAATCGAACCTGCATACTGTAAGCGAGAGAAATGTGCATCAGAAAGACCACACTTTAAGTACATACCTTAGTTTTTGTTTTTCGAATCCTACGGCACATTGGCAAGAACCCTCTGAAATGAGTCTAATGTTTTTCGACCTAGTACCACCAAAAAAAGTTTTCTTGAAATCGGTGACCCCACGTCCATATCCATAGTAGGTTATTTTCCATGCTAGATAATTGATATAAGAGTGATTTAAATATAAGGAGCGTGTTTACCGTAAAATGAAAAGATTTTTATATAAATAAATCTGTTCTTTCCACACCTTAGACCATGATTGTTGGATGTAAAGCTTAAAACTAATCCTTAAAGATATCAATCCTGATGATGTGAAGGAAGCCATTAGGCTTACCGAGATCCGGAAGCTCCTGCCCACGCGCTAGGTCCTTCGAGTTCCTCCCACGTCCGGGCTATCTCAGCCCTACTTCCAGTCGGCTCAGTCAAATCCAATTTTAGCGCCTCCGAGACTATTCTTCTGCACTGATAATGGCTGTAGGTTATTTTCAGGCGTATTCGTTTCGAATTATTTCTACAAAACATTTTAAAATTCAGCGCAAAAGTATTTAAAGTGATATTCGAGCGAGTCTGTTCCCAGATAATTATTACATCAGTATAATTTGAGGAGAAACTGATCATCGGTAGAGTTATGTTAAAGGGTCCCAAAGCTACCTTATTTTCATACGAACCAGGAAAGATTGTCGGGAACAGGTTGGGAAGCGAAATTAGAAATTAATAGGTTTTTCTGAGTATGACGTTCATTATCGTAGGATTGTTAACAACCTCGGTTACGGTCGTTACGAAGAATCCTGTTTGTAACATATAAAGGAACATTCAGGGTTTTACAAAGGGTTCTATATGAAAGAAGGGTGAATATGTTCTCATATTTTATATATAATTCTTACCATGTGTAATTATACGATATATATTATTTAGCTTATATATCTAAGCTAAAACAAAATCAATTAGAAAAATTAATAACACTATTACTTTATTTACTATTATGTTATTCTTTAAAACCTTTACTTAAAATTTAAATAAAATAAAATTTTAAATCGATCTTGGATGTTCATTGATTCGATTAAAAATAATGATCATACATTGAGTGATACGGTATTATATAAATAATAATATTTAAATTGTGATCGAAAAAATGTTGATCAGAAAATAAAAATTGTTTTACGTAATTGATGTACACATATTTTAATATATATATTAAATACCTGATTTAAAAGAATATTACTAAAAAAAACAGTATTATTGTTAATTATAAAAGTTTTGTAGAAAAATGATCACCTTTAATCAAAGATAAAAATCATCAAATGATTCTTAAATATTCCGAATAAAATTTTTATTTTATTTTTTTTTTTAATTATCGATTTCAACCTCTGCCTCTAATTTCTGTTAAAGCAATTCAGTTCACTAAAATGTATATTTGAAAATGTCAAATTCGTAATATCAGAATCAGGCAGTTTATTCAAGAAAATTATATTTGTAATTTATGCCAAATTCCTGCTTATTTCTTATTTAACGTAACTTTTTTAAGTACAAAAATAAATAAAATTATATACACATCATTATAAAGTTTTACACTAAACCATGAACTTTACTGCAAACCGCATTTTTAGAACTGTTATTTTAAAACTTTTTATCTGAAATGTTAAAAAGAATTTATTATTGAAACTTCCATAAAATTTCACACCCTTAGTTTCATTGGTCGTATTCTCAACGATGTAATAACTATTTTAAAAGAATAATTCATTCCGTCTATTTTATTCTATTCGTTATTTTTTTAACAAAATAAAGTCCTCTGCTCAAGATTAAGTAGGCATTCCATACATTACATGATTTATTTATTGTGCTTCGAGTTGGTTATGCGGTATGGTTTAACTGAAGCGCCTGCTTCAGGCACCGTTGTCATTTCATTTATATGTATAATAATTGAACCGATTATTGCAGAAACGACATATGTATCACTTTCATGGTTTTGAGAAAAACGTGAAAAGTGTATTATTATTTATTTATGATAATTACAACTTTATTAAGAAAAAATCTATTCAATAAATGTGATGACGGAAAATAAAAACATGAGAACACTTGTTGGTAAACTACTCTCTGGTAGCGCTCTATAAAAATATATATAAAAGTGAAATGCTGTAGGGTAAAAATCTATAGAAATATATGTAGCGTTGGTAATCAACGATACATCTTTTAGGTCAAGTCTTAGCAATATAAGTATTAGATGTTTAGATAAAAAAATTAATATTCTAAACTTGAAAGAGACCATTTGAATGTTAATTTCAGTTGTTATTGCAGTCATATCTGAATAACAATAGTAAATACTATAACACTATTACATTTTATATGGTTTACATGTATACAAAGAAAAAGTAAATGAAATCAAATCAAATGGAACTTGTCGATTAATTGTTAGTGAGCAGTTGTAATTACAGAATCCAATAAGTATTACATGGATATTTAGGTATGGAAGTTTGAAAATGAAGTAGGTACAATTTCTAAAATAAAAAAAACCTTTATTTTAATATAGAGTAAGTGTTGGGTAAAGAATTCCAGAAGGAGATAGCACGAATGACGATGGATTTGCTGAAGGATATAGTTTTATGAGAAGGGATTTATAAATCAATAGGTTGAGATCTGGTATTAAGAGAGAGGACAGAGGATTATAGAGTGAGGAGTTCCATGATATAGGGAGGAGTTTTGGTTCTTTTGGAAAAGAAAAACACCAAGAAGAAATTGTTGTCGGGAAGTAGAATAGAGCTACGTCAACTCGGTGTACCAGTGGAAAACATGAGAATGCCTGGGAATTCAAAAGATGAAACTTATAAAACAGTTCATAATTCTTTTCAATTTCACCTCCAGTCTTTCAAGCAGCCTAACATAGACCAAGCAACCGTAGTCGAAGCGAGAAAAAACGAGAGACGTTAGAAGGAGCTGTTTGTTTCTTGAGGAATAGAATCACGGAATCTTTGGAATTGTTTAAGGATAGTTATGGATTTTCGGGATATTTGGGAAATATGGTTATTCCAGGAAAGATTATGATCAAAGATAAATTATAGATTTTTGACTGCTGGAAAATAATGGATTGGACTTATGGAAACTTGTGTTGTTTCTCCAGTAAACCATATTTTGGTATATACCTTTTCACATTTTTTCTGTTATAACTATCTGGGTAATGATTTAATATTTAGATAAAATTAATACAACTTCTAAAATAAAAAACCTTTATTTTACTAAACTAGAAAAGGATAAAAAAAAAAATGTTTTGACGGAAATAACAGATTTTTTTTACTCGGAATTTTTAATTGATTTTTTTTGCAAAATGTGATGAGTATGCACAATATCAGTAAAAATGCCATGTGTCATATACTTTTCAATCACTTATAATTATTAATAATATCAATTATTATATTAAATATATTAATATTATATTAAATATTAATAATTATTATTATTTTTATACCCTTATGAGAACTCTCAAGTTAGATGTTACTTATATCCTTCTACTTAATGCGTTCGAAATATAAGGTACATCAGTGAAACATGTTTATTCCTATAAACAATATAATATTCAAAATATTGTCTGTTCAACACTCATAATTGCTGAAACTTCATACTTTATTGTTAAAGTAATAATTTACTTAATTATCTTGATTATCTTGACCCATTAGTAAACATCCCTCTAGTTTAATAACTAAGCAACAAGGCTCGGCTATCAGCAAACTCCAAATCCATTGTCTTGCAAGACCTTTTTATTCGGTGCATATGAGCCTTGCTTGTAGTTTTCTTACCTAATTAGAGTATAGAAGTCAATTACTGAGCATACAGAAGCTATTACCGGATATTATTTTTAATTTGTAAAATTAGAACAAAGTTTCATTCTATATTATCCCAAGTACCTACAGAATCAAAGATTTATTCTCCTTCATTTAACTTTCCAATAGATGCCTAAATAACCAAAAAACGTAACGAGTATTCCTTGGAAACTAAGAGGCTTTCGGGAAGAATTACGAATTATCTCGAAAACAGTACATTGCTGGCCTTTCAAACGCAGGGAACAGTAACAAATTTTGATTTAACAAATGCTTATCCCTTCTCGGTTCGTTGAATTTTGAAACCGTCTGAGTTTTGACACCTCTTCATTTTTTCTTTTGTTGTCAACAACTTTTATTGACAAGGACTTTCATTGTACTTGTAGTAAAATTTAAATTTTTTGAATTGGCAGTTGTCTCTTCTCCATGAACTTTCCTTTCGTTAGATACCTCATTGATCAAAATCCATCTCTCCTGAGAGCTGAAAAAGATATATAAACTACCTCATTATATATAGTGTAAATTATAATTATAAATTAAAACTTTTTATTATTTTATTTTTAGTCCGTGGTACAGACTGCTTTTGATAAAATTATTCATATCCTCCTGAAACTTCGTAAATAGCTTCATCTCATCGTAATCTACAAATATTTTATTTACGAAAATTCTCGGAATCGGGTGTTTTCAATCTGAGGCAAATTTTATCTATTTAATTAGGATTAAGAACTGGTAAATGCGCATTTGCTTTCCACTTGGATCGTAAGATAATTCGACCACAAAATCGATAAAAAAGGTGGCCAAAAAAAATTCTGGGCCATTTGGCCTATATAACCCCGTTATTTTGACAATTCGGTGTTTCAGATCACCCCAAACGGCTCAATATTTTTGAAGGCCACTTTTTTTCTCGACTTTGTGCTCAAATTATCTTACGATTCAAGTGGAAACCAAATGGGTATTTACGTGTTTTCAGTACCTGATTAAACAGACAAAGTTTGCCTATCTCAAGATTGATAACGCCCCAATTCCGAGAATTTTCGTAAATAAAATATTTGTAGGTTACGATTGTCGAAGCTGTTTAGGAAGTTTCAGGCGGATGTTAATAATTTAATAAAAAGGGGTCTGTACCACGGACTATTTCTTTATGTTATTAATATTATGTATTGATATATTTAGTTAATATAATGTATATATTATAGTACTTGTTAAGAAGAATATACATTTATTTTTTCTGTATTTTTTATTTTTTTCTAAAAGGGTTTATTTATATTTTAACATCGTACATAGTTTTAAATATCTTAGTATGGTTTCAAGAGTTTTTTATATAGATTTTTATATTTTATTTTGTATATAGTATGTATAACCAATATTTTTTTTCTTTTCTTTTCTTTAATGACCTATCATTATCTTAATTTGTTATGTTTGTATTTATCTGGCCAGATGTAAAATTTTAATTTCTGTACTTTTTGTTATTCTGAAGGGACTTCGTCCCAGAATAGAATTATTTTTCTATTCTATTCTATTCTATTCTATATATTAATTATTATATATCATAATAGTTATTGTATATTTTTATTAATCTCTGTAATAATGGCTAATTACCACTGTTTCTCAATAATTTACCTCAGTCTCTTGTTTACCATCACTGTACTTAAGAAAAAAACAACCTGACAGAAGGGTTTTTTTGTACCATAAAAAAAGAAAAATTAAGTGTTGTATTCATCGTTTAACAATTCACAAACTGTCAGTAGCTGGTTAAAAGACTTGTTTTGTAACTGCGGCCCCTCTCGTGAAATTAAAGGAGGGTAAAAACGCCCCTTTGATGCGCCATGTTGCCTTTCAAAAACTTTCTGAGGCATAGCCTCCTGTATCGCTTATGTATGCGTCTCTATTGACAAAGAGATAACGAGCTTGTTATCGAATTAACTCGCTTCAGATGACAACATCGAATGGTTTTTAATATATTAAAATGGGGCTACCTTTTGAAGCATAATAACATATACATATATTTTTTTTCTAACGGTTATTTATAAAAATCACTCCCGAACCAGTTACTTTTACTGTAATTTTACGTGCGTTTATTAGGTCGATCTGAAACAATTATTAAGAAAGTGTTAACACGAGTAAATTAGGTTATTACGCTTATATTGGTGTAGTCTTGAAAGTACGATTTTACTATTTTTAAGTCCATGTTATATGATGTGATTGGAAATAAACCACGGTTAGTTAATAAATTTTGGAAGTTTTCTTATTTTTACTAAATTGATTTTGCTTAATTGCCAGCTTTGTACTCTATATGTCACATACGGATCTACGGAGGGGAGGGAGAGGTCTTTCGGGCTGTATATAACCATATTTTACAAAATTAAAAACTATCTCTTAAAGTATTCTTGTTCGTGTAAATACATTTAATAGGACTTCAAGAATCACTTAAACACCATTTCATATAGGTTGTTAATGTCTTTATATTTTTGTCAAAGTAATTATCGTTACATATATAAAAAAAAAAGCTTTCGGAGTGATGAGCCTCCCAAAAATTAAATCCTGGATCCGTTAGTGCTATATGTTTAATGTATTAATGGTTTGATTCGTAAGTTCGTATTTGCAGTCTAGAAAATGTGATAGGTGGTTGTGCAGTATTTTATTTCTTATATTCAGTATGTTTTCCAGTTGAGCATTTTATTCATTTTTTTTTTAAATATAATGAAAATATGTACTAATATTAATCTGAAAGCCAATGCGTAACAATGAATAGTTCGACAGAAGACAAAAGACAACGTGGAAGGCCAAAAAGCAGATAAATAGATAGAATCAACAAAGATACACTAAACTATCGAATTCCTCTTGTATCCAATCCTTACAATCCAAAATCCTCAATGCTCCTTACTTTGT
Organism: Nezara viridula; assembly: GCA_928085145.1. NCBI lineage: Eukaryota > Metazoa > Arthropoda > Insecta > Hemiptera > Pentatomidae > Nezara > Nezara viridula. Next base: position 29,033,401 of record OV725083.1, on the reverse strand, counting down.
CACAAATAAAATCATTCATAACGACCTTAACGTACCATATGTCTCCGATTTAGACCAATCCAGATACCTATCCTTCCATAACAAACTTCAAAACCATCCGAATCCTCTCGTTTCAAACCTTGCTTCCTCTTCGATACCTGATAACCCTCCAAGACGTCTGAAAAGAAGATGGCATCGTAATAGACTTATATAAATATATTATTAGAGAGCTACCAATGGGTAGTTTTTCAACAAGTGTGATTGTATTATTACCTTGTGCACATTTACTGGATGTATTTTTAATTTATACAGGTGTAAATCTCATGAATAAATAAAAAAAAACAAAAAAAAAAACGAAAAAACAAAGATACAATAGAGCTGCATGCAAATAACTGGAAAAATATCCCAAGACAGGCAGAGATGGAGCAGGCTTGTTGAGGCGGCAAAAGACCTACAAAGTCTATAATACCAACAGAAAAAAAAAAATCTAACATTCTTGAGAAAAGCCAAAAATATATTCCTTTAATAGTTGGGCGAAGGATTTTCATCTGTTATCAAGTTTTATTGAAATCATGATACCAAATCTTGAAAAATAAATAATAATAAATTATATATTAACAAAGATAAATCGATAAACCTAAGATCTACCCTTTAAAAAAAAATACTGGAGGGCAAATAATTTAAAAAAACAGCCGCATTCCTCGAATAAACACCTTGCACTCTCTTGGTATTTACCTTTTACAAAAGGATTACATGGAGCCTGCGTGTTAAATGGAACTGAAGACCTCTTTAATAGACGATTCAATCTACATTATGCACTTTTTTCCAAATCTGCATAACTGCAACTGAGACAGAAACTAAATACATACATATACTTACTCAAACTTATACCCTCACATATTGAGGTTGGTATGTGATTAACTTACTGACTGACTTCCACTTGCCAACAGTTGACCAACACATAATAAGTCTTTACAAATGATTTCATACTAATTTACACGGACACTCAGGAATATTAGCATACTAAAAAGAAATAGAAATAGAAAATAACTTTATTCTGGGACAAAGTAAGACTAAGACCCTTTAGAATAACAAAATAGAACAAATTAAAATACTACATCTGGCCAAAATAAAACAATAATAAAAAAGAGAAAGTATAGAAAATATTAGTTAAACAAGCTATGTACAAAAAAAAAATCTATATACAAAACACTTAAAACTATGATAAAACACTTAAGACTATGTACAGTATGAAAAATTATAATTATACTCTTTTGAAAAATAAAATAATAAAAAATACATTGAGTTCTTCTTTAAAATGAGGTGTGTTTCTGCTAACAAAGAAAAAACAAAGCTGACAATATAAAATATCAGTGTCTTTAAATAATGATTAATATGTAGACTCATTATTGTCAAATGATAGAGGTACAGATTTAATTTATACCAATAAAAAATAATAATAAAAATAAAAATAAAAAAAGCAAACTATAGATGCGGTCAGTGGCATTAAGAGCTGGAAAATATTGTAATATCCCTAGTGAAGTTCATAGAATAGAACTATCGTTTGATGATGACTAGAAATGTATAATATCGAAAGTTTAGCAAGTATCTGACTGTTTTTGGGATAGGAATTGGAATAGGAGGGATTTGAATGTGGATATGGAGGGGGAATGCCGAATTTTGATAGGTAGAGAATTCCAGATATTGACAGCGCGAGCTATAAAGGAATTCTGAAATGAGGCAGATCTGTGCGAAGGGATGTAGAGGTCAGAAGGTCGAGATCTTGTTTAAAGGGAATGGACTGAGGACTTGAATTGGAGAAGGTTGTAGGCTTAAGAAGGACGATGGTTGTTAATGATTTAATAGAGGATATTGTCTTCTAAAGGAGGGGAAGAGCCACCTTAACTCAGTGTAGTGGTGAGAGACATGGGTGTACCTCGGGGCACCGATGCTATTCATTAATATTTTCAGCTCCACCGAGAGGCCATCATACACCACATAGCTGTAGTCAAAGTGGGGGAAGATGAGAGAGGAAATTAGGAGTCTACGGGTGTGTTGAGGTAGGAGATGGTCTAGGAGATTCAAGACACTGGAATGGAGATCTTCTTCCTTAACATATCATTAAATCAAGACAGAAAAGATTTATTGTTCGGTCTTATAATTTCTGACGTGTCATCGATCAGATCATTTGCTCATTATTATCAGTTCGTCGACAGGTGCAGATGAATAATTAGAGTGAATAAAATATTTATTTTAATTCAAATTAAAATAGTTTAATTACTTAGTAATGATAAACCATAGTGTAAACATTCTCCGGGTTTTATATTGCCAGTTAGCCTTTAGCTGTGGTACATAATGTTAGGCGCCTTCAGACACCTTATTAGTAGGAGACGCTACCCATTAATAAAATTTAAGCGAGGGGTGGGATAAGTCGAGACAAGCACGTTTCATCTTCTACCTCTTCCTTGCCTCCACACGTTAAAGTTTCATGTTCTAATATTTTATGCTTCACATATTTCTCATGCGAACTTGTCCTGCTCGTCGCAAAATATCGTTTATCTTTTTTTTTATTGGTTAGAAGATTCTATATTTGTTAATTTTAACAACCTAACTTAACTTATCTTTTTTTAACATTGATATTCCAGCTTATGTATTGCACGGCAGTTTTTTCTCGACATAGAACAAATGTTTGACTGAGTCTGGCTCCCGGAACTGCTTTACAAACTCCGTAAATTCCTCCACCTTTATTCTTTATCATAATCTGCTTCTACCTCACTGAAAAATATTATAAAGTAAATCACAAAAATTCCTATTTATCTCTCTGTTTTCTGTCTGCTGGTGTTCATCAAGGTAATATCGTAGGTCCCATTCTTCACACAGTTTATACAGCTGACGTCCGAAGCTAGCCTAACATTGTCATCGAAACTTAAATTGCACATCAAGTGAGAAATACTTTATTGAAAGTAATGCTGTCCTACTTCATAGGGTTGCTTTTTATATAGCGTACTAATCAATCCATATGGTCAAAACTGTTACATTACATTATTTTTTCATTAATATATATATATATATTTTGTTTTCCTCGCGTATCATAACACTAGTCATATAAAATACTATCAATACACTAACCAGAATATTATTACTACATAACATACTTATTTTCTAAACAAAGAAAAGACACTTTCTGTATGCTAGAAGTACTAGAACCACCCGCATACATATATACCATCTTATTTCAGTTAATTACAATATAAGTGGTAGTGGATGATCCGCAGAGAGTTCAGAATAATGTTTTAGGCCAAACTCCAACTCGCAAACTCTCGGACATCAACGTCTAGTTCCTTATTCTTTTTGGAATCGTTCTCTCTCTGAAATCACACATAACAAACGTTGAAGAATGGAGGCAATAACTGGAAGAATAAAAATAATTTCATCAAATCACCTATACCCTTCTCTATAAACCTATGACTTCCATACAGTAATTTTAATAATACTTCACTTATACCTGTTGAAGGAATCCGATACATATTACTAGACAAGTTTCTAACTTAGAATGCTCATAAAAAACTGAAACGACATACTACTTATTTCTTCATAAATATAATGATCCATAACAACCTTAATATTCCATATGATTCCCATACCTATCCTTACATAATAAACTTCTGAACCATGCGAACCCTCTCTTCGATCTCTGATAACATCTGACATCTGAAAAGAAGATGGTCGTGAGCTCCTAAAGTAGAAATTTTAGTGCTACCAATTGTTTCCAATTTTCTTTGCAAGTCTTTTCATGTCATAATATATCTCTGTGTCGGATTTACTCGATATATTTTTATTTTTATACAGTTGAGAATTTCATGAATAAAAAAATATTACTTGCACTGACAGTATTGTTGTAACATATAGTTTATATTGGCTCCAATATTTACTGTTTTATTCCTCCATATTAAGGAAATTCACTTGCAGGCTGAAAGTATCGACGAAGGTGGAATTAGAAGGAAGTGGGGGTAACGCCTCTGCCAAGTTGTTTTCAGTTATAAGTTTATTATTAGGGTTTCCACTGACGTCGATTCGTGGAAATATTGACCAGCCTTTCATCAAGTAAGGGGAAGAACGAGGAGGGTTCCTCCTCAGTTTCCTTACCTGTCTCCAAAAACATCCCACAATTCTTCAAATACATTTCTTCCTTTTGAGTTGATAACTTGTTTTATTTAATGGTAGGTAAAAATACTGAATATCGTAATAATAAATTATGTTTGGATGAAATGAAATGAAAATACATTTTTATTATCCTGGGACTGTTGTCTCTTTAAGACAAATTATAGATTCAGAGGAAATGCCTGGGTGGCCATAAAATTAAATTAAATATTTACAATTCTCATTAAAATTAAACTATTGGAAGAAAAATAAATCGAAAACATTAAATACATACAGATACATATAATACAAACATATGAACTTAAAAAGTTCTCTTATCTACTTTTCATGAACAATCGGATTGGAAAAGAAGTAGGTGCTTAAAAAGGAGAGATTTAAATGAGGAAACTGATGGCGCATGTCGGATATCGGGAGGGATGGTATTCCAGATGGAGGCTTGAATTATATAGGATTTGTCAAACGCAGCAGTTCGGTGAGGAGGTGTATAGAGGTCAGAAGTACGGGATCTAGTGGGACGGGATTGAATGGAATATTTAAATTGTAGGCTGTGAAAAATATAGGAAGGTCGCTGAGTCCTGATGGCTTGGTATAGAAAGGTATCAAGGAAGTACAGACGGCGGTTAGATGGATAGAGCCACTTCAACTTGGTGTAATACTGGGTTATATGCGTATCTCTTGAGATTCCGAAAACAAAATGAACGCAGTTCATTAATCGTTTAAGTTTGGCCTCGAACTTGGATATGTAGGATACAATCAGCGGCATGTTCCAAGATTTTCGCCACACTGTAGCCTTTGCCATTTCTCGCAAAAAATATTTTTGATTTATTATTGTTTTGTTCTAAACTGTTGGTACATAATAAGGTTGAATAGGTATATTTTTCGCTCATCAGGATCTATGGATTTTGATGAATGAGGTATCAAACGAAAGGGAATTTGAATATTTCACGGAGACATGACGAATGTCAATATCATTAAAAAATCTTAAAATAAGAATAAAAGTCATTGAAAAAAGTGGGAGGTAACAATTAGTCAACACTTCATTTTAAGGCCCTAGAAAAGTACTTTATAGAGGCTGCGTGTGCCCTATAAAAGGGTCTACCTACCCAGGGTCGCGCCTTACGTCAATGAAACAGAATAAATAATTTTTCTGCCATGAGCCGGGATTCGAACCTGGTACCTTTAGCATTGGAAGCTCAGTACCCTACCACTCCTACCTACCTACCACACTCCCTCATTTAAGATAAATCTCAGCAAATTACCTCTGGAAGTCGTCTGCAATCAATCCTCCCGTTTCTTTCATTTCTGTGCCCCTAAATACTTATTAGCACAACAGATAACACGAAGCCGATCTGCACGAGAGAAAAATGAAACTCTCATAAAAGACAATATACTCCTCTTCTGTTCTTATTGCTATTCATGCTTACTGTTATTCATGGAACTCATCTTACAGTTTCTCTTAAGCCGAGGTAAGATGGATATTCCCTTTATCCTAAGGCATTTCCTCATGGATTCTTCTTTTCCAATACCTTAGACAGGGAAAGCCTACCTTTAATATTAATTTGTTAACTCTGCCTTTCCTTTTCGAATACCAGATCTCTACCTCACTCCTAGTATAACTTCTTCTTTATTTGTTCACCTACTTCATTGTATCACCTACTTCACCTATACTCATAGTATTCTATCACATCTATGCATATTATTATTAACACGATAGACGCTAATTCCTTCAATCTTAAGTACTTTGTAAAATCCATAATGCTTCTTTTTATGTCATCAATGGATTCTTGTATATTATCATTGTATATTGTATATATATATATATATATATATATATATATATATATATATATATATATATATATATATATATATATATATATATATCAATGGATATTATCATGTATGAATGATCTGTCAAAACCATCCTTCTTTGTTACAACCTATTATACCGCCCAAATGACTTCTTCATTACTAACCTTGAATATTACCAGATTCTTCTCAAAAGTCTTCCTGACCTTTTGAAATATCCGTTTTTGGAGGAATTATATTTATCTATTTCCCCATGTCATATTCATGTAATTAATTCCAAGCATTTAAAGTTCATCTACTTGATATATCTTTTTTTTTATTGTGTATTAATACAGTCTGTCAAATGAAGGGCACTGGTACTTGGGCTATGGTATTCATCCACACAATATGTACATAAGAAAGGAAAATAAATAAAAATAACCAAGTAAGAAGAGAAAGAAAAAAAAGAAGATATATATATATATATATAAAGATATATATATATATATATATATATATATATATATATATAAAGATAAAGTAATATATAAGATAAGTAAAATAATAGATTAAAGCCGAATGATAATAAAATAAATAAAACACATATATATTATAGTTTTAAATTCATGGTTATGCTTTTCAATTACAGCATCTTCACGAGGCCAACTCTTTCCTATGTTTAATTTCTCTACTTCCGTTTTTTCGCGAGCAACTAACGTAGTAACTTTTCCGAAAGTAAGTTTTTGAGAACGAAGAATCTACATGGCAAAGGTAATTGAAAATCCCTTGCCTGATCCCTTTAAAGCTGTAGGGTATGGCGTAGGGCTTACTCTGCAACAGAACAATAGCCTGTTGACAATGGAGAATGACGTCTGTAACTGAGTGGGAAGGGGGTGGGGTTGTTTGGAACTTGGAGCTCAACTATCAATATAGGTTTCGTTAAATAAAACTTTATGGAAAAAATAGTGGTTTAAAAATATATGTTACATTCACCGACATTTTCAAAAACATATCTAAATCTAGGCCTCATATATTATGCCATTTGTCTCAGTTTTCTCTCAGCCATTCATTACTGTTGGCTTAACCATTCTTTTCTTATTTTATAATAATTTTGAAAGATCTTTTTACCATACTATTCTAATCACCACTATTTATCTTTTGCTGTTGCTTAACAAAAATACTTTTATTCTCTGCTGATTCTAATGTTTGTATCGCTATATGTATGCCCATTAAGGAATTAGAACGCGAATTTATTATTTGGACATTCTTACCAATTTACGACTCTGTAACTATGTTGAAATTCACTGGGTAATGTAATTCTTTGAAAATTCAGTGCGGCATGTGGTTATTATTCAAAATAATCTTTTTTTATTCTGCAGTCTGTAATTTAAATGTTCTATTCATTCCCGTTCTACCAGATCCCGTACTTCTGACATCTACCCTCTTCCCCACCGACCTGCTGCCTTCCTAAGTCGATTGGCCTCCCTCTAAAACTCTACTCCGTCCTTCATGTGCCATGTGTTAACAGTTTCTTCCTTTTTATTTCAGCTTTACTTCGTCTAGTTTGAACAATGTTAGTAGCGGATAGCGTTTTGGGAGGGCGATTTTTTAAATGATTTTTTTTTAAATTTCCTTAGTTGCTCTAGAAGGAAAATAAAAAACCCTATATATATATGAAATGAAGTTGTCCTTTAAGGTCTATTCACAAAAAAAAAAACTAATTACAATTAAAATTAAGAAACAATAATAATAATAGCGAACATATTGTTAATGTATTTAACTTAAAATAGTCACATAAAGATGTATGGCCCAATGAAAATTTCTTTTCCAATTTTGGGGGGAAGAGGGAGGGCTTTCGGGCAGCCCTGTAACTATTATTTTATATATTCTTTCATTTATGAATCTTTTTCTAATTACTCTAAGTAGTTTGCATTGTTTTTGTTATATATTCTTACCTTTTTTTTTTTATTGTGCTTGTTAAAAATATTTTCTTCCAGATTTTATTTCTATCTATTTTTTTTCTTCCCACTTCCATTCTATACTCTTTATACCAATGAATTAAATTTTTCTTAAGAAACTTATGCCTATGAATAATAAAGATATTTTTTCATTTATTCACTCTGTTTGTGTGTGCTCTTTTAACTTGTGGGATAACTAATTATAAAATAAGTCCAAAATTGTTTTATATTATTATATTTGTGTTAATTATGAATTTAAAAATGACGAGACTCTAAAAAAAAAAAAAAAATAAGCTAAGGTGTGTGCTTTAGACCACACGACAGTAGTGGCGAGTTCAACAAGGCGAGATTAATAATGTGAAATATAAATTATAAATAGTAGCTCATTATAAAAATGATGGAATATTGAACATTTCCCTCGCTTACAGTAAGCAGGTCCGATTTTTATCTTTTGAGATATTTTAATACTCGTTATAATTTGGTTTTTGAGAGAATTTTTCCCTTTTCTCCTCTCTAAAACTGCGTTGTGTTAAGGTACAATTTTAAATTGTAGCCTATTACAGAGAGGATGAAATGCTGGACGATTTCCTCGCTTACAGTATGCATGTACGATTATTAGTTTATCAGATAGTTTAATCCATATTTAAAAACATTTCAATTAGTCGAATCTAGCCGAGCGTTAATACTTCGTTTAGTGTTGCCTAAAATCGGTCTTGGTTAGTGTTGGCCAAATGCGAGACTGAGAAGAGTATTGGTCTTGCAAACCCATTCTTGGTCATGGTCTTGGTCTTGCGCCAGAGTCTTACAGTTACTTATTTGCCTATTACTGTGATTTTTAAATAGGAGAAACCTAACTAAGCCCGAATTAACAATTAGAGGAGTTAAATGCAAAAATATATTGGTTATACCAGTCATTTACATATAGTAACTAATATTGCCAAGTATTAGTAACTATTTTGCCTTAATTTTTATTTAAAAAATTGATTTTTATTTTTACAGTCTTGCGAAGACCGATTATGGGCAACACTAGTGTTAGTCTTGCACTTTGCATGGCCAAGACCAATAACCACCTATCTGTTGCAAAACCAAGACCAAGACTGGTAAAAAAAAATCTTTTTGTGAATGCAATTTGCATTTAAGTCTTGCAATTTTTCATTCGGGTTTAGTTATATTTGAAAAATTACAGTCCTGTCTGAAAAATTACAGTAATATCTCTATGATAATAGGCCAACATGTAACTGCAAGACTGTTGCGATGCTCTTGCGCAAGACCAAGACCTAGACTAAGACTGAGTTTGCAAGACCAAGACTCATCTTGGTCTCGCATTTTGGCAACACTGACTTCGGTAATCTGACGGATCAATCTAATTCACTCTTGACAAAAAACGGCAAAACGCACCTTAAGAAATTTTTACTTCAATAACGTAGGGAGATTGCTGTATATTGTCTTATATTATTTCAATATTGACATTCCATGTCGAAATGCTTTTACCTATCCTTTGTAAGAATGTTCTCAAGGTTGTTGGACTATTTCCGAGATGGATTTTAGATGGGATTAAGCCGAGGGGCCCTGGTGACCGCCCACAAAGGGAAGGAGGTCTTGAGAGCTACAGGAAGTTAAGAACTTGAAAGAGGCGTTCCTCTGATCCCGCAGACAGTAAAGTTCCTCCCAACTCTCCGGTCCTCTCCCCTCGCATTACACTCCCCTTCCTTATGATTAAGTAATGTATTAATTTTCTGGCAGTAATTGCGATGATATGTCTTACTTAGACCTTCATATTTTTCTAAACCTTTAAGCGTATAAACAAGTTATCTATCAATAAAATATTCGAGGTTACTTATATTCTAGTGTTGCCCGAATGCGAGACCGAGACGAGTTGGTCTTGCAAACTCAGTCTTGGTCATGGTCTTGGTCTTGCGCAAGAGTCTCGTAACAGTCTTTCAGTTACTTATTAGCTTACTACTGTAGAGATATTACTGTGATTTTTTAGATAGGAGAAACCTAAGTATGCCCGAATGAAAAATTAGAGGAGTTAAATGCAAAAGTATATTGTTATACCAATTATTAACATATAGTGACTAAGATTGTCAAGTATTAGTAACTATTTTGCCTCAATTTTTAGTTAAAAAATCGATTTTTTTTTTTACCAGTACTGGTCTTGGTCTTGCAACAGTTAGGCGGCCTTGGTCTTGGTCTTGCAAAGTGAAGACCAAGACCAATTTGATCCGTTTATTATTTATTTATTATTGATAATTTCCGAAGGTAGTTATTTCTTTTTATTTATTTATTCAGATATATAACAATTTTTCAGACGAAAATTTATAGTGAGTAGAAGGGTCATTAAAAAAAAATTTCTGTTTATTCCTCAACTTTGTTAAAATATTATCAAAAAGTGTCAGAAAAATAATAACTTTATTGTTAATAAAATGAAACAAAAAGATTTTGTTCTAATTATTAAAAGATGCAATTTTTAAAAGAGTAAAGAATTCTAACAGAGAATCAATGAACTGGTTATAAATATGTTGGAAGCATTTTGTCCTAAATTTTCTAAATTTTAAGGACGTCAATTAATGATAATGAAATTTTTTAAGTCCTGGTTTTATTACAATGTCGGGATAAACCAAGAAAGTTCAAAAATATTGTATTAACACCACTGCATAGAAATATCAGACAATTACAATAAAAAAATTCAAGGACATGTAGGATCTACTACGATATACTCATATGCCACCGGAACATCATGATTAGTTCAAATGTAGGTGACCTCACACACAAAATGTTGGTGACCACTAAATTGTTTTGTAGTTTCAGTAGTTAAAACATGTTTTGAGACTCATAAATTATATTTTTGAAATGTTATATATATTTATATAAAATAAATTGTGTACTGTTTATTTCAATTTGAATCAACTTAAGTTATATTGAATTTCCTTGGGTTTCTTTAAATTTTATAACGAATCTTGTTGTTAATTTTGAAAGTGACCTAATTCCATTCTTAGTAAGAAAATGCGTATTATTCACTTAATAATTGCAATATTTTAATAGACACTACTTAGCACCAGTGACGCGGTTGAGAGAGTAGCGCAGGGATCTCTTAGAGTCCTGCTTTTCCTTCTATAGTTGGAGGGAGAAGCCTTGCTTGGGGTTCCCTGCCTGATTGTATATATTGTATAATATGTATGACTGTGTTTTTATGTTTTTAATTTACTTATCTTTAGGTTATTTTATTTTTTATTTTACTTAGTTTTTTTTTATTATTATGTAGTTAATATTTTACTTTTGTTAATTTTATAGTTTCTGTATATAAGGTGTGATATTTCACTATAATTATTGTCTACGAGACAGATTATTATATGTCTAAATAAATAAAATAAAAAAAAAAAAAAAAAATATATATATATATATATATATATATATATATATATAAACTACAAATTTAATTCCTTTTGATACATATAAGTAGTATGACTCATTAGTAAACTGTACGTATGTTTTTAATTACACTGAAACACAACCCTTAAATATCTCAATTTAAGTATAAATGGACTTAGGTCACTTTCAAAATAAACAACTTATTTGTTTTTCGAATTATGTAACGTCTTTAAATTATGTAACAGCAAATTTATTTATTTATTTTATCCGAATTCAATTTTCTTGATTGCACAATCTTGACGCATTATTGATTTGCCTGACCAGTGAAACCCATTCGTTAAGAAAACGTTTTGCTTAACATGAAATTTGCAATCTACAAAGTGTTTTACAATAAGCAAATGTGTAGTCAGCTTAGGCAAGTTAACTCTGCAGTTCTCTCGGTCACTATCTTTTTTGCCGTTTAGAAATATCTGTCATTGGATTATTAATGTAAGTTTGTCTTTGGTGGAAGTAATTACATTTTTTTTGCAAGGTTTCTAATTGTAGGGGTGTTTAACACTTTCTGTTTTACATCGTCTTATAACTTGGAATGGCGCATAAACCTTTTCTCAGTCTTCCTAAGATATTTTATTCCTCTCTTCTTCTTAAAAACAGTGCAAAATATAGTAGAATTTGAATATTTGTAGATCATATACCATTACACATCCTGTGGTCTGTTCCATGATTCCACTTGTCTTTTGATTCGAAACATTTCATTTTCAAAATTCATACCTCCCTCCCTCAAAAATTGAGACCTTCGTCAAAAAGTACCCCCTAATTTTGATGGCGCAACTTGTGCCATAAAACTCCCTTCTGGTCACCGCTGGAAAGGAATGAATTTTCTGATGTCGGAGATTTTAGCAAATCTCCACAGTTCCATAAGACCAATAAAGGTCTCATTAAAACCCTTTCTTAGTGTTAATTTTATGATGTTCCTCCTAAACCATATTTTGAGGTATATCATAATAACAAAACCTGAGACTAGGGATCATAAATGCCTATAGAAAAGTATTTTATGATTGTGTTTGCGGGGATAAATGAAAAAAGAGTTGATTGTTAGTTTGAAATCGGATGATTTATCATTTAGAATTGTCAGTACGAGTTTGAATGTTTTTTTTTTCTGTTTTGCGTATTGGTATATCGCGCCTGAGATTAATGATTCAAGGGCTTTGTTTGAAATTTTCACGGTTGTCTGTTTATTTTGTGAGTGGGTGGTTGAGCGGTGGGTGGTTGAAAATTACTGAGCTCCTAATATTGATCGCTGTGTTGTGATGCTTTAAATTGTTTTTTTACTCTCAACAATATTTTCATTCTTTGGTTTTTATCATTCCCTTGCTTTCTTTTTAGACATGGGATAGGATGTGCAGAAAGTATGATGTTACTTTCGGAGGGTTATGCTTAATCTTTTATTCTATAAGTGTTGTTAACAGACCACTTGTTTTTTATTTTTTATTTTAACCCTCAACAGTCCATGACGGACGTTGTGCATGATACACCGCTTCATTTCTGTGCGTTTTACGTAAATGTGGGTCTCTTGTCTCATATGTCTAAGTTCATTCCTAGGTTTTGTACGTTTTCTATTATTTGTAAAATGGATCATTCGACATCAAATTAAAATTGGGTACTTGGGGTGAGTACTTAATTAAGAGCTTAAAAGACATCGAAATTGCATTTTTCAAATTATGAAAAAAAAGGTTCAATCATTTCAAAGCAAAAAATTGTAATTGCGGTGTCTCGGAGGTATGGTGGGGACAAGAGGGCGTTGCCTGAATCCACCGTGGCGTCACGTACACCGCTTTAAAGATGGAAACGTTATAAGTCACTAGCGGATCCAGGATTTAATTTGTTCAGCCCGAGAGATTTTTTTTTCATATATGTAACGATAATTACTCTGAAAAAAAATAAAAATACCAACAACCTATATGAAATGGTGTTTAAGTAATTCTTGAAGTCCTGTTAAATGTAATTACCCGAACAGTAATACTTTAAGATATATTTTTTTCCATAAAACAGGGTTACATTTAACATTTTGGGGGCTTCAGCCTGAATGCCCACTCTCCTACATAGGTCTGTGCTATAAGTTAAAAGGTGTATTGTACTCAACTGCATGATGTAGCTATTATTCTTATAGCAACGCAATTATAGCAAGGTTTCTTCTTTCCTGACGTATCTCCATCCCTACCACTTTTCTTTAACGCTAATTATCTTTACGAGTACACACTAATAAAATCGGGATTTTTTGAGTTTTTATTGTCATAATCCATTAACGATCAATAATGTAAAATGTATGCCTACCCAACTTCTCGCAATATATTCGAATCCGGCCAGAAGTATTCCATAAGGTTTCTTTTTAGACCGAAGAAGTAGAGGAGCCCATCCCACCCAAGATCGATGGCGCAAATACCTACCATCTCTTCCTCCTCCCAAGATATTTTATTGCTCGCCTATTCTTAAAAGCAGAGCCGCTAAGGTAGATTTAGAATAATCGTAGATAATATTCAATTACACTTGGTGCGATATGTTCTATGTTTTCCCCTTTTTCCTCAGGCTGAAAATTCATAACCACGTTGAAATTCGCCCCCCTCAAAAATTCAAAATATGCACGTCTCAAAAACTTTGATGGCGCAACTTGCGCTGAGAAACCCCCTTCTGGGAACCCCTGCGAAGAAGTAATTATAGACTTTCCCACTTCGGCTTGAATAGGACAATAACCTATTGGCAACCCTTTCTTCCAGAGATGGAATACACAAGGACGGAAAATTAATTTTCCTCGTCGCCTTTTGGGACTGTATTCGTTGGAATATTATTCAATACAGAATCACACCCTCTTCTTCCCCGCCTCCTTACGCCTCTTCCTCGCATTCCCTCCCACTCTGTTTCTTTCACTTGATCCTAATGAGCCCTGAATGGAGCTAATGATGCCTCTGCTTGTAACGGTAAATTCTAAAGTAATTCTATAAAAAGTTGTTTATAACTATTTTTGAATGGTGTTTGTCGCATCAATTTAAAAAATAACACTTAGTTAATACCAATTTTATATTTTATCAACCAAGGAGAAATAGGAGAAAAAAGTCATGAAGTCATGAAATGAGGCTGATTTCCAACCCACTCAGGCCTCGCTGAAAGAAGTATTTTCCAATCAGTGGCGAAGGGGTTCGGATCTTACAACTATAATTAACTTGTAGGGCTTCTTAAAGCGAGCGCCCTTGATCAATATCAGATGTAATATTCTCCGACTCAATAACTTCAGAAGGCACCATGTTGAAGTTCCCAGAGCCTATCAACTCCACTCCAGGATCAGGTAAAGTTATATCAGCAAAGATCAATTTAGAGTTAGGTAGTAAAAGTTTACAGATTCTGGCACAACATTCAATAATAAAACTTCATAACTTATTATTATTAAAAGAACAAAACTGTGGTCCTTCATGCATTGTAGATATACAATGAAGGAAAATGATGTATTTTAGTTTCTTATTCATAAGATTTTCTTATTCATAATATCAATGATTTATTTTTTGGAGTGTGCTGTAGACCACACGACAGAAGTGAAAACAACAATAAGTCGAGATTAATAATATGAAATATAAATTAAAAATAATACCCCATTATAAAGAGAATGAAATGATGAAAATTTCCCTATCTTACAATACGCAGGTCTGAGTTTTAATTTCTGAGATATTTTAATCCGTATCTTCCTTAAAACTCGTTATCATTTGGTTTTCGACACTATTTTATTTCTTTTCGCATTTCTAACACGGTTTCGCGTTAAGATGCAATTTTGAATAATAACTCATTACAGACACGATGAATTATTGAACATTTCCCTTCCTAACAATAAACAGGTCTGATTTTTAGTTTTTGAGTTATTTTAATCCATGTGCAAAAACACTTCAATTAGTCGACTCTAGCCGATTTTACCCGAGCGTTATACATCGGAAATCTAAATCTAATTCACTCTCCACGAAAAATTGCAAAACAGACCTAAAGAAGTTTTTACTTCAAAAAAGTAAATAAATCACGATCTGAAGTTTTAATTATAGATTATAACTCAAATGAAGTTTGCAAAATCAATACTCATCTTTTGTTTCAGATGAAACATGATGAACATGACTGAATATTTTCTGCGAAGTTTGGAGTAAAAGAGAGAAATATTTGTTATCTATTATATAAATAACTGAAACTTTAAGAGCATTTGGGATATTGAATAGAAAGAAAACAACGTTGTTATTTTAAGTCTAAAACATGTTTTTATATGTTTTCTTCGTCAGAGAGGGGAAAGGTTTTTTTTTTTATCTGAATGTTTTATTTTTCTCTTTCTACTTCCTCCCACTGCAAGTTGATATATCATTCGACTCTATTTTTTGGATTGTACTAAATAAAAAATTGGAACCCTTTTTATACATCTGCATCACATCACCATTACCAATTTTTTATTATGGTATGGATATTTTTATTAGAGATCGTAATAAAAATAGTAATACAAACTCTAACTAAGAGAGGGTATCCCAGAAAATGGCGATACTGCTCTGCTCTGTTAGGTAATGTATTAAGCCTTAAAGCTTACAATAGTGCCCCCAGTTTTTAATTTATTTTAACTTATAGTTACTTATTTTACTCTCTCATCCTTTCGAAATATCTAGATTAAATTGTATTTTATTAAATTTTACAAATAGACCTTTATAAAGTAGGGCTAAGAGATATTAGATATAATTGTGTTTGGCTGTAATATCCGTCACCCTAAAGTGGCCTCAGGCCATACCTGCTTTCCCCCATCATACCTCCCAGACATCCTGTTCTTTCAAGACTTTGGCAAAATATGAACCTTTTTGTATTATTTCAAAAATGCAATCTAAATCTTATATACGTTCTTTGTTAAATAAATTCTATAGCAGCTCAAATTTAAATGAGTTTTTTTTTCTAGTCGAAACGTTAGCTTTTAATAAAATAGTTTTGCCACTATTATTTAGCCTATTTATGACCGCCACCCTGGACCATCTCTTTCCATTATAATGCAACGGCCAACTATTAAATATCCAAGATAATTATGAATGTGTTCATTTATAAATATTACTTATTCACTATTCAATTATTATTAAATTGTTTTTTATTAGTTAATAAAATTATTTACAGAATTATCATTTAGTGAAATATGTACTAATGGGTGATGCAGACGACAATGTTTTTTTTATTTCAGAAGAAAAATCTTAGTATAGAATAGAATTTGCCTGCAGGACGATTTTATCAAGGGATAAGAAATTCCATAAAGGGGAGAGGTTCGGGATGAATTTGATATCAAATATGAAATCTAAGAGCTTATGGAAATTACTTCTGTTCGATCTTTGACTAACCCATCCGATACCGGTCTAGAAATAAGGGGTCTGTAGGGATGGTACAACAATCAAAGATGGTCGAAACTGATTATAATTCAATATCTATTGTTATTTATTACATAACCATTTGTTGTTTTGTTAATAATATAAACACAAGGCCAAGAGTTCGCAGTCGTGTTGCCAAATAATTCAAATAATCATAGGTGAGCTAAGGTTACCATATATAATTAGATACATTCATTATTATAAAATTATTCATTATCATAATTAGATACATGAATTTCCAATTTCTATTCGAAAAAAATCTTAATTTTTTTTAAGCATATTCACTAAGATAATTAGCGTTAAAGAAAAGTTGTGGGGACGGATCTATGTCACAGCTACGTCATGACCTGTCAGTTCTAAGTTCATACTTTTGAATAATTCAAAGTCCAAGAAATATGTTTCCTTTTTTTTTTCACCCTCAAGTCCGTGGATGGGAAACCGCAGCACGGAGGCCGTATGTAGCTTCTGTGACGTAGTGCGGCCTCCAAATGTTTTTGCGCGATATTTATTAATCTAGTTCTATAATTAATTAATATTTAATTATTTGAGTAATAACAATTTGGAAATTAAAAGCATTAAGCTGAATGTATGTATGTGAGTGTGTGTATTTAGTGATAAATAGAAATAGCGACGGTAAAATAAGTAGAATTAATTGCGACCTCAATTAGCACTGCCTAACCTTATCTTGTCCTCTAATGATAAAAATATTTCCCTCCTATGCTCTAGTCTCTAAACAAATGTATTTTATTACATTTTATAAATAGATGTTTATAAAGTTGAGCTGAGAGACACTTTGACAGCAATGTGTTTGGTAACTATATACTTGAAGCTACAGTGAATGTAGGTCACACCTCCATTTCCCACCATACCTCTGAAACACATATACCCTATTATTTTTAGTTTTTAGACACATATGTATTATTTTTGTATTATTTAAAAAGTGCAATCTCAGTCTTATTTCCGTTATTTATCTCTTGTGTTCTATTGCAGCTAAAACTCATACGATTTTTTTTTCATGCATTTATCCATTCATATTTACCGAATGCAGTTCTCACGATCGGTGATATTTATCGGTATAAATCCTCTGAATAACTCTGTTTCTTCACTTCAAATAATTTACGCAATATCAAGAAACTTTAGCAGCTGATCTTTTCTTAATACATGTGATCTCGTTTTAAATAGCAGTAGAAAGGTTAGTCTGGAAACAATATGCAGTCTTTCCTATTTGTGTCTAATTAAAAACGTATAATTGATTTTTTTTTTTGTAAACTATTCGATGCTGAATCTTTTAAAATTCCATTAAGATTATTTAATAGATATTTCAAATTTGTTATCGAATGTATAAAGGAGACGAGGTGTCTGGTTTTGTTTGGTCGAAGAGATGGTTTATTGATCGGGATGAAATCTTTCTTTAGTTGAGCATCCTTTGGAGTGAACTGAAGTTCCCCTTCCTTCCCTCGGGACAACCTCTCTTCCAGATAAGTCATCAGTCTTACTTGAAACTTTCTTTTAAGCTTTGAGGTTTTCTTATTCATTTATTGCTTTTTTTATTGATTCTTCTTTACTTCAATGTTTAGTAACTTTATTTATTTTTTCTAATCTATTTTTATTGTTTAAAAAAGTAAGTTTTATATTTTAGAAAAAAAAATTTTTTATCAGGCTGCCCGCTTTTCTGAGGTTTAGCGATTATTCAGAGTTTCATTATATAATAAAATATTTATATAAGATATCTTATCCATCATCATATACTTTCCTCTTAATATACTCCTGTATAAAGTGAGATTGGTAACTATAGATTCTCGAACTAGTCCCCGAATACAATTTTTGCATGTGTAAAGGACTAAATAGATATAATATATAATCAAAATAATCATACTTATTGTACGAAAAAACGTTGCAAAGGCAACGAAAACTAATAGCCTGATATATACGCGTTTTTTTACAAACTGAACCCTTTATCTCAAGAATGTTTTAAGGCTATTGAAATTCTTCATTTGATCATTGGAAAAAATGTTAAAAATACTCTCATCCAACGCCATGTTTAAAGAGTTTTTAAGTTTACTCTATAGCGTTTGACCATAACATAACCATAAAACAAATTTAGCCAAAAAAAAGCAAGAACAAAAAATAGAAAATATGAAAAAAGAGCACAAAGAAATAAACTACTTCATAATATTTTTCGTTTGTATCCTCTGATCGTGAAATTATGCCAGTACAACTTTTCTTAAATATGATGAGAATAAACTTTTAAGAGTCCGAAACGTAAGAGAGAATACACTGACATATATACAGAAGAAAAAAGTATCATGCTTTATTCCTGAAATAACACAAAACTCTTCCTTAAATAAATTACAAATATTAAAAGATATAAGAGGAAATTTTTGAATATTTAATTGGAAGGACATATGCAAAGAATGAAAAAGGAATTTAGGGAAAATTTGACTGAAGTGTTAGAACATCATCAATTAAAATAGTAATGTCTCTGAAGATGGACAAAAAGTGCGAAACGTTGGACAAAATAAATTGACATACATGCGGAAAAGAAAATTTTCATGCTTTATACCTAAAATAACACAAAACTCTTCCTTAAATAAATTATAAACATTAAATTAAATATGTAAGGGTCTGTCACCATCCAGCGTTGTACATTCTTTTAACTCTTAATTTAATTATATTGACGTTTTTAATATCTATGACTATCAATTAAGGATTAAAATTAAACTCTGTTACTGCAACGGGTTATAATTTCCGAATAGCCTCGGAGGGTTATCAGGAATTGAAGAGGAAGCAAGGTTAGAAACGAGAGGGTTGGGATGATTCTGAAGTTTATTATGGAAAGATAGGTATCTGGATTGGGCCAGATCTGAAACATAAGAAATATTAAGGTCATTATGGATGGTTTTATGTGTAACAAAGTGGAGAGCATTAAGGATTTTACGAAGGATTTTGGATTGTAAGGATTGGATAGGAGAGGAATTCGATGGTTTAATGGAGCCCCATAGGTCAAGTCCGTAAGTCCAAATAGGGCTTATTATAGTCATGTATATGAGTCTTTTGTAATTAATTGGAAGTTTAGAGCGTTTGCCTACTAAGTACTAAAGTAATCGGAAACGTTGCGCAGTTTCTTGTCGTTTCAGTCGGGTACATTATATAATTAAATTAATGTTTGACTGATTTATACAATCGTTCATAGGGATTTGTGAAGACACGTGCATTGAGCAGCAAAATTTGTTTATTTTTTGCAACACCAGACGATGCATTACACTCTTCTACATTTATGAAGTTGGGTGAGCTCAAGGCAATATGTTAGCCTAATCATTTCCACTATCTGAACAGCTGATGTCTCAAAACAGTACCTAGCACTGTCCTCAGAACATGTGCTCCTTGCCTTGAAACATCTTTCATCTCGTTACTAGGGCAATGACATTTTCCGTCTATTACACATTCAAATGACAGCGAATCAACACTACAATTTCTTTAAAATATGTTGTTGTATTTTATCCTTATATCAACTGTATTTCTCTTTCTCCTAAGCCCTATATTTAAAACCAAATGTTAAACATTTGATTCATAATTTTGCGATTAACTAATGAATAACCCATGAGTACTTATTATTCGTAACATTTTCTGACTTTTTGAATATAATCTAGCAAGTTCCGAAGCTCTTTGACATCATTATTACATTGAAGTACTCGACAATTATTGTAAGTGAAATTATCTGTTAAGAAAACCTTTGGAAACACAGAGAAAATATAATTCTCTTCTCAGTTTCATAGCCACATTTCCTACTTCAGCCTTATCCCGTTATCCCATCACATTCAGATCCTCTTTAAAAACTTGGTTATTGTTTTAGACCAAAACTTGTCCTGAAAACGCAGAGGTCAATAGGCACATTTAAGTAATTTAATCATCCTCGTCATCCTCCAATAACTACAAGGGAGCTCATTATTTCCTCATTCATTTTTTCTCTTTGGTGTGATATACGGTCGATAGTGGACGGATTAAAGCCAATTAAAGGCTTCTAAGATTTTTCTTAAGTACATCGAGGCGATCTAAAGTGTTCCGCTTCTCTGATGAGTTAAAATGTTTTTTCTCCTTCTCTCATCGACAATATTTCCATGGATTTTTCTATACCAAACTAGTCCTCCAGCATCCTTACTTCTACAGTCTTCTGCAATTCAACCCTCGGGTTTCCCGCTGAAAACAAGATACCATGTTTCCGATCTCTCAATCCCTTCTCTTAACTAAAACCTTTGAACGTTCCTTTCTTGCCATACTCACGTCCTTCTGAAATTCCTTACCATTTAACATACGTCATCATCCAAATCAGTCTTTTTTTATTGCCTTCTCAGGTCTTAAAATGACGCTCTTCAATCTTAAAATTTTAATTTCAAAATAAAATTTTAATTAAAAGTGAAGAATAATAGTTTCACTATATAGTCTTTAATGTTCACTTTTATTTATTATTATTTTAATTACTTTATTTCGTCTCTTCATTTTATTATATTATTTAACAAAGTTTTATTTTGTTGTTTATATATGTTAACTTATTACACTCATTGAAGTTTGGTTATGTTTTTTTTGGCCGGTATTTATCTGTATACATGTTTTTATTCTTAAGGAACCTAGTCCGAGAATAAATTGTATTTTCTATTTCTCTTTATTATATTAGACCGGTTGCTCGTCCTCTGGCTCGAATATAAATATGAAATATACGATAGAATACATTATAACATAACGAAGAAAAAAAAAGAAGAATTATTTAGTACTGGCATAGTTCAATTTAATTTGAGATTGAAATTCTTTTTCTTTTTTTTTTTTTAACGCGTAATTTTATCTTTCATACTGTTTCAGTTTATGGCGTAGTGTAATAAGACCTTGAAGCTTTAAAATAAGATGTTGTTAAAGCGCACCATAATAATTTTATGGAAGTACCCTGTTAAAAGCACCTCTTATTAAAAGTATCCAGTTATTTCACTTTTTACTAGGGTAATTTACATATTTATAATTAATTTCTCTGGGATTTAGTATAAATCTATACTATAGTATAGGTTTTTTTTTTTTCATTTGAGGTAAGTCATTAGTCAGTAATATAAAAATATGAATAAAAAGTATGAATTTCAGATAGCTTAATTATTGCTCTTGTTTAAGGTTGCTAATAAATAAGAGTTAATCCGCAAATAAATATAAGAATTG
This sequence comes from Nezara viridula, assembly GCA_928085145.1. NCBI lineage: Eukaryota > Metazoa > Arthropoda > Insecta > Hemiptera > Pentatomidae > Nezara > Nezara viridula. The sequence continues at coordinate 29,011,533 of OV725083.1, read as the reverse complement.
AAAATAACATAATGTTTTGTACACCAGAGCTGTCCTCCTGAGTTAGGACGGTTATCTGATAAAGAAATAGCAGGATATTACCTACAATAGAGTAGTCAGTCTAGAATAGAGTTGCTAAAAATCAAAGTTCTTTGTAACTTTTGATCGAATTCTTACTTAAAAGAAGTAAAACTGACAAAAAAATAACAGGGTTAATCAATTTTAAATGAGAATTATTTTTATTTTAATAGTTTTCCCTTTAGATATTCCGTCGGCTTTACAGAACTTGTTGATCTTTTGTCACCTTCTCCATCTTTATATATCTATCTAGTCTACTATTAAGACATTCTTTGTTGTTTAAAAGCTTCCTGATGGATTGATACGTGCTACAAGTCCCGCCCATCTTAACCTATTCGCGTTCATAGCGAGATATTGATTGTCCAGTTTCCATAAGCAGTTCCTTATTGGTACATCTCCATAGGTTAGTTCTCTGGTCACAGATCGCCTCGGATTTTTATCTTAAAGCTTTCAATTATTTTTAGGATGATGTTTAGTGTCCAGATCTCACTGTCATATATCAGAACTGTCTTTATCATAACATTTTACATCCCTGATTTAAGATTTCTAGAGATTTTTCAGAATTTCAATACCTTAAAGAGAGATTAAAGCTACTAATGTCAAATTATATCTTAATGTTTCGTCTAAGGTGGAATTAGAACCAGGATTTAGAGTGAAAACTTGATAATTTGTATCTGCGTAATAACTGTCTGGTGTATTTGTAAAGCATAGGTTAAAATGAAGTTAAGTAAGGAATTGCAAGGGTTCATTTCATTAGTTTTAGTTTTAAATATTATATGATTATTTATTGTTTAAACATAAGTCTTCAAAACTTCCCTTAGACTTTACATTCTCCACCACATTTTCAGTGCAAATAATTATATGATATATATAGTTATAATAGCAGGGCATACCTTGTACTGATAAAGATGTAAAAATAAATTATAATTTTGATGATTTGCATGCGTAAGTCGTGGCGTGCGTATCCACGATTAGTATCTATTTGTGATTTAAAATATTACTCTGAAAGACTGCACGGAACGCTTTAATGTATGACAGATTGGTTAAGTGAATATTCGTAATTTGTTTTTTTATATTCTCTCATTTTATTAATAAAAAAATATGAGTTGTTTTACTTCTTCAAATGTGCAAGCATAAATAAATCAAGAAGGTGATCTATTAATAAAAAAAAAAAAAAGATTTTCGCTTGTTAGTATAGATTTCATGAATAAGTGTGAATGTGATCTTACCTCCCTATAACAATTATGCAAGTGAGAGAATGTTTTATTATTCAATAATTAAATAATAGTATATATTGCAATACAAGAAAATGAAATAAACTGAATATTAAGCTCCCTTATGTTCGGTAGCGAGGAAGCAACAATAAAATCTTTTATTATTCGTAGAATACTGTTTAATTAAGTGAGAAAATGAAAAATATTAATATCAAGTTTCTAGAAGACAGTGTATGAGGAAAAAATATCCACCTTGTACATACTTCAATATGCTAATTAGAATTAATTGGCACGTTGAATTTTAATGAGACTCTTATTAAAAGATAGAATACAAAAAATCTGGTGCGACATATTGTGCTTGAAAATGCGAAAAAAAATAATTTTTTAGAATAGAATAAAATACAATATTATTTTCTTTTCACTGTTGGTATATACAATACATTATTTACCTAAGATATTTTATTCATTTAATCTGAAATAATTATATTATTATATTTGTACCGAGTCTTTTAAATCCTGAAACAATGTTCGATTTTTACGAAAACATTTCCTCATTATTATTATTTTTATTGTTACTCACTTTTTTTATCATTAGTGGGATTTTTTTACCCTGTAATCATCAACGATTCATTAAATATCCTACGTGGAGAAGGAAATGTTTGTTTTCATGTCTTAAGCCAATAATTTTTTTTTTTTTTAAATCTTTTTATTGAGATATACATTACATAATACATTTTGCCACATTTAAGGGCACTGAGTACTAAAGCTGAGTGAGGCCCATTCATACTATATATACAATGCAATAAAAAAATAAATAATAAAAATAAATAAATAAAAATATATATCTATATAACAAAAGTAAAAACTATAAAACTAAAGAAATGTAACTTGAAATCAAATTAAAAAATAAAAATAAAAATAATAAAATAAAATAAAAAATACAGAAATTAGTAGCAAATTAAATAAGTCATAAGTAAAACAAATAAATATATAAAAAAGAAAAGCATTCATACTAAGCCAATAATTAAATCTCAAATAGTTATCAAAGTAAATTAATTTAAAAAATATTTAGTTACCCGAATGCAGCAGACCGCAAGTCTAAAATCTATTTTATATTAAGACAAGATTTGTAGAACAATATTAAAACTAATTCCAGCTGGGTCTGTAAAAAAAAAATGAGTTTGTAAGTTAAATTATCCTTGGTATATGTTTATTTTTTATGAACAGGTTATTTAAAATGAAAGGATTTGTGCTCATTAAGTTAAAAGTATATAGTTTGAAGTATATTATTATGTAGTATATAAATTAACGTGTTTATATTATGGTTTGAATTAATCGACTTTGCCTTTAAACAATAATTTGGTTTACAAAAAAAAATTGTTTGCTTATATTTATTCAGTTTAAAAACAATATAATCCATTCTATTTTTTAAATAATATAAATATAACCAAGAATATCTTTGTATTATTTTTATTGGATTAAACTGTTTCAGATAAAAAATATTATTAATGCTCTTTCTTTTTCTTTTTTGTTTTCTTTTTTTATTTCTGCGGCTACGTTAGGGCCGATAGACTCTGCAAATTTGTATATACTTTTAGGACCAACCAGTTTGCAGAGCTTATCTTTTATGATATGTTGATGTTTTATGTAGGTGTTATGTTTTAGCAAGAGTGTGGTACTTCTATTTTGGCTGGAACTTCGTTTTTGATGATCTGCGAATTGATTGATCTTACCTGATATTAAAGACAATTTAATTGTACATTGATTTGAATAAACATACTTACACGGGCGAATTTTTACTACTAAAAATTAATCCGTGTTGATAACATTAATGAAACGCGGAAGTACAGCAGAAAAATATCGTAATAAAGTAGAAGAAAAAAAGAATCAATGAACATGATAAAGGCTGTTCAAATTATAAATAAAAAAATATATATTAGATTAAACTTAGGTAGAGGATATACATTATAATCGTTTTTCTTTAGCATTTTATTATTGATTCGAAGTATCTATACGGTCTTTGGTATGGATCATTGGATGAAGGGACGAACAAAGAGGAACCCAAAGAATGTCATAAATGTTCCTAATTCCAATACCAGGGCCCTTGCCAATTCTCCCTCGTGCTGCTTCTCTTTTCCCTTTTATTTTCTTCTCTTCCTTTTTATATATTTATGTGATTATATCAATAAATATTGCGGAATTATTATTATATAGTTTTTTTAATTAAATCATTGTAACATTTTATCACTTAAATGAAATGAAATGAAAAAAATAATTTTATTTTATTCTGGGGCTACTGTCCCCTAAGAATAAAAACAAGATTACAAATTTTTGTAATCTGTAGATGTAGGAAGGGTTTTTGGTTCTGAAGACTTGGAAAAGGAAAACACAAGGAGGAATTGTCGTCGGGAAGTAGGATAAAGCCACTTCAACTCACCAGAATGAAACATGTGAACGCCTGGAGATCCCGAACATGTATCTTATGAAACAGATCATAAGTTTCTTCAGTCTCATTTCTAGCCTGGCAGATAGCCCTCCATACACCAAACAGCCATAGTCGAAGTGGGGGAATGTAAGGAAGCTTACAAGGAGCTGTCTGGTTTTTAGAGGAATACAATCACGGAATCTTAGGAGTGATTCCACTTACATTCAACCATTAAACTTTCATACGTTGGAGAAATTTTAATGTATGTATCACCAGCAATCCAAATCAATATGAGCAATGGATGGCTTTTACGCAACATGTGTAAGCGTCAGCGATTTCAGGATTTAATTTTTTTTGTGGGGGGGAAGCGGGGCTTCAGCTCGAAAGCTATATATGAAAAAAAAGTTATATATATGAAAAAACATATATATAACGATAATTACTTTAGTGAATAAAGAAAAATGCTTACTACCTATATGAAAGTGATTCTTGTAGTCCTATTAAATGTAATTACAGAACAATAATACCTTAAGAGATTATTTTTTACCATCAAACATGGTTACATTTTACCATTTTGAGAGAGGAGAGAGGAAGCTTCAGACCGAAATTCCCTTCACTTATTCCCTCTCTCCCTCCCTCCCCCCATAGATCCGCCTGTGTGTGTAAAAGTAAATAATGTATATAAATTAAGGCGGTATGCAACGTCGTTCCTCTGATTACACTTTCGGCCGATTTGACTGTTGTGACGATTCTTCATCTCCTCTTAACATTGACAATAAACGCGTTAAAATATCGATTGAGCATAGCATGTGAAGGTAACGGGATTATTTCAGTTGACAATAACGTTATTGTATTCATATTTATAGACTTTACATTTAGTGCGGAGAAATCTCACTTCACAAGTTTTGAAAGAGATGCACTTGTACGAAAAAAGAGTTGGACTATCACGTTTTACTTGATAGCCGATAGTACTTGATGAGATAGTTACATATATTTATTTATTTGGGAGAAAATACATGCTTTTTTTATTTTTTATTTTACTTACAAAATTTTCTTATTCCCAATTCCATTTACCTTCACCATAAAAGAAACAAAAAATAAAACTAAACAATAAAAATAAAAGCAAAACAAAATAAAAATATAAAGTTAATTCCTGGGTTAGAGTCCCCAGCTATGCAAATATTTATACAATAACTTGCTGCGTCATATATAAATATTTTAAATACAGACCCAATATATGCAAAATTCAATAAAAATAAAAATAAATGGACACGCATACATACACAGAGTCACACGCACATGTCCACTCATACATATGCATATCTACTTACACCCGCATACACATCGACAATATTCATAAAATAATACATATTTGATAGCATACACACACATATATATATTTTTTTCCGCTAATATATCTCATTTAAGCACAAGTGTGATTCAATATTGAACGTTTTATATTAAATCGGATTAAAATCTAAATTATTATAACATAAAAGTTTCTAAAAAAAACAACTAAAAAATAACCCATACATTATTTCTTATCATTTTCAGCGGGGTAACAATTTATGCCAACCGTAATAATTCATGTTCGATCCCTTCAGAACACTTGATGTTATGTGATTCATCGTTTTCTTTGTCAATCCCAATCCTCAAAGGTCTCTCATGGAATCTCTACACCATATCCAAAATATCGATTGAGCATAGATGAAGGTAACGGGATTGTTTCCGTTTACAATAACACTATTGTATTTATTATTACATATAAGTGACTTTATATTTAGTGCGGAGAAATCTCACTTCACAAGTTTTAGGAAGAGCAGCAGTTTTACGAAACAAAAAAACCTCAGGACAGCTTGACATTTACTGTTTTGGTAGGACTATCACGTTTTACTTGATAGCCGATAGTACTTGATGAGATAGTTACAGCTACTGTCAAGTAAACTACTACGTCTAGACGATTATCCGTGAACATTCACATCTTGACTAATCTACCAAATTAGGCTTGATAACTGTAGCAATGTTGGTAAAGAAATACATAACTGTTCTGATGTGTTGTTGGGTTTATTTCTCAACCTTAAATTGATTTTTTTTTTTTTTGTATTTTCAGATTTAGTATTTTTAACGACAACAGCTAAAATGAAAAGGTAGGAACCTTACAATGTTAGTTTTTGCAATGTAAGTCATTCATTGCTATGTTGTACATATACAGAATTTATTTGACAATAGCTAAATTGGATAGGGTCCAATACCTGTTTTATTTTAATTATAAGAAGAATAAGAAGCATTTCTGAATCAAATTGCCTGATAGGAATCCTGTTTCTTTGAGTTTCATAAAGGCACTCCTTTTTGACAGATCTTTCAAGTAGAATTAGAGGAATGACTTACCATATTAACCTTATAATCCGTGATACAAACTCCTTTTTATCAAATTATTAACATCCGCCTGAAACTTCGCAAATAGCTTCATCTCATCGTAACCTACAGCTAAACTCTTGGAAATTAGGCGATTTCAATCCGTAGGTTGGCATTTCTATGTAATTAGGTACTAATATCGTATATACCCATTTGTTTCGCTCTTGGATCGTAAGATAATTTGATCACGTTTTTTTACTAGCTACAATTTATTATTAAGAAGACAAAGATTGCCGATCTCCAAATTGGGAATGCCCTAATTCCAAGAATTTTCGTAAATAAAGTAGTTGATAAAAAGGGGTCTGTACCACGGACTATTACTGTCTAATGTTCGTTTTTACAAAAAGAAGTATTTTGAGTTTTGCTTATTTCATTCTTTCTTGGCTGTATTAATATAAACTGTGTTCCGACCATGCCTACAGTGATAGTCTGATGAGGTCCTAACCGATCGAAGCGAATCAAAGGGTCACCTGTCCCTAAAACAATAATGAAGAGATGAATGAGAGGCTGTGAACAGGGAGGCTGTGGATCGGATAAGATGGGTGACGGATCCACCGGGAGGGAGAGCAGATAATAGTGGCTGTTGACAGGGCCGTCGTATTGATCTCCATGTTTTCGATGACTCTTTCAGTGGCCTATTCCAGTGACCGCTTCCAGAGGGTCCTTCCATCTTCCTCTTGTTCAGACTTACAGAATAAAGATATCCATATCGTGAAAGGATGCACATGTTGTCTGATTATTCAGTAAATACGAGAGCGAAAATAGACAAATAGAAAAAAGATGTTCCATTTAAAATTCCGCAGTTACTTTATTTTTCTTTCTTTGGGATTTTCAACAATATTAAATGATATATTCCAGCGAGAATTCTATATAACAGATAATTCCCATATTTCTGGCTGATACACCGAGTTGAAGTGCCTCCTCTATCCTAATACTCGACGGCAATTCTTTCTTGTCTTGGTATTTTCCTTTTCCAAATCCTCAGAACCAAAAATCCTCTCTACATTCTCTAGAACTACTTACTCTTTGTTCCTCTATCCACTCTTTTAATAACAGATCTCAACCTATAGATTTATATATCCCCTCCCATAAAACTACTTTCTTCAGCAATTCCTTCTTTATTCATGCTATCTCAGTTGGAACTCCATACGTCAAACCACGTTCACAAAATACTTCAAACAACTCCTATTCTTCCATCTAATACACATTCAAACTTCTGCAATCTTGTAAGAATTTTTAGATCACATAATCACAATTGCTCGCCAACAGTTAATTAATAAGACCCATTTTACTTTTATTATAATTTTTCTCTCAGTATTTTTTTGTAAATAGTTGTATTTTTCTTAGGATTCTTTGTATATATTTGTATTATAACTACATGCCGGCCTGATGTATTTATATTTTTGAACTCTGCTGTTATTCTAAGGATACTTTAGTCCCAGAATAAAATTATTTTTCATTCATTCATTCATTCATTGCACTGCATTCTTCCATTCATTGCATTTCATTCATTCAACCTACTCCCTAATGCATTCGACGTTTAAGAGACATTAGCGAAACATGTTTATTCGTATATACAATATAATATTATCAATATAGTCTATTTAATATCGTTTTTTTTTATTTATCCGTCCCTTCCACGCCTTTAATTTTTGGAATTTAAGCCAAAGTCAGGGTCACCTGAGGATGATCCTCCTATCTTGGCACTAATATCGCGTACTATTACTATTATTACTAAGTATGTATTATATATTCTGGTAAGTCCTATTTGTTGGAAGAACCTTGGTGTAGTTCCCTTACTTATTATCAATTAGGTATAACAGCTAATTATTGAGAGTGTAGAAGCGATGGTTGGATATTTTTGTCTCATTTATTAATAGATATTGGACGGTGACCGGTGAAGGGAGGAGTGTAGAGAGCGATTGATGTTGTCGGCATTGAACCTTCAGGTCCGCTTAGCACTTTATTGTTATTATTAAAAATTTAATATAGAATCTCTCAACAATCTGAAATACGTTTGATTCGTTGTGAAATTTTCTTTTTATAATTATACTGTTTATTATTTTATTACAGAATCTTGCTGCTACTATAATTTATATGTATATTTTACATATGACAGGAATTCATAGGAATTCCCAGGTGATTGAGGTAGCACGTACTTAACACGCAAGTGAGATGTCTTCTGAAGATATCGTAATCTGGGACTTAATAAACAAGTCATTTCTGGCATACTCTGCGGCATTAGTCGCTTAAGACGCCGCATGGCATAATTCAATTTCAGCTGCCATTTAATCCTTTCATGCCGTTTAATTAAGTTCAATTATCTACGATTGTTCCTAAAGAAGTAAATGCTATAATTATTTCTTAAGTACGTACTTTATTACTATAATTATTACTTAAGTACAAATGATTTATAAAATATATATGTTAATTTTATCAACAATTTAATTACTCCGTGATACAACACTGGCTATAATAACTGTGAACTTCGTGGCGTAGTTTAGTAACTGTTATTATTGCTGCACTTATTGTTAGCCCATTTCAAACATGAAAGTTCTTGAAAAGAGCTAAAAGTAATCCCCCGGAATTCAAAACGGAAACAAAAGGAAGTGGAAATATAGTTTTTTTTTTCAAATATCGATTTATAATTCAAAACAGTACTTCCAAAGAAAAGCTCTTCTCTATTTCAAAAATTAGGGAACATTAAATTTTACTTTGACGCAGTATATCTTTATCATCGGGTGTGTGTATATAGTTATACGCATGAGATAGTTACAAATGAGTATATATATTTAAGCATTTTATTTTATATATTTATTTTTTATTATAAATATAAAGAAATGAATTTACATCGAATTCAACTCACCAAAATATATAAAGCCTATTATATTAAAGAAATATGGTTTATGTAATTAAATAAAAATGCTTTCTGATGAATTCTTATTTTTTAAATAAAATACGTTATTATTCATGTTTTAATCCAGTTATTTTTACGAAATAGCTACTTCTATTTTAAAGACGCATAAGTAAATACTACTCTCAGGTCTTATATTTATTATTTTATTTATATTTCATATAATTATAATTTCATTTTAACGCTATTTATTTTAATATATCTATTCTATCTTCATTATTAATTTTTCAATATTTGTTAAAAGTTAATCACTTTTAACTTTTATCTTATATATAAATGTTCCACTCTGGATCTAAATATTCATTAGTAAACGAATAGATTTCACTGAAAGCTATTTTGAAAGTAAATGAGTATCAATTATAAATATAACCGTTTTAAAAATATTTGTTTTATGTTGTTAGAACTTAAAATATCGTTTATAATAATACCAAAATCACTCAAAAGAAAAATTTAATTATGTGTTGTAAAAAAACAAAAAAAAAAAACACAGTTTACACATAATTTTTCATATTTTTATTCGATATTATACTGTAGAATTTTATTATTCTTAAGAAAGTTTCAATATATTTGTTTCATACAAATCCGGACTTAATTTTTTTTTTTTTCAACGTCTCTTGACTTTATTTGACTTCCACTATTAGTACTCTAGCAGTTCTAGGATACAGCTGTGATTGTTAGGTTCTCGTATGTAGATATCTAGGGAGTAATTGGTTTATAATAACCGGACGCGATCACAAATCACTCCCTCTTCATCAGGATGGTTGGCAACCTTTTGCATACATCTCCATCTTTTCGTTTTTTATAGTATAGGATTAATGGCTCTGTGACCAACCCCCAATCTGGAGGACCAGGGGCTATGTAGTAAGACACAGGAATCGCTCATCTTCCTGTGAATGTCAGTCTGAGGACTGTAACGTGGGACAATCGAACCTGCGCCGTAGTGGTCTAAGAAATGGAGTAGGAACTGCACTTATTTATTTTAATTTTTATCTTTTTTTTACTCATAGCATAATTTTTTTGTAGGCGCCTTAACTCGACCACCTCGACCCCTCCGAACCTTACTTATATGCATTGTTCCAAAACTTTAGAATACATAATGTAACGTTGTCGGTTTCGCTTTGGTCACCATCTCGACACTCTATTGAGATTAATTTTTTTCTCAGTCTGCTTGTGTTCCTCAAAGCACTATCCTACGTCCCATCCTTTACACAGTTAATACAACTGGCATTCCAATCTATCCTGACACTATCACTATCACATATGCTGATGGCTTATCTGTATCATCAGTTGATAGTGACTCATTTATTTCTCGAAATCTCTTTAATCACATGATACAGACCTTGAAGAATGGTGTCAAAATTGAAGCATTAAAATAAATTTCTACAGATCCCATCAAATCACGTTTACTCTTCACCGTAAACCTATGACTTCCTGGCTTATATTATATTTAAATTATACTCCACTTATACCTGTTAAACAGACACAATACCAATTATTCTATCTGGATAAACGTCTTATTTGTAATCCTCATACAAGACAGATACGACAAGGAACTGCTGCACGTTTCCGATTACTTCAGCAATTACTAGACATACACTCATTTACTTTACTATTATACGGTCTATTTGAACTTTTGGATTTGAGCCTTGTGGCTCCACTAAACACATCCAATACTTCGCAAATTTCTCAATGTTCCTTTTTTCATCAAAAATAAAATTATCCACAATGGCCATTCTGCTCCACATGTTGCCGATTTTGCCCAATCCAGATGGCTATCATTCCATAATAAACTTAAGGCCCATCCAAACACATTAATTTCCAATCGTATCTCTTTGAATCCTGACAATCCTCCTAGACGTCTGAAAAGAAGATGACCTTCTAATATAGAATTATTATTGGAGTTCTACCAATGGGTAGTTTCTTAACAAGACTATCCATTTTTGTTAATACAGTTGTAAATTTCAATATATATATATTTTAATTTTAAGTTAGCTATCCTATTAGGTTAAGTGCCAATTTCGCTGGTGTTATGGCAATGGCTCTGAAAAATGTTTGAATCCAGTTTTCTTTGTTTCTATTTCCTCTTTAACCTCGAAGAATATTACATGTATTGAACACATGCAATCTCATCGTATATATTGGAACGGAAAATCGTTATTGCCCTTTCCTATTCAGTCTGTAAGGGGTTGGGAGTTGTGAAGTAACTGGCGCAGAACCTTTCATCCGTTTTTTAATTTTTTTTTTTATATTTTTAATCCTTTTGCTGCTATTTATGGTGGAAAATTCAACATTAAACAAAAATAATGAAAAAAAAAATACATAAACTAAAAAACAAAACAAAAAACACATTGGTAAATTTTGCATGCATATTTCTCTGACTTGTAAGCTCCAATGATGTTCTATTTTATTTTACTAATTTACTCCAGCGAGAACTCTCATATTAATAGTGTTGCCCATCGGCTAGCACTTTACAAGACCAAGACAAAGACCGCCTTACTGTTGTCAGACCAAGACCAAGATCGGTTAAAAAAAATCGATTTTTTTAATAGAAATTAAGACAAAATAGTTACTAATACCTGACAATTTTAGTTACTATATGTAAAGAATTGGTATAAGCAATATACCTTTGCATTTAATTATTCTGAATTTTCATTCAGGCTTATTCAGGTTTCTCCTATCTAAAAAATTATAGTAGTATTTCTGTGGTGATAAGCCAGTAGGTAATTGCGATACTCTTGCCCAAGACCAAGATAAAGACTGAGTGCGCAAGACCAATTTGGGCAACTCTACTGAGAGCCGAAAATTATAACAACAATAAACTATTTTTTTTTTTAACTCAAATTACAATTTTAAAATATAGCGTTGAATATTATCTATTCAAAATACAGATAATTAGCTATTTTTACATAGTATATTAACATTAATATATTATACGCATATTTTTAAATTAATTAACACGGGATTGTTTCATACTGTCCATAATTTGATAGGGATTTGAAGAAAACCAACAAGAAGTTATTATAAATCAGAGACAATTACGTAATCAACCAGGACATTCTCTGATTGTCATATGTTTATACATATTTAAGACATGGAAAAATTAAAATTGAGGACAAGGCCATCATTATACATTGATGTTAATCATATTCGCTTCTTACATATTTACTCAATTGTTGAGAATTTAAAACGATTTGTGCCTTCAATATTTTTTTTTTAATTTTACGATATTATATCAAGTTAAGGACATTTTTAGTTATTTAGTAAACGAAATTAACGGTTGGTCCTAGTTTTTGACCTAACGCATTTTGAAACGAGGTTAAAGATGTCGCAAGGTGGCTAGACTATTTGTGGGAGTGTTTTATGCTGTAAATATTGGTATATTATTATTTCTATCTATCTTACTGACATGTCAACATCAGGTTCTATAAATTAATTTATTTTCTTCCTTATTCCAGTATATATTTTTTGAACTAATTATAGCAATGATCGTAAATAAAATGTAACATTGCAAACAACCAAATTTTCAAATAAATAGAAACAATATTTAACTGAACTTCGGGCCGAAACGTCGGCAAATATAAAAATGAATATATTTATTTATTTTTACTATTTTTTTATTTTGAATGATCACCCCAAACATCCTTTTCTTCAAATAGAAGTAATAATTTGATATATCGAAAATATATTCATTTATCGGGTCTTTTTGGATAAAAATTTCCTAGAATTATATCCATACATCGATTATATATTTATCAAATATATCGAAATATGAATAAAAATATTGATATTTCGGATATGGAATTCTTCAACTTATTTCTAGTAACTACAAATCAAAATTTTAGTTAGCAAAGCAATTTGTTAAGAAACTTAAACATTAAAAAAAAAGTTTAAAGAAATTATTATTAAGTGTATTATTAAAAACCTAATAAATTTAGTACAATAATAAATTACCTAAATAAAAAATAATATGAACTATATAAACTTATAAAAATAAAAAAATCCTTCAACATTACAAAGTAAGGATAATAGAAATTGATAAATAATAATATTTAATATTTATTTTGAAAATAAAATATATAACGATGTATTTTATACATTTTTTAGTCGAAAAACGAAGCATATACAACCTTCAGTATACTCTTTATCTTATAATAAATTGTTAATTTTGTCTCATAATTACCGGAGGAGGATAAATTTACTTTCACTAAAAAATAAATATATCTTTCTTTATCAAAATTAATAAAATTAAATTTAAAAAATAATAAATTGTACTTTTTATTTAATAATTTTTATTGAAATAAATTATTCCTTTTTTTGAGATTTATTTTTCTGTAATATAGAGAATTCAAAAATTAATGCCCTACAAAATTTTATATGAAACAATCAGAAGGCATACGAAAATTAAACCATTTAAGGTTTTTTTTTAACAAATTAGTTTGCGGAAAAATTATATATCAGGAAAAACCTTGTTGGTGAGAGGGTGACACATTCTCATTTTGATTAATTGCGATAACAGACCCTTGATTGATTTTGTTGATTGTTTCTTCAAATGTTTTTCTTATTAAGTGGTTTCGTGTTATTTTTACAAATGATGAATTATTTACACAACGGGTTGTTGAGATTCCATCCGCAAACCGTTTTAAAATATAACAATCAAGTAAGCAAAACATGGTATAATTATTATTTTTATTTTTATGCTTATGATGTTAGTTGGACACTGAGGAGCATCCGAATTAGCTTTTATATATTTCATATAATTTATTACATATATTTCTAATATATTTTTTCTTTAAATTTTAATATTAATTTATCAGCCATCTGACGAAGTGGAATATGCTTACCGGTCATCTTTTTAAACATTACTTCACAAAAATCATTGAGAAAAAAAATTCCTTACTTTGCCGGCGGGTCCAATTAAGGACCTCTTAGCGTCCTAAAAAAACAAATCGTTTTAATGAATCCTCAGAATTACGTAGCGTTAGATTGGAAATACTACGCCAAAATTTAGACTAAAATAAGGAAATAGAATTCCAATTCTATAGAAAAAAGTTTCAGTTGGAAATTAAAGCAACCCATTGTATATTTGGATATTTTAAACTGAATAAATTTAAATAATAAATTAATTTGTAAGATTTTAGATTGATTTTTTTATATAAATTTGTGTTAGTATGATGCTATTCAAGCTGTTGAAAAAAAAAATAAATAAGAAAATTTTACGACTTTGTTATTGTCAAAACATCATCTAAAATTAAAAAAAAAATTACAAGACTGAATATAACATTTTTGACATAGCTTTTAAAGTTTAAATTTCAGGCGCAATAAATTAAAATAATTTGTAATAGTAAATATGTAGTTAGAAAGATTAAATAAGAATTATTTATCAATACTCTCCTGAACCATGAAAGATGTTAACAACTATATTATTGAAACAATAACACGCATAAATTTCATAGAGAGAATAATAAGAAAATAAACATCTCCTCTTTTTTCATTTTAAGTCTGTTATAATATGATTGTGTATTATTATACATAAGTACAAACTATTGTCATTAACATGTCACATATTTACGTTAAGAAAACTTTGCAATACTTAAAAAATTACTTAAATATTTATGTATGTTTTAAAAAATATATTACTTTAATTTTAATATAGTAACATTTAGTGAAAACCGAATATGGGCTTGCTGCAGCATTTTACTGTTGCTCACTTCTATATGGACGATTTTAACCACTTACCGTTTTTCTAAAAGATACTACGAAATTGCATGATTTTCAACTCAACCATTTAAAACTATTAATAAATTTAAACGAATATAAGTTATGTCTCTAAGCAACGAGAAAAAGGAAAGTATTTTTTATTACCAGAAAAAAAATGTTTCACCATGCAAGTATATTTTATCTACGACTCTATCATAAACTTTAATAAAATCATAAACTTTATCATAAGAACCATGGGGGATGACAGAAACTGAGTTTTTCCAAAAAGTTTGGTCCAAGAGTATTCCTAGGTTTTTAGTGGTCGTACAGAATTTGTTGAGTTTATTATTTAGGAAGAGGTTTGGAATATTTGGAACAGATATACTTCAGTAAATATTTATGTTTTTTTTTGCAAATACTTTTAATATCGAGAATTTATCGTAATTCGGAATAATTTTACCAAGGTTATACCCAAAAAAAAAGGTTCTTTAGGTATAATTATAATTTATACAATAATACTACTAATGACAAATATATGCAAAACCTTGGCTGGGACTTAATGAGGTAACATAACGTAGCTAGAATATCTTCAGAACATTAGGTAAAGTAATGTTAACACCAAAAAAAATTTCTTTAAATTGTCTCAATTTAAATCAGCTTGATCCTTGGAAACACGTGATACAGTCTGTAAAACAAAAGTAAACTAACGTAATATCCGTCTATATCCTCCTTATTAATTTTTTAAAGGATGTTTATGTAAATAAAAATGAAATTAGTTTTCTCATCGTCCCAGTGGCGGATCCAGGATTTAATTTTTTGGGAGAGGGAATGAACGAAAAATAAACGAAAATGAACCAAAAGCCGAGAAAAAGTTGGGCAAAAAAAAAAAAAAAAAGAAAACATAAGGTTCAAAGTGGACACCGTTTGTATACTTTTGAAGCTACCGAAACTGGGCCTCTTGAAGTATATCTTTTAAATCTGTTCCAAATATTCCAAACCTCTTCCTAAATAATAAACTCAACAAATTCTGTACGACCACTAAAAACCTAGGAATACTCTTGGAACAAACTTTTTGGAAAAACCCAGTTTCTGTCATCCCCCATGGTTCTTTTTTACCTCAAAGCCACTAAATTACCTCTATCTCCTTTTTTTCTGTCTTAGGCTTTCTGATTATTTCTGTACCCTTGTCTATGGCCTTCCTACAGTAGTATTTCCAGGTATACTTCTAAAAGTAACCAATCTTGCCGTCCTTCAAACATTACTGATCTCTTTTATTTCATATCTTTGTTCATTTCCAGCAATACTCTTTCTCGATCTTCAGATTTATATCTAACGGCCACCGAAGCGTTTCTTGCGGCAGATCTTATATTAACCAATTCTCGTCCTTTTCCATTACGATCCTTCTTTCACACCTTGTTCCGATACCCTCTTCACCTTTATATCCCATCAGTTTCTATCCATCCATTTCCCAAAGAATAGTAAGTAGATGTGATGTAGAATTAAAACAGGTAGGTATTTAAATAGGTAGAAAGTTTAATTTAATGTTTGTGTTTTTTTTACACATACAGTTCAAAATATATCTGCCCCGGATGTAATGGGGCACCGTGTCCATTTGTTTAATAAATAATTAATCAAACTTTAAGTTAAACTTAATTTAAATTAATTAAACTAAAAATAAATTTTAAATGTTCAAAGTTATGGAAAATTGGATCCTTTGAATAAATACAAAAATGTGACATGGCGTCCACTACCTCCGAAGTACAGATATTATTTCCATATTGCTAAAGTTATGCAGACTTTGGTTCATGTGCCTACGTGTTATTCATTATTATAGTCAATCTTAATCTCATAAATAAATTATTATATCTTTGTTCGTTTTTATTACAATTTTATGTTTAATTTCATATTTAACAAATGGTACAATTTATCACTATTTTATCCTATTTAGGTTTCAAGTTATTTCTTAATTTTGCTTTTATTCTGAGCCATTTCTTTTCCTGTAGTATTTTTCTAGATGAACTTGTCTCGTAATAAATTAAGACTTTATTTAGTTTTATCAGTAATATACCGTAGGAGAGCAACCTGAAAGATACTTTAAACAACCTGCATTAAAAGTGTATCTAAGATTAAAAAAAATTATAAAAATTCTTTGAATTCGCTAATAAAAATAAGAAGTATCATTATCATAGAAGATCCTGCAGCACTAGGAATTTCAGGATTTAATTTTGAGAGAGCTTCAGCCCGTAAGCTTTAGATATATCTTTATATATATTATATTATATTTCATAGGCACATTCCTTTATCAAATCATTAAAGATCATCGTCCTTCTTATGCCTACAACCTTCTCCAATTTAAGTCCTCAATCTATTCCCTCACCACAAGATCTCGACCTTCTGACCTATACATCCCTTCTTATAGATCTGTCTCATTCCAAAACTCCTTTATAGCCCGCTCTGTCAACTTTTGGAATTCCCTCCCGATCAAAATTCGGCATGCCCCCTCTCTATCCACATTCAAAAACCTCCTATTCCTGTTCCAAAAACAGTCAGATACCAACTAACTACTAACACTATATAAGTATTGTGTAGCAATCATATAATCATACGATAATCCTTTGTAAGATATAGCATATGTATTTCCTACATTCGAAGGAATTTCAATACTTTTTTTATTCAATTATAACTAACTTTTTTTATATATATACAAGTAAAGTATTTTTATGAAATTAACTTATTCTATCTGTTTTTCGTTCTTCATTTCTCATTGTGTATGTTTATGTTTTTCAACCCATAGATATAGTTTTGTTCATAGACTTAAGTGATTTGTTCATAGTTTTAAATGTTTTGTACATAGTTTTATCTGTATTGTCAAAAGCTTGTTCACCTAAAGTTTTCTTTACTTTTTAGTTTATTTTATCCCCCATACCAGACTGAAACGACTAGAAACCGCCCGACGTTTTCGACTACTGCAGCACTTACTAGACAAACGCTCTAAGCTTTCAATCAATTACAAACGACTCCTATATATGACAATAATAAGACCTATTTGGACTTACGGAATTGAGCTTTGGGGCTCCTTACTTTGTCACAAATAAAATCATCCATAAAGACCTTAATGTTCCATATGTTTCCGATTTGGTCCAATCCAGATACCTATCCTTCCATAACAAACTGCAGAACCATCCGGATCCTCTCGTTTAAAACCTTGCTTCCTCCTGATAACCCTCCGAGGTGTCTGAAAAGAAGATGGCCTCGGGATCTTCTAATATAGAACTTTAATTTGAGTTCTACCAAGTCACATTTACTTATTGTATTTTCTATGTAATACATAATGTAAATTTCATTAAAATAATTTAAAAAAAATAATAAAGTTTATTTTATCAATTTTATTTATTGTTTCAAATTCTCAGGCCAGTAGTATTCTATTATTTTGTGCAATTTTGTTATTCTAAAGGGACTTAGTCCCAGAATAAAGGTTTTTCTATCTATCTATCTATCTATATCTATATAAATAAGGATAATTACTTTGAAAAAAAAAAGAAATGGTGTTAAAGTAATTCTTGAAGTCCTATTAAATTTATTATTTAATAATTTATTACTATTTTTTTGATAAGACATCGTTATATTTTACCATTTTAGAGGGAAGACGTTCCTCCCCCCTCCTCCGTAGATCCGCCTGTGCAGTGGCAGTATGTTTACTTCTCAGTGCAGTGATTAGTTTCCCGCCATTTGATTAGTATGCATTCGTACATCACAATTACGACTGTTCCATTGTCGGTCGAGTTATTTATCGAAGCATTGTTGACCTTATGATTGATCTAATAGATACATCAATAAATTAACCGCTTCGTTTGTCGTACATCCATCCCGGTGCCATTGAGTGGGGATTCGGTGAATCAGCGGCGGATATCGGTAGAAGGTTGGCAGGCCTGTGCGGCGAGTGGAGGGGGAGATCAGCTGACAGTCTCAGCGCAAAGAATAGATATTGCCGCATGACGTAATTTTAGCTCTGGAATAAGAATAGTTTGGAGAGTTCTCCATCTCGCAGCGGTTGTTCTGCTCTTGCGTTCGGCCCTAGCTGACTCCGACAGCTTTGCGCCGTTCCCTTATTGATCTGTGCTTGCGCCTTCCCCGCGCTCTCCGGCCTCTGTCGCTCAGTCCTACCGGAACCACCCATCATCATGGCTGCCCCGGCGGCCTGCACGCGATTCTCTGACAACTACGACCTCAAGGAAGAATTGGGAAAGTGAGTAGTCTCAAGTTTTTTTATTATTATAGTTTAGTATATACTTTTAAGTATAAGCTCAGTTATGTCGCCTGATTACTGTACCAGAGTGCAACCGACCTTTGAGCCCCATCACCCCGCCTTAAGTATACCACTCCTCAGCTGTCGAGAGGTTCGTCTTCCACCAGAGGCGAAGAGAAGTTGGAGAAAGCGAAAGGGGATCATAGGTCGGTGCGGAGCTGCTCGGAGCCCCAGGGGTGGGGGTAGATCAATACCTCGGGTTGGGTTCTCTCTATTGTCTATCTCTTATCTATCCCAGGCCCATACATTTATTTATCTATTTGTGTATCCGACATGCTCTGGCGTCCAGTGCGTATCTCCACCTCCTACTTGAAACCGTCGTTATATCCCCAATACCATACCACAAATCCTATACTGTACATCCAACCGGTGTATTTATCTCAGATCTTATTATCTTACTTCTTCAATAAAAATTAAAATGTTCTCATATTGAAATATACAAAAATATACAGTACGAAAATGCACGATGTTATTAATAATGGCTTCGAGTACATGTCAATTCCATAATCAAAACCAGGATTTAAAAAGAATTTTTTATTTTTAATCTGTTCCATTAAGACAGGAATCATTATTTTAACTTTTTTTTCAGTTGTTCAGAATCAAAACTTCTCCTTTCACATTTGCAAGTTAAAATCTTATGTTCTTATATTATCTTATATTTAAAAAGTTCTCTTGATTTCTCCTAGAAAAAATGTAAAAAAAATTAATTCTTAGCTACTCAAACAAATGAACCATATTAGAATCAAATAATTTACTTATGATAAATTATAATTATAATCTTGGTTCAGCAACTGTTTATATATCCTTTTTCGTTTATCATAAACCTAAAAGTTCGTTAAAAAAACTGTAAAAATAGAACTTTTTAAAAACTTCTATAAAAGTCTCAAACCCTGTTTTTAACCAGTGTATTTATATGAAATCATTGAAATTTTACTTCTCTCTCAAAAAAAAAATTCATATTCAAGTACTCCATACTGAAATAAACGATATTAAAGATAATTTGGTTCACATTTCAATTTCTTTATTATTTTTTTTTTAATCGTCATAGTATTAAATTAGCTTCTAACTTTAATATCTGTTAGTTTAAGTTAAGAGATTGATTTTTTTTTTTTTTATACCACATATGAATATTTATTACGACGAATTCTTCACCAAAAAATGGAGTATTGGTGATTTGAAATTACTGGTTCACAATCACGTCTACATTAACTAAGTTTTATTCTGTTTACTTCATATATTTTTGAAGATATGAATTATGTATATCAAGGTTTAAAATGGAATTTTAGTCTTCATCAAAGCCTTCTACAATCACTTCTAAATTAATTAAAGTTAATTATGTCTTATATATAAGTATTAGAAATATTTTATAAATAGAATTATTAAGTTTGAAGACCTCATTTTGCCTTACCTAAAAACGAAAATATTCTTTATAAATTAAAAAAAAAAAAAGAGTTAAAAAATGCAGTTGAAAATCGTATATGTTATATATTTTTCCTAATTCAATAGCAAGGTGGCATTAAATTTATATACTCATTTAAATTCATAAATTATGCGATTCAACGAAATTTGAAATTAAATAGCTCAGTTATTTAAAATTAAAAAAATAGACTTTTTACACTGTATTGTGTACTATAATTAATGTTTAATAATGGTAAATAAATTACTAATAAGAAAATAGTTGTTTTGAATCCAAAGTAACATCTTGTTTAGTTGATTTCCTTCGAAATATAGAGAAGATGTCTGATTTTATTAATTTTAAAAATATCATTTTAATGAAATTGATAACGATTTTTTTCGTAATTTAAATTTGAAATCACGATTTGAATTTATTCTGTTTTCTTGAGAAACATAAATAAAATTGAGCTCAAATTATGCGCAAGAATTCGTGTATGACTATTCATGGACGTGAAACATATTAAAGAGCCGTAAATATACACCCGAATCGTCGTTTTCTATATTGACAGTATTTACTCGCGTTGCCGTGTTTCGAATGTAAAAAAGAAAAAAATTCTAAATTTCTCAAACCTCGCACAGATTGACTATAAAAGGTGCTGAAACGCGATCCCGATCTAGCAGGACATTTTGTTAGATTTGAATAATTTTTTTTTCATAAGAATATATATATCAATTTTTTTTTATGGAACCTCAGAACTCAGAGAAAGACAGCTGGTGCTCCGGGCCGGATAAAGGTGTAAATATTTATCCAAGGAAGCAGACACAGTAACTTTAGACCTTTTTAGACGTCTATAAATATGCCGCGAGGCCAGCTCGGGTCAAGTCGGATTCAATCCGTTGTTTACTCATTCTCTTCTGCCACTGTGTCACTAGAGCTTTGGAGAACGAGAGGAGAGGGGGTAAATGGTGCACACACCTCCCTAATATTCGAAAGCATTATTGTTAATAAGGTGTAGTATATATGTTCTAAATTTTCTAAAGGAAGAGTCCAGATTTTTAACACTAAAAAACAAATGGTTCTATTTTTCTAAATAAAAAAAAATAAAAAATAGGAATTTATTTTCGTGTTCAAATTACAATCCGAACATTTGAAAATTTCAAGATAAGCAGATGAGCTTTAGTGAATTTGGAAAATTGCCTTTTAGGGATGAGGAAGAATATTAATTTTTCTGATTGAAAAGTCCAGATTATTCAAAAGTAAAAAAATACCTAAATTTTTTTGGAAGGAGTTAAAAAAATGCCATATAACCAACGGTTTTATGAAAAAAGAAGTTCAACAGCTAAACGTCCCCTTTAAGTGGATTTAACAAAGACTTCAACTTGGATTTGGGAGAAATTTTGTCTATTTTACTATTAATCATTTATCTGTTACCTATTATCTAAATCTGAGCATAATTTCAACACCACTCTAATATGAAATTTAATTAATAAAAAATAATTTATTTATAAAACTTTATAAATTTTACGAACATTTTAGAACATTGAGAAAAGTTTTATTTAATTTATATCTTAGTATAGAAAAAAATCATGATATTCATACAAAAACAGAAAAGTCTGATTTATCATACATACCACTTTTATAATAAACCTTTCATTAAATCCAATGAGGGAGTTCTGTACATCTGTCTGGCTAAACATTTATCAAGAGGAATTGGCAATTATGCATTAAATATATATTGTTTGCATCGATACGGTTATTTGATTAGAATGTATTTGAAGGTTTGAAGGAAAAGTGTAGAGAAGGAATAACGAATGGGAATGGGTAAAAATATCCAAGAGGTAACACGAACGACGAAGGATTTGATAAACAAAACAGACATACAAATCGATAGAATCTTGTATTCAAAGAGAGAATCGCAGGGCGTATAGCAACAGGATAAATGATGCAGAGAAGTGTTTTAGCTCTAAGGACTTGAAGATACGAATTGGGGATATTGCCATGGCAAATAAAAATAAGAAGCCTCCTTAGCTTTATAGGTATTTACCAAGAAGAAACATGGAAGCCCGAAGACGAACTAGCAGATAGCCTTCCGAATATCAGGTTGGAGGAGGAAACTCATGATTGAAGTAGAAGAAAATAAGAGAGTATTATATGATCCAATTTATATATAATTATATGATCTTCTATTATATGATCTAAATTATATGATCCAATGGTATCCAAGAAAAGATACCAATTAAAGAGGGCATTGAAACGAGATTTTCTACGGATGGATTTCTTTGGACTTTCCTATGGATGTCCATAGATTTCTACTAATGCGTAGATTATTAAGTAACATTATGTATAGTGAGAAAGAGGACTGAGAAACTAAGGAAGATTTTGGAACCTACTTTTTACACCTACTAGTCTACAATAACAAAATATTTCAACGAATGGTGTACCATAAAAGAAAATAATATTGCATAAAAATATAGTTATATTAAGGGATGAAAACCGTATACACACCACAACCTATGTGGGTGTTTTGTGATATTGCATAAGATATAATGTATATAATGAATTAAAAGAACACCACAACGACATTCCAAATGATTTTAGACAAAATAAAATAAAAGGTATACATTACAAAATCTTTATTACATGTATGTATATAAGAAATTAAAAAAAAAAAAAAGGATAATCGGTTCAGTTATAAATGGTTTTCGAAAACTATCATGACCAAAATGGTGATTGTGAGATCGTACTTGTACCGGCGAATCAATGCGATTTGGAAAAATCAGAATTAATATTTAAATTGACAATTAATTTTAACAATAAACATGCCCACCGAAAATACATCATGACGAAGTCTCAATTATTTTTTTACTATCCTCGCAAAAATAACTCAAAGCAAATACACCAGAACATATATCTTTTTTTTGTGTGTAAAGCTCTTTCATAATAATGTCTCAAGTAACTATAATAGTAAAGTCATATAATGCCTTAAAATAAATAAAAAATGCCTCTTTTTCAAATCTTTGTTATTTTAAAACTCTTCAAATAGAACATTAATCACTAAGGCAAAATTAACGTATATATATATATATATTTGGAGGAACTATAAAAGTATCAATCATGAAGTTCTTGCTGTTTTATCAAAAAGCTGAATAGAATAACGGTCGGACTTGAATCACTGGAAAGGAAAGGACAAATCCTAAAACAAATTATACCGACTTTTAAATAGTTTAAATTTATACATTAATATACTGTTATCGAGAAAATCCACTTACACAATCAAATATGATTTGTGTTAAACTTTTACTTAAATAACCTGATAAATTTCGAAACTCAAATTGTTAAAACTTGATAAATAATATACATGTCTTAAATAAACAAAACGTATTAAAATAAGCTGAAAAAAAATGTTTTTTATTTTTTTTAGCAGTGTCCAGAAAACATCAATGTTGCCGCAACGGACTTGGCCGCTAGGTCCTTCATCAACGAGTTTTATTAATAAAAATCTATAGAAATAAAAAAGTTATTCTTTAATTAAAGGACAGAAAAAAAGGTAACTAAAGGGGAGAATATCGAGGGCATACCACGACGGATGGACATACCATGCATGCCGACTAAACAAGATTTAAAAATTGCCCAAGTTTTTT
The DNA here is from genome assembly GCA_928085145.1 of Nezara viridula. Classification (NCBI taxonomy): domain Eukaryota; kingdom Metazoa; phylum Arthropoda; class Insecta; order Hemiptera; family Pentatomidae; genus Nezara; species Nezara viridula. Next base: position 28,987,468 of record OV725083.1, on the reverse strand, counting down.
TCAAAAGCATTCTGTAGTCTTTTTTTTAGTAATGACTTTATCTATAGATTCTCTCTTTTGGAATTGAGCGTTTATATATATAGATATATATATATATTTTTTTTTTTTGCTTAATCATATCTATGATTCTCTCTAAATTTTGTTATAAATTAAATTTTTTTCTTAAATATAAAAAAAAAATGGTCTATAGCGTGGCAACATTATCCAATTTATTTTTCAAATGTGCTCAGCTATTCGTTCAAAAGCTGAATTTACCAAATTGAATAAAACCATTTTCCTCACTCTTTTAAGGTATTTTCAGGACTTGAAAGCACATCATCCGCGGGATATTTAAAAAATAAATATAAGATTTAGAAGATATATTCTATTTTTTTTCATAGAAAATTAATTGTTAGAAATGAATTTAACCCTTTTACCGTACTGAAATTTATTTACATAAGGTTAAGGAATTACGTCATAATAATGTTTACATGCTTTTAAATCACCTTATGATGCAAGTTGCTTTAATAATACGAATTCTATTTAGTATGGAGAAGGCTTTGTGTGAATTGTTAAAAATCTATTAAAAACCTATATAATAAAATAATTAGTGAGAAAGTGTTAACTATTTATTTTATATATGTCTTTCAACGAGTTTTTATAAATTGTGTACGTATATATAAACTCACTATTTTTTATCTGAAATTAATAAATTTCAGAAAATTACATATATTATATATAATAAAATAGACGTATTTCTTCATTGTTTATGGTTCTCTAAGCCATTAATCTTCTAATATGACTTTCATGCCAACTTATCCACTATGCCATAATAATTCTTATTTTTATCTGATAATGTGTCATATGAATCATCTTAATGGTTTGTAGTTTGTTAAGTCTTTATTTTAGGTTCTTATTATTCTGCTCTTTATCCTTCTACTGTTTACTTCATTTTCTCTCAAATGTTTTATTGAATATAATAAAACAATATTCATGTTTATATTTATTAAACATTATTTATAATAAATAATAATAATTAATTTATATCGATTTTAGGGGGGGAAATTATTAATAAAATATTAAATATTTTATCAAATAAAGTAAAACTAACAAAATTGTAAATAATAATAATATAAATTATTTATCATAAATAATAATAAATTTTATCGTATTATAGAAAACAAAATGTATATTTATTGCATTACGAACCGTAGAAGTATTTTTTAATTATATGTTTATTTTAAATATTTTAAAATTTAAATAAAGTAACTGGGTACAAATAGATTTAAAACTCTATAGTAAAAAAAAATCCGTTTTAAACATTTTTTATTCGATTTATTATCGTTCTTCCTTTACTTCCGTCAGACGAGAAGTATGAATAAGATATAATTTACAATTTATATAACTTATTCAAAACATTCTGAGTTCAATGCCGCGTCCAATGAAAGGCGTAATTAACTAAAGAGTAGGGAAAACTCTCTATTCAAACTATTTTTTTTTTTCGTATAGAATTACGAACACTTCTTAATTCTTATTTATTTTATCTTTTATTATTACGTTTATCAGAACGGTTTTCGTAACAAAATTTAATTACATTAATAAATATCAGTGCTGTTTCACTTGTATTAATTCATTATAACTAATGTAAAATCGTCAGATTAATTCTCTCTCTCTCTCTCTCTCTCTCTCTCTATATATATATATATATATATATAAATTCCTCTTACATAAGGTACAAGAAAAAAAAAATATATATATATATACTTGCGTGTATGTCTGTATGTCAATACTGGAAATAAATGTATGTTCATAGTGCGTAAAACGGCTTGTTATATCGTTTCAAAAATATTATGTTTTTTCTGGCCCGTACCCAGGCCCAAACTGGCTTCTACTTTCTCCTCATCGATTATAACTTGCAAGTTTCAGACAGCTTTGCTCTTCCTAGTCGCTATTTTTACTATTTAACAAATATATTCATAATCAATTGAGTAAGAAAGCTAGACATATTGTGAACTATTTCTGTCGTATATTCAAGTGTTTTAAACTCATTATATTTTCTGCGGAAGTGTATTAGTAATCTTTTATAAATTTATTTATTTTTTGATAATATAATTTAAGATAAAAGATTTTTATTAATTTTATACTAATAAAATAATAATAAAAGTGTCGAATAATAATATAATTACTATAACACTGAAATTTCTGAAATATCGTATTCGTTTTATTGAATAAAAATAATTTAACTAAAATAAAAAGTAAATAAACTGTGTGGTTAGGACCACACTATAGAAGTGAAAACATTAATAAGGCACGATTAATGATATGAAATAAAAATTATAAATAATATCTGAATATAAAGAGGATGAAATGCTGAACAACCCCCTCGCTTACAGTATGCAGGACCAATTTTTAGTTTCTGAAATATTTTAATTCATATCTTCCATAAAATTCGTTATCATCTGTTTGTCAACACTATTTTTTCTTTTTCGCCTCTTTTACACTGCGTCGCTTTAAAATACAATTTTTAATAATAGCTCATTACAAAGAGGATGAGGTGATGAGCATTTCCCTTACTAACAATATATACATCCGATTTTGAATTTTGAGATATTTTAATCCATATGCAAAAACACTTAGTCGACTTTACTCGAGCATTACACATCGGCTCAATCTATTTCACTCTCTACAGAAAAGTGCAAAACACGTCTGAAGAAGTTTTCCCTTCAAAAAGTAAATGATTACTAAGTATGTTGCAGAGTTATTAATGATATTTCTATTATATATCTCACCATATCTCTCATATATTCCGCCGTGCAATTTCTACCCTCAAACTATTCCATCACTTCCGCCATCTTCTACCCCAAAATACTCGTAGACTCCTAGTTTCCTCTCTCATCTTTCCCCATTTTGACTACAGCTGTGTGGTGTACGATGGCCTCTCGGTGGAACTCCGTGATAGACTCAAAAGACTTATGAATAGCTTCGTAAGATTTGTAATTGGGACCCCGAGACGCTCCCGTGTCTCCCATCACTACACTGAGTTAGGGTGGCTCTTCCCCTCCTTAAGAAGACAATATTTCCTAGGCACTTTCCTTTATCAAATCATTACCGATCATCGTCCTTCTTATGCCTACAACCTTCTCCAATTTAAGTCCTCAATCCATTCCCTCACTACAAGATCCCGACCCTCTGACCTATACATCCCTTCTCATAGATCTGCCTCATTCCAAAATTCCTTTATAGCCCGCTCTGTCAACTTTTGGAATTCCCTCCCGATCAAAATTCGACATGCCCCTTCCCTATACACATTCGAAAACCTCCTATTCCAATTCCTATTCCAAAAACAGTCAGATACCAGCTAACTATTAATATTATATATGTATTGTGTAGCAATACTTGATACTAGAGATAGTACATGCATTTCCTTCTATCGACGTATGAATTTCAATACATACATTTTTTTTTTTTATTCAATTATAATTAACTGTTTATTTTTATATATATATTCAAGTAAAGTTTTTTTATTTTATTTAATAAAATGAACTCATTGTATCTCTTTTTCGTTCTTCATTTCTCAAAGTGTATGTTTATGTTGTTCAAGCCTTATATATAATTTTGTTCATAGTTCAAGTGATTCGTTCATAGTTTTAATTGTTTTGTTCATAATTTTAAATGATCTGTACATAGTTTTATCTGTATTGTATATAGCTTGTGCACCTAAGGTTTTCTTTACTTTTTATTTTATTTTATCAATTTTATTTTTTGTTTCAAACGTACAGGCCAGTAATATTCTATTATTTTGTACATTATTATTATTATGAAGGGACTTAGTCCCAGAATAAAGTTTTTTTTCTATCTATATAAAATGTATACACATTAATTAATCAATATCTCAATAGATATTATAATTAAAGTACAAGGAAACAAGAGACTATTGGCGCCTAGGTGTTAGTCCATAAAGTTGCCTTCAATTTTAAATTTAATATATATTTCTTTTAATTAAGCATTAAAAAATACGACCAGTTTTCAAAAAAGAAATCGATAATTCTAAATGGTTCCTCCTATAAAAAACTGCTTCAGCTAACTTCGTAGCTTTATCATATCGAAAGTTATATATCACGCGAAAGTTGAAAAGTTTGAAAAAAAAACATAAACACTATTGCAGCTTTCTATGCATTGCAGTCAGCAATTAGCGCAGTAATGTCTTTCATCATTTGGTTATCGAGTAGTCTAATTAAATTATCTATGTACTTTTATATAAAATTATATAATTGAATATGTTAAAGTAGTAACTTATTTTATATTAATAATTACAAACATTTAAAGTTCCTTATAAGGATTTATTTTTCACCCAGTTGCTATTCTTAAACAGACTATAATTAACTTTTTTTTTTAATATCCAATAGCTCTTATAACTATTTCATAACCAAGATATGTGGGACGTTTTTTATTATTTATATAATTACAGAATAAAAATTTATAATAGAAACTCACTTATAGCTAATAATTCAACTGTAATGGTCATCCCTCTAGCTGGAAAGTATTACGTTCGTATTTCAAGACTTTTTTTTTATAAGGGGTTCATTCTGCGTTATTCCTATAATTACAGAGATAGAATTTATAAATGAAATTCTTATGCGATGACTTAGCTATAATCATCACTCTGATGACATTAAAGTTGCTTGTATTTTAAAGGTTGTATATTTTTTAAATATATATGGACTGGACAGCATAATACAGATTATTGCGCGGCTGTTCTATCTGGTTTTAAATCCTAATATTTTTTATTACAGCTTAAGAATATTTTAAACTATATCCAATCCAGTGTATGAAAGTTCAGGCCATAGCCACTTATTGTGAATCGGTTTATCAGGATCTCGAGTTAAGTAGATAAGATAAGACCGATCGATGCTTTGCTATATTCAACATTTGCTGATATCGAGAAAAAACAAACAAATGTATTTCTGATTATTAATCTTCTTATGTATATATTTTTTTTATTTGATCCAAATGCTTGAAGCTTCATAAGTCGAACCGTATAGCTATAGAAGTAGAGCGCTATAGAAGTAAATTTAAAAAAAAAAAACGCCTGTTGTGCAAAGTATTGCTAGTTGGACCGTGATCAAGCTCAACCGTCATATTTATCCTTATAATCAATTTATTAAATTAAGGGTATCCATTTTATTGAGAATGGGTGTGCTCCAGTGTTATTTGCCATTGCAGGGCTTGAACATGCGGCTTTGAGAACTGGAGTGACTGCCTTAAGTACTGAGGTATTCCGTTGCCCTAATAAATAAATGTTATACAGACATTTTTCATCTTGCCATACTACAAACAGGTGAAGAAATTTAGCTACACGATGTGGTGTTCTTACAAACATATTTTTCTTGTTTGGACAAGGGATTCCCAGAAGGGAGTCTCATGGCTCAAGTTGTGTTTGAAGGGAGGAAGGAGGGGGGAAGGAATTTATGGCTTTTTGAATTTGTGAAGAAGGCTCATTTTTACGGAATTGTTGAAAAGAATAATTAAATTACTGGGGACGGGCACTCCTGCTTAAAACTCTAAAACTCTAAAGATAGTCTGGACCCGGTTTCACGTTGCCATCCATGTTCTCTTTCGTTGTTCAGCGATCATGCTCAAACACTTCAGAGTTCAAGCATAAGTGACAGATCTGTCTAGATCCACGGTTTATGGCTGTTCAGGGTTATTCCTACAGTATGTTCTTCCTCAAACCTCGAATGTTTATATCAAGGCTACAAAACACCTTGCAATCACCTAAAAGATACGAGGGATAATATCAATATTTTGGTTATTATTTATCCATCCAAGTACTTAGTATTCTCTTCCTCCTTGTTTCTCTCCCTCTCAACTAATAAATGTAATTTAAAATATTTTAATTTTCCATTTAGTTCTATTTGTTTACTATTTCGAACTGTGTAATTTTATTTATTTTAATATATTATCATTCTTTTGCAAGAAGTGCCTTTTCAACCATATAATTTTAAAGGAAACATTTCAAGGAGTGTTTCTGTTATCTTGTGAGTCACTTATCTGAGAATTGAAATACATAGTATAAAATATTTAAGTAGATAAAATAAATTTGAAAATTTCAACAAGCGATAAATCATTATGTAAACATTATCTTGTAACAATGTCCAATTATCTTTTGTTTTTTCTTATAAGTTTAATTATTGCCTTTGTTCTTATTAACTATTGAATGAATTATTACAATAAAGTTGTATATAAATTGAGATTAAAATTCTCCTCCGCGTTCATATTTTATTCGTACTATTTTAAATCAACCGGATTAATTTAAATAAGCCATTGAGCTTAATGGTTTCCGTTCCGCGAAATAAAATACTTGTCCCATTTTTGATATATTCCCCTCACGTCTCGGCAGTTAGTTGTTGCCGGCGTATTTTATAATTTTGAGCACGTAGCCAACGCACATCATCCTCAATATTATTCTGCCCTATTATAATTTCCAACTCGTCTCTAGCAAGCTTAATGCGGCACCTTTATTGGGCCCAGTTTTAATAATATTATAGTTTTATTTTATTATAAGTTTTCGGCTGTTGTACATACTGTGATGTACATATGGGTGAAGACAGCTAAAAATAATATTGCCCCTCTTTCTCTTTAACTTGTTTATAATAATTCAGTGTTATCCAAATCACTTGGGGATTAATGCAAAGTTGGTAACCTTTGTCGATCTTGGACGTTTGATTTCAAACACAATCCTGAACCAATTTTATATATCCACTGCTCATTTGTCTCATTATTGTTTATTATTAATTTTTTTTTAATGAAAAGGTTTTCGTTAGGAATCTCCGTTTTTAAGTTATGAATCAATAACTGTAAAAATACAATAAATCCATTTTTTTTTTAATTTGTTGGATGAAGACTTCCATTCAGTTCTATACTAATACTTATAATTATTTAAAATAGATAAAACATTGTGTAAAATATGGCACTTTTTTCTGTATGCACTCTCGGACTAAGACCTTTCTAAACTACCCCGTCCATTTTGTTTCACTATTGGTTTCAATTTCCCAGATCTCGGTCATGAATGAATATAGAGAAAAATAGAAGTGTTTTTGAATCATAATACCACTGCCTATTTAATAAAAACACTGTAATAATCTGTCGTTTTTTAAACTTCAGGTTCCTTTACTTCTAAATTTTGCATTGGTGATTTATGATGTTAATTGATAAGTAATTAATGAATGTAACTAATTAATTGATTATGTAACTAATCAATCATTTTTATTACCATGAATATAGAATTTTGATAAGGCTGTGGCCTTCAATTTGAATTTTTCCAAAAATAAACGTAATGATTATGTGTCTCGGAAAATTACAGTATTGAAATTAAATAAATTCATCTGTAAAAAAAAACAGAAACAAACGAAATTCACTGGTAATAATAACTTACAAACATGTAAAATAACTTAACTGTTAACCTGTTTTTTTTTCTCTCGTGATTTTCTAATATTTTTTCGACAGTTGTGAAGTGTCTCAATATTAGTATTGTACATTTTATCTATTCTAATCAAAACTTTAAATACCACAAATATATCCGTTTTTTTTTTAAAGAATGAAATGAAATTTTGTCCTTACAAATAAACTAAAAAAAATGAAAATTCCTATTTAAAAAAAACTATATCAAAATATTACAAAAACATCACTGATTTAATATATCACAGTTATCGAAGGAATCCGTTCCTTAGGCAAATAAGGAACTACTACTCGCTTATTAGTCATAATGCTATACTGGCACCAAACCGGTTTTATTATTTTCTATTTTTTTTTTTTTTAACATGGTTCCATTCTAAGAACCTATGGTCAGTAGTTATTACACTTTAAACATTAATATTTACGAAAAACTAATCTATACTGTAGAAAATAAATAATAAAAAAAAAACAATAAATGATGTTTAGCCAACCTATTAAAAATTTACCCCTCTGATTGGGAAAAAATATCTCTAGAATTATAAATATCTAAAATATAATTAAATAAAATTATTTGGCTCTTTTACTTAAATCCTAATTAAGTATACTGATGCAGAGGAAAAAAGTATACATATTGGTACATTATACTTTAATATATTATATATTATATATAAGTATCGAATTCAATATTTAAATTTGGAGGAGGGATTACTTTTTCAACGGTGATTACAATGGAAGAAAAATAAAAACATATATAAAGTGATGTTTAAGTGGTTTTTAAAGCCTTGTTTAAAAAAAAAAAGAAAATACAGAAATAAAAATGATTGTGGGTTGATGTGTGAATAATGAGGAGAAGGATAGTTGGGGTGATCAGTGAAAAATAAAACTGGTAAAAATACATAATCATATTTATTTTAACGTTTGCCGACGTTTCGGCCCGAATTTCAGGCCTTCATCAGGACTGATCGCTATTGATCGAAGAGAATACTCCTCTTGCTACAATACCTCCATTCTATCAATAGCGATTTCTTCGAGCAATAGCGATCAGCCCTAATGAAGATCTGAACTTCGGGTCGAAACGTCGGCAAATATTAAAATAAATATTATTATTTATTTTTGCCAGTTTTATTTTTCACTGATCACCCCAACTATCCTTCTCTTCAGAAATAAAAATGATTTTGGGGATACATTTTTTATATTTTTTCTGCTTAAAATGATATGTATTATAATTTAAAAAGTGTACACAATATAATTTTTTAAGTTCGTGTCATTTATAGAAATAAATATTGACAATTAAAAATTAAATTTTATTTTGTATAGTTGAGTTCTACCAATGGGTAGTTTCTCTTCATGTTGTACATGCCATGTTACAAATTTCTCATTTACTTATTGTATTCTCTATGTAATACAGTTGTAAATTCCATTGAAATAAATAAAAAAAAAAAAAAAAATATTTTGTATAGGAGTTTAGCCTGAATTTTTGTTTGGTGATTTTGATGGGGATCCACTAGTGTTATACATTAATTATTAATTACTAAACATTCCATTTGTATTATATTTAATTTTCGTGTAATTTTCTTGTTTCTTTAAAATTTTGTGAAAATCTAAAAACTCTCCATATTGCTTTATGGGGATGGAATTTCGTATGTAAATTGAGGTTGGTGTTGAAAAAGTTACTTTTGAAGTCTCATGCTTTTCCATTAAACCCGTTACTTTGACAAATTAAATTAGGAAACATATTATAAAATGTTTAAAATTTTTAATTTTTCAGATAAAAAAGCATGAAAACAATTTTCATCCGTTTTTCAATCCACCATGTGGGTAAATACGACCTTAGTAACGGTACTCTGCTATTTACGTTTATTTTTTTTTTTCTTTGATTTTTATATGGTAGACAGTAATTAGCATTCGATCATAGAAAATACTAGTTGTAATGTTTAAAATAACATCTACCTATCTTGTTTATCATCTGCTGTTAATTTAGCAGCCCTTGGCATAGGCTGGCTAACCTGCTGGTTTGCATTATGTTATTTTTAAACTGTTATTTTATCTTTTAACCTTGATTGCTAACTTAGAAGACCCTGATAGACTTGGTATAACAATCTGTTAATTGCTTATTACTTGAAACTATAACATTATTTTTTTCTTTCGTATCGTAAATTATTTTTATACAGTGTTGTTCTCTTAGAAACTATTATTGTCAGTATATTTTATTTATATTTAACAAATGGGATCTTTTTGTTTCTATCTGGAATAATTTGACCTATATTTTCATGAACGCAGCATAATTAAAAAAAAAATTAAATCTTTGTTTTTTTACTTCCTAAACACGTCAGTATGACTGTAACGATTTCATTCATCTATCTTGTTTTTTTTTTTTTTTCTAAATCGATTGGTGATACAATGAATATGATGAAATATAGAACTAATATCGCAAAAGAGATAAATCTGTTTGTTTTTCCTGTTTGCTTGTTTTATTTTTTTGATCATATGGTTTGCGTCACCTTGACATTGCAGATATGTGATTATGTGTAACACTTTGATAGCGAAATTTAGATTCGACTCTATTTTAATGTACCCTAGTAAAACAACATCGCACGACTTTATACCCTTTAATCAAAGGCATTGCAATTTCATTTGCAAAATGTATATAATAATATTTTAATTGGTATATTTACAAAATAAAAAATATTCACCTTTTTTGTGGCAATTCTTCTTCTTCCATTGGCTTGGCAGACCATTACTGATCCCTGGCCTCCTCCAATAACTCCTGCACACTGTTGTTCAGCACTCCAGTCCCTGACACCCAGCATCGTCCGGACATCTTCTGCTAAGCCATCCATCCATCTAAGACGCGGTCTTCCTCAACGCCTGGAGCTATAAATGGTCTCCCTCATTATTACCTTAATCTTCCCAACCTTATATTCTTCACTATGTCAGATTCACCAAGAAGGCTATGTATTTCTTGATTACTCCTCCTGAGTTATGCTTGACCTACTAAATCCATAAATGCTCCGCGAAATTCTTTTCTCAAAAGCCATTTGTGGTAATTAATATACAATATTTTGATTTAGTAGATTAAACTTTACATAAGAAAATATTTAAAATTACAATGTCGAACAACTATCTTCCTGAAAATGTAATAATTTATATCCTCTTCAGACAAAGTTGGATTGAAAAACTATAAACTAAAAACAATATTCCTAATAATAATAAGTTTTCTATATGTTTTAAGATTTAGTTGGAATGGATCTATTTATTTATTTTTTTGTGCAGGATAACATATTGCTGATTGCATTTAACGAATTCCACAAAACAACGCTTCTAGTACATCATGAAAAAATAATTCTGATTCATTTCTAGCGTCCCTCTTAAATACGAATTTGTTTTGAAATCAACAAATATAAATTTTGGTTCTTGATTATATTGAATTATTGTCTTCCATGTCCTTTGCTATTTCTGATTTTCTCTAAATTCAACTTTGCTATAACCTTTGAGAAGCTGAATAATATATTTGAAGGTTTTTTTTTTTGGGAGAAGGAGGGGGGGTTTGTGATTTATTGTACTTTGGAATTCGTTTACTAGAATCAGAAATTTGTTTCTTATTTCATACATAAAAAAAAAATATTTTTAGGTTATAACTTCCATGCATCCAGAGCAACGACAGAAAACCATAATATAAAAATATATTTTTTTCAGCACCATTCGACAAAAATCTTCGCACTTGGGTCTATAACCTTATAATTTTATTATTAAGGTTATACTATAACCTTATGTACTTTTCTTCCTATTTTTACCAAAAAAAGTTTCATTGAAATTGGTGACCGTACCTCCGTAACCTCCTCACATTGGAAAAGTAAAATCTACTTTGTTACCCATGTTTTTTCAGGAGTATTCGTGGTTCGATATTTATTAAAATATCGGGTTTCAGTATTGTATAATAACATTTAGGAAGGCCGAAATATATGCGATAGGATTATCTTCGTTGTTTTTTATTTCCCTGTTCCAATTTTTATCTACGCTCGCTAAATATAGACGGGCGTGTTAGATGTTAATTATTGCTTATACCCTGTTTACATTTACAAGATAACGTGACGCAGAAGGGTGTTGTAAACAGCAACATTCCTCTTTCCCTCCCTCCTCCCATCTCGGTGTTTACTATTTCCTAGGAGATAATTTAATTCGATTAATCGAATTTTTAAGACAGTCATTAAATGGCGGTAACGTTTTCGATTAGATTTTCCCATATTTACCGATCAAACTCTTCTACTAGCTTTAGATTGACTCCGGACTCAGTTGTTATTACTACAGTATAGTTGCTATTAAAAACTTTAATTGTACAAAAAAAGAAAATCTTGAATCTTAGAAACACCAAGTGCTTAGTCCTGGTATGCAATTATTCTTTTTAATAACATTGAAGAAAATTAAGGCATATAAAATAAAAAAATCACAGCTTTTTAAAAATTTATTAATAGTGTTCAATATTGTCAAGTAAGTTTAAAAGAAAAATTGATGAATCATATTTTTTTATAAATGAGAAGGTATAATTATTAATCACATACTTATATATATATTTTTTAGCTGAAACATTTATCCCATATATTGAGGTAGAAAACTTTGGCTTTTAATTTAAAATAATAATTAGTTTAAAATAATTTTAAAAATTAAAAAAATATTGGGTGATTTATTTGCAAGATAAACTGTGATCACTAATGAAAATTTTTCAGGAAACGTGAAAACATCATTTTTTATCCCGATGATAATATCGAAACTAATAATAAAAAAAAATATTAAGAAATTTTTTATTTGTAGATATATTTTCGAAAATCTTGTTTATTTCAATATATATTTTTAAACTATTGTAACTTTAAGAGGACAACGTTGAAACGAATTGAACTTCAAAGCTCATTTTAGGACAATAAAATATTGATTAGGATACGGTTTGGAGAGAAAAATGGCGTATAATTCCGTTAGAATTATAATAATAGTTTTTTTAATTTTATAATAAAAATTGAACTTTTTTTCACGATAATGACACAATAAAATAAATGTATTTCTAATTTTCATTTAATAAAAGTGAAGAAAATGTGGTTTAATATTTACAAACGTTAAAAAATAAAAGTTGTTTTTTTCTCACTAATAAACCACCGGTAAACTAAAAATTAATTTTAATAAAAGGAAAATATTTTTTGCTTTTAAAAAGATATTCAAATCCATACATGTACGCCCAAATATGCTAAATAAAAATAGGCTAGGATGCACACAAATTCACTAGTGTAGATATATATACAAACGCTAAAAAAAGCAGTGAAAAGAAAAAAGAAATGCTAATGCATACAAATCTAGTCTGTGCTGATAACAGACAATAGTCTTATGACAATGTTATACAGGAGGGATCATCTTAATTTTTTTCTACATTAATGTTTACAATGTTTATTATATTTAAAAAAAGAAAGTATATTTATACTAATAAATTAATCTGGATAATGATAACGAGTGAATGTGGAATAAACAAAGTAACGGAACTGAATAACATTAAAGATTATCCTGAACAAATAAAGGAAGAAATAGTAAAATTTGGTATAAATGAAGACGAATACCTAGATAGGGATAAATTTTGGGGAACAGTGATTGATGCGAAGGTCCTCAAAATAGAAAAGAGAAAAAAGGAAATGGGCAGAAAAACAGAAAAAGTAAATGATTGAAAAAATTAAGAAATTTTGGGTTAAAAGGAGAACCATGAAATATACGCGTTCCTTTACTGACCCATATCGCGAGAAAAAAAATTGCACTGCAGAAGCTCAAATTTTTGTTTTTCCCAATTTTAGAATTTCGAGTTATCCCTTTTTGTTTATCAATGTCTAATATGTTTCATCAATCCGCTGATTTATTTTGCATTTCTATTTAATTATATAAGATTGTTTTATTTAATATTTTATTAAAGAAATCTATGCAGGTTTGATAATTTCAAGCAATAAACACATGGTGATGTGAACCGCCTCGTTGTATCGCCCTGATAAACACTTCCTTTCGGATTCGTTATCGCTATTAGGCGGGAATTGCTCGCTGGATGCGCTCTTTCTCATGTTTTTATCGAGTTAACTTTATTAGGTATTATTTAATGAATAATTATATTTGATTATCAGTCATCAAGTATTTATAATAAGTATGAATAAAACCATGGAGAAAGCTCTAATTGGACTTAGTTTCTTTCTGTTTTGCCGTTATTTAATACTACTGCTCTTTGGCTGATCGAAGGCGGTATAATATTAAACCATTTAATATTTGTAACGCACTTAATATTATTTATAAATTATACGGTTAACACAGATAAAGTATCAATTTCTTGGTGTATTTTTATTTTCTTTTTAATGCGAAGTCTGGGGTCTGCGCTCTACAGAGATAATATTAATATTCTTAAAGAATAATATTAGTCGGGATCGCATACATTTTGAAAACAATGAGCTATGAGCTATGGGCTATGGGTTTTTTTTTTCATAGCAACATTCATAAAGAACATGCTCGATGTTTCCACTAATCCAATTAAAATTCCAACGCTGTGGACTTTCTCATGAAATAGAATGTCTTCATTCTTCATCTGGCATTCCAAGTCTTCAGATTTTTTTCTCTCATTTCGTTTATAAACTATCTAAACTCTATCAAAATTAAAAATAGTTCAAAATCAAGAGAAATATATGAAGATAATTTTAGTGGTCTTTAGAAACATGTTTTATATTAGCGTTAGAAAAAATGTACCTACATACTTGTCGTTTTGTAGGTCTTCTTAAATAAACTCGATTTGTCAAAATTCTTAATTTATTACAGAAATAAATAAGTATATTATAAATGAAAATATTATATTATACAAATATAATATTATACAAACAAAAGCTTTCGGGCTAAAGCCCCCCTTCTCCAAAATTAAATCCTAGATCCGCTAATCGTGTGTAACAATTTTACATGTTTATTCTCTTTGCACTAAAGGTGGCATTTTGTTCTCTGCACCTCCTATAAATAGTCTGTTAAATAGGAAAATAGTAATGTGTTTTTTTGTAAAATTACTCTATTTTTACTAATGACATTTTGCACTAATAAGTAGCGATATATCGAACTTGCAGTTAGGTTAGGTTATGACAAAATATGGAGACTAGCTACTGCCATTTTTGGTATTATCGAGGACATTATACGGCCATCGTACGGCTCATACGCGGTGCGAGCATGTATGTTCCATTCTTAACAGGGTGAAGTTTCTCAACCAGTTTCTTGGATGAACTCATTGTGCTATAATAATAATAACAATCGTATAAAATGGTATCGTTTTTTGCAGAACCAAATTGGTCTAATACGTTTGGAAATTTTTGATCAAACCCCAGCAAAATCAGGAAACATAGTATTCTTCAAAACAAATGTTTATATGAAGTTTTTTGTAGATCTTTTATCAGTATTTTAAATATTTCCTTCTACTTACGGGACACCCTTTATATTGTAGATAAGAACCAAAATTATAGAAATAATAGCTGTACGACTCCATTAATTCTTGTAACTTCTTATATGATTCAATCGATTATATATCGAACAAAGAGTAGGATGTATCGATCCTGCTGGTAGGCGAAGAACGGAGCGAAGAGAATCCATCATTCCGCGACCCACACACGGAGGACACCTTCCGCAGGCTCAATGCTCCAAATGGTCCATGGATTAGGTAATAAATTGCCTCGCTCTTTCTCTAACAATCCTTCCTCTCTTCGCTCCTACTTTGAGCATTATTTATTACGCTATAACTGCATTACTCAGCTACTATCCATCCTTTTACCTGTCTTGTTAAAAAGGATCACCTGCCAATGGTTTCATTCAATCTGATGTCACCTCGAAGGATTCCAATTTTCCTTTCCTTTCCTTTTCAGGTTTCAAAAATTATATTAGTTGGAATACTTTAAAAATCTTTTTTGGTACTTAAGAAGAGAACGCATCTTTTCGTATATTTCACTAATTGTAAAATCATAATTTTATTTTTAATTGATTAGAAGAATTCTTTAAAAACGTCTAATAAATCTGATCAAGTTTAAAAATTTATATAACCTCCCATTTTCATATTTTTGCTGTCTACCACATTTCGCAGTTATTATATTCTTTACCATTACAATTAATTTTTAAATGATAATTAATGAATTTTTACCAGACTATGTTTATCTCCACATATATTATTACAATAAGGCTCGAAATCGGTTTTGTACCAAATATAAGCTCCTGTCATGCCCAAATACCATGAATGGGGTACCGTTGGATTCAAAATTTTAAGGGGGGGGGTTAGCGAATCGTATTCTCCGCTTTTGTTTTTCTTTCTAAAATAGAGTCGATACAAACATTTTGCTAGGCTTCGATACAGGACAAATCGGCTTACCATCCTCCAACTGAATATGGGCCGCCGACGCATCGTGGCAGATGAACTTCGAGCTCTCTCCCAGCGATTCGACGTCATGGCGGTCCAAGAACCATGCTGCCGTGGGAACATGGTCACGGGGTTCGGCCTCGCATCGAGGGTTATCGCCCTGAGCAGTGGAGAGAGGAGGCCCAGGGCTGCCATAGTGGTCAATAACCCAAACCTCGATGTGATGGATCTGAGGCAGTACACCACGCCGGATAATGTCGCTTGCTTCATCAGGTGGAGTAACGTTACTTTTACGCTTGTATCGGCTTACCTACCTGATGGAAATGATATTAACGAAGACATATCCGCCATGGAGATGATCACAGCTTGTTCTCGAAACGTGATCATATGCTCAGATACCAACTCCTGGAACACGGTTTGGGGGTCCAATCGAACAAATAGAAGGGGTACTAAGCTCGGTGATTTCATATCTAGGAGTCAGCTAGTAGTAATTAACGATCCTTCTGCCATCCCTACATTCTCTAGTGCTAGGGGACAGAGTTGGATTGATGTGACTCTGGCATCACCGCAGCTGGCTAACCGCATCACCGATTGGGCCCTCGGATCTGATACGAGTTCCGACCATCACTCAATAGTGTTTAGTGTCGTAGAAAATGCGACACTTACAAGTTCCCACGGCATAACTAAAGGCTATATTACAAAAAGAGGAAACTGGAGTGCCTTCCGGTCCACGTTAGAGGGAAAACTCGTTGACAATGAATGGGATGCGGCGGAGACGGATCTGACTGATGACCTAGATTACAGAGTCTCCAGGATAACAGATATCATCTGTGATGCTGCAGAGGAAACCCTCCAGCACCGGAAGGCAAGAGCTCGACCAGTCCCATGGTGGACGCCGGCCCTCACTATTATGAAGAGAGAACTCTACAAGGCACGGCGGTCGTACCAGAGGTGTAGTTGTGACGAGAGGCGCACTACACTTCGTGACGAGTACAAGTCTAAGGCCAGGACATACCGAAACGAAGTGCGGTCACTAAAGCGGAAGTCTTGGGACGAGTTTATCGTCGAGGAGTCATCCAAGAACCCCTGGGGTATCCCTTACAGAGTGGCCCTGGCTAAGATGAGTCCACAACAGGTGATTGCTGCAATGAAGAGCGGCGATGCCCAGGCGACCACTCTGGAGGAGACGGCGAAAAATTTCATTATAGAGACCTTCCCCAGAGATGATCCGTCCCAAGATGACGAGAGAGACGCGTTTATTAGACGCACTACGGTATGCCCACCCGGTACAGACTTGTGCCCACCCTGGGACATATGGGATCTCCGTACTGCCGTGGATAGACAAAGGCTTGGTCGTGCCCCAGGTATTGACAATATTGATACGGCAATCCTCCGAAATAGTATTCCCTACATTGAAGATCAACTCCTGGCAATATTCAATGATTGCTTAGATAGGGGCTACTTCCCAAAAAAGTGGAAAATTGCCGATCTCAGACTTATTTACAAGGGAGGTGACAAGGATAAACAAATGGCAAAGTCTTATAGGCCTATCTGTCTTCTCCCTGTTATGAGTAAGGTGTTGGAGAACATGATGGTCAAGAGCCTACAGCCTATTTTTTCGAGAGCTTCCCATCCACGGCAGTATGGATGTACCAAAGGCAGGGGAACTGCAGATGCCCTGCTGAGAGTACGCCATGACGTTGAAGAGAAGGCGGAGAAGTATGTCATGCTCCTCTTGTTTGACATCACCTCCGCCTTCGATAGCGTATGGTGGCCAAGTGTACTCCAGCAGCTGCAGAAATACGAGACTCCTAGCAACTTGTACATTTTGATGAGAAGTTATCTCCAGGATAGCACGCTCCGAATAAGAGGTAATTTCTACGAAGTAGAAGATAGTATGGAGAAAGGCTGTCCACAGGGCTCTGTCCTTGGCCCAGCGCTGTGGAAACTTGTCTTCGACGAGTTGCTGGGTGTGCTCGAAGAAGAGCAGTTCTCCGCCACAGCTTTTGTGGATGATTTAGCCGTTGTGGTGGCGTCGAACAGCAGAGCCAGGTTGAAAGAAGAAGCTGAGCGGTGCGCCAACCTGATAGAAAGATGGTGCGAGATGAAGAAACTGCGGATGTCAGCTGCTAAAACACAGGCTATCCTCTTGAAAGGCAAGACTGATAGGGCTCACCCTATTACAATGATAATCCAAGGATCGAGAATTCGTCCGAGTGAGGTTGTCACCTACCTCGGAGTCAGAATAGGAAGAAATTTCAACGTGTCACCTCACTTGGACTATTTGAGAAGTAGGGTGACCCTAGCGCTTAATGGACTCAGTCGTATCGGGGGTGCATTTTGGGGCCTCAGATACCCAGCGACTAAGACAATTTATAAAGGTGTAGTTCTGGGTATTCTGAGGTACGCGTCCCCAGGTTGGTTTCTGCATCTCTCGCACCACCAGAAGAGGAGGTTGGCTTCGATTCAGCGGACGGCTCTGCTGCGCGTCACCAGAGCTTTCAAGACAGTGTCTCATGAGGCAGTACAGGTCCTGGCAGGAGGTGTTCCTCTCGACCTCCTGTTGCAGGAAGACATGTTAAAGCACCAGCTTTCAAGAGAAGGCTCGGCAGGTCTACCAGAAAATCTCCGTGAGAAGATTAACCAACAGCCAGGTAGATGGAAAAAGATAATACAAGAGTACACCCTTGACGAATGGAACCAGCGATGGGTAACAACTCCGAAAGGAAGTACTCTTAGAAAATATTTTCCCACCATCGGTTCCCGGTTAGCAGCAAAATGGGTGGAACCTGGTTATTGGGTCTCCCAACTACTCACTGGACACGGGGGCTTCCGAGCAAAGCTCTTCCAATTTGGAAAGAATATCGACCCCTTGTGCCCCAGTTGCGGAGTCCCAGAGACTGCCGAGCACATTGTCGTAGCATGTACTGCCTATGAGGCACAGAGAGCAAAACTGCTCAGGGAAACCGGTCTCTACATTTTGACTGAAAGGGAGCTCCCTCAACTCATGAGTGAGGAAAACTATCCTCATTTTATAGATTTCATTGCAAAATGGAAATCCATTATAGGCCCAACTCATTTCTACTTGGGAAGAAGAGGAGCTGCACCGCCTGGAAGGCCGCCGGACGGAGTAGCAGAAGAAATCCGTGACCAAACTTAGAAGAAATGTAGTCGAAATATGGACCCAGTCTATAAATATTGTTTTTCTAGCAGCAGTGTGTTGTTACGCGGAAACGCTTAACATCTCACTGCTGCTAAAACCCGTATTGCCTATCAGGCACGGCAGGGATGTAAATAAATAAATAAATAAATAAGGACAAATCGGCTTTGACGATTTTGATGTGTACATGTGTACCGGATAGTTCCTTCGGAACCATCGGGCCCTGCGTTTTTAAGCCAAAAACGTACTATTTTCGAGGCAAAGGGCATCCAAACAACCTTACGTTAATTGTAGTACTGTCATTCAATACATGTCTCATTTCGTCGACTTGAGGTCTCTACGATCGAGACAGGAGGAGTTTATATTATTTATCGAAGGTGTTTTTTGTCGGCATGCCACATCATCGTTAATTCTTCACCAAATCTCAAGATTGAGCCACCAATTTTGATGGCTTCCTCCTCCTTAAGGCGGGGAAAATAGTCCTATCAATCCGAACATTCAGGCAAAAAAGTTATGTAAGAAAAGAAACTTTATATGCGAATAACTAAAAAATTACACACGTTTCCCTTAGTTATGTCCATAATCATATAAAAGATTACTAAATTCTCTACTAAAGGAAAAAGATTATCGAAATCGGAAATTTTTAGCAAAGATACGGCTTATTGGAATTTGTAAAGATGTTGGTTCCCAACATTAATGAAGTTCTAATTTTTTTTTTTTTCATTGCCGATTATATTCATCGCTAATGTAACAACTGATTTCTTTATCTTATGATATGTTGCATTATTTTATTTTATTATTAATTTGGCATTTGATCACTTCACAATATACTGTGCGAATTTTCCGCAAGGGCCTTCTAGTTTTATATTATTTTCCAAGTTTACTCCAACGTTCAGATCGGATTAGCGGTTTTTTAAATATAGCCGTGTTCAGGAAAATGTATTTGCACATTCTTAAATGAAGTTTGGGCATGAAATTTGGTTAAATTGATGCCTAGTATTTTTTATTACTGATTCCTTGCTTTCCTCCAGTTCCAGATCAAGTAGAGAGATGTTTTCGATTTATGGTTGTATCAAAATGCGTTTGTGCACCTACAAATCTGGGATATCATAAAATTGATATGAAACCATTTAGGTATCAACCCGAAAATAACTGGAAACTTCATCGAAACGAGTTAACGTAGTTGATTAAATTCACGACAAATGAATTTGACTACTAACATACGCGGAACTAAATTTATTCCTGGATCTGTTACCTCAAATGCGTGTAGAAAGTTTCGATTCTAAGCATGATTTATTTTTTTAACCTCCTGCATGAATAAATAATTTCCTTATCTTCAAGCACAATTTTATATTGTAAAAACTAACAATATTTTCCATAACACTGTTTTTTTTTTTTTTAATAGAAAGGTGGTCAATATCACATAATCTTACTAATTTCTTTACAAGTGTGTGTAATACCTGCTATAAATAGTAGTGTAATAGTAGTGTATAAATAGTAATATGTAATGTAATAAATAGTGTGTAATATGCTAAAAAAGTATAATAAATAAATTATGTCGGTACCAACGTCTTCTATTTCTTGAAAACTGGTTTTATCTTAAGCATCTGGACTATTTTAGACATGAAGATAGATTCTAGGTTGGGATTGAAAAGAGCCTAGAAAATATTCTGTATGTAGATGAACTATAGACTCCTCGTAGTTTTGTTTGATTTTGCGCAAAGATGTATAAAAACAAGCCTTATTTCAATTCTATTTTGTATGCTAACGACGTGTTTTAAACTATTAAACACGCCTGAAGTAATTTCTCTGGGCAAATTTAACTTGGGAAATACTTTAGGTAACAGTAGTACTGAAAAAATTGGGTTAAAAAAAATGTTACTGAAAAAGTGTTGGATCTGGATGGGACAGCACCCCTTTGCAATGCGGATGATCTAGTCCTTTAAGCGAAGACTCGAAAACTATAAAACTAAATACGACAACGTTAATGAAAGACGGTAAAGAACTAGGGTTCGAAATAAACACGGATAAGACAAAATATATGGTTAGCTGCAAAAATGGCGATATTACTAGTGATATCGATATAAAAGGTAATATGTTTGAACAGGTAGAGAAGTTTAGATATCTAAGGTCTACGATAACTATAATAAAAGAAAATGAAGAGGAGATTAAGGCTAGGATGAAGGCGGAAAATGCTTGTTATTTTTCTATGACAAAACTACTTAGCTCGCGCCTCTTGTCCCGGAACTTAAAAACTAGAATCTATAAAACCATTATGTTATCTACAGTTCTTTCTGGATGTGAAACGTTGCCGCTTACATCAAGGGATGAGCAACGTCTTAAGATTTTTGAAATTAAAGTATTGCGTAGAATATTCGGACCAAAGAAGGATGAGTTTAACCGGAGAGCACAGACGGTTACACAATGCCGAATTGCGTGAACTATAACAGATTAATATAATTGACGTGATTACATCGCGGAAAATCAAATGGGCTAAAACGTTAATATTTGCTGTACCGAATGATAAACGTCCGAGAGGTAGACCGAAGCGAAAGTAGGAAGATTGCGTTAAAGCTGATCTGAAGGGATTGGGTTTGGACGGCTAACGGTGGAGGGAGGTGAGCAATAAGAGATTGCTGGTGTCGGAATGGAACCTTAGAGTTCGCTAAGCCTTTTATTATTTATTATTATAACAATCGCACTAAAATAACAATATATAAGATGAAAATACATTAGTAGTATTTCTACTATAAGTATGAGATAAAATATTTGAAAATTGTTAATTTTATTCAACGATATTTTTTCTTTAATTTTTTTCTTTGACCTTAGTAACACGGACTTGACATTAATGCATCTCGAATTCAAGAACTTGTCCGTACTAAGAGATGTTCGTTAGAAGGCGTTTCACTTTTCATAGTAAATAGATTTAAAATTAAGAATTACTGCAAGTCAGCTAGTCATTAAACCGTTTGAACATAAGGTATAAGAGACATCTTAAACCTCTGTTTGTAGTTTAGTATTCTTCTCGCACTGTGGTTACTGAGCTGAATGCAAATGCTGATAATATAATTTCATACCGTTTAGTTACACTCAATTTTCTCTATTAATTAAATCTCAGTCATTTCGTATAATATAGTTCGTTATTATTTTTTTATAATTGGTGAATTGAATTAATGTTATAATAATTTTATTTTTTTTAACAATATTTAATTTAAATTTTAATGTAAATTGTTATACATTTCAGTTTTATTTGTATTAATTTTTAACGTTCTTTATTGTTTGTTTTAGTTATCAAGAGCTAGAGCATATTTATGTTCGCTATAAATATCATAAAAACAATGATCTACAATTTTAAGGTTTCAATTTGACTAATTTAAATAAACAATTAGAGACATAATTTGGCTGCTCATTTGTTAGTCTAATACTTTTTTAACAAACAATAACTATTGTTTAGAAATTACAGAAATCATTTTCAATTCTCGTCCAAATTAAAATGTTATATTAATTCGGACGAGAATGTTGGTAATAAAAACTGTGATGGTTTAGACGACACAAAAAAGAATGCAATTAGAACATCCATAACCTGAAATCAATTTTATTTTATTTTTTTTTATTTTCCTGAAGAAATAAAAGCAAATTTAAAAATGAAAAATTACATCTGAGTGGGAAGGGAGAGTAGAGGAAAGGTAATTATGAAACGAATTTTTCATAACATCAAAGGAATAAAATAAAATATGAAAAAAATATGTAATATGTAATATTTGATTTGAAATTTAGGAAAATAAATTATTGCATGTAATATTTCAATTATATAAATATGAATTGAGAAAGATTTACCACAGAACTCTTCGCTTCACCCATGGCCTTTAACGAATTGAGCCAAGCATTGATGTCCACTTCGAAATCTTTAAAACTCTTTTTCTCCCTCCTCGATCCGTTGAAATTTGAAACCGCCTGAGAATTGAAATATCATAACTTTTTTCAATGATTTTTTTTTTTTAGTTTCAGTTTGGTTTAAAGTATTGATGCAATTATATTCTCTTTCGTTTGATACATCATTCATCAAAATCCTACGCTCCTGAGGGCCGCAAAAGCGATCTATACTAGTGGTTATATATAGTTTAGGTATTAACTTGTATTTAAATGCTACATTTAACGGTTATTTAAAAGTAGCTGTTACAATAATTAAGTATTCTTTCTTAAACACGAGCTCATTTTTCTCCTTCCCTCTCTCAAAAATCTCGTTCTATTTTTACTTTCCGCTTGGCATCAAGATGAATTTTAATATTTATTTTTAGGACCCGGTGCCTGGCCGGCTATTAAACCCCTATGGGAAGAACGCTAGGAATTTCTCCTGGAATATTAACTTAATTTTTTCCTCTCACAGTTTCCATTTAATTTCCCTTAAAAACATGTTTAGAAAGAATATAATACAGTTTTTTTTTTTCTTTTCTGTAGCGTGTATTATATTTTTAGTTGAAAGAAATGCACTCCTGCAATCCGCCTCAAGTATCTTATTACCATTTCAAGTTATTTAGGCATTCGGATTTCTTCCCCGGATTCTTCATAAATAGACCTATTTGAGAAATGGCTGCTTCCAGGCACGCTTTGGAATGCTGTCGATCCAGGCTGCTTTATAAAATTCCACTCGTCTGTCGGCTTTGTCAGCTCAACCCTAAGTTCAGGACAAACTGTTGAGCTATTTAATTCACTAGTAATATTTTATATTTATTTTAAAACATATATAATTATTAGTTAATACAATTTAGATTTCCTCCTTATTCTCTGATATTTTCCTCCCTTTTCATGGTTCCTTAGAGTTACAGTTGAGGACCTATCTAACAATAATAGAATAACAATAGGACTTCTTGGTGAACGATGAATATTTCGGCAAAATTTCTCTTTCTTACAAACCTCATATCAAAATTATTGGATAAGAATATCAGTTACTGATAAATTTCTTTACAGCCTTCTTCCAACTTCCTTCGTCTCCTCTACAGTTCCTTGGTATGCTTACACATTGTCCCTATGGACAAATCAATTTTACTGTTATTCTTGTTGTCTCAATTTGTCTTGGAGACCTGGAGTTAACTCTTGTAGTCAGTGCACATAGTTATAGTATAATTAAATGTAACAGATATTAAAGTTAACTTCTTCTTAAATCCTCATTGTCTAGGATTCGTTACTTCTCGATAAACTATCTTACAGAAAAATAATTGTGAAAAAAATACGTTGAAATAAACAAAAATACAGCTTTATATATTAGTATATAATAAAACAAAAAAAAATACATAATTAATGAAATTAATCAATAATGAGTAAATTCTATTATTTCTAATATTCCCATGGGACTATTAAGATGATAGAGTTAAAATTTGAATAAGGACTGATTCAGTAGTTTTCTCGTTTAACGGTTACAAACGAAAAACGGATTGTCCTTATTTTCTTTACTTTTTTTTTTTATATTCAGTAAAATAATATTCTATCACAGAGACAATACAATGCTTATGCTGAGGAGAGAAAACATTTACACCATATACACAGAAAACATAAAATCAACAAAACCAAAATAACAACTAAATAATAATCAAAAAGTATACACATTAAACAATAAAATACCTTAAAGATAAGTAAATTAAAAACACTATTAGACATATACTATCAGACAGAGAACCCCAAGACTTGTCCCTCCAACTATAAAGGGAAAAGCAGAACTCCAAGAGATCCCTGCGCTACTCTCTCAACAACCTCACTGGTGCTAAAGCCAGTGGAGATTGTCGAGAGCGCTTTGATTGTCCTTATTATAGTCCTTATTTAATCTTTTATTTCGTACATTTTCTCATTTTCTATTGTCTGCAATTGTACGATGACCAATATTTTGTGGACTCAATGACAGCCAATTTCAATTCCAATAGAAATCAATGTAATAGTAATCACTAGCGGATTCAGGATTTAATTTTGGGAAGGGACTTCAGCCCGAAAGCTTTTTTTTTTTTCTTAAAAATGACGATAACTACTTTGGAGAAAAAGAAAGAAACTATCTATATGATATGGTGTTTAAGTGATTCCTTAAATCCTTTTAAATGTTTTAAATTACAAGAACAATAATACTTTAAGAGATCATTTTTTCCCGTAAAATATGGTTATATTATGCCATTTTGGAGAGGGGGGGCTTCAGACCGAAAGCCCTCCTCCCTCTCCGTAGATCCGCCCGTGACAACAATGATATAACTATACGAAAGATTATTAGGTGTACCTTCTCACAAAATTTTCTAAAGACGGTTGAAAATATTTTTTACTCTCTACCCACGTATCTGATCGGGAATTTCAGTAGCTTAAAAGCTTTGTGTCACCAAACAGATCGTTGTGAAAAAAACTTCAAGAAAATCTCTGTACCGATTTACTTACATTTTTTTTTACTTGCAGCTTTCGCAGTTAGCTATTACAAACGAAAAACACACTATCGTTTTTTATAATATAATGGTTTTAGGAAAGAATTGTTATTTTTTTTAAATTTTATGCGAATATGGATAGCAGAGCAGACATATTTTCTACTGAAAAATTTAGCTCTGATCTTGTTGAGGTAAGGATTGGTGAATAGTTGACCGGTGTGTTTTAGTTTTATTTTGGATTATTCAGTAGAAAGAGCGATTGAACAGCAAGATATCATGAATTGTCAAATGAGGTGTAACGTCGGAAAATGAGGGGGAAAAATCAGTTGGTTAAAGCTGAGTACCTTTTCCGTTGATGCGAAGTATAAAAAAGTCATCAATTAGACGGTTATTGCGTTGGGAATAAATGTCTGAACCGCCTGCTATAAATATAGCTTTGACTTTTATATACTTTGGAGCCTTAACAAAATCTAATCTCTACTCTCAATTTGTTCCCTGGAGGACTCCTGGTCCCTCTTGATGAGACCTCCCCCGACCAATAAAAACCCCCCCTCCGGGCAATAAGTCCGTATCTTCTTTGTCCAATTTCTGTCTCCAAGGCCTTCTCTACCTTTCGGAGAAATATTAATATTTACTCTCCTTCTGGATACTTCGGCAAGAAAATAATATGAAAGTATTGTAATAACTGCGATATTACTTCTAAACCTTCATTTCAGTTTCTCCAGCAATCGTTTCAGTTCTTTTACTTTAAGATTTCACTTAAAAATCCGCTTCGTAGAAATAATAATTCGCAAAGCAAGAGAAACACATGAATGAAAATTATTTGGACTACTTTTTCAATTATTTGCTCCTTTCCAATAATTCGCACAGTATTTCGGTTAGTGAACAAAAGATACTATTGGGTTGGCAAATAAGTCGGTTTTTCATGGTGAAATAAAACTCATGGTGAAATGTATTTTTTTTAAACTTTTTTTATTGAAAAATATTACAATTTGTCTCAAAGGATATTTATAATAGTATTGTTCAGAGATCACATTCACACTCTATATACTATAAATAAAAATAAATTATACTGAAAAATAATATATATACGATAAATAAGAAAAAATAAATAAAAAGAACACATACATATCTATATACACTATTTACAAACAGGCGAGATAACTCCGAGCCAGACTTATTCCTCCAACTGTGGAGAGAAAAGCATAACTCCAGGAGATCCCAGCACTTCTCTCAACTGCTTCACTGGGACTAAACCCAGTGGAGATTGAGCGAGAGTGCTTTAACTCAATGTATTAAATACACAAAATGTATTTTAATCTATAATATATTGACCATTATTTGATTTGTCTTTTTCCCATCTTTCCACTAACTGCATAATGTTTATAAAATGTCTGGAGTTCATTGTTAAAAAACTGATCCAAGTGGTTTTTGGTGTCCTCTTCCTTTTGGAATTTCTTTTCATTCATGGAGTTCTGCAGGGACTGGAATAAGTAGTAGTCACTTGAAGCTAGGTCTGGTGAATATGGAGGGTGGAGTAAAAGGTCCCATCCAAGGTCCAATAATTTATTGCGAGTGACCAATGACGTGTGGTGCCTAGCGTTGTCTTGGTTTAACACAACACCCTTCCGATCATTCATAACTATTTGGGATGTTCTCTAAATTCGACGTTACTATATCCGTTGGAAAGCTGAATCATTGCCCTTCAAAGCCATATGAATGTTGTTTTTTTTATTTTAATGCCTACCCAAGGAATAAATAAACAAAAACTTCTTATAGGTTATTATTTTATATCTCCATTTGTAGTTCGTTTACGAAGGTCCCGTTGATGTCATTTTGTGTAGTTTATGTGACCCTCAATTTCATCTTCATTTCTTGTAGATAGCTAAAGTCGTAAAGAAGTTATAACATTTTTTGTGATTTTCGATAAAAAGTCATGTGAGGGATCCAGACATTAAGCCTGGAAACATAGCCGAGCTTGTGCAAATGGTTTTCTACGCTTGTGTGCGACACATTTAGGGCCATAGTAATCTCTCGCACTGATTAGGTGGGATTTTGATTAAGAATGGCATTAAGATTGATTGTTTCAATTTCATGTTGGCAAGCATACCTTTGAGTGTCATTGATGTCAAACTTTCCTGAAAGAAATTTGGCAAACCAATTTTGACAAGTGCGTTCGGTTAAGGCATCATCCTCATAAACAATGCAAATTTTCTATGAGCTTCTGCACCACGTTTACCTTTTTTAAAATAATACAACAAAATATGGCGATATTGAATGATATTTTCTTTCATATTCACTGTGCAATAGCAAACACAATACTAACCTAGTTTCAACAAGAGTTAACAGATATAGTTGTTGACATATTACAAACAGAATAAATAATCCACCTTATGGATTAATTGATCAGATAAGAAGTGACATAAGGTGAAAAACCGAAAGGACTTATTTGTCAACTCAATATAATATGGAAGATGGAAATAAGCAAATATATAAGGAAAGGAAGAAATTGATTTTTTCTCGGTAACTTACAATGATTCATTATAAAAAAATAATAAACCAATATATATATATATATATATATATATATATATATATATATATATAAACTGTACCACTACAACCTATGAAGGGTATTTGGTTCAGTACTATTTAGATAAAGTACTGTTTCTTGGTCAAGGGTTGTGCAAGGAGGTTTGACTGTGATCACGCTCAACCGCCAAGTTTTTCTCCTTAACCAATTATTTTTAATTAAGGGTACCCACTTTATAGAGGCTGGGTTTTTTCCCAGAGGATCGTCCCACGGCTAATAAAACAGAATTAATACTTTTTCTGTCATGAGCCGGGATTCGAACCCAGGACCTAGAACATTAGAAGATCAGTGCTTTACCTCTGAGCTACCCCACTCTCAATAAACCAAAACGTGATTTATAAATTTCAGTGAGCTGTAATTTTGCTAATAATGGTCCGATTTCATTAATTATTTTTCTAATTTTGTCGAGAATTTAGATATCTAAATAGTTTTTTTTTTTTTGAGCCAGGCACAAATAAAATTTCCATTAAAATCTTCCGAATAAACGCAATCGTTTTCAATTGAACTTGCAGGAATAAAAAAAAAATTGTTTACTCTTTTTCTTTTGCCTGGTACTGGTGATAAGAAAATGTTTCTGTCACAAATAAAATACAAAGATTCCAAGGACTTCCTGGTGTTGAAGAATGACTACAAAATCTCTAAGAAAACCATTCCCATTAATGTTAAAGTATTCAAGTTATCCACGTGGCGGTATTCCTGGTAGTACCACACCATTCTTTTTTCTTTTTTTTTACAAGATGGGCGCAAAATATTGAAGAAAATAAGGCAGTCTCGAATCGAAAAAAGAGAGATCGTACTTTTTGTAATGAATATGCTGAAAATAGCTCATTTTTTACGCTGTAATAATATTTCTTTTTAGTATCGTAAAGTTGTTATGTTTTAATGTTGTTTCGTCACGGTGATAAGATTTGATGGGGCAATTTTTTAAAATATATTTAATGGTGTTGTCAAACTGACATTTTGATTCTAATCATAAACACTAATAACAATAATTAAGCAATGGTTGCCTTAGCACATTGCTTATCTTTGTATTTCATTTGTTTTAATTATATAGAATTAGATCATTGGCTAATTTGTGATAGTTACTTTTCTTGTATATCTTAATTAATTGTAATTAAACTGTAATGATAATTCGATTTACTCTGCAGTTATCATCTTAATCTGTATTAGGATAAAGTTTATTTAACCTTCCTCTTCACTATTATTCATTTCAATTTATTATTTTTGAATTACTTCTTTTTTTACAATGATTAATTTTTTTTAAAATCAGCAACTTCAGAAATAGTTATTAAAGTTAGGGCACTGGCAAAGGAAATTAGGTTTTCCCGCAAGCTCAGCATTGATGTAAGTCGAGGGTCGATAGTTTGCCACAAGATAAGACCACCTCAAACCCTCTCATCCCCACTTGACCTACTCAATTATGAACAGGCTACAAGATTACATGTTCCTTGGCTATCATGACTTAGGTAATTTATTCTAGCTTATTAACAAATAAATAATTTATTAATAAATTGATTGATTAGTATTTGATTGATGATCTATATTTTCATGTTTCTAATTATATATTCAAAATATATAAAAACATTCCTTATATTTATATTCCATAAATATATATATATATTTCGAAAATTCGAAGTCAACAGTCATAAGCATATATATAGGCGACAGTAGTGATGACCTTTTTGTTCTCTCTTCTTCGAGATATCCGGAGAGCACGTGGTTGGTTAACCGGACGCGAACACATTTCACTCCCTCTTGATCAGAAAATTTCCTGCAGGATGGTTGGCAATCTTTTGCTTTAATCTTTCATCCATTTTTTCATTTTGTAGAGGATTATCAGTCCTATACCCAACCCCCAACTTGGAGGACCAGGAGCTATGGTTTAAGATATAGGAGTCACTCGCCTCCCTGTGGATCTCAGGTTGGAAACTTTGTCGTCTTCATGCGGGAATCGAACCCTCGCCGTGGTCTACGTAGTTGAGTAGGGGGCCCTACACTTAATTATATTAATTTATTATTATTATTATTATTATTATGTTTGTATGTTATTAATTCACGCGAACGGGATTTGAATACTTGATATAAAATTTTGCAGGTACTTCAACTCGCTGGGCCACTGCGCCCCCATATTCCGTATTATAAAAATATTCTAATTTTTTTTTCAAATAATTTCAAACTACGAACAAGGTTCATTAGAATAAAAATATATATCTGTGTCCCGCAGTTAAAGGACACCGTACCCATTTTTTAATAAAATAACTGAGTAACTAATAAACAAATTTTAATACCTCATAGTTAAGAATAATTGCTTCCCTTGGACTGATACATTAACTTGGAAATGGTGTAATTTACCTAACTATACATAACTACTTTACATGAAAACAAAGATTTGAAAAAATCTTAACTTTTTAAAAAATAAATTAAAAGTGTATTTAGGCAATTATGTTTATTAGAATAAATCTCAGAATACAGAAAAACAAGAAATATAAGTTTTTAAACGGTGAATTAGTCATTTTTGCTGAAAAAGTAAAACTAGCACTTTTAGGTGACAGGATAAAAATAATATAATTTTTTTACATAACTTGAGTTGAATCTCTTGATTTTTTGCTTATAGGCATTAATTAATTAATACCGACTTAAAGCTTATTAAACGAGGACATTTTTCTAAAAGTGGGATATCGGTAGTATAGTTGGATAATGAAAAAAAAAAATATCTCATATAATTTATCATTTTACTAAAAACAGAACTTATTTTAGCCGCTCAATAGCCCACTTTAAATGGTTTTAAAATTGACAAACCCTATTTTCATTTAAAATACATTTTGTATACTTTACAATCAAGTAATTTTTAATTACTTAAATTAAATATTTCTTTCTATTAAACAAAAAACATTACTTTTAAAAAAAGCGTAAAACTTGGATTTCCTACTTTTCTGCTGAAAATTGACCCATTGCTTATATGAACTTCTTTGTAGTTCTTATGGTGCTGTCACTCCCATAAATATATCCCTAAAAAATTTAATTTATTCTTTTCTTTGAATTTAACCTTACATAATTAAATTATTATTTTAAGTAGCTGTAGAGTGCCATACTCACGGAGCTTCTCCACTATCGTCCTAAACATTGTCCTTCTTACGCCGACAACCTTCTCCAATTCAAATCCTCAGTCCACTCCCTGTCAACAAGATCTCGACCTTCTAACCTTTACATGTCTTGTCACAGATCTGCCTCATTTCAAAACTCCTTTATTGCTTGCCCTGTCAATTTCTGGAATTCCCTCCCTATCAAAATTCGACATTCCCTATCCATATCCACATTCAAAACCCTCCTATTCCAATTCCTATCCCAAAGACAGTTAGATAGTTGCTAATCATTCGACAACATACATTTATTTCATGTCATACATTATCAAATATCAATGCTAAATAATTATGTATTTATATGTTAAGCAGGCACTTAATATAGTCAGATTCAGCTTTCTGTTTTCTCAACAGAAACACAAAGCTTATTTTTATTAAAAATTTAATATATTTTTGTTTTTTAATTCTTTATTCTTTGCTTAAAAGTGTATACTAGTCTATGAGTGCAAATAGCTTTAAGTGTTTTGTCGTAGTGTTAATTGTTTTGTATATAGTTTCGTTTGTTTTGTAAATAGAATGTTCACCTTATATTTTCTTTACATTATTCCTTTTTTTCGATTAATTTTATTTTGGCCAGATGTAATCTTTTAATTTTGTTCTATTTTGTTATTCCCAGAATAAAGTTATTTTCTATCAATCTATATATTTATTTTTTCTTAAATTTTGCGGTATGAGAGATGGGAATTTTTCAGGAATTTATGTTCGGTGGAAATCTGTTCCTATTTGCTTTTTTCAATTCAACAAGTTGTCCTGTTAATCGTCTGAGACTTTTTAAATGTTTTTGACACCTCTGCGGTCGTTCTTGAGAGGTTAGAGTCCTGAAAATTGGATTCACGTGTGTTGGATCTTAGAATTTGGCAGTCTTCCGATTCTGGCATCAATGATAATTTGAGAAATAGTTACGCAAGGCCAAAAACATATGTTTGGTATTATCTACGTCTTATTCTTTTACACTTCATTTTTATCTCGTTATTCTCTGCATATATTTAAACTTTTTTTCTTGATACGCAGTAAAGAACTATTTGTGAGTGAATTCTGATTTATCTCGATTGTGCTTATTGTTGTTGTTTTTTTTATTGCTCAATATTCCTTAGAATAAATATTGTTTTTCGTACAATTCCATAAATCTATAAATTGAATTGTATCGAACCCTTGTGGGGATGGTGGCCTGTTTACGATCGCGAACCCTCCAAGGCGCCAGAATATTCCAGACGATATTATTACTCCTCGCCCAGGGTTGGCGGTTTTCCAGCGATAAAGGGAGGGAGGAGTTCTCATTTAGACCGCGAATTGTTTATATTTCTTTGGCCATCAGGGAGAAAATCTATTCGAACTTTTGTTCCGAATAGTATGTCTGAAGAGGAGAATAGGAAGCTAGATGCGGGGCTTCAACTGAATAAATGTTTTTAAAGGACTTTTACGGAACCCGGAATAAGTCAGCAGTGGACTTGGAATCAGCCCGGGACAAACATGGATATTTATGACGTTGTCTCATCTGAAAATCTAATCCCATTATTATTTTTAAGATTATATTCCGATGCGACGACAATTTCTGTTTAACGGTAAATTAAGTTGAAAAATATTTATATTTTTAAAATTCTGCTAGTTGAAGACATATCCATAAATCTTGCAAAGATAACTTTTATTAGTAATAAAAAAATTACGTATGAGGCTCTTGCTCTGCGTGTCCCTCAGACCTTCTAGAATCATACCGATCGATAAGTTGTTCCTTATCGTGTTTTAATTCGATCTAATCTCGTTTTGCTCTCAAGTTTTCTCAAATAGAATTAGCTTTTGTGTTTGTTAGTGAGGGACCAAGATTCTCTGGTATATGCCAATAGCGGAAGTAAAGAGCTTTTTATTTAATTTTTGCGCGTTGAGCCTTATCTTTTCCATAGGGAGCCTCTTTTTAAAGATTCGAATCATCTTCCATCTGACTTTATGCTTTCCCTAATGTCCTCATCTATCTATCTCAGCTTCAATGAGCAAGTGAACTCCGAGGTATTTGAAGTGGTTTACCTGCTCGTTTTTCTCACCTCCTAATCCTCCGCATAGATTTCTCTTCTTCCTACCAAAAATAAATTTAAGGGCTATTATATCCGATACTTCTTAAATGTCAAAATCCAGCGCTCAAGAACATTACAATTTCTCTTTTCATTTCTAAGACTTCATTCATGTCCATTTATTACTACATTTGTACTCGATATTTTAAAAAACAGTGGTCCCGAAAACTCTTGTCAAAAATGTAACTTATCACCTTTTTCCACTCCATAATTCAATTATTCTTAATTTATTCATAAAAGAAGAAAAAAGAAGTTTATATTAATAATTTGATATGGGTGCACCATTATTTTGCTATCAATTTCTGATGAGCACTTTTTACTTGCCTGTTATTCTTGGTGAAGAACGTGACATCGGATTTGATGACCCTTATCCTAAACCTACAAATTAACTAATTAGCTACCGTATCCTCTTAACGTTCAGGGATTAATTGGAAGGATAAACTGACAGAGGAAGCTTTTTCGGATCAGTAATATAAATTTTTAAGTAAGCGTAAAGGGAAGGTTTTTTATGCTTGGTTTGAACGGATTTTTTTTCTAAAATGTTTCTAGAAATTTATTTCCGGATCGTTTATTTCTAAAGTTGAACTCTATTCATCTTTGACAATTTTTCGCGATACTCTATATTTTTTATTCCGATTGTAATATCAAATTTACAAAAATTTTTTTGTAATACATATTTCTGACAATCAGTGATTATTTTAATAGTAATTAAAAAAACATTGAAACTTAAATAAGGCCGCTTTTGGGACGAATTATACTTCAAAATTAAGTTTTAAAAACTAAAAAAAAGGTAGATTGTGGCAGGGGTGTCCAAGAAGAATGACCCAAGAAAATCCATTGCTCTCCCCTTCTTAAAAATGGTACAAATGGAAGAAAAAAGTATTAAAAAGTGTAGTTGATTTTTTTATCTTGTTCCTTGATTTCAAAGTTCTCTCCAATTAAAACTCTCCAAAAAGTATCGTTTTATCCAAAAATTCATAATTTCGTATATTTGCCTTGGGTTTGGTTTGGAAAGAAAAAAATAATTCATTCGAGGAAGGTGAATTGTGCTGCAAAAATTTTTTGTTTACAATTATAGTGCAATGAAATAAACGGCGGACTAGCCGGTTTTGCCTAGTGTACAAAACCCGGCAAAATGATAAACCCAAGAGTTCAAGTCTCAGTGTCGGGGGTTTTTTAGATTTGGGGTTAATCCCTGGAATTCCCCTTAATCCGGGAAAAACTTTGTATAGCCAAAAAGGCGTGAAAGGTTAGAAATATATTAAAAAACGCTTTAATAAGATTTCCTGAAAAAAGTCTGGTTTTGGAAATAAACTTATTTTCAGACCATTTTTTTTTTAATTTATAACCATTGAATTCATTAGGTGTTCTTACATAGGATTAGATACTTATCTCGATTTCCAAAAAAAAAAGTTAGGATTCACTTTAACAATTTCTGCCTTAAAATGCCCAGATTTTCTCTCTCGAAGAAGTGCATGACATTCCAGCTACTGGAGAAACAGAAATAGAACTGTTCTCGATTGGGAAGTTTGTGATGCGATGTTCTTACATAAGGAAAGGCTAGCCTTACTGGAAATCCCATTATGAGGATTATAGCAAGTCTAAACCCGGAAAACACAACAGCCCCTTCGGTTACAGCAGTTACATGTTTTCCTTCTATTTTGGACTCATCTATTTGAAACACACACCTCCAGTTATGTCATAGTGTTTGTAGTGAGGATGATGAATGTTTTGTTTGTCGAGCTCTATTTCAACTCAAGATCAATCTTGAATCTCTTGTCAGAACTAGTAATAACAGAATATTAAAAAAAAAAAAAACTACCTCTACTACTCATGGAGAATCTTACGTTCAGTACTTTGTAAAGGAGTATTGTTTATTGGTCAATGGATGTGCTAGGAGATGATTTGACTGAAATCTCCAGATGAAAAAAAATAACAGTACCCACTTTGTAAAGGCTGAGTGTGTTCCAAGAAGGTTCTCTCTACTTCACGGTAATAAAATAAATAATAACCTACCAAAGCCGTATTCGATCTCGGGATCTGGAAAATTGGAAGTGTCTTACTCACTGAGGAACCTTTCTCTCTATATTATATTAACAGATCGAATTTAGTTCCATCCAAACTTCTTTAAGCGCGTTTTGCACTTTTTTGTGGAGAGTGAATTAGAATGACCCATCAGATTTACGAAGTGTTAACGCTTGGGCAAAGTCGGCTAAACTCGACTAATTGAAATGTTTTAACATATGGATTAAAATAACTTAGAAACTATAAATCGGGCCTGCATACTGTAAGCGAGAAAATTGTTCAGCAATTCATGTTCTCTGTAATAGCCTGTAATTCAAAATTGTAACGCCACGCCATTTAAGGGAGGTAAAAAGGGAAAAAATAGTGTTGAAACCGAATGATAAAGTTAATTGAACATACGGAATAAAATATTACAGATAATAAAAATCTAGAGAAATGTTCAGCATTTCATTTTCTTTGTAATGAGCTGTTATTTATAATTTATATTTCATATTATTAATCTCGCCTTGTTGATGGTTTAATTTATATTGTGTGGTCTAAAGCACACATCTTAGTTTTTTAAAAATATATATTCTTTTGTAATGTTACTTATAATTAAATCTGATATCACAGAAATATACATTAGAGTCAAATTTTCAAGCATTTACGTGAAAGAGTACCGAAAAAATATACCGAATTTATTCTCCAAAAAAAAGATTTTGAATGAATAATTCATTTAATTTAATATTATAAGTATAATAAAAAGAATAAATCACTCTATAGTGTTAAGAGGTTCATACACGCTGTTTTGGATCCAATCGATTCACTAAAAGAACAACACAATCAAATATATTGCTAGGGCCAAGATACTCGGCTTTTACTCTGATCATATTCCTGTTTACTTAGATCTTAGAATAATATTGATGGTAACGTTACTTATCTACAATATTTGATATGAATACACGTTTGGGTATGTTATGAACGACGGACAGTATCGATTGGTTAGATACCAATTTAAGTTATGGCAGTTTGACATGTTACACGATGCAATGACATCTGTTATCGTTCAACGGTATTAATATAACACAGGCTAAATAAATTATGTGCCTTTTACGATGATTGCTTGATGATTTATTTTTTAATCTTTAGTTTAGTGTGTCCGATTACTTTGGAGACGTGAATTCGAACATGAGGACTTTTTTAAATAGGTTTACGAAGGAAGGTTTTTAAAGTTAATGTTCTTTAAAGAATCTGTTATTATTAGCCGTTATATATTGAATTAGCCTGTTCATTATTAATCACCTGTTAGAGGACTAAGAATGAAGACGAATGGAATATTTGGATTGTTCTGAGAATGGGTTTTAAATTCGAAAATATTAATAAAAAATAAGCCATAGAAGTATTTTATTTTTAGATTATACCTAAAAACGTCTCAATATTTATGATAATTTATTAAGACCTTTACATGGTTCAACGTAAGCTCTATGATTTTTTTTATTTCCATATTATCTCTTTAGTTATGGTCTGGATTTTTTCTACGAATTCTTGAAATTCATGCCATAGATATATGACTACAATGTCACGTTTAAGTATTCGAAATGATGGATATGCGGTTGATCGGTGAACATGAATATTAATAATTTCAAGTCTTTTTAAAAAGGAATCATAAACTCAGTCTTGCTAATATAACAGTAAATTTAAAACTTTTATTAGCTCCAGCAACATGAATCGGCTCCCTCTATAACCGACAAACTACTGATCAAAGGAGACATACGTAATCTAATTACCAAACTCTGAACGCTATCAACTGAAAGCACAAGGCGCTGGAGGGAATCATAGGAAACATTATTAAAGTTCCTATTTTAAAGTAAAGTTGTTAAAAAAGATATCAATATTATGGAATAATTAATATGAGGAACAACATTCCTATGAAGGATACAAGCCTTACCGGAACTAGATTGTGAATTAGAGTAATTAGATAGATGTATTCAGGCGATTTTTTATTAAATAGTTTATTTTCTATTAATTTTCTGTCTAGAACTTCTTGACGCAAACGATAGGATAATATTATATTGGCTTTACTGATATCAGTTTTTATTGAGAGAGTGATCGATAATTCAGGAAAAGTATTAGTAAATTTATTGAATCATTTGAATTTTTTGAGTGAGTTTGCTCCATACGAACCTTCTCCCTCCCGAGAAATTATATTGCTCTCAACTTCTTAAAAATTGCGAACGAAAATGGGATAAGAAAGATTATATTTCATATACGATTAATTACGTAAAAAATAAATACGTAAGTCTGACAAGCTTGTACATTGCCATCCGCAAAATTTTGCAGTAAGCAACAAATATTCAGGGGTTTAGTAAATCTCATGGCCAACGCCTTAAAATTCATCGGGTTGGGGTGTATGGGTTAGTGGTGGAAATAAGTGTTTGGGGTATTGGGTCCTTGTTATAAGTCAGTCTTTGTAGCAAGTCATTTGTTACATAAAACCTACTTTCTGACTATTATTTTTCTCAAAACCTTTCATTGAAATGTTTGAATTTTGAGGATGTTTGAAGTTTTCGCAGTGCCCCATAGTTCTATCCCGTAAGTTCATATACATTTTATAAGTAATTTATAGGTGTTCAGTTTTTTAGTTAAGGATTCAAGTTCAAAAGTATAATTTTAAATTAAAAAAATATGAATATGTATCTTTATGGATATGTATGATTTTTATAAGTTCAAAATAGAATTTTATTTGTCATGCTCCATTACAATTGTCATCAAATCATCACCAGATTTTGACTATGAAAATATATAATTTTAAAAAATAATAAATTACCCAAGGTACAATTGCTATAGTTGTAACTTGGGCAATATTTGTTGTAATAGGAATTATAATTATTATTCAATAATAATTATCTACACTAGCAAGCTAATTTTTTCAGTTCATCCGTTGAAAGCCC
Source organism: Nezara viridula (assembly GCA_928085145.1). Classification (NCBI taxonomy): domain Eukaryota; kingdom Metazoa; phylum Arthropoda; class Insecta; order Hemiptera; family Pentatomidae; genus Nezara; species Nezara viridula. The sequence continues at coordinate 28,949,345 of OV725083.1, read as the reverse complement.
GTAATATATATAACGCTTGCTGTCAGTAAATAATCTTTTATAAACTTCTTCAGTAAAAACGAAGGATTTATTCTCATAAAATACATATTTTAAAATTATATTAATGTAAATTATAAAACAGTGGCCTAAGGTACAATGATATGACTTAGTTTTACCACTATTTAGCATATTTATGACCGCAACCCCGGACCATCTTCTTCCTTTATAATGCAACGGTCAACTATTAAATATTCAATATGACTTAAGCATTTTGCTTAGAACTTGCCCTCGAAAGAAGTTGGATAAATCACAGACAGAAGCTAGACAGATACATCAATCTCCTAATGATTTTTGAGTACGTACTTTTTTGATGAAAAATTATTACATCAAGTAAAGAAAAATTAATTCTCAAACTCTAAAATACTGTTATCAACATTATCAAGAAACGGAGTGGATCAGAGGCACCAAAATCAGCTGTAAATAGTTGTGGCAGTGCAGGCTACTCAATTTTGCCACAAATCCTGAATTTTCTCCCGTGGAATTTCTTATTCTTAGGAGAGCTCAAGGTACATTGTCCAATGTTTCTCCTATATTATAACAGTGTAAAATGCGGCCTATGTATGCAATGGTATAAAAATTCAATTTTTGGTTATGTACTGCATAGAGAAATTATTAATGTATGACGTAGACGAATTATGTTCGCATTATAGCTGACGTAATACTGCAGGAGTTAAATAATATTATCAGCATAGACCATGAGACTATTTCGTTGCTTCGTTACCCTGATGAGGGAGTTAAATCCGAACAGTTAACTCGTGTCGCACCATTATCCCTCTCTCTAAGTTAGCGTACCGTGTAGTTACCATCCCAAGTGTTTAACTGGATGAGAACGATCCTCTAACAGGGATGCCAACTAATCTTAATCATGATCAACATATACCTATTTTCTAAATTATCTTGTGTTCTCCCATCTTCATATTTCCGAATCCTCCCTTTAAGTAGGCTATGATTTTTTTTTTTTTTGTGAATTATTTGAAATTATTATTGCGACTTCAGTCAAGATCTTAAACAAAAGGATTTCCACTAAAACTCACCAAGACGCAGTATTCAAATTAGGTTTTTTTCGGCAAACGGTTTTCCAAGATCAACTTTACCTGCAAGGATCTTCTCTCTAATATTAAAGGATCAAGTATCCATTTTATTGAGGCTGGGTATATCCTAGAATGATCACTAAAGAGTTTAAGTTTAAGTCAAATTGAACGAGTCGTGTCTCTTCCACAGCTGACTTAGAAGTGAGCTTCGGGACCATTGCAACTTGTTTTCGTAACCCATAAACACAACCCATAACACAACCCATAAACTTGTTTTCGTAACAACTAAGATTTCAGTCTAAGGGTTATGCAAGGTTGTAACGAAAAGAATACTTGTGCCTTCCAAATCGCAAAACGTTGTCTTAAAATATTCTATCGGAAGGCGAAGGAACAAACAAGGTAAATCGCACAATTCATTGCGCCATCACGTCGACTTGAGCCTGGTGGGAGGAGCGTAGTCACGTTTTTTTTACCTTTGCGACTCGGTATAATTAGTTCAACAGGAGGCTTTGCAAGTGAATCAACTTTAAGTGAAGTCAGAGTGAAATATCCTTTATAAGTTATATTTTCTGTGGTGTTCGGTGTTATGGAATCGTGTGTTTATTCATAAATAGTAGCAAAACTAGAAAATCAAGAGGCTCTAAATAAAACTAAAAAATACTAAGACATGCATTAGACCACACGGTAGAAGTTAAAACATCAACAAGGCGAGATTAATATCATGAAATATAAATTAAAAATAACCGCTCATTATAAACAAGATGAAATGTTGACTGAACATTTCCCTAGCTTACATTATGCAGGTTAGATCTTTAGTTTCTGAGATATTTTAATCCATATATTCAATAAAACTTGTTATCATTCGGTTTTCCACACTATTTTTTTCTCTTTTCACCTCTCTTAACACTGAGTCGCGTTAAGATAAAATTTTGAATAATAGCTCATTACAAAGTGGATGAAATGTTGAACAATTCCCTTGCTTACTATACGCAGGTTAAATCCTTACTTTCTGAAATATTTTAATCCATATCTTCATTAAAACTCGTTATCATTTGGTTTTTGGCACTATTTTCCCCCCTTTTCACCTCTCAAACACTGCGTCGCGTTAAGATAAAATTTTGAATAATAGCTCATTACAATGTGGATGAAATGTTGAACAATTTCCTTGCTGACAATATGCAGATCCGATATTTAGTTTTTGAGATATTTTAATCCATAAACACTTCAATTAGTCGACTCCAGCCGACTTTATCCGAGCGTTACACATCGGAAATCTGACGGCTCAATTTAATTCACTCTCCACAAAAAAAAGTGTAAAACGCGCCAAAAAAAGTTTTCTCTTCAAAGACATTCTTTGAAGACACAACGAAATCACAAGAATTCGAATAATTTAAAATTTGTTCGTCACTCCTTACTTTGGAGATAAATGGTTCATTCTATTTGAACCGGGTTTCCTCTAAGTAAGGGGTAATAGTAGAGCTACAACAATTTCATAAAAACGTTGCTTAGGTTTTCCACTGAAAAGTAGATAATTTAAGATTTGTTTTGAATTGAAGTGTCCGTTTTTTTGTTGAATAGGAAGCAATTACTATACGAATATTTAATGTTGGTAATTAACTAATGTTTCTTAGTAAATTAGGTAACAGTCACTTTAAATACAAGTGGAGTTTATCTTTGGTGCAATAATTTAAAGAGGTCTGACAAGCGGTTTTTTCATAAAATGATGGATTATTCACGATTTTTTTTATTGGCATACACTTTTTAGAAAACTTCATTGCTTAACAAGTATTAAGACCATATTAATTGAATTAAGTTTTCTTTCTAATAAGTTGATATGCACCTTTGATAATGTAAAAACATTATCTGACTTGATATTGTGTCACACAAAAGTAACTGTATTTTCAGCAAAAATTGCTGTAATAAATTTATTTAATAAAAAGATTTAATTTTTTTTCCCCGAGACCTGAATGTATTATGATAAACATAAGGGCGAAACATAACTTGTTACTTATAAAAAAAAATACTGATAATGTTAAAAAAGTACTGATTTTGAAAAATTTACCATCTATATTAATAATGAACCAGTGTCTTTTACCCAGATCTTGATTAAGGGGAATTGATTCTTATTGCAATAAGTGATCTACTGATTTTTCTTAATCCTAATATTTAAGTTTTCATAAATATCATTGAAGAAATTGTACGGTTTAGATCTAACTTTTGTTAAAAACCATTTTTTTTACTTTTTATTTGATGAGTTCTATAAAAAATTCGATAAAATCGTGAAAATGTTTAAAAAGTTGCTATTTCAAATGCGATTATCGGTTGCTTGCGAAGTGAAAAAAATGTCAAACATCCCCAAGCATGTACTTACTTTGAATACGTTTTATCAATTTCTTGCCTATTTTTTTTTCAAACAAAATTATTCCATACCTGCACACCATTTTGCGCGAATTGGTTGTTTGAACTCAACAACCCTAAAACATATATTGAACAAAACGATTCTCAACAATCTTTATATACATGATATAAAGTGATTTGTTTTCCTACCCCTACCTTTTCAAAATGAAATGTTTTCAATCCATCTTTTAAAATTTGCCCTGATACTTTCCGTGACTAAAAATAAATTTTCAGAGTGATAAACTCATGAGGAAATGTCCTTTTTCTGGGATTAATTTTCGTTTTTCCTGTGAATTTCATATATTTCTGACCTTTACACAATGATAACTTTTAAGTAGCTTATATTAACTATTACGTTGATTTATGTGTTATTATTATTTGCATTGAATGGATTGAAACTAAGAACTCTCTTTTTATAACGACATAAATAAAAATATTTTCCTAGTATCATTGTATTGGAATTATTTTAGTGTTTTCCTCATTTTCTCCTTTATTCTCATACTTTCATATCGGAGGAAAAACAAAAATTGCTTTTGTTCTCCTTTTTGAATTAAGTCAATCTACCGCTCGTAGCGTCTGGTCCAATCTTCTCTTTTCTGGACCACTTCTTTTTCTCCAATCTAAATTTCTTTTCCTTGACGCCTTCTTCCGAGTTCCTCTGAATTCTTCCTTCATTACGTTTCTTCCTCTTGTCATGAACTCCACTGTCTTTCCTGTGACATGGTCTGACCACTTATTTCACAATTATTTCTTCAGGTGATGTTAAATTCAGTTTTGTCCTCATTGGGACGTACCTAATTTTTCCGGTTTTGATTTATCCTCACATCTTCTACAATATTACATTTCCATTGTTGGGGGGAAGTCAAGAGTCGTAAGAAAAAAAACAACGATATAATACCTTAAAACATCAAGCAAACCTAATATAATATTTTTCCTTGCGTTTTTTTTTTTTTTTTTGCATACGTTATCGAGATTTTAAAATGAATTTTTTTGAAAAATTCAAGATAGAGGTTTTTCAAGATCACACTGGTTATGGACAAAATATTATTTGAGAAAATTTTAAACAAAAAAAGCTTATACTTTATCTTTGATACAGTAAAAGGGGATGAATAAAGAAATTATTATACCAAATCTACATGAACGTTGAAGTTGTGAAAAAAAAAAATAGTTACATTTATGTAACCATTTTAAAAAAGTAGGTAAAGCTAATATAATTTTCGATGGAAACAATGGGTTTACAAAAAAATAAAACGAAATCGTTTATCTGCTCAACTGTTTGCATTTTTCAATGAAATAGCTTTTTGATCTGTCTAATCGATAATATTTAATAAATAACACAAAACGGATATTTTTAAGAGACTATCATCCTAAATATCAATTTTTTTTATTTATTCTTTCACCTTTCTTTTCCTGGAATTCATAAATCAATGGTCAAAATTAATAAAAATTGCCGTGCAGGGTTTCCAGTGAGTCCAAATATTAAAAAGAATTGCTCCTCTACTTCCAATCATGTGTCTGCGAACCAACAATTCTCACTCACCAAAATCCTCTATGTATTATTCCCGTAGATATGGAGTGTATTTTTTATAGATTTTTTTTTCTCTATTTGTATTTTCATATATCTATCATAGAATCCTTTATCAGAGTTTCCTCTTGCACAAAAGGCTATCTATGAATCTTGCTAAGCTTTTCTAATCTAGACAATAAATTTCGAGTAAGCATCTATAGTTTCTCGTCTGCAAGAATTCGGCTATTCAAAATTATAAAATTTTTTCATAGACCTAATAGAAACTTTTCTTTTTTTAGCGTTTATCAGATTTTTTTTATATTATAAAGAATTTTTTTTTTCTAAAATGATATAGAGACACTATATCTAAAGTTTAAACTATATAACAGAGAGAACCTCCCAGAAGGTGGCGTGAATTTATCTTTTTAGGTCCTTAAGAGTCCCCTGACCCGAGCGGATAGGTGGACCACTGATCAAAGACATCTCCCTTTTTGAACTATTCTGTCCCTCGACAGCTTCCTATCTTAGTTTTAGCCGAGCGATAACGTTTAGCGAAAAGTCGACATCTTCGGCTGGAACTCATTTTAGTTATATCCGAATTAGGTAATAGAAAGTCGCATAAACGTGATGTATAAGCACTTTTTGATGGATAAATCATTGCAGAAAAAAATGGTCCCTTCGGGGAAGACCGCATACAAATAGAGTTGACCTCAATATTGAACAGTGATCATACAAAGTTAATATAAAAATTTAAAAGCAATTCATGTAAAATAATTCATTATTTTACAATTACAACATCCTCTTCAGCCTGCATTCCTAAGTAAAAACAATGAACTATAATGCAATATACACTACCATAATAATATGACATAGTAAATAATAAAATAACGAGTAGTAGTAAATGCTACATATATAATTGTAGTATATAAATTATGATAAATATAAATAATAATAAACAATAGATAATAATAAAAATTATTATAGGAATTTCATTCTCGTAAAGCAGAGATAATAAATACGAAATACAGGACAGAACATTTAACATACTTTAACAAACAATTATTTGTGCAAAGTTTTAGAAAAAAAACTTTGTACACAGATCGGTAGGAAGTTCTGTTTCTTGTTCAATGGTTTTATAAAGAACTAATCAGACGCTTAGCTGCTAGGACTTTTCCCTTGATCAGTTATTTAATTAAGATTACCCACTTAATAGAGCCTGGATGTGCACCGGGATGGTCCCTCCGTACATAGGATCGCTACACGGCTGGTATAATGAAATAAATAATGACTTACCACAGTGGAACTCGAATCAGGGATCCGCAGTAACTTACTCTCTGAGCTATCTCGCTGTCCATGAAGATATAATATGAACTACCATATCAGATTTTTATGTCGGTCGATTATGAAGTCTCAAATATTCGCTGTTGTGAATTCATTCAACAACGAAACCGTCTCACATATACAATATAGCTAATGATTAATTCATTAGCCACTTGAGCTCCAATTCATTACTGACTTGAGATCTCACACGTTTAATATATTTATATTCTTATTGACAAGGATATTAACTGCATCAACAGAAGCGCTGAAATAAATTACTTGAAGCTGTATCCAGATAAAACTAAGCTTAGTCTCATTTCCCTTCCTTAGTTTCCTCTATTTTACCTCAATAACCATTCTCAATTTCATTCTTAGATAGTATAAGAACCGTCGTCTTCTCTATTTCCGAAAACACATCTCAGTTTCTCTTGTTGAGGTCTTGAACCCCCCGAGGAAAATCAACGTAATTCCCGTTCCTTACATTGTGAGCCTTCTAGGTGATGGATCCTTCCTCGCTGCATTCCAATCGTGATTTGGCTTTGGTCCCATCGTTCCAGCTCTTTAGAGCTATTTAAAATTCCATTTGTTTTTATTTAATTTTTTATATAAATAAGTAAATCTTCGTAGATCCCTCAACTAGTCTTCTGCTCCTTTGCCTATCTTGGTCAACTGCTTACCACTTTGCATGAATCTGAAGCACTTTTGTTGAATCTTTTTTTTTTTTTTTTTTTTTTCTGGCCTTCAAATGAGATATTGATTGAACAATATTCTGTAAATAATTCTTTCCTTCACCTTCGTTAGTACTCCAAAAACAGATCGCTCAAGGCATCCTGAGGAGGATTTCCCAACTGTTATGTGTAAAAGTCAAGTATACGTTTATCTGAACAGGCTCTATCCAATTGCAAAGATCTACTGTGCATCGTAAGAAGTATGAAATTCCTACCATCTCTAGACGAACTGCAGTGTTAATGAAGCAATCCCTGATCTCTTTTTTTTTTTTTTTTTTCTTTTTTTTTTAATACTTATCATTTATTATTATTAATTATTATAAAATATGATTATGATTATGATGATGGTGTAGAAGAAGAAGCATGGAGATGCTGGAGGGTAGAGATGGTAGGTAATGAATGGGGGAGCAGGTATCGAGCGAACGCGTTGCCCCGGCGACCCACGGCCTGACCCAATTCGTCCTCTCTATCTCTCTCTCCTTCCTTTCTTCTCTCTCTTAATTACTCCTACATTTTTACCTAGCTCCCTTTTTTTTTTTTTTTTTTTTTAGCTTTTAACAATAGCAAAAAAAAAATTAGGATAATGTTGAAAACCTATCCCACCAAACCAAGAACTTTTAAAAGAACTCCATTATTTGCATGTTTCATTATTAAAAAAAGTTAGTAAAATAAAGCTATTTTATTAAAGCTGCAGAAGTATTTTTAACTGAGTATTTTATGTTCATATAAGAATGATTAAATTAAAAACTCAAACTGAAAAATGCACTGATATGGTAATTATAATTATTTTATAAACTTTGATACAAATCATGAAGTGTTGATGGCCCAGTCTTTTCCATTCATTACTTCATTCGGCAAATGTTCTCAAGATACATCTCCACACGTTGCTTTCATCTCCTTATCCAAGTTCGTGGTCGGCTTACCTCTTGTTGCTCTTGTGTGCTGTCTAGGCTGCCACTCTGTTTCCAACCGTCTTTTTTCCACCTGATGATATGGCGAGCCCGTTTCCACTTTCTCTTGAAGACCATCTCTGCTGTGCTTGAAATTTTCATAAATTAATTTTGTGAGATAGAATATCTATTACTATTTAGATGATATATATTACAATGGTGATACATATCATCTAAGTAGATGATATACATTACCTGATGATATAAAGAACCATTCCGCGCTCAACAATATTTACACAATTATACTGTATTTTACATGGGCTTTTAATACCACGAAAAATAAATGAGTCTTTTGATATATTTTTCCATTCGTTTTAGTTAATTAATTTCCTTCGTTAATTTAAAATCGCTTCAATTTAATTAAATTAAAATTTAGCGTTAGAATGCCATTCATAATTATATAATAAACAAACGATGATGAAAAGGCTATTCTAATGTTAAGTTTATTCGGTAACCTATTCGGTGACTGATGTTAAACAATGGTAATCGGTTCCTGAGTTTGAATAATAGCCTGTTATTATTATCGTAGTGAATAATTTAAATATCAGGGTAATGATATATCTCGACTGACGAAACCACGGTGCCTTGTGATTGTGACATACGTAACATAAGCTCTTTGGTTTCCATTGATTCCAGATAATTAACAGCAATCGCTTTCTGGAGTTAACTTTATCCATAAACCTATTTTTTTAAGTAGAAAGTAAACCGATAATAAAGGTGGATTATGCTTTAAAAATCTTATACATAGAGACGGGAATGACTAAAAATATTGAAGGTGTTTTTCCAAAACAGCAATAAGAAGGAGCTATAACGATAAAATTAATAATAATTGTGAATAAAACTAATTAAAATTAAAAAAAAAAACACGATGTGTCCTTTAGACTACACAAATAGAAGCGAAAACATCAACAAGGCGAAATTAATAATACGATTTTTTTTTTTTTTTATCTACATACACAGTATCTGATTTTGATCTATATACAGCATTTGCAATACATATAATTATAATTGTGTATAAATTACTCTAGTAAACTTGTCTCTGACTGGTCTTCATTTGTATGTGTATCTTTAAAAATAATGCAGTATGTTTATGATAACTAAAATATGTGATGAATACTTTTGATTAAAATCTATTTGCTAAATATCTAACAAAATCTCCGTCATTTATACACTACTACTACTACTAATAATAATACTTTATTTATTCTGAAACGAAGTCTCTTTAGAATAATACAGAAAGACAGAAATGTGGGTTAAGGAGCGCAAAAAAAAAAAAAAATAAATAATAAGTTACTTTCTAACTTAAATCAGTTAATAATAAAAATTTGGAAAAAAAAACATGAAGTAAAAAAAATGAAGAATGATCTAATAATTTGTATACTTATTTACTATAGTATGTATTTACAATTTTATGGGGACTGGATGGATAAGAAATGATTGAACAGGCGGGATTTAAAGGTAGGAAGGGTATTGTATTAACGGATGTGGGAAGGGATGGAATTCCATAGAGATAAGGATCGGATAATGAACGATCTTTCGAAAGCAGCGGTTCGGTGGGCCCTTATGTATAAATCTCAATACCGGTAACGAGTATTGCGGGAACGAACAGAGGATTTGGATTGAAGGAGCTCGGAGGTGTATGATGGACGGTGGGATTGGATGACTTGAAAGAGGAAGGATGCCAGGAAATATTTACGACGGTAGGAAGGATAAAGCCACTTCAACTCTGCATAAAAACGGGAAACAGAGGCTTCTCTTGGTATCCCGAAGATGAATCATACAAAGCAATTTATCAAACGTTTTAGTTTCGCCTCGAGACGCTTCCATACACCGTGCAGCAATAGTCAAAGTGGGGAAAAATTAAGGAAGTGACTAGGAGCCTACGGGTTTCAAGGGGAAATAGGTAATTTAGACGAATTAAGGTGGAAATGGCACGGCAGAAGATATTTGATACATGTTTTTTTCAGGAAAGCGTTTGATCAAAGGTTATTCCATGGTTTTTGATGGAAGGATAGAATTTGATGGGATTATCATGTAGGAACAGAGTTGGAATATGAGGAACAGTTTTAAGGACTTATTGGAGCCTATTAAGGTTGCCTTCGTCTTTTCCGCATTCAACTTCAACTTGTTAGCTCTCGCCTAGTCACTTCCTATTTAATAATATTCAAGTCTTCTTCAAGTTTTTCTGTGGCTGATAATAGGTCGGAGAGCGGGAAGGACTGGTATATTTGGAAATCATCTGCATAGATATGGTATTGGGAGTGATGGATCAGGAGGAGAAGGTCATTAATGTAAATAGGAGATAGACAGGAACCTTGAGGGACTCCACAGGAGAGGGGGAGGGACTTAGATGGATGTTGACCTGGGACCGATTTGAAATGAAAGATTTGAACCAATGCAGGGCAATGTTGGATAGAGAATGAGTGTGCAATTTAGTAATAAGGATGTTATGCCCGACTGTGTCAAACGCTTTGGAAAAATTGAGAAGGATGAGGATAGTATATAATGTAATTTCTGTGAAGGGGATCAGTAATATCCAGAGTCCTATGGAAGGAAAAGCAGGACTCCAGAATATATCTGCGCTACTCTCTCAACAGAGGTGGGCAAGTGCTACTTTGAGTATTGAGTACCCAGTATTTTACTCAAATACTGACCTTTTTTGAGTACCAAACAATTTAATTGGTACTTCAGTTATGTCAAATGATTAACTGAAGTAATGATTGAAATCGCAATAGTGAATAAATTTGAGTAAAATACTTTGTACTCGGTACTCAGAGTAGCATTTGTCCATCTCTGTATCTCAATCGCATCACCCGTCTAATCCAGTGGAGATCCAGTGAGAGCGCGTTAGCAAGATGCGTTCATTTTATACATTTATTATTTTTTTTATTTATCTGATAACACGCAGTTATTTTTTATAAATCTTTATATTTTACCTACTATATTATATTTTACCTACTAAATACACACACCTACATTCACAGATTCAACTTAATTTTATTCATTTACAAATTTTCGTTACTCAAATAATTAAATATTTAATTATTCTAGTATTAGATTAATAATTTTTCAAAAAAAACTTTCGGATGTCGGAACTACGTCACAGAAGTCACATCTGAGCCGCGGTTCCTCACATACGTACATATGATTTTTTGCAGTGTATTGTTTTATGATTCGATACATTATATGATTTTTACTTCCACTTTCCAAGATATAAAAATACTTATTTCTGCTCGAGTTATTGTGGTAAGTGAAAGTTATGTGATGCGCGCACCGTACCAGATTGTTTCTTTAAAAGTTACTAATTAAAATTGATAACCGTCCATTGAATATTAGACCGGCAGTGCGATGGTTTTTGAATAAAGAAAATAGACGTATAAAGACAATTATAGTCCAATGACTCCTACTCCCACTGAAAATAGATAGGCAGCGAGCCAAGGGGCTCAACTGTCTCATTAGGGGGCTACCTTTCCAAGATAGCAAGTGTATTAGGGAATATACATTACCGGGAAAATGGGTAATGGACCCATCATTGGAACGGTTGAGTAGTTCGATATTGTTACAATATTTAATTCTTTAATCCTTATCAGAATTACACTACGATTAATTAGACACGTTCCATTTGGTTCAGAAATCAAGCTTGTATGTTTCTTATGCATTATCAAATAATTTATAGAATAATATATCAAATATCAATATATTCAGGTATTAAGGATTATGGGATATTATATTAGCTCCTTGCCTATTTTTTACGTAATATTAATAATTATTTTTATGAAATACTAAAATTATTTATGCTGAAATTAGTCAAATTTTTACATTATGCACTTATGCTTCTTATTGTTTTATTTATATCTGCTAATATATGTTTATAATATAATATTATAATATATTATATTATATTATAATAATATTGTAATATAAGTTTCTCCCGTTACGCCTTTTTCAAGACAGTGGAGTAAAATCCACTAAAGATGTATATATATATACATCATAGATCATAAATCTCTTTCCCTTGAAAATTTAAACGTGAAATGTGTAGTGTACGTTAAGCTGAAGTTAGTATCCTTTGGTATTGAACGATTATCGAGGGGTAAGTGTGGAAGTTTTGTGGAAGATTGCAGACTTTATGATATTTAATTCCATAATTAAAGTAATTAGACTAATTAAAGTACTTTGTAGACAGCACATAGTAACTGGCAACATAGTTATTATTGACCTCTCGTCCAAGTGCCTACCGTGATAGGCGTTGGTTAGCTTTTATTACCTCTTGCAAGCGTCTTAGCACGCTCGGCTTATAGCATGAGTAAAAAGTAGAAATCAAAATTAATTGTTCAATATAGTACGTTTTTCAATTAAATTAATATTAATCAAAGTGTCGGATGTGTAGTTAATTATTTCAAGATACAATTTTTTATCACCTTCAAGAGGAGGGGGACGTCCCTTCTCTGGATTTGCTAGTGCTTCAAGCAGATATAAAAGGATGTCCATGTTGTGTATTGTATTTGGGCTCCAGGATAGATTAAAAATTTAATGTAATCAAGAGGAGGTACTAAATTAGAGACATATTGAATGAAATATAACTTCATACAGCTTAAGAAAAATGATTTAAATTTTATGGAGAGAATGGGACGTTTTTCTCAGAGGAGCACGATTAGCACTATTGTCAGACTGTTCGTTGATTATTTCTGATATAGGAGCGCGGGATGGCCGAATTGGTTAAAGCGTGATCACATCACCGCATGTTGCACTGCATCCAGATAACCGAAGTTATGAGATTAAAAAAGTACGTGTTCGCGTTCTGGTGCCGGAGTGGACTTTACATTCCCCGCCCTCATTCTCCGGCTCGGAAAAATCCCGTACAGTCTAAAAAGGCGAGGTAGGAAAGAACAAGAAAAAAAAACATCTGTGATAATCTGTGAAATTTTTTTATAGAAATAATGGCCACCAGTTTGGTGCTAGAGTCACTGAATGAACGATTTTGATGGTATTGGTTTCAACAGCCATCTGGGAGATATATTAATTTCTTGTCGGCTCAGAGAGAGATGAATCTTAGCATTCCCAATTCCTAAGGAGCCTTCCCGGGGTTAGCAAAAAGGACCACAAAGTTTCCCTACCGATAGTATTCTATTTCTACCATATCATATGTATACACATGATATGTATCAGGGACATGGACCCCAGAATGCTCGGTTCTGAACGTTGTGGGTTCAATTCCCATCTGGACCGGTTATTTCTCAACGGTTACGGGAAATGCACCGTGGCTTTCCAAATCTGGTAAGTACACAGCGGCAACCTCAAAGTGGCTGTCAGGGGTTGGCAAAGAGGACCACGATAGGCCCACTTGTCGGAATAGTTCTCCCCATCAGTACCAGTACCTACCGTTTCAAAAAGAACAATACCAATAGATTAGTTAAATTAAATTAGTTTTACTCGACGATGAAGATTAGGTTATGACAATAAAGAAAAGTCTCAAAAAGTCTCGAATTTTCCTGATGTATATTTTCAAAGATAATTAGTGTTAAAGAAAATTGGTGGGGACGGAGCTACTTTGTGACGTCACGAGATCTTAGAGCTGTCAGCGCCTAGCCGTTGTTTATCTTATACTTTTAAGCTTAGAATAGTGTTTCAAATTTCAAAACTTCCTCCTATGAAATATATTTCAGGTTTTTTGTAGTTTTTGAATAAAAATATTTAGTTTAAAATTTATTTCGTAATCTTTTATAAATGTACCATCTTTTATAAACCTAACCAAACCCATTGTCATTGCTTCCAAGCTGGTTCATATAACCAATATTATGCAGTAATCGTTTTATGTTTTTAATTTTTATTGCTATTCATGTTTTGTGAAAACCATTCTAAACGTTAAATATTGTAAATTTTATTTATATTTGTATTATATGTATGTAAATTTGTAAAACCATCTTATTGTACAATAGCCAAGCTAGGCTCTATTTGTATGGGGAACTCCCTTAAAACAAATAAAAGATCTATCTCTCTATCTATATCTCCATATAGTCATGAAAATACAACTGGATACAAAGTGGATTCAGATTCTAAATTGTTTTTTTTTTTTTTTTTTTTTTTTTTTTTTTTTCTCTCCTCACTCTAAAGTAGTTAATCGTAAAATCGTGTGAATTGAAGACCATATCATTTGTCCAATTTCCTTCGCTTTAATCTGATGCTTCGAAACAAATCAGTGTCTTTTCCAATTAATTTTTTTTTTTCAATTTATAAGATACAATAGTCCATTCAATGAATGATTATAAGAGAAACGGAAGAAACACAAGTTTTTACTTTAGGATTTAGTTCGGCTTAGAAGAGCAATATACGAAAAGTCCACCAGACACCCGAAAAGACACCCAGAAGGTCACTTTTTTCGGTTTTTCGCTCAAGAAACTAAACACAGAAAATTAAAACTTCTAGGTATAAGGAAGTTTAATATAAAATTAAAACTCATGAAATTTTCATCAAGTTTATGTCTTGTAACACTTAAGTTTTCCTAAAATGAAGAGAATAAAAAATAAATAAATAGTTTACAAACAATGATAAAAACAGAGAGAAAAACAATTTTTTTCTCCTGACTATACCAAACAAAATCCATAAGTCAAAAATCTTCCATTTTCATCGGTACTACCTTTTTGAGCACTAGTCGAATATACTACAAGATTTTTTTTTTATATATAATTCCAATGTATTGCATTAACTGAAACAATGTTGTTTATTGTTCTTAGAAAATTATTAATGATGAAACAAAAAAAAATTAGGCTAATATAAGAAATCACCTTTTACATTAAATTACCTAATGTTACTTTTGATATACAATTGTTTGAAAATAATTTGCAAGCATTTAGTTAATAATGTAATAATTTGCAGGGTTTTTTTTTTGTAAATAATCTAATCATAACAAGTGCTCTAATTTTACTCTCAATATGAATATTAATAATTGTTTATTAATGCTATTACAAAACATCATTTACTCTGAAAGTATGTCGTAATAATTTATAAGAATTGTTTCTTGAGGTAAGAAGTAGACTCCATTGATCGTAACAGAGAATTATCTCTGAAAGCGATCTGGCACGAAACTCAGACAGACCCTCCGTGTCTGTTTCGGGTTAGCTGTGTCGGATCCTCCCGTGTACAGACCTTCCATGAAATTCTAATCGAATTCCATTCCGTCTTGAATTATAGATTTAAAAAGATCCATCGAATAGAAAAATAAAACTAAAATAAAAACGAAAATTGCTTTCCGTCACGTACATGTAGAGCTCATAAATATCCTTTTCTACTTTCAGTATATAACAAACAGTCGGTTTTGCATTGAAAAATAATTAAATAAAATACCAATACGTTTCGGTCGATCTCTATTATACTTCCATTGGATGAGCGCTGATTTATTCATTCATTTATTAGATATCCATCTCTACAAATCACTGATAACATATATCATTATATTATTGAAATATTTTAATTTGTTTTTTAATTAATGTTTTTAATTTGTTTTTTTTTTTCAGAGGAGCATTCTCAGTGGTGCGACGATGTGTACAAAAATGTACAGGTCACGAGTTTGCTGCAAAAATTATCAACACGAAAAAATTGTCTGCCAGAGGTAGGTGTTTCATCTGTTGATATTATAGATATTATATAAATAAATAATTATGTATCTGACGTTCTGAATGGGTACTAAGTAACAAATCACAATTTAAGTATATTTAAAAATTGCCTATTCTTGGTTAATTGCTTGCAATAAACAATCTCAGATCAGATTTTTTTTTTTAATTTTCTCCTAAAATTTTAGGTTTTACGTTCCATTTAGATGCGTAGAAACATTTTTTTTTTTTAATGTTTTAAAAATCCGTCCATCTTCAGTGAATTTTATCTGTGATTACTCGGCTAATTTAAAAAAAAAATCACCAAAGCCTCGGTTCTTTTTAAGATGATTCTCGGAATTCGACATTACATCTTCATTTCGAGGTTTCATCTACCTATAGTTTGGTCATAAGCAAAAACAGAAAAAAAATACAAAAAAATTATTTACAATCATTATGCCGAAGGCATTGAACAAATGCCTTAGTTGAACAAATAGTTTTCTTCTGCTACTAGTAGTTTTTTATTATAGTTTTTTTTAAAGGATTCTCATATATAAGTTTCATTTTCCTAAATGATGAAATGTAAATCTGTAATGTGAATACACACAACTACATTTTTATCTCTTAAAAGTTATGGACATATATATATTTTTTCATATAATAAATTATTCGTATATTAGCATTAAAATAATTGACATAATATAATATTTAATAGTTTTCGATATTTACAGAGAGGCAACATCAAGCAAATTATTTTATGAAAGAATTTAGTCGAAAAAGCTTTTGGATGCTTTACTCGAAACGTATGTATCAATAGTTGTCAAAGTAAATTTGTCATCGCGTTAAAGTGATATTGCGATAAGACCTTACCGATACCATTAGAAATAATTAAATATTTATAAATATTGGGTAATTTAAGGTTAATACTTTTATGCCCTGTTCATAGCCATAATACGTCGATGGTATGAAAATTTAAAACGCTCAGCCGCCATGTTACATAAGTTCATTCATAACTAATTCATGAATATATTAAAGTTTAATTTTAATATTAATATTTATGAATAACCTTAACTTATTAGTTACTTTCGATTATCATGTTATTTTTTTTTCATTTTAATTATTTAAAAAAATATATATTAAAACCGTGATTAAATATTTCGAATTAGTTACAAATTAGACTAACTATCTACTGATCTTACTTTGGAATAAATTTCAAAAAAATCTTTAAAATTTTAAGCTTTAATTTATTTGTATTTACCGAACGTCTTAAATACTTACAATTAATATTAATTAAATACACTACCTAAAATAAAATTGGGGGAATACAGGTAAGTCTTATATTCGGATTCAAATATTCGATGTAAAATGAAGGTTAATATTTTCATGTTTAATTAATACAGATTTAAATATAAATTTTTTTTTATTGTTACAAATTTATTTTTATTTTTTTTAGTAATATGCATAATTCATATTTTGTAAAACTAATTAAAATTATAAAGAATTATTAATAACATTAAAGCTCCCCATTGTATCTTGTTTATTGATTATTCTGTTTATATTTATCATACAATTTTATTATTAATATGTATTTGGAATCTGAATTAAAACATAAAAATTTTTGTTGGAATTTCATTGAGGTTTTTCGAAATGTGTTCACTTAATTATGTGGTTAAATAATATTTTATTTTCAATTCCGAATGTAGGGAAGCTTTGTATTCGTACGGGAGACTAAAAAAAAGAATTATGCTCAAAACCGAAAATTTTCACTCGAGCTTTACGATGTCAAAAAAACAAATTTTGTTACGTGTCTGTCTGTCTAGTTAAATTTATTTTATGGGCATATCTCCTTCTATCGTTTTCCGATCTTCGTGATTTTTTTCAGAGATTTTGGGGTTACGCACAAATGTATTATCTTAGATATACCTATATTTCAAAAATGATTTGTTCGATTTGGCTGAAAGTCGGAAGAACGTTGTGACTTAAATTTTATGTAATTTTCATTGGTTGGGAAGGATTGAAACTTGGAAAGTCTATTATATATTATAATATATATATTGAGCATCTCGTTGTAGTCTCGATTTCTCTGTTAAACTTCATAGTAGTAAAGGGTCATATTCCACAGCTTTTTAGACTATTTATTATTTAACGATTAGACGTTAGCGTCAATAAATTTCAAGTATGTAGAGATTTCATTTTCGTTTAATTTTTAAACCTCATAACTTGTAGTAAAATATATAGTAACGCATATTCATTTATGCTGAGCATATTCATTTTCCTCATCAACTTAATTATGTTCTGGCTGATGAAAAATATCGGTTTTGTTAACACCATATAACCCAAAATTCCCTTCCCCCAAATAGTAGACGGGATTTGTTCCTTAAATTTTACGAGTGAAAACAGTATGTTTAAAAACAGTTAGGCGGCCTTGGTCTTGGTCTTGCAAAGTGCAAAACCAAGACCTATTTTGCACTACTATTTTCTTATTTTGTAGACTACTTGAAGCAGTTGCAGACTACAAAATGTCTCCTTTTGCATAAAGATAATAAGTATGTAAAATTATTACTTCTAGCAGTAGCGATATGCTTAATGTGCATACACATTCTTCTAGAAAATGTTTGAGTACGTTATTATTATTTTTTTTTTTGTAATCACGAATAGACAAACACGCAACTCACAAATAATATTCAGAACTCTTCCACATTTTTCTATTCGACTTTTTAATGTTTAAGGATTACTATTATTCGAAAACGGCTTCTCTCAAAGATTTTATTTCATATGAAAAATTACATTGAAATATAGATCATTTTGTTACCAATGAAAATGGGAAGGATGGTATTCTAATCTTATTTTACGGATTTTTTTTCATATTAAAATAAAATATGGATTTCTATTCTTATAAACTGTCATAGTCACTTTTAAGCACCGCGGACGTAGGTATCGATTTCCTCTAATGAAACTCGCGCTCAAAAGACTTTATGAAAAGAATCATTTTCCTTTATTATTTAAACAGGGGCCTTGCTCCGAGACGAATTAAGTTTTCTTTGCTGTTTCGCTGTGAATAATTGCTTTTTTTGAAGTCAAAAGGACAAAATATTAATATCATTTGCAGTTTCAAAGACAAAGCTCCCTAATTTATACCTCCCTCATTCAGTATTTTCTATTTAGTTTATGAAGGTAATAACCTCTTGTAATTAGTCAAAGAAATTTAAATTAATAAATAAATTTCTTTGAAGCTAGGTGTAAGATGATATAATATATTGCTTCGTTTCGAGATATTTTTGTAATTAATCATTTTTTTTAATAACTAAAAGTACCCAGGGAAGGAACTCCGTTGAGATATTATAAGAGAATATAATCCTCGACTCCCTGGGAATCATCCACCGCCATGTGCTTGGGAGCGGATAGGGAGTTTGCTCATAGGGGGGAGGCATGCGTGTGTTGCAGCATTTTTATATTATTATTTATTGAACATGTCCAATGTACTTTATGTATTTTTATGAATTAGATTAGAAAGAGAGAGGAGAGAATATGAGGAGTGGGAAAAATTTATAAGAGGAGAGAAGGAAGAGAAAGGGTATAGAATGATAATAAATGAATGAAAGAAATAATAAAAAAAAAGGAAAAAAATATTTTAAAAAATAATATATATATATAATAATAATAATAATAAGGCTTAGCGAACCCGAAGGTTCGATGCCGACACCACCAATCGCTTGTTACACACCTCCCTCCACCGTTCGCCGTCCAAACCCAGTCCCATCAGATCGGCTTTAATGCAACCTTCCCACCTTCGCCTCGGTCTACCCCTCGGACGCTTACCATTCGGCACAGCAAACATTACCCTTTTAGGAATTCTCTCGTTACTAAGCCCAACAACTTTACAAGCCCATTTGATTCGCCGCGATGAAATTACCTCAATTATATTACCCGGATACAGCTCACGCAATTCGGCGTTGTGTAACCATCTGAACTCTCCGGTTAACTCATCCTTCTTCGGTCCGAATATTCTACGCAATACTTTATTTTCAAAAACCTTAAGACGCTGCTCATCCCTTAATGTAAGCGGCCAAGTTTCGCATCCATAAAGAACTGTAGGCAAGATAATTGTTTTATAGATTCTAATTTTTAAGTTTCGGGACAAGAGGCGCGAACTAAGTAGTTTTGTCACAGAAAAATAACAAGCATTTCCCGCCTTCAGTCTAACCTTAATCTCTTCTTCAATTTCGTTTTTTCTAGTTATCGTAGAACCTAGATACCTAAATTTATCTACCTGTTCAAACATATTACCATCTATATCGATATCACCAGTAGTATCGCCATTTTTGCAGCTAACCATATATTTTGTTTTATCCACGTTTATTTCGAGTCCTAGTTCTTTACCGGCTTTCATTAACGTTGTCGTATTTAGTTTTATAGTTTCAACGTCTTCGCTTAACAGTACCAGATCATCAGCATAGCCCAGCACGGATGTTGTCCCGCCCAGATCCAACCCTTTCTCGGTTCGCATTACCTCCCTAATGGCATGTTCTAATGCCAAATTGAACAGGACAGGCGAAAGAGAATCCCCCTGTTTTAAGCCCGAACGAACCTCAAATTTTTCGGACAAATTATTACCGATTCTAACTTTATTGAGTGTCTCCGTCAAGCACATCCTGACTAGATTTACTAGTTTTTTTGGAATCCCCTGCTCGATTAGAATATTATACAGTTTCTGGCGGTCAATAGAATCGTAAGCCTTTTTAAAATCTATATACAGCTGGTGAACAATACCGTTATACTCCAATTTTTTCTCTAATATTTGCCGTAAAGAAAATATTTGATCAATAGTCGAACGATTCCGTCTAAATCCGCATTGGTAGTCTCCGATAATTTCCTCGGCGTATTCCGTGATTCGACTGGTTAAGATTGAAGTGAATATTTTATAACATACCGGAAGGAGTGAAATTCCTCGATAGTTATTACAATCCGTCCTCGGACCCTTTTTGTGAATCGGAATAAGAATAGATTCTTTCCATTCTTCAGGTAATTTCTCGTTCACACCAGATCTTTTTAACCAACCGATGTATTTTAGAAACTCCAGCTTCCCGCATGCCTTAATTAGTTCAGTAGGAATATTATCGATTCCCGCTGCTTTATATGATTTTAATTTTCCGATAGCTACTTCAACTTCCTCTTTACTTGGTCCTTCTATTAACGGTTCAGCACTCTGGTACTCAGAAGGAGGACACAGATCATAATTTCCCGTATTTAAAATATTGTCAAAGTGGTCCTTAAACTTATTCAATATGTCAACCGGATCGGTCAGAATATTGTTATTATCATCCCTAATTCCAGACGTTACGGGCCCTACATATTTACGTGATCTGTTTATACCTTTGTACATGTCTCTTACGTTATTTTCGATTCTATTAGTTTCTATTTCAATTATTTTATTTTTAAGATACTCCCTTTTTTTATTTTTGAGCAATTTTGTCGTTATATATATATATATATATATATATATATATATATATATTATATATATATATATATATATATATATATATATATATATATATATATATATATATATATTAAACAATATTGTATACTATGCTCATACATATTGTTAATCCTATATAATTGTATATTATTTTTAAAAATTGTCTGTAGTGATTAATAAGTATGCTATGTTTTTATCAACCCAATGTTATTGGGCAGCACCATTTTATGATAATAAAGTGATTCTCTCTCTCTAGTTAGCTTAGGTAGATTTAAATAATACAAGAGTTTGGAGATGACAGCCATTGGCACCTTCCAACAAGGGGGCAGGGTGGTCGAGTGGGCTAAAGTTCTGCCAGGCAACCTAATAAACTGAATATTACGAGTTCGAGTCCCGGTGCAAAGGAATTTTAAATTTGGCTTAAATCTCAAGTTCTCAGCAGTTGGAAAACCTCTGTATATCCGAAAAGGTGTCAGGTAGAGCAGGGAATAAAAAAAGACACTCTTAATTCAATATCCATATTATAAATTTATGGAAAATAGTTTAATTCCATTGTAGTTCATAATATATTTATCTAAATGACTCTACTTTAAGATTAATTTAAAACGAAATGTACACCAAAAATAACCATGGAATATTTTTGGCAACATTATGTGAAGAAAATAGTGCAAAATTGGCGCCCAAACCTATCTTCTTGGTTTAATAACTTGTTTTTATGTTTAAATATTTAAAATATTTTAGTACAGCTGATTTCTTTGAATCCTTCTCCTCTAACCATACCTTTATTTGAAAATGGGCATCTAAATAAAAGTGTATTTTTTTAAATTGAAAATTAGGATGTCAATAAATGATTAACCGTACATTAGGCACCACTAGCGGATCCAGGATTTAATTTTGGGGAGGGGGATTCAGTCCGAAACCTTTTTTTTTTCATAAAAATAACGATAATTACTTTGGAAAAACAGAAAGAAACTAACTACCTATATGAAATGGTGTTTAAGTTATTCCTTAAGTACTTTTAAATGTAATTACACGAACAATAATACTTTAAGAGGTATTTCTTATATTTTTTTTCCAAATAATAATACATGGTTATATTTTTCCGTTTTGGGGGGGGGGGCTTCAGCCCGAAACCTTTTTTTTTTCATAAAAATAACGATAATTACTTTGGAAAAACAGAAAGAAACTAACTACCTATATGAAATGGTGTTTAAGTTATTCCTTAAGTACTTTTAAATGTAATTACACGAACAATAATACTTTAAGAGGTATTTCTTAAATTTTTTTTCCCATAAAACATGGTTATATTTTTCCGTTTTGGGAGAGGCTGCAGCCCGAAAGCTCCCCCTCCCTCCGTAGATCCGCCCGTGTTCGGCACAGTAATCTTGATACGTTATATTTAACACACGGCTATATCAATACAATAATGATGTAAAACTAGCTGATGGAAGCTTAGTATGCTTTCAATTTGTCAATTTTTCATTTTATTTTTTGTTTATTTATTGTATAATAATACATTCTGCCACCCCCAAAGACAATAAGTATCAGTGCTAAAGGTATTCATTTATTCAACATTATACATAGTAAACAAATAATATAAATAATTGAGAACAAATTTTAAAAAATGATGA
The DNA here is from genome assembly GCA_928085145.1 of Nezara viridula. NCBI lineage: Eukaryota > Metazoa > Arthropoda > Insecta > Hemiptera > Pentatomidae > Nezara > Nezara viridula. The sequence goes on along the minus strand of OV725083.1, from coordinate 28,926,671 downwards.
TAATTAAAAAATACATGAAATAATGATAAGTATTAATTATTCTTTATAGTTCCAAAAAAATAACATGGTACAGTTAAATTTGATAATTTGAAGTTTCTACATTATTTTTATTGTTTTGAACTCAATAATATTGATGTAAGACTTAATTTATAAATATTAAGGAATAAACATACGTATAAATCAAGCAAGCACTCTAAAGTAAGTCGAACTTTGTGGAAAACTACCGTTTAGGGAATCCTAATTTGTCTAAGTTGAAAATCCATGTAACATTGGTCTGACATTATTTGTAATATCTCCTCCACTCTTTTAGCCGAGCAACACTTCGCTGAAAAGTTAAAACTCATTAAACATTAAGAGTAAACAATATCCGAGCTGTAAATATCTGTTTTATGGTTCCTCTGAGCTATTACATTGTTTTATAGTGCAATAATGGCAGTGTTGAGGACGAAGAGATTTTTCTATACCTTGTCTTTATTAGGCAATATTTTCATTATTTGTTTTCTACGTGGCATCCGTAGCGAAAGCAATCCACTCTTTTCTACTTAGGTGTGCTCTGAAACAATAGCAATCAAAAATATATCACAGTCAGTTCAATTTTTGTTGTTAATATTTTCATTTAAAAATACCTTTACGTGTGTTTTCGTGACTTAAAATTAACTATGAAGAAGAAACTTGTATTTTTTTACAAATTAATTTTTTTTTTTTCATGAACAAGACAAAATTTGTAAAGATAAAGATGTATAATATTTATTTGACCACACCCCCTCTCCTTTTCATAAGACAAAATTTGTATGAAGTAAATATTTTTATCCTGGCATGTAAATTCATTATCCTAATAATTTATTCCTTTACATGATCCAAATATTAAATTTTCTTTTTTTCCTTTGGTTTATTTAAATTGGTTTCTTTCATTTAGTTTAGGGAAATAGATTTTAGGTATTTTTTTGTTGTTGAGGTTGGCTACGTCCCAAACGTTTTAATCAACGTCCCTTCAAAATAAAAAATATTCCTCTGGGCATTTAACCTCGCAACACATTTCAAAACCCCTCCTAGACAAACTTGGGCACAATTATTCAGAAACGTTGCTTTTCAGTACATTATTGAAGTACATTATTGAAATTACAGCTTCTTTAATCGCGGTATGCACGTTTTATGTGAAGAGAGAATTAGATTGAGCCGTCAGATCTCCGATGTGTAACGCTCGGATGAAGTCGGCTGGTGCCGACTAATTAAAGTGTTTTTGCATATGGTTTAAAATATCTCAAAAACTAAAAATTGGACCTGCATATTGTGAGCGAGAAAACTATTCATTATTTCATCCTCTTTGCAATGAAATATTATTCAGAATTGTATTTTAACGCGACGCCGTGTTAGATAGCGGAAAAGGGAAAATTAGTGACGAAAATCAAATGATTACGAGTTTTATAGAAGATATGGATTAAAATATCTCAGAAGCTAACAGAGCATTTCATCCTCTTTATAATGAGCTATTATTTATAAATTATATTTATTATTATTAATCTCACCTTGTTGATGCTTTCACTTTTATCTTTTGGTCTAAAGGACACACTTTAGTTGTTTTTTTAAAAATTGTATTGAACATTATTTTGAAACTGAATTTACATACGTCGCAATTAAATAATATCTAGAACGAGAATCACATCATTTATACTTCCTTCAAGTTCCTATAGGATCATAAACGTATTTTATGTGTATATATAATTTTACACAATGTTACAAAACACATCGGTAATGTGCCTCAATATTCGTGCTTGAAACATAAGATTCGTTTCGATGATGAAGTCTACGTAAGATTTTGAGGTTAATACCTTGTAATAAGTTCAGCCGAGCTAAATGTTTATGATACTAACTTATATTTTAATTATTTAAATCGTTCTTCTGAAGTTTAGACATTTGAAAAAACCAAGCTATGTAAAGGCGTTCATTAAAATAAATATATAATTCTTTTCATTTGATTGAAATGTTTTCCAGTATGCCCGCTTATACATTGCTGCCACACAAGGTTGTTTGATGCATCGCTTGCATTTGTGCATTCAACGCCAATACTTTATTGGTGATAATATTTTATAAAACTGAAACCTGCATGGTATTTGATATTCTATCTACTTGAAAAACTATTTGTAATAATTAGTTAAGCATTTACCTTTGTTGATTGATAGAATCTAGGGAGTGAGGATGAATAAAAATGCTCAACAGTCTATAACATTTGCATCTTATAAAACCAACGAAGGACTGAGTTGCAGCATTATTCTTCCTGTTTTTTTTAGGTAAATTGAATGCTAAAATTATTATTGTGTACGGTTAATGGAGGGTTTTTTTAAAATTTCGAGCCTAGAAAGAGAGAAATAAATGTTTGTGACAAAAATAAATCTGAGAAAATATACTCTTTATAGAACACCGTTCGATTTATTGACCATATACGATTTATTTCCTGTGTTTACCTTATTTAGGGCTAATAATTGAAGTCAGATGTCGTTGATAGTGTTAGAGATTCATATTCGGTTTTATACCATAAGTAGTACACATTTCGATCAATATGCATTGAGCTTCTGATTTATCAACAGGTATTTTTCTAGTTAGTTCTGTGCTGTTTTATTGGTTTAATTTTTTTCCCATTGTTGCTGTAATTTTGTTGATATATTGGTTGTATAATTATTTAATAAAATAGACTATTTGATCCATCACTTACTTGTTAGAAAGTGTGACAAGATTAATTGGTGATTATTATTTATTTTTTTGGGAACCACTACTGCGGTATATATAGTCAACAGTTAATCATTATCATCCGATGGCGCTATGGTCCTTGCAGAACCTATTCCTGCTCTACCATCTTCATCCTGTACCTGTCTTCGACCGCCCCTCTCCATCTGACTATATCCTGGATCCTAAGATCTTCCAGCTAACGGAGTCTAGGCCTACCTTTTTATCTTCTTCGACCAGGATGTCACTCAATCAAGATTTTAGGAAGCGAGGGAAATGTTCAGCGTTTCATCCTCTTTACAATGAGCTATTATTTATAATTTATATTTCACATTATTAATCTCGCCTTGTTGATGTTTTCCATGTTCCTATATTCCATTCTTTGTACGTGACTGGTGTTGCCCAAAATTGTTGTTGGTCTTGCATGTTGCAAGACCAAGACCGCCTAACTGTTGCAAGACCAAGACCAAGACTGGTAAAAAAAAATCTATTTTTTTTTTTAAGAATTAAGACCAAATAGTTACAATTACTTGACAATTTTAGTTTCTATATGTAAAGAATTGGTATTACCAATATGCTTTTGCATTTCACTCTTCTAATTTTTCATTCGGGCTTAGTTAGGGTTCTCCCACCTAAAAAAATACAGTAATATCTCTATAGTAATTAGATAATTGGTAACTGATAAGATAATAGGTAATTAGACTCTTTCGCAAGACCAAGACTGAGTGTGGTATTATTCAGGGACTTCATCCCAGAATAATGTTGCTTTTTCTATTCTATGCCATACATTTTTGTTCCTTGTTGCTTGTTTATCTACATATTTAACATAGTTAATACATATTTAACATAGTTAATGTCGTAAACCAACGACTTCCTGTCCTACAGTTTCCTTTAACAATACTCCACTTATCCCTGTTGAGCACATCCGATACCTAGGACTCCACCTGGACAAACGACTAACTTGGAATCCTCATACTAGACTGAAACGACAAGAAACCGCTCGACGTTTCCGATTACTTCAGCACTTGCTAGACAAACGCTCTAAACTTCCCATTAATTACAAAATACTCATATACTTGACTATAAGACCTATTGGGACTTACGGAGTTGAGCTATGAGGCTCCACTAAACCATCGAATTCTTCTCGCACCCAATCCTTACAATCCAAAATCCTTCGTAAAATCCTCAATGCTCCTTACTTTGTCACTAACAAAATTATCCATAAAGATCTTAATGTTCCTTATGTTTCAGATCTGGCCCAATCCAGATACCTATCCTTCCATAATAAACTTCAGAATCATCCCAACCCTCTCGTTTCTAACCTTGCTTCCTCTTCAATTCCTGATAACCCTCCGAGGCGTCTGAAAAGAAGATGGCCTCGTGATCTCCTAATGTAGTCATATCATTAGAGTGCTACCATTGGGTAGTTACTCAGCAAGTGTATTCATTTCATTATATCTATTATGTCCAAATTTACTTCATGTATTTATGTAATACAGTTGTAAATGTCATAAAGAAATTTAAAAAAAAAAACATAGTTAATACATATTTAACATAGTTAATAAATATTTTATCTACCCTCATTCGTCACCGTTTATCACGGGTTATATTTATCAAACCTTTCAAGACGGGAAAAAGAAAACAACAGATACAAATGCGACGGTCTGTCAACAGTGAGGTGTTGGCACTAGGTCGTACTTAGCCACGCGATTCTCCCATCCAACTTGTGATAACTACTCCTGTCTCATTAAGCGCCGGATAATTTCGTATCATTAACTCGATCTAGTTGATATAATTCTATTAGTCGTATTACTAAAACCAATGTATATATAACTGATACGTAGGCTTGTTCTTTACTTTCTGTAATATTTTATTTATTAACCTTAGGTAAATGTAGAATGGTAATCGGGAGTTATGTCATCTTTGTCCTATATTTCTGGGAAGCCATGTTGTTTAAGGGTATCAAATTAGAACCACATTTCTTTTCTATGAAATATTACAGGAAATGTGGAGGTTATTTTAGTAGTAAGAAGCTTATAAGTCGAAGTTAAGGATATGTAAATCGCTTATTTCCAAAATGAATCTTCGATTTTAAAAATACCCAAATAATCCGATTGTGTTTTTCTTATTTTTATTTAAAAAGAACCCAAATATTAAAAAAAAAAACAAACAGTCGTGAAAACAAGTGTATTTCCAAAACCGTTTTTTTTTTTTTTTTCAAATAATGTAATAAAACTTGCATTTCTTAAAAAAATAATTCATCAAATTTTTTAACAGTTTTATTTAAAAGAAAATTAATTTTATTGTACCACTAGCTGGTCTTCGTCAGAAGGTTCTAAAGCTTCAAACCTATTCTTAACAGCTAGCTCGAATTGAGTTCTAATTGATGGATTTTTTAATTTTTCCAAATTAAAATTCTCGATATCGAAACGGTTTTCTTTTCTTTTTAAGTATTTTTTGATCCGAACCACATTCTGTCCCACGATAAGACCGTATATTAATTATACTGCTATGTTGTACCAATATATGATCGATTTGATTTCGTGTTTGCGAATCCGGTGATCTCTAGGTATATTTATGAATATCCTTATGTTTAAGCGTGGTACTTTTAATCATCAGGTTTTTCGAGATGACAAAGTTTGTCAGACGGATCCCTTTATCATTACTATATTCGTGCAAACTTTCTTTACTAATCGTCGGAAAATAAACTTCTTCCCTCCCCACCTTTGCGTTTGCATCACCTACAATTATTTTCATGGCGTTTCGCTGTAGTTTGTCATAAACCCATTCCAGTTCATCGCAAAATTTGCATTTGACTTCATCGTCACTGTCTTTGCTAATAATCTCTGTATCTTTACTAATAATCGTCAGATTTCAATGATTTTATTTTTCTGATCTGTAAGGAATTTAGCAATCTTTAAAATAATCATGGATGCAATCAACCGTCTATTTATTTATTTATTAGCAACTAGAGTTTTTTTTTCCTTCACAAAATTTTTACCTGCAATTTCTGGGTGATGTGACTATTTTTACCATCTGAAGGAGAAAGAATTCTTCAAAAAATAAAAAAAATTATAATGCATATGGCTTATTTTTTTTCAATTAAGGCCACTAACGCATTTTTCATCTGTCATTTTATTTTCAATTTATTTATAGAATAGTAATTATTTCTCTATCCTGGTTTTCTCGCAACCTTACACAATTGTTCCTTGATAAAATAAATGACTTTGAACTTGTGATAAAAACCAAAGATAAATTATTATGATGACTCTGTGGAATGCGTTTAATATCCAATAATGAAAATTTATTTTCTTAATTGATTTCTCCTTTCGTTTAGTTTTTGTGCTGGTTTCATCACTAAAGGCGTATATTCAAGAATGCTGTGAATACGATTTTAAATAATTAATATACAGTGGCTCACAGTGAAATCCATATACCCTGTAAAAAAATAGAGAAAACCAAATTGAATTGTTGAACTGTGCTTATTTAAAAATATAAAAATAAAAACTGGATAATTTTAGCTCATAGTCAAAATGATACATCTTACTTCTTATTAACTTTTAAATATTTATTAACTTTTTGAGATCGCGTTTTTTTTATTAAAAACGACATATCTCCATCATTTTTCTACATAATTAAAAAAACAATTTTTTGAATATTCCTCCTATTAAGAACTACAAAATATATGAGAAACATTATTTCTCATTTGTCAGTAGTTACAAAGTTATGAGGGGTGACTGAACTAAAATCAAGAAAATTTCGCTTTATTGACGCCAAATAGATCAATTTACAGCTCGTTTTTCATTTTTTTTTTTTATCTTTTTTTAAGGTGATCTTCGATAGAATCTAAAACAAGCATCCTTGCCGATTATATTAGTTCTTTTGGAATTCAAGAACGATTTTTGAACGTTTTTGACGGAGATATGAATAAAAACATAAAATAAGACAGAAAGTGCCTATCTTTGACCCTCCATTCTTGATGGAAGCGGACATGGGATTTTAGGGGACTTTTCATGGTTTGTTCTTCATTCGATAAGGAACTAATTGCCTCAATTACAGCCAATTATGAATTATCAGGAAATCAAATCCTAAATTTACTTGCTATCAGTACTGAATCTAACCCTAGGAAGTTTTAGTTTGGTAACAATTTTTTTTTTTTTTTTCTCCTTCCTTTTTTTAATATATATAAGTGTGGATATTTTTTTCTCATGATCATTATTAACTTCATTTATTCCTCCCACTAATGTTTGATGATGGGGATATGCGCTGAAGAAGTGATTTAGGAAGATGAAAGTTCATTTCGTAAGTAACAGGTTGTGGAATTTATGTCAGGGAACAGCTTCCAACTGGTCACGGAAGCAATTAATAAGCAGATAGTATCGGCTATTTTGTGTTTCAAAATAATGTTAATTTAATTAATATTTTTTAATATTATCATTTTGCCGTTCATTTCCTATCCTGTATCATAAATCTGGAAGAGTTCTTTCGAGTAGAATAATGCATATTTATTATTTTAATGGCTCACCTGCCGAAGTTGAACAAGCTTAACAGTCATCTATATTTTTATTTATTTTAATAACGAGATCTCTTATTTTCCCAAGTCCAAAAATAAATATTAAAGAGAACAGACCTCATTTTCACCTATACTTCTAAACAATTTTTGAAACATCTATAGGACATACGCGACTATTTAAGAATCGATGGCTACATATATAATTTGATGATAGTTTATAATTTATATAAACTGAAAACTGACTATAAACGAATTTCAGAATAAGTTTTTTTTTTCTTTTTAGATGAAGATTTTTTTAAAAATATTTCTAAACCACCTGGACCTCAAAAAACTGCAAATTATTACAAAATGGTTTATTATTTATAAACAATTATATATCAATTAAGTGTAACGTGTCACTCTAATTTACTTAAAACTTCAGGCAAAAAATAAATAATTATTTTTCTTTTTTCAATTTTTGTGAAAAATATAGGTAATTGGATCACTCCTCATCTCTATTAGTTCCATAAACGGGGAGTTTTCAAGTTTCAATCGAAAACCAAAAAAAAAAGAGAGCTGTTTTTCATTAGAACGTAAGAAATAAGTTCATAAATTCATATCTCTAGACAAAGTAGTCCGCTTTTGATGAATTTTTTTTATCCTGTAGGTGATTTCGTTATCTTTTTAAGTTGGTAAATATAATTTACGAAAAATTCTGTAATTTTTAAGTAGTTCTTATTTTTAGTGAATCATGCCATATACGTAAATTTAAAGATTCTCTAGGAGCAGACTTTAAAATCTGTGGTTCAGACCCATTTTTGTCAAGTTATTTACATCCACCTAAAACTTCGCGAATCATTATAAACTTAGAATTTTTTTATCTTCGAAAATTCTCAGAAATGGGGCGTTTGCTCATTTAATTAATCAATTAAATGAGGTTCTGAAAACTTATAAATACCTATTTGCTTTCAATTTGAAACGTAAGATAATTTGACCACAAAATCGATAAAAAAAAAAAAAAAGATGGCCTACAAAAATATTGGTCCGTTTGGCCTTTATAACCTCGTTATTTTGGTATTCTTGTGTTTTAGTACCTAATTAAATAGACAACAATTAGTGATATCCAGATTAAAAACTGCCCAATTCCGAGATTTTAATGACATGTACGAATTTTCAGGCGGATGTAAAATAATTTGAAAAAAAAATCGTCTGTACCACGGACTGTTACGGTCTATAAAAAGAAATATTTTTTGGATATCATTTTGTAGAAATTTAGTTATTAATGTCGAGTTAGAAGGATCATTCTTGGGTGACCTCTGACTTTGATTCAATTTTTTTATCGGTTTGCGGATTCTGCATATCTTGAAGCGTAAAATATGTTTTTTTTTTCTTTGATCAATAATTGGCATTCGTAATGGAAAATAATGAGCAAAAGTATATCGTTATAAATACTTTAAAACATCGTAATAACTCTCTCTTCAAGCCATCGTCCCGGGCTATACGAATGCTTCGACCGTCTTGAGAAATGTTTGCTCACGGAGATAAAACAAAAAGATAAAATGATCAAGTATTACATACTTAATCCTGATATAAATTATTCAAAAAAAATAAAATAAAAACAGGAAAATTCAAACAAGAACTATATGCAACAATATCAGCACTTAAATGGTCCTAAAAACATTTTTCGTTTCTTAGACTTAAAGCAAAAAAAAAAAGCAAAAGTCTTCCTAAGCATTAAGAAAGATAAAACCAGGAGATGTATATTGAAAACGAAATGTTTCCAAATCGCCTTCGGGACTTTCCTAATTTCCAAGATTAGTAACGGACGGAACAAATACCTAATGGACATATAAACGTTGTGCTAGATACTATGCACTAATGAAGACTATTTAAATGAGAATGGATTTAAAAATAGAAAACATAAATAAATTATAACAAAATTCCCAAGCATGGCCACGACATACGTTCTATGATTTACTGTATATAATTCACGCTATATTATATAATGACGTAATTGAAAAAATATATACTGATAAATTAATATGTAAAAAGCTATGGAAGATATTCCCTGTCCGCTTAACGGTGAACCAATCACCATTTTACAAATTATACAACCGTTCATTTAATTGTACAGTTCTTGCTCAAATTATATAACTGTAATTTAGATGTATTCTGTGATTCAGATTGTACTATTTTTATCAATCTAAAATAAACGGAACGAAACCACAGTTCGGACGACTTTTTAATTGCTTTAAAAATCTATATTATACATCGTACTTTATTGCCAATTTATTATATTATATAATTATAATTATTCTTATTGCCAATTTATAATCATAATGTGGCGGAAATAATTTTGGGAATAAGAAGTGTGGTGTCTTCGTTATGGTCCGTCCCGCTTTTTATATGTAAAATAAAATATTACACGGTCATCACTAAAAACTTTATTATGTAACAGAGAGAAATTACCAACAATGACATTCTAAAAATTGAACTCGAGGATTTTAGAACACGCACATTGCTTGTCTCGAAAACATAATTTTCATTTGTTACTAAGATTGATGATCGATGAACCAATTTAAATGGCTGGAATACGGACGCTTCAATTAAAAATTATAATTGAATATCAAATTTCACATGCATTGTTCATGTGGCGTCCTTTATTTGAAACCCTGTATATTCACGTGGCATAACAGAGCACACCGGCGCATTGTAAGTGTCTCATTGTTTCTATTGTACGAGAAATTGGAGTGGAAAACACTTGTTCACTTTAAAATTCAAATGTTTTCCACCTGTGCGATTTTTATTTTTTTTTTTTTTACTTCCACTTACCTATATATGTAATATACAAAACAAAGAATGGATAATAGACGAAAATGAATTAACGGAAATAATAGTCAGAATGTTTACGTATAATATACCGTTTAAAAACTAAAAATTTGAGGAGAAACAATATCCAATTCAAAAAGTAATTAAAGATAATGTATAGTAACGAAAAATAAATATAAATAATATATAAATAAAATAATTTATGAATATAAATATTACTAAATGTAACTTCTAAAAGTATTTTTAACCATGAAAAAAAAATATATAACCCAATGAATCGAGGTAATGAAATTGTTTAAAAACCATTTTATCCTACTTGTGTTAAAGAAGAAGTGGAAGATGAAAATATTTCACAGATACGGAAATGATATTTTTATAATCTTGAATAAATTAACTGAAATTTAATAACTTTAGATTTATACATTTAAATAATTAGGTATATATCGTTGATTTATTCCAAAAAAAATCAATAAGTAACATTTTAGAAAATTAAAGTAGTGAATAATTTGATGAATTTTCCCTCTGTGAAATCACATTATCCACTTACAATTAATGTGATGATTTTTAATCGATCGATGCAGTATTGAAAAGCTCATAACTGTATTTTGGTAAATTTCATAATGGAAAAAAAGAGTTATAATACATGAAAAAAGTTCTAGAGATTTAATTTTTATAATTTTTACTATGTAGTACAATCCTCATTTATTCATAGATTATATATATATATATATATATATATATGAGCATTCAAATCTTTCTTCTTATAAAGAGCTTAGAGAGGTTTTTATTATCTACCGTTGACATAATAAATAGGTCTTGTGCTATTTTGATGGTCTTAATGAGCTTTTACATGGATAAGTATGCCCGAAATTCACAAATATGTTCCTTATGTTTTAGCTCTATCGAAAATGTACCTCAATTTCTTTTTTTTTTTTTTTTTTGTAATAGCCCAATTTTGCCAGACAATTCTATTGAAAGTAGAGCGGTAAGAGAAAGTTGTGTGATCCTCGCTTGTTGTGTGATCAGATTTTTTTAGTTGTATAAAGTAAGTTTTGGTGTTTATTTTTAATCATTAACAAAATTGGAGTATTAATATTTTTTTTAGATAATCAATTTAATAAAATTCCTAATTTTATTCAAATTTCAATGCCTGGACTATAAGTCGTCATTTCTCATATCGGGGGGTGAAAATGGATTTACCAATGTCAATTTAACAGTGATTCCTATATTATAGGGTATTTCACTGTCGCTTGTTCTCATCATCTGACATAGTGTGATTCAAACTTTTTGGAGGTTGGAAGGGATGGACAGGAATATCATCAAATTTTCGTAATGAATATCATAGCTGAAACTATGTTAAGGCCAAAGACATAATCGGAATTCTCAGTTTCAGTGAAAAGAACTTTTATTTATTATTATTATTATTATTAAATCAAATCATTTATTAAATTATTATTAAGAATTAAGAATGTTCATTGGATACATCTTGAAATGCTCTTAGGAACTTACTTTTTCTATTTATTTTTTTATTACAAACACCCTTATTTCATAAATATTATTATTTGTGTTTTTTTATTTATGATTTATCAATCCGATTAACGAAAAATTATTAATATTAGATATTTTCATCACTTTAGAGAAGCATGAAAAATATTTTTATCAGCTCAAACATTTAGTTTTAGTTCCACGATGAACCTGTACATCCCACCTCGACGGGAAGTGTACAAATTTCCTTTTTACAAGGAACACTTTGTCGATAGCAAATTCACTGACCGATGACATTAAATCCCTATGCCAATAAATAAAACAAATAATAATTTGGAGGGACAGATAATTTCCATGATATTTAGCACTGAAAAACGAAAATCAATTCCTCTTAACATCCTCAAAAACGTGTATGTCGAAAATATCAAATTTTTCCAAGTAAACTTCTGTTTCGATTCCCATTCCCTGGACTATTGAGCATTCAAGCGAATTGAATTTAGGTTGTTTAAATCCTACATGATAAAAATATTCTCTTTACCTATCTTAAGTAATTTTTTATGATAATGTAGTTTGTTCTCTGCATGCGATATGTTTCATTCAAACTGTGCCGGGTAAACTAAACTCCACCAACAGCTCAATATCTTTGTTGGTTTAACCTTCATCAGAAATATCGATGTAATCGTATTTTGTTTGCTATTCATGTACATTATTTTCATATCATAGGTCTCTCATTAACAATATTATAACTGAGTAATTAATTATATGATTATTTTCAATTATTTTGACGAAAATAATTATTTTTGTTACGATAATATTGGAAAGGTAGCAAGGTAAAGGTACCAAGATAGTATGTAATAAGTTAATTCAAAAACATTAAAGTTTTTCCTTTAACAATAAAATAATTCTGGTTAACAAATAAAACTTTGTATTGTATGATATTATACAAAGCCAACATTGAAATATTATCCACGATCACCAAAATGTATTAGTTTTCCACTCTGAATAGGTACTGAGCAGTGTAATAATTATGAACTTCTATTATAATTTATTATTTTTTGTATTTATAACTTTTATTATACAGGGTGCAAGTAAAAGTTTCACAAAAATGTGTTTATTACATTTATATATGTATTAAAACTTTTTTAGCTAGAACTTTTATTTAACAGTATTTAAACATCTTTTATCTTCAACCTTTTTTGGTGTATTATTTCCAATAATGAACCGTTGTGATCGACCAAAAATTCAAAAATTTAACCCCCTCTCAAAATTTGAGGTTTCACGTTTCAGGATACGTAGAATTCGAAAAATAAATACAAATTGTTTTGTCCGTCCGCCGTCCGCGAATTTTCTCCAAAAGTACTAGACCGATTTTTTTCAAATTTGGATATAAAATCAGAGGTCACCCGAGGATGATCCTCCTTCAATGACATCACTATTCGCCTTTTACTCTCAAAATGGCGGCCGAAAAACCTACGTTGCTATAGACTGTAGCGCCTAAACGAATGTACCGATTTCAATGGAACTTCGCTGAAATAATTTTCTCGACGCCCTTTAAATTTATCTACATAACATATTTCAAAGAAAAGATGCTGGAAAAAAAGTTACGAGGGATGGTAAAATTAAATTCCGATTAACTCAAAAAGTGTACACTTTTTTTGCGATATTGTGATAAGATGTTTCAAAGGTACTTAAATTTTCTAAAACATGAAGGGAGTTTCATCGAAATTAAAGTATTATTAATAGATATATAGATATAGATATAAATATTTTTGGTTTATTAAAAGTTTACGCAATTTCCTGAAAAAAAAACTCATTAAAATCGGACAATTAGGAGCAAAGATGTGGTCTCTAGTTTTTTTTTTTATGCTCTACTGCAAATGTTATATCCTTTGTTTTGGTTTTTAAATTTTGAATGGGTTACTGAAGTAATGCTTTTTTTTTCAGCATATTACTAATGATTAAAAAAAAAAAAATTTTAGTCCAATAATTGAAATCACCTTTTATTTACTTTTCTTTGTAACTAGGAAGGTAATGTTACTTTAGATGTATAAATGTTTGGAAATAATAAACGATTGTGAAATAATCGTTTATTATTTCCGTTTCCATTACATTCCGTGTAGATCTTATGCCGCCTTATCAAGCATGCCCGATCTCTGCCTGTCTTGGAATATTTCTTTCCAGTTATCTGCACGTAGCGCTACTGCATCTTTGTTGATTCTATCTATCCATCTGCTTTTTGGCCTTCCACGTTATCTTTTGCCTTCTATTGAGGCATTCGTAGTTACGTAGAGGCTTCCAGATGGATCGCTGCGAGCTGCATTCCCCGCCTATCTTAACCTCCGTTCCTTCATATCATCTGGTATAGATTGACCAGTTTCTGTAAGCAGTTCTTTATTGGTCTTTCTTCTCCACTTGTTAGTACTGTGATCCCAGATCGCTCCGGTTCGGGTGCTTTTTTTTCTCTCTCAAATCTTTCAATACTTTTTTCTTGAGTGCTGATTAGTATCCAGGTCTCACATCCATGTATTAGAACTGGTTTTATCATTCCCTTTAACCTCTTATTGATAACTTTTTTTTTTTCATACGGGCAAAGTTGAACTCGTTTCTAAAAAAATATAAATTTTTCTATCCTTGCTTCAAATTACTTACTAAATTAAGATAGTTCCATATTAAAAACAAAAAGTAACGAGCTTCTACACTTCCAAATAGGATTGAAGACGAAAAAAGGTTGATGATCGTTAATATTAGGGAGTGGATTAGAAGACATTAGTGAGAAGATAAAAAGAATTAATTCTAAAAGGGACCCGCCCTTTTTCCTCCATCTTTTTTGCCCTGTTTCCTTGATGAGATTTACTACCTACCAGGTTAATTCGCCTAAGGGATTTTCGCTTTTAATTCGTATGCTAAGTTTCAGAGCTAGCCATTCTGCTGCAACGCTGAACGAAGTTATATCTGACGTAAAGTCGTCTTATTAAAAAGAAAATGTAGGATGTACTACCAATTTCCTGAAGTGGTTATGTCGATTACACCGTTTCAATTATTTAAATTTCCACCTATTTCTCCGGTAATTTTATTTCCTTTATTTCCAGGACTTTTTAAAATTCGATTATTCTCTTTCCGACTTTTATTTCTTTACCTCGGAAGTAAACACCACTATGTCCATTTGTCCAGTTGAGCCAATCATTCATAACTTTTAGCTATTAAAATTTGTTTCCTTGTAACTAAATCTATACTCCGGAGGTGAAGGACAACATGTCACATTCTTGTATTTGTTCAGGGAAGCCAATGGTTCATAACTTTGAGCTATTAAAATTTAGTTCTTAGTTACTAAATCATTTAATAACAAAACGGATATGAAAAAATAATTTTACCCTGGAACTAAAATCCGCTAAGAATAATAATAACATCGTACAAAACATTGGTTCGTTATTCTGGTTGGACAAAATACAAAGAAGTCATTTGAATGTTAATTTCAATTGCTACCGAATTTCAATTGCTACCGCAATCATATCTGAACAACAATAATAAACACTTAAACACTATACATTTTAAATGGTTTACATTTATACAAAGAAAAAGTAAATATATAAATTAAAGAAAATCAAATGAAACTTGTCGATTAATTGTTAGTGAGCAGTTGTAATTACATAATCCAATAAGTATTACATAGGTACAGAAGTTTGAAGATGAACTAGGTTGTGAAATAAGAGTTATTTGAAGGAATTTAAGGATTTATGGATTGCCGTATAGAAAGTCCGCAAATAGAAATAATATATCAGTATTTTGTGTCTGGGTCCCTGGGCATTACGGAATAGCCGGTAATGAACTGGCTGATCGAGCCGAAAAAGCCATTACTGATGGAATACCTTATCGGGGAGTACCTGTAGAGGACTTTATAACCGTCATCTAACAGAAAATGAAGACAAAATGGGAACAGATATGGACGAATGCAACCGAAAATAAATTGAGGAAGGTTAAGGGTGACGTTTTCTTTGAGCATTGTCAAATAATAGCAGAGAGGAAGTAATTCTTACTCGTCTACGTATAGGTCATACACGTCTTAACCATGGATACCTGATGGCCCGTGATTCTTCGCCAACATGCCAAACCTGTGGGACTCCTCTGACAGTGAAAACCATTTTAACGGAATACACAGCATACGAAACATTTAGTCTATCTTGTGACTTGACAAACGATCTACACTTCATTTTACAGGACAATACGAATGAAATTGATAAATTCATACAATCTAATCCCCAATGAAAATAAGGCAATAATAACCCTAGTGGTTGTTCCAGCATTTGTTAACCATGAACGTTTGATTTATTACGTTTGAATACAAAGTGAAATGTATTACTTTTAATTCAAGGCAAAACAGCTGTTCTAATTAAAAAACAGATGTTAATTATTGTTAGTTAGAAAAATTGTGTATTTTGATACAACTCTGCTTTGTAAAATTTGATAGAATATAGTATTGTGTTTTTTTTTTAATTGCACTCAATCACTACTTTATTTACTAGTTCCCATTGTTATTCATCTTTTGTATTACGATGAAGTGGTTGAAGCCTTTTTTAATTAAATACTTCTGTTTGCCTATAATATATTTCACAATCGATACAATTAACAGTTTATTTCGTTGTTAGTTAATCACATGATATTTTATTGCATGTATGAATTGCCTTATTTCAAATTTTGTCATGAAAAATATTCCGTTTTAATCAAGCGACATGAAACATAAACTTTAAAAGCCCCCGCACGCAACCCTAAAGGGTAATTGGATAAGAATGTAATTCCGAAAATGACCCTCCCTTATGTGGTAGTCTTCTAGATAATTTAATAAATATAGTTATTTCGGTTGTTAACCAATAAAAGAACTGATTACCAATCAGGTTTTAACGAATTTTCCGTCCCATTTCGCAATGCTTCTTTAGCCATCGAAGTTAGATTAAATAAGAAATAGTTCATGACATATACTTTATTTTATTTTTACACTTTTGACTTATTCTCTCATGTCTAAGAACTCTTACTTTTCTTTACCTAATAAACCACTTTTAATATAACAATAAAATTATTAAGTGGTTAGTTGTAAGTCTTCAAGAATAAAAAAGTTAAATACAATACAAAATATTATTCTCCAAAACATAATATTTAGTTTTCTTTATTTATCGCCATATTGGCCAGCCAAGAACTACCCATATGTCATTTATTGGCTTTCCACATCTTCCTTATTTTCTCCCCACCTCCTTCCTTCATTCCTCCTCTCCATTAAAGAACCTTCTTTCTGTCAACTATCTTTCTAAACTTCGCTCTTCCTTAGTAGTCCTTTTCTCTGATCCCTAGTCTCTTTATTTCTTCTTTAATCTTTTCATGGTATCCTTTGATGTTTTTGACCTTAATCACTTTGTCAAAGATCCGCTGGTTCAAGCTATCCTCTTCATGTGACGGAAAAACTTAAAAATCGTATTTTCCTTATTGATGTGTTTTGGCCTTCAATATCCTCGTACAGCTTTTTGTTATTTTTTGGTCTGTATTATTTTCCTATTTTACTTGACCAATGGATACGCAATATATACATATATATTTTTTTTCTATTCGGTTGGCGAGAGCTCAGACAGCCAGGAGAAGCTCATACAACCCCACCTTACTCCACACCTTCATTTCTAACTTTCAGCCACAGGGTCTAGTGCAGATAAATCATCTGGAAAATTGCTAAGTGTGAGAAAAATAGTCAGCAGTTTTGCACCTTTGCTAAAAGTCACCTCATCGTGGTTGAGACCGAGCGCAAAGCAAGGTCACTTTTACAATTTTTCTTAAATATTGAATTTAGCGAAAAATAAAACTATAGTAACTTTTCACAAAAGATCTTATTATTTTTTTCTATTGGCTATAATTTTCGAGATAGAGTCGAGTGGAGTTTTTAATAGCTACTTTTTTTGGTTCAAATAAATCAATCAATTTAAGTAAAAAAAAAATAACTTTTTACATAAAACCTTATACATTACATGTGAATATTTTTTTTTTTAACTTTGCTATTATACTAAAGGGATTTCAGTCCCAGAATAAAATTATTTTTCATTTCATTTCAACCTTCTGCACTAACAGTAGCGAAATCTGTTTTTTTTTTTTTTTTTTGTAACTTCTTAATTGCTATTTTTTTTTGGTATATTTTTCATATCATTTTGCTTTAGGATTGTTGGTCTCATCGCGCTAAGTATACCTGAATGCGTATTGGGAACTATTGATATCGCTACAAAGCCAAGTGTTTTGGGCAACTATAAAGGATGTCTAGTCACCCAATATTTTATAAATATATATCAATGGTCTATTAATCTATGGAGGAAGCGCCCTAAAATTGTCCAAAATGTATATAATAAAGTAAATTTTCATATAAAAAAAAACTTGGAAATTATTAAAACTTTTTGACTGACCTTAAGTGTGTGTTCTTCATAAAGGTCCCAAACAGCCAGGGGTGCCCGGAAGGGAGTTGTATGGAATAAGCTATTCCTTAAAAAATTTTAAGAGGGGCATATTTTGACGGGTTTTTGAATTTTCGAGGGGGGCAAATTTCGATGGGGCTATTAATTTTCAGACAAAGGAACAAGGCGAAAAATATGAAAAATACCGCAGCCAATGTAATACTATATGATCTGCGATTTTTCTAATTTACCATGGTTTGCAACCCTAGTTTGCAATATCTTGCGAGGAGGGTAGGTTCTTGCACCATCGACCTTGCGGGAGGGTTGGGCACCGCTGTAAACAGCTATTCCAGAATAATCAATTGTTTCTAAATTTCTTATTTTATCACTTTTTTGATGGATTAAGTTTATTCTTTTTAAGTGAATTTTAGTTTAAGCTCTGGATAAGATCGTTATTTAAATAGAGTGATTGAAAATGTGAAATTTCAGAGCTCACTCTTCCTCTTCAAAATGCATGAAGATGGATGGGATGGTGGAAATATCCAAGAGAGAGCCTGAGGGGGAGATAGACATCTGGCTAACTGGGTCAGGGGATGATGGATAGTGATCAGATAGCGTTGGACCATTGGCTAATACCGCGGGAGGGTACCAGCACCAGCAGGGTCTTAAATATTGGAGTAGGATTCGTCCTGGGAGGGGTCCTAAATAATGAAAAGTGGGAAGGCTATTGTAGCTCCGTCGTTCGTGACCTGCCAGTGAGGTCTGCCCTGTCACGAGCGAACCTCCATCATCGGCCCTATGAGTCGTTAGTGCGAATCGCGAATTCATGCTTGTTGGAGTTTTCTTGCCCTTTTATATTTTCGTTTTAATGCTCATATTGAATATTCCACGAGCGTGAGTCTGTTGGGTTAGTTTTGTGTTTCAAGAGTGTTCATTACGATCACCTTACATCACTACAAATGCAGCATAGCATTATTAATCAAACTGTAATAAGGGTAATAAGGGTCTAATTAATCTTTAAGAGTCGAATTCAAAGACTGCCCTCAAGGTAAACGATATATTACTTCTCATTAGCTGGAACTCGGTAACTTGAACTTAACAGCACAGTGTCTAACTCAATGAGCTACTCCGCTTCTTAAACAATTGTTTTAGTACTCGTCGTATAATAATAGTCGTTACAGAACAACACAGAACTAAGTATGAATATATATATATATATATATAATAAATCACAATAAATAAAGATAACTCGTAAACAATAAGGCAAGATTAATAATATGAAAAATAATTATAAATAATAGCTCCTCATAAAGGAGGTGAAATGCTTTACATTTCCCTCGCATGCAGTATGCAGATACTCGATTTTTAGTTTCTGTTTTTTTTAGTTTTTATTTTAATGCATATATTCAATCGTTCATATTTTCATTAGTTTTCATTTGGTTTTCGACACAATTTTTCCCTTTTCGCCTCTCTAACACGTCGTTTAGTTAAGATACAATTTTGAATAATACCTCATTACAAAGCGGATATAATGATGAACAATTCCCTCGCTAACGATATGTAGGTCCGATGTTTAGTTTTTGAGATATTTTAATCCATATGCAAAAAAACTTCAATTAGTCGACTTTACCCGAGCGTTACACATCGAAATCTGACGGCACAATCTAATTCACTCTCCAAAAAAAAAAAAAGTTCAAAACGCGCGTAAAGAAGTTTTTACTTCAATCATTTTTTTTTTTTTTTTAATTTCTTTATTGAGTATTATAACAATCTGTCTGTTGGACATTGGTTATAGTGAGGTAGGACGACATTCACACTATATGTACAAAAAAATAAAATAAATAGACCAAAATAATAATCAAAAATTAAATTTTGTTATAAATCTGTTTATCCATTTCGGTAAGTAATGCTAAGTAAAAGTATAAATAGGATCGTTTTTTTTTACCCAATCTTTATTTATTTTTTTTAAATACTTATTCGGTTACATCTTACATTCAGTTACATTATTCAATTTTACGCAGTTAAACAGGACTATATTATTTTTATTTTATGTTCCTCGGCGAAATCCATTTATTTTTTAAAAGAATGTTTTGAAAATCTCAAATTTATATTAAATCGTACGGTATGCATTTATACACTGACAGGCAAAAAATTAAACCCACTTGATTTTTTCATGTTTCAATCTAAAAATATTTGTGCTTTGGATTGGTCTATTGTTTTTAATGAATAAATAGGTAATCTTTTTGTTTGTTTTCAATTAAGAATGTTAATATAGAGGACAATAACCCTTAATCCTTAATTCAATGCAATGATTCTAGATTCCAATGTTTACTTTCTATGGAATCACAATGTTTATTCAGTATCATTAGTTCAGTGCCGTTTCTTACAGCACATTTCTTAGTCTTCGGCTTTTAATTTCTTCAATATTAATTTTAAAACTGCCTCTTAGTGCTGAGGATGTTGCGCGTGGTGTGGCACTTATTGATGATGAGCGTTCCATTAGATATGCAGCTAATGCCATCGAAGTTCCATATGAAACTTTACGAGACGCCGTCATGCGTTTTCGAGAAACTGGTTCTTACAATAGAATTCCCGGTTCTGGACGGCCTAGGGTAACAGAACCACGGGATGACCGGTTTTTGACTTTGAGAATTTTACGAAACCGGCACCTTACCGTTGATCAAGCGATGCATCAGCTCGAAGAAGTTCGGGGTGTGCAAATTTCTGAACGTATCGCTCGGAGAAGATTAAATGAGTATGGATTAATGGCTTTTCGTCCAGTAAAAGGACCATAGTTGACCAGATCTCACAGAGTAACACGGCTGGCTTTCGCTCGAGAACACCCCTTTTTTCCCTGTCAGTGTATATTAAGCATATAATCCAATCTCTCATCAGTTCCTCAGTGGTTTGTGCGTTTTTTTGGTTCATCTGCGAGATTATTATTCGAATTAATATTATTATTATATGCTATTTATTGACATAAAAAAAGCATTTGACATAGTTTGGTATGCAGGCCTTACTTCTATAATCTTACAAATTCTTATTTAATAAATAAAAACATTTGTTTATGCTATTTAATTTTTATTTGACTTGATATTAATGTATTAGTAATGAAAAAAGTTTTTATTTTTGGATAAAAATACAACCGAAAAATTGCCCACCAAATGATTTTTGTCTGATTGAAAAATCTAAACATAGATCAAAATTGAAATTTATGATTTAGTTGTTAAACAGTATACAAAAATATATGTTTGAAAAACGCCATAAATAAGGCCGAAATGTTACAAATAAATTAAAATATTATGCAACTTAATAAAGATTTTGGTTCTTTATAAAAAGTTGTATTACTAATTTTAATAAAAAAAGGGTGGTTTTATTTATAAATTATGAATTAATTAATTTAAAAGACATTTTTAGTTTCCCATTATTATATAATATATAAAATTTAAAAAATTAATGACCTGGTGAAAGGTGAAATCACGAAAAATATTTACTTCTTATAGAGTCAAGGCCTCCTATAATATCGATTGCCATTCATCTCCGTAAAGTACAACCGTTCTCCCCATTCATAAAATCTTCATTCTGATGTATTTACACGCAATTACGTTGTCACAGCACGAAGGAGGAATTGGTAGAATAATGTATTTATATATAATTTGGTATTAATTTATTATTTCTTTGGCGATTTCGTGAAATACATCAGATTCTATGAATGGTTGTATCTTGAATGGTGATAGTAATATCGATTGCCATTCATCTCCGTAATATTTGTTAAAAGGAATATTTTACTACTACACCCTCATTCATTGGAATTATACAGGGATAACCGACCAAGGGGGAAGGTTATGATTAAGGTTACGACGCCTTAAGGCTCTTAGCTATCACGGCCTCATTTTTTGCAAAAGCAACTGCAGCCTAGATTTAAAAAAAATAGAAATATTAAAGACAAATTAAAATCACAATATATTTTTAGCAGGTCCTGTCGCAATAAAAGTAGAGAGGAAGTTGTCCTTACGCGACTCGAAATAGAACTTACTACAACTAGACTCTCGCTCCCTCACTTTATAGCCATAGAAAACCCGGCCGTATATCAGAAGTTTAAAGATAGAATGACAATAGCTCATGGCTTTGAAAGTTGCAGTTTTTAAACAAAAAGGGAACTCAGAAAATATTTTAGTCCGTTGTCCAGACCCTTTTTTACCAAATTATTAACATCAGCCTAAAACTTCGTAAATAGCTTGATCTCATCTTAACCTACAACTTTTTTATTTTCGAAAATTTTCGGGGCACGGCCTAATATTTTTTTAGGCTGCCTTTATTTTTTATAATTATATAAAACCTTATCTCTTTTTTAATTATTTTTTTCATATGTGTTATATTTATTTTATTTTTATTATTCACAATCAGTAGATATAATTAGTGTCTTATATAAAAGTATATATATATATATATATATTATGGGTGATAAATATTCAGGACGCAGTCTTATTTAAAAAAAAAATTTTATTTGTGCCAACTTTTCAACCCAAACATGTGGGTCATCTTCAGGGCTGAAAATTTTAAAATACAATCAGAGATA
This sequence comes from Nezara viridula, assembly GCA_928085145.1. Classification (NCBI taxonomy): domain Eukaryota; kingdom Metazoa; phylum Arthropoda; class Insecta; order Hemiptera; family Pentatomidae; genus Nezara; species Nezara viridula. Next base: position 28,904,149 of record OV725083.1, on the reverse strand, counting down.
TAATATTATAAGACCGATAATGGTAAATAATAAACTGTAGCGATTGATGGTACATGAATCTTAACTAATATTACAATACACATATTAAAAATGAAATATGTAAATAGTTATACAAACTAAAAATAATGTATATAATCCGTTTATACAAATTTTGTATTTTATATATATTTGTATTTGTATTTTATTATGTATTAATTCATCTTTGTTATTCTAAAGGGACTTAGTCCCAGAATAAAGTTCTATTTTATAAAAAAAAAAAAATTGTAATATTTTTTCTTGCTAACTGTGGTTTGAGCACTGAGGGTGTTCAAGTACTGACACATTTGATAGATAAGTGAAAAGGTCAGAGGGAGGATTTTCCGGTTGTCCTTTTTCAGATAGCAAAAGATAGGTAAACATTGTCAGAGGGGAAGTGAGGTTTCTGTTTGTAGAATGTAAATAATGATATAATAAGGATTTCATAAATGGATGGAAGACTGCAGTGTGGCCCGCTCACTTCCATATTGGTGCTCGCAGAAGAGAGGACAAGCGCCAGGAAGACCTCCAGATTCTGAAAGCTAGGCCGAAAGAAGAAGGAAGAAGATAAAACAGAAGAACTATATATGTGCATATCTAGTAGTAGTGTGTTATTAAGTATTCATGCCTAAAACACACTATTGCAAACACCCGTATTGCCATTGTGGCAGGGGAGGGTGGAAATATATAAATATAATGTAAATAATTTGCTGACTAAATATTTCAGATGTGTACAATATTTGCGTTGTTTCTTATGGTTACAGATTTTTTTTTTTTAAATTTCAAAACCTCCTTAATTTTCTTTATGAGATTGTATTATACTATTCCCTGATATTCCTGATATTATAATATTCCTCCTTTTTTTCTGTAGTGGTACTGCATTTTAAGGAGTTTTTTATTAGTTTTGGATAAGCGATGATTTTTGTTTCTTTATTTCTTTTTAAAGCACTGGGACGTTATTTTATATCTTTTTTTTTCAAGGGTCAGATAAATAAATACCTCTCTCCGGACACTTTATGGATTGGAGAATTTATTTCATTTATTTTATGCCTTTGCATAAATATAATTGAAAACTTTTTAGATGAGTAGAACTCCAGATACAATGGTGAAAATGTTGAAAGAAATAAAGATAAAAACGACTGTAATAAAAAATGCATATAATAGATTATTTTTATTATGGCTATGATGGGTACAGGCGACTATTGTGTCATTTTAACTAACTCGTTAAAAATTTACGATAACTGTTATCCTTTCTTATATTCTATAATCTCTGCTGTTTCATGGAGGGGAGGGGTAGGGATGCGCCTCTTTAACTATTATTGAAACTAAAAAGATAAGAAGTAAGTAAAGAGTGATGGTAGACCCCAAGATCTACAAAAAACTTCATATTAACAATGGGCCAATTTCCTGCGGAAAAGTTGGAAATTCAAGATTTGTGATTTTTATTTTTTAAATGAGTCATGTTTTTTGTTAAATATAAAGCCATAAATACAAAAATATTTAACTTAAGTAATTAACAATTTCTTCACAGTAAACTAGATAAAATTAATTTCAAATGAATATTTTCATATTTACTTCCACTTACATATGTATGCAACATATAGTAAGAGTAAGTATTGCGATAGTGAAAATTTTCGAGTCTGCGTTTTCAACGGAAATTCATATTTTGAAATCTCCTGAGTCCAAATAATCAAGTACCGCAAAATGGTCTGTTTGTGTGTGTGTATGTATGTATGTTATCAGTCTCTCTCAAAAATGAAAAGTCGTATGAATGTGAAATTACATATTTAAGGTTACACTTATGATGTTACAGCAAGATAAAGTCGTACTTTATATAATCGATTTAAAACATGTTTACGATTTTCTCAAAAACGGCTCCAACGATTTTGATTAAACTCAGTATATCTGTGTATTATTAAGCAGATTTTAATATAATGTAGGTTTTATTCTCATTGATGTTCTCTATCAGGGTTTAACTGGCTAATTTTCAATATTGGCTTCCCTAAAGTACCTTTATTGTTTTTTATTTGAAATAATTAACCATTTGAAATTAATCTTTGCGATAAAAAATAGTTAAATATAAAATATGAAAGAATTTCATTATAATTAACTAAAGGAGAAATATGAGATCGTAACGGATAATAGTTGTAATAGAAGAATCAAAGGAATACGAGCTTTTGCCTGAGCTCGCTCAAAAGATTACAACAGCCTAAATATATATATATATATATATATAGACAATTAACAATCGCTTTAAAGTAAATTAGTCAAAATTTAGTTTAAATTAAAATATATTTTGTCTTTTTTAAAATCATTTAAAGGAAACTTTTAAACGGTTAAACTATGCTGTTTTATTTTTCATAAAATCATTGATTATTTGCGGATTTTTTCAACACCCTGCAATTACTCCGCAGTTCAATTCGACTGCAGTTACTCCATATTTTAAAAATTAAAAATTTCCTTATAAAAAAACAACATTATATCAACCAATGTTTTGATTTTGTTTTCATTCCGCTTTAAGAAAGGGTAAATCCGCTTGCTTTGTTTTGTCTAGTTTACTTTGAAGCAATTATTAATTGATTTTGGTAAACAAAAAACAATACACCTAATTTTCCAACTTCTCTGTGGAAAATCAGACCGTTTTTATATAAACGTTTTTGTAGCTGTTGAGGTCTGCTATCTGATCTCTTTAAATATTTTTCTATAATTACGGGACATCTTATATATTTTAAAACATAAAACTAAAAATTAAATGAAAAAAAAAATGTTTTAATTGACTAACCTTACTGTGTTTTTTTTTCTCGCAATCATTAATATTAATTTTTTTTTTAAACTTCGTTCAAAAATATACATAAGGAGACAGGATATATGCAACACGGACCATGTTTTTTTTTTTCTATTATATATTGATATGAGTCGGGTGGAACTAAAATCCTGTTACACAATAAAATTTTAAACCGTGGGCGTTAAGTTACATTGGATCCGTTCCAATATAGTTGCTTGGAGGGAAATTATTTAAGGGTTTTTGGCTTGGTTCCCCGATAGGACCGGTCGCATTAATACCCTTTATCGGAGGGTATATAGCCCATAGTATTTTACAATCCATTATTAAATTACATACATGCAATGTCTTAGTATATTACATATTTTCCACTCACCATTCAACCCTAACTAGCAGTATCCATAAGCAGGCCGAAAAATAAAGTTATTTATGCAATTTCCAACTTCAATACTTTTTTCGACGTTTCGTCTAGTTTCAAGTAAAATCTAAATAAATGCATGAATTACTATTTAGAAATAATTTCAACCCAAAAAAAACGTCAAAAACAAATAAAAAACAAAGTGAGAGAAAAATTAAAGAAGCAGGGAGGGAGATGGATAGTTTGAGAGTGAGAGAGAGAGAGAGATTTTATTTAATTGTTTTATGGGATTCTACAGCCTAATTTTATCGAAATAAACATTGAAAGAACTTTGAAGTGATAAAACTAAAAATCTGGCGCATTACACACCTTTCACTTACCACCCTTTTATAGCAGAAATAATTATTTAAAAAAAAGGAAAGTGAAAAAAAAATATATGAAAAAGTGGCTGTAATTCCAGCCATATACAAATCTTAAATAAGCGATTTAAGTTCTGTTCGATTTTTTTGAGCTAGACTGTTTACACACACAACACTTTGAGATATTTGGTTATTTGGAGTCAGAGGACCTCAAAACGTTCATTTCCGTTGAAAATTGGATTCAAAATGTTTCACGATCGCTATACTTTCCCTTGCTATATTTTTCATATATAAGTAAGTATAAGTAAAAATATTCAGGAAATAAACAAAGTATGTTTTTTATTTTATGAACTTTAAATTTCTGTTGAGTCGTTGTTGATTTCTTTATACATAGTTGAAATGTTTTATTTTAACGTTAATTTCTTGGTTTATACTTCTGAAATGTGTAATGTATTGACCTAATCAAAATATTTTATTGAAAGTAGTTTTTGAATTCTATAGTTTTCTAATACACTATTTTTCACGTTGGTCTACACTCGCGACTGACACCACTAGTAGCCATGATAATATGGGGACCGCTTCGTTCGTACAGGTTTACCTCCTTTATTTGTTATAAAATCTCAGGAAATGTAAATCACTGGAAAAATTGTTTCAGATTATTTATTAGAGGTTTGAAATCTTCTTCATAAATTTCATTGACACCATAAAGGTAACTTCGGTCTAAAAAGATAACTAGTAAAATATTTAGTATGATCAAAGTTCCCGAATGAAAATTTTCAAATGCCTATCATTGTTGTTTCTATTCTCTTGAGATCAGTTCCATACCTTCCTACTAACTGTTTTGCTAAGAGTAAGTTGTGCATCTATCTTATCTTATATTTATCGTTATCTTTATAGTTAAACAAAGATTTTAGAATTTTTCTGAGGTATTTCCATTACTGGTACCTAACCCTCTATTACTAAAAACATTGAATTTCGAATTATCTATCACGAGTGAAAAAAGATGTTTTTTTTTTTAAACGGAGGTTATATCTGTATAACTGAATATTTTTCAATTTTAAAGTGTCAAATAGAAGAAAGGAGGTCCTAGAGATTATAAACGTCAAACGAAAAAGTTTATAACTATTGTTAAGGCCACTCACTGTAATTAATAATTTAAATGCGTCAAATAGCGCACATCAGTGTCGCTATTTATTGGCCATCATGACAAGTGCCATCTATTGGCAAGCTGGAGAAGATGAGTAACTAGCTTGGTGACCTGGGACCAGAAGGGCCAAAGTACAAGACCAGTACCAGTCTGAGTCTGAGACTGCCTACAAAATGGTCTCCATGACCAAGCATGTTCATATAAGGTCTCAATTACATGTCTAGCTAGACCAGCAGAAGGAAGAGGCAGCATGGATGCCAGCACATGACAAGACATTAAAAGATGCCAGCACATAGTACAACATTAACAGAATATGCCAGATCACAATACTCACCCAAATGTATTCTCAGAAACATGTCTCTCAATGGAGAATTCAACATCATCATCAACCAGCCAGAATCTTCATTTATCTGCTCAGCCCATATTAACCAATAGTTCACTAACACAATAATCCGAACGTACATCTTAAACCCCATTAACCTTTGTTTATTTCAATCTATTATTTTATCAATATATTTTATGTTAAACCTCATTTTACTTATTTCACATTCAGCATGAACACCCCCTTCTGATTAACTAATCAGCATCCAGGTTTGATTCCCCCTACTTTGGGATTAGAGAATGATGCCCCAAACAACTATAATAATTACGGTGGTACAAGCCAAAAAAGACGAAAATTTCCCTAGCTATGTTGATCACTGACGGGCTTACCCAAGAGATCCCGAAATTAATACAGATAAAACAAATACATGGTCAATCAGCAGAAACAGAGATTATCTTGGTAAAACAGGTAATAGAAGGAATGCATATTGAAATTTGTGTGAAACTCGGAAGAATCTACAATAAGTAAGAAAAAGTAAATCTAGGAGAAAATAAGGAACAATTTAAGGCGGATGATTATTTTTATTAGGGATTCACCAAGAAGTGATTGCTTGCAATTGCAATGATTTCGAAATAAAATTCCATCGCATTGATTGCAATTGAAAACGATCTCGGCAAAACGAATACCTACATCTGCCTTGAAAACCTAGAACTTGCAAACCAGTCGTAAGATATGTTATAGGGTTAAATTACAGTAATTTCTTCCCTAAGTTGGAAAGTTCCCTGACATCTGTGCATACCGATAGCATGCAACAAATCTGGTTCTAATTGAGTGCAAGTGCCGTATATCTTCTGGGGGCACGCAAGGCTGCTGTTCTCGTTTCGTCCAACCCTTCATTACTAATATAAGTAATTAACCTTGTCTTCGTTCCTCCAATTTCGAATACAAACTACAAGATGGTTGTTTATTTGCCTTAGTTTGCATTCCAAGTCTCGTTTTCATAAAATTAAATTGAATTTGAAGCATTTCTTCTTGTCATGTTGAAACATTATCAAGATCGTAAAAGATGTGACTGCCCAACGTTGGTGTTTCATTCTTGAAGACGAAACATTTCACTTCATAAATATACCCGTTACACTTAAAATAATTATAAGATTTTTTTAAACTTATTTATTGAGAAATATTACAATCTGTCACAATTAATGACATCTATAATCACACAAACATCGCTTGAGTGGAGAATCTGGCCATTCCCAAAACTCCAATATATGCTTATTCACAAAAGGTCTCTGGGCCGCTTCAACTTTCGAGCAGGATTTTAAGGGATGGGGGGGTTTGGATGATTTGTAAGGTTCTGATGAAATTTGGAGAATTTTTCTAGGATAAAGTCTAGGACAGGTCATGGTGTAGGGTTTTGATGGTTACATAGAATGGAGCATCAACTATTGTTCGAAGGATTTTAGATTAAAAAGAATGGATTCGTTTGATGTTATAAAATTTTGCTGCCACCCACAGTTCAAGTCCGTATATCCATATGGGTTTCAGGATTGTCTTATAGATAAGTATTTTTTTTTCAATCAATAGCTTAGAATTTTTGTTCGGTAGTCTGTATAGTTGGCCATATCGTCGGTTGAGTTCTTGTCTTTTGAGTCTAGTATGTGGGTTCCATGTTTTTTATTACGTAAAAATCCAAAATTACAGAATATTGCCCCATGATCTTTCCAGAATGAAGTTCTGAAAAAAAAATGAAAAGCGCAGTTAAATAACTTATTAACATTACTATATCTTAGTTTTTATTTATCCTCAACAACTATTCTTTTTTAAAATAATTTCAAGATTTTTTCATAATGTGATGCTGTATATAATTAGATCTAGGAATAAATAAGGATAAAACATAACATCTCGTTGCTTTTAGAAACGACGCTTACTTTCGTGGTGTAAATAATGTATACATTTCCATAATCATGGGCTTTTAAGGGTTTTGGTTCCAGTATATAATTAGGAAACACTATTTCTTGATTAACGGTTGAAGAAGTTTGTGGTTTACAACCGAGCGCAACCTTCAGATTTTGTTTGTAATCTATTGAAGGATCAGGCACCAACTTTATTTAGCTTACGTCTCCTTCCGAAGGATGTAATAGCGAATTTTAATTCACTGCTGAACTTTAAGTAGTCAGTGTAGACAGTAGTCAAATGTGGAAACATGGCGCATATAAACTCCGTAATGAAACTTCTCTCTCAGTATTCTTTGTACTGAACTAATTTAGATTTTTTGAAAATGTGTGTAGACTGTTCGAAAAAAAAGTAAATTATGGAACTTTATAAAAACCCATGATCGTTTGTTCGAATTAATACCCATCAACTTTTTATTTTTATTAAATTCTATTAAAAATTTTAATTGAAATTATTGAATAATCTCCTACAATGTTTAGAAGTTTTATTTAATTTGGAGGAATGATTTCTGCACCGCTAACAGATTCTAGGATTGTTGGTCTATGTGAATGCAGAAAGAATCCAGGAGTCTTGGCAAGTTTCCGGAATAAGAATATAATTTTAGATTCTTCCTGATCACCTCCGCTATTATTTTTAATTCATTGTATTTAGGACTATAGATATCTATATTTAGGATAAGTATAATCTATGTACGACATTCTTTAACAATTTTAGTATTATTTAAACAGATAGATCGAAAATTAACTTTATTCCGGTACAGGGCCCCTTAAGGATAATAATATGAACAAAAAACAAAACTGGCCAAAAACTACATTAATAAAAATTAAACAATATATACAATATCTTTAGTGACAATATATAAACAATAGAAAGTAAAAGCATTTGGAAAATAAAAAAAGATAATTGAAATGAAAAAAATAAACGAAAATCAGGAAAAATAAAAAATAAAATGATGAATATTTAAATGTAATTTAATATCTAATATTTAAATGTAATTTTCTTACATATGTACAACTAAATATAGTTATAATTATTCATATTTGTTCCCTCGCTATACTTCTAAGTTAGTATCTGCAATGTATGATATCTTATTTCTCTATTTATATTTTACTTCTATGCATGTTTTACTTCTTTCATTTTTCTTTTTGTTCAGATTGTACTCCTATCTATAATTTCTTAATTCTATTTTATATGTATTTGTATATATTTATAATTTATTATTTCATAGATATAGTATTTTCCCTTGTATCCATCCATATCTTCAAATTTTATATAGTGTAATTTTCTAGGTTTTTTTTACTTTTACTATTTACCCCCTCACTATTACCAGGTCAACAAATTTCCCCAGTACCCATCCTTACCCTGGTTATCCAATTCTAAGTGATACTCCTTGCTGATCACTGTTGTTTCTCTATTTTTATTCTACTTATTTTATTTACTTATTTTTTATTTTTTCTTCTCTTTCTCTACATCCTTTTTTGCCACTATTTCATATTATATACTTTTTCCTTTTCTTCTAATCTCTCCTGTTGATCTGTAGTAGTATATTCACAATAACATATATTATATTTTATTATACTGCAACAACTGTTTCCATCTATTTACTTCAGTTTAAGATCTTGTTACTGAGCTTAATCTGTTTATACAACTTATTGTTCTTAATATTTTAATGTACTTAGTGTTTATAATTTTAATAAGTTTATTCACATTGGTTATAATTTTTTATTTAAATATAATGTAACTTCCACAATTCTCTATATTTTTTGGTATCTCGTCCGTTCTAGCCCTGAAGAAGGCCTGCAAAATCGGGTCGAAACGTTTGCTCTATTAAACTGTTACTTTAGCTACTAGTTCAACGAACGTTATATTTTTAAACTATTAAAGACAGATGGTGACCCTTATTAAGTAATGGTTATTTCAACAGGATCGTGGCTAGCTAGTCCTTGGCCAATATTCAAAGACAAGTGAATCAATTTCACTCTTATCGATTTGGAGCCACGAGCTGGGCGACCATTTTTACGTTAATTCATTATTGTATATTGTACATTACTGTATGTTTCATTTTTTACTTTCATATACCTGTATATGTAGTAGATAGTATATGTTTTTCCTTATTTATTGCGATCGTGAAAATTTTCGAATCCAAGTTTTAAACCAAACACACATTTTGAGGTACTCTGTGTCCAAACAACCAAGTCTTGAAAAATGGCCTGTGTCTGTGTGAACAGACTATTTCAAAAACAGAAGGTGATAAGACACTGAAATTAGCTATTTAAAGGTGGTGTATGCTTGTTATGAAATAGCGACGTTTTCATCAGAATTTATTAACTGAAAATGCCTCTTCATATAATCTATTTTACACTCGATTATTATCGTATTCCTTTATATTGCCTTAAATTTATTTTATTTGAAATAATTAAATGTCTCTAATTTTCAGTAGTAATAAAAAATGCTTCAGTATAAACTATAAAAGAATTTGATAATTAAGTTAAGTAGAATGTTTTTCCGAAGTTGAAAATAAATTTCCGAAAATAAAAATAGTAATATAAATATTTAAATATAAAATGACTAAATATTTTAGGAATGATTGATATCATTGATTGAAGAACCAATGTTTTTCCGAAGTTGAAAATAAATTTCCGAAAATAACAATAGTAATATAAATATTTAAATATAAAATGACTAAATATTTTAGGAATGATTGATATCTAGCATATATTTTTAAACATATTTATTAAAATTTAAAAGTTCCTTGCCTTCAAAAAGTTCCAAATAGTGAAATAAGGAAACAAGTATAACAGATCGGAAAACAACCTCTGCACCAGCGGAACAATGAGGCTGAAGTAGCAGGGCCATGTGATGAGGATTGAAGAGGAACGATGGTCTAAACCGAGTTGGGAAAACCGGAAAGAAGTCGGAAGAAAGGTCGCCCGAAGAGAAACTGGTATGAAGGCGTAAAGGAAGGAATGATGAACATGGGCATGCGTGAAGGAAACTAGCAGGACCGAAGAAGATGGCAAAAACTTATGTATGGACGGCATATGACCAATGTTGTAAAAGTCGTGAAATAAAAAAAAATTTTACAATTGTTAAATAAATTTAGTAAATGTAGAAAAATAAAGAATAATGGCAAGAGAACAGGCTTGTTCAGATACTACCGTATGGTATCATTCCCTAAATAGTTTTAAGTAAGAAGATCCCGAGCCCTTCTTCTTGTCAGTCGCCCAAGAGAGTTATTAGGAGTCTAAGACGAATTAAGGCAGGAAACAAGTGGGTTCGTATGGGTCTAGAGTTTAATAAGAAAGGATAGATATCTGGATTGGACCAAACCAGAAATGTGCAGAACATTATGAGTGATTTTGTTTGTGACAAAATATGAAGCTTATAGGATTTTACAAAGGATTTTGAATTGTAAGGATTTGATTCTGAATGTATTGGATGGTTTACTGAAGCCTCAAAGCTCAACTTCGTATATCCATACAGACCTTATTATAACCGTTTGTAATAAATTGAAAGCTTGCAGAATCCGTTCAGTAAATGTTGGAATATCTAACATATAAACTTGTAGAAGGTAATGGAAAAATTAATATAATGAAATTTCCAATTAAATGATCTTTTAAAATTATTATATATAATGCATCGAATTGTTGTGAGTGTCATTAAACTTGAAAATGTTATATTGTTGTATATATTGAAATGTTAAAGCTTACGCTTTAACACGCTCGGCCATCACGACCTCAAATTGTAATTTTAAACAGGGAATAGCATATTTTTAAATTATGATACAAAATTATTATTCATACTCATAAATTATAATATGACTTTAGAATAAACTTGTTTTTATAAAACTTTTTGACATATTCTAAGATAGTTTTGTAATGACGTTCTCTATCTGTGTAGTATACTTTATGGCTATTAAGGTGATATATACTTTTTCCGTTCCGCTTTAAGTGATCTTAAAGTTTTCCAATCCTTATAATGCCTGAAGTTATTCATTACTGTTTGAAAGACTCAATTCTGTGTGATGGAATCTTCATATCTAAATAATTGTCTCATTGTTTTTAGTTTTTGCTCTTATTAAATGTTAATTATTTTTAAAATTGGCGTCCATGTTTTGTCGGATCCCTTAATATATATCATAAAAAAATTAAGTAAAGAATATTAACATGCTTTGGATACGATGAAAGTGTCGGCGCTTTAATTAAGGACGAAATGACACCGCTATCGATTTAATCTCACTTGATAAACATGAAAATCGATTTAATACCATTTAATTCCATTCGATAAACAATGGACACATTCCGTGTCAACTCCAGACACGTCCACATGTTCGTCATGGCGCCACGCACTCATTAGTCAGGGAAAAAATTGATCTTGTGTACATCATAAAATAAATAAAAATAATTTAATCCATGTTTTAAACATAAATTAATTTTGGTGTTTTGGTTTTTAAACTTTATTTCTTCATCCTCACCTGTCAGAAATATTGAAAACCTGTTGCTATGCTATCGGGAAGTAAAATAGTAGTAAGACATGGATAGGCGTGAGGGAGTGCCCAGCTGCATCCATTCCTATTTTAATTACAGTATTCATATTTAAGCGAGGTAATCTCTCATCCAACTTCTTTTGAGTCTCCTAAGAAGTGTGTAATCGGTAGTATTGCCCAAATGTGAGACCTAGACGAGTCTTGGTCTTGCTCAAGAGTCTCGCATTAGTCTTGCAATATTTATTAGCTTATTATTGTAGAGTTATTACAGTAATTTTTTAGATAGGAGAAACCTAACTAAGCCCGAACGAAAAATTAGAGGAGTTAAATGCAAAAGTATATTGGTTATACCAATTATTAACATATAGTATTAAATTGTCGAGTATTACTAATTATTTTGCCTTAATTGTTATTTTAAAAAATCGATTTTTTTTACCAGTCCTGGTCTTGGACTTGTAACAGATAGGCGGTCTTGGCTAAGCACTATACAAGACCAAGACCGATTTTGAGCAACACAAGTAATCGGCCGTGTTAATTGTGGCCTATCTTATACGAGTTTGTTATTATGTCCGAGTAAGTTATCGTGAAATCTTATGTAGTGTTTTTATGTGATCTTCAACCGTTTGGCATGTGAAGGTCTTTATGTAAAATGTTTGTGACGTATTATGGAGCGTTAGTAATAGTTCTGGAAGTATTTGCTGACCCATAAGTGTGTGAAGCGAATGACTTAAATAAGTAAATGTTCAGTTTCTGTTTGTATTTTTATTTTGAAAGATTTACTTGATGTATTTATGTAATACAGTTGTAAATGTCATAAAGAAATAAAAAATAAAAATAAAATTTCGAAAGAAGTGATATAATAGTCGTAGTCTGATGTTCAACGTTTTTATTTTCTTTCTCTTTTCGATATGTGTGGTTCTTATGTTATTCTTCTGTGAAATGTAACCATAAGATATTGCACTTTATCTGTTTGAGAAATTTGGGCAATGTCGAAGTAAATAGCAAATTTTTTGTTGAAGAGTGAAAGTAATGTGTTGGGATTAATCATGGTTGGGTCAAATTTTCTTAAGTATGCGCCAGTCATTTGATGGTTGAAATCGGACTCTCTGTCCATCTTCAGAGATATTTCTTTTCACTATTGGAACACCATAACGTTATTAATATTTTTTTTTACAATTTTTTTCTATATTTAGACATATTTTTTAAAAAATGTATTTACAATTCATTTTTCATTTACCTTCTTTAAATGTTTTTCCTTTGTCTCCTGTTCTTCTAACATTTGACACAGAGTCCGAAACGTTAGACAGATGAATAAATTGACATATACGGAAGAGAAAAGTTTAAATTTTTTAGTTTATTTTTGTTTCATTTTATTCATTTTTTGTATTATTTATTTTTAAAAGTTGTTCGTAAATATTTCTATTTCTTTTTTCTTTAGGCATTTATTGTACAAATGGATATCTTTAACACTAATACTTATTTTTCATGGGTGTGGCAGATGTTATTATTCAATAAATGAATCTTTGTTTTTTAATTTTAGTAAAATAATTTCATTTCTAATATTATTTTCTGTCATATGGGTATTTCATCACTTTTGTTGAGAATGTATTTGTAATTTTATAACTTACTCCTTTTTTTTTTCTGTTTCAGACTTTCAAAAATTAGAAAGAGAAGCAAGGATATGTCGGAAACTGCAGCATCCCAATATTGGTGAGTTCAATAAATTTAACTTTGCAATTTAAGTACCTGCAAAATGGTCTAGATAGTTTTTAAAATAATTTAAATTAATAATTTCGGCTATATGTCACTGATTTTTATAACCAGATTCCAATTAATATTACAGCATCACTTGATTATTGATTCCCAGGTTCGAATTCACCTGAGTCAGATTATGTATTCAGCTCCGTATCTGCTCTGGAGTCGTGATACCAAGACTGTATTACATCGATGATGATATCGATCATGTTACACGTGCCTTATCGAGTATGTATCGATCCGTCAGTTGGTGCCTGGATTCCCAAAGCCCGCGATCGTATATCACTTAGCGGTAATAATGCTATCAAATATCCCGCGAGAAGTCTCGTCTCAAGTGATATCACAAGGGTAGCAAGCAATTTATTTCTTCTAGCCCCTTGTATCACAATACAGTATTGTACCAACGCCATGTTTCCAGGTATTCAACTACAACTACAGATGTGGAATATTTAAATTTATAACCAAATTTTAAAGACGATATTAGCGTTTTTACAGTTAATCCATTACCGTAAAGAGTTTTAAAATACGTTTTTCTTGACTGATGGTGAAATAAATAAGGTATAATATTTCTTTAAATAACATCCCATCCTAGATATGTATTAAATACTCATAGTAGGTTATAATCAGAGTTGGGTAAAAATTATTTTATTTTAACTGAGCCCCTAAAAAAAAATGTGATTAATTATTTAATGAGTGAGTGGTCGCGAATAATATAACCAGGTTATTTATTTCAAGTTTTTTAAAATTTCATTTGATCTCATTATAAATTTTTATCATAGTTATTTATTATTATTATTTGATTTATTTTATTTTATTTATCTATATTTATTTCTCTTATGTATTATTCAACTTGTAATAAAAAATGAAAAAAATTAATCATATTTTTTTGTACACCTCAAACAGCTGACGGTTACAACTTTAGTTGCTATTTATGATTAATATTTAAGTTCTGTTTGTCATAAACAATTACAATTTGAAATAAAACTTTCAGAAATAATTAAAAATTAAATTTAAGCAGTCGGTGGTTTTTATAGTAATTTTAAATTAATTTTCGATTTAATGTTGCTATAACATTTAATAGAAACTAGGAATTTCAATTAAAAAAAAAAGAAATGAATGAATAAACTTTTGAAAATTTGCGATTCGGTATCTTAAAAAGAATGGTAATATTTTCAAAGCCTCGCTTTATTTTATGAATTTATGTATTCTTTTTTGTTTTTGTTTTTTGTATAAATTTACAAAACTATTGTTTGTTGGTTGTAAAATGCACATCCGTGCCTTTTTTTTATTTTTTTTATTGCATTCCATATAGTTTAAATAGTAGTAATTTTTGTGAGGGGAGATAAAGCTTAAAAGTTAAAAAGTATTATAACATGCTATGTTACAAATTTAACGTAATGACTACGATGGCCTTTTTTTTTTTTTTTTTTTTTTTTTTAATTCTATTTGTATTAAATATAACATTTTGTAGTCTGCAACTGATATAAGTAGTCCGGTACTATGGAAAATAGCAGATGACAATAAAATATGAAATTATTCTAATAAAGCATAAAGAAATAATAAATTTTTATGCACTCTTGTAAAACAATAAATTTTTATATAAGACTTTTGTTGAATGTTGAAGGGTAACTGTCCGAATCGGCTTCTCTCAGAGATTTTATTCTCATACGAAAAATTGTATACCTTGTAATATACAATGAAAACGGTGAGGGAGCTATACTGACCTTACTTGACAGACGTTTTTTTTTTAACGCACCTATCTTTCGAGTAGGATCAATTTCTTTGAGTGTTCTTGATTCTTGTAGGCAATTAATAGAATATTAGGGACATGTTTTAAACTTTTTAGTCACAGATTTAATTACAGATAGAATATTTAATTAGAAATGAACTGTCACTTTCTCCTGTGACCGTTTCAGCTAATGAAGTCATTGGATAACTTTTCCGTTTTCAGAAACTTATTTTTAAAAACACGATTCAATTGAATGGTACTGAAACCAAGCTTACATAAATTAAAGGCTTCGAGAATGAACAAGATGAGCGCTGTTTCCGCTGTTTTAAAACTCGTTAGAAACTTTTTTTTTTAGCTTTATTTGTAGATCCACACCTGTCTAATGCAGCATTGACAATCAGTGGAGAAACATTTAAATTTGAATATCGTCGACTTAGCAAAGTAAACTTGGCTGTCACCTTGTCAACCCGTTTAACTACTCCAGTTAAACTAACCACATTTCAATTAAACCCGACTTGAATGAATCACGACTTAATCAAAGCCTGGAACTCCAAGTCCTGCGTAAGTCAATTACATCCGAGAATTCTCCAAGTTTTTGTTTATTACTCATTTTATTCCATATTATTACTTGCTTTTTAATACTTATTAATTCTCTGAAATATTAAAAAAAAATTGAACATAGTTAATCTCCCTTATCTGGAATGGCTATCAATCGGTTGTAAAGTTTTGACTAAAAAAATTAAAATTTAGATTTTAAAATATTAATATTCTTTAATATATCCAAAAATGAACTAATAAATAGTAGTTTACTTTTATTTAACTAACTCTTATTTTCAATTTTCATTAAATTTTTATAATTCATTAAGAATGACTCAAAAGTGTTTATTTTACAATTAAAACCAAACAATCATTCTTTCACTAAAATGTTTATTTATTACAGACTCTAAAAAGCAATCCCATATCTTCCTTTAACTAATACAAAGCTATGAAAAAATTCAAATTGTGATTTTTCTTTCAAAATAAATTAAATACTTAACTCAAGTTTAAATTAGAATTTAGTTTTATTCTAAATGTTTAATCGTTAGTCGTTTAAAGTTACGTTTAAAGTGCAGTATATATATATATATTTCTTTTAATCGATTCTTTTTCGTTGTGGCTATATAATGTATAAATTATATAAAACAAATTTTTGAGAAGGGATGAGACGACAGAAACGTAGCGAATTTTGTAAAAATAATTTAGCTATGAACGACGTAAGCAGTTTAAATAATTTTTATAAAATTATATTTTTGTAAAAAAAAAAGAAAAACCTGGTACTTCTATCAGCGGAGCAATCCCCATTTTACAGGCTCGGCATCTTTCTTCAATAGCAGCATTGGCAGAACGGCACTGGGTATGTGTTATTGTTTCACATGATTCAATTATCCTTCTTCTTAAGGAATTAAGGACATTGACTGGACTTGCATAGACTTTTTGTTTAATGTCATTCCAAACAAAATAATCCAGTGGTGTCAGCTCTGGAGATCGTGCAGGCCAAGCCACTGGTCCTGCACGGCCAATCCATTGATTGAGATAATTAACATTTAGCCATGGTCATGGACCTCTTCTGTAATGTGCAAGACAACATACAACATTGTTAGAACAAATAAATTGGTTTTATTTATTTCATATAACGTAAATAATTCATAGCAACGTAAATCTGAAGGTGTGAATATCTCCTAAACAAAGCGTTTGCGGACATACCTTCAAAGGAAGTTTTTTTTCTTGATTTGAGGTCCTTAGTTCATTTTTGCAGTTTGGCCACTTACCCTGAAGGACCCTGTATATTATTTCTCAAAGATATTTTTTTGTTGGTACGCCATATCTTTGATAATTCAATGATTTCATTTTAAAAATCTTCAGGTGGGAAAATGTTTCACATCCTCGAGTTTAGCTAAACTAAAATTAAAATACTTTATATATAATAAAATAAATTACCTTAACGATTGTACGGATAATTTGGCATTTGTTATTCATAATGTTTATTATTCGTTACATGATTACAGTATCATAATATAAAAAATTATCTTTTCGTCATTACTCAATACGTATTCAGTAACTTTCAATTAAAATGTTAGACAGAAATTTCCCTCAAAAAATGTACAATCGTTAGGTTGATACCTAATACCGGGTAGACAACAATAATTTGATTTCATAATACCTGAATATAACTATATCTAAATTTATAATTTGTAATAACATAAATTATTTTATTAAATAATAATTAATTAATCATTATTTAATATATATTATGATTATAATTATTCCTTATTCATATGATTTGCATAATTAATTATCATAATCATAGCATTAAATCGCTTATAAATGTAATCAGAAAATCATGATATAATTAAACCTTCAAAGTAAATGTTCATGTTTTGAATATGCACATTTATTAATAATATAATATGTTTATTATTAACATATTATGTATTTCCCTTAATTATCTTCTTCTTTATCAACTACTTCATATTGTCTGATACAATGGTGTATCAATTCATTTTTAACAATGCCATAATTATGTAAAATTAAAGATCGCAAATAACGCGAGAAATTAAAAAAAAAATCAATACTTAGGTAAATTACAAGCCATAAAATTTTAATCGATTTTATGAAAATAGCTGGATTTAATTGAAACCTATCTTTAAAAACAACTCGTAAAGTTCTGTTTATTTATTATGTAGATGAACAATATATATTTTCACGGCTTTTGGACACCCAATTCGTAGGGATTAAATTCCATATACTTTTTTTTTAACTTTTTAAAAAAGTTTAAATAAATAACAAGCACAGTGTTTGTCATTCAAAACAAAAAGCAGTACTGATAGAACAATGCACAAACAAAAATTAAAATTCCATATTTTAAAGAATTCATTGAAGGCTTTGTAATTTTACATTGGTGTTTTTATTTTAATTTATTTTTTTTAATAATGGAAAATACAAAATGAATTCATTTGTTCAGTAATTTTGTAAACAGATACATATTATGGACTAAAATCCCCAATTATTTCTTTCCAAGTCATTTTTTTGTTCATGAAGTTGACTAAGTTATAAGATGTTCTGTAATTTCATAAGAGAATCCTTATAAAGTGTGGTGCTTCTAGCAAAAAACAAGCTGATTCTTCAATATTAAAGGTATTTTAGAAAATATCGTGAATAAATCATTTATGTTTTTTAAATAGATTAATCATTTTTTGCACTACTGCTATTTCTGTTGGAGTACCAAACTTATAATTATATTACTATGCGTAAAAAATCATAAGAACAATTTACTAAATTTGGTAGACTGACAAATATATATGTGTATGTGGAAAATAAATTTCTTAAATGATTTATTGATGGTTGGTTATACTGACAATTTATTTTTCATAATTTGTTAAAAATCAATTTTCATTCCGTTTAAATTTAAAAGTTTAAGACGCGTAAAAGAAACGGGATAACGAAAAATATTTTATTAAATTAATTTGAGTAATTATAAATTATTTTACGAAAAATGTAGAATATTTGATTTTACATGATTTTTATTTATGACGTCGGAAGTACTTCGTTATGGTTTTAAATCTTTTTAGCTATAAATCACTTTTTAAGTAAACATATAAATTTTCATCTTTCTTTCCTTTTTTACTGAAGATTATTATTACGATATTTAAAAAACGTTGTGTTCTGTCCTGTGTAAGTTCATCAACAATAGTTAATTTTGATAATGATTCACCTAATTTTTAATAT
The DNA here is from genome assembly GCA_928085145.1 of Nezara viridula. Lineage (NCBI taxonomy): Eukaryota > Metazoa > Arthropoda > Insecta > Hemiptera > Pentatomidae > Nezara > Nezara viridula. The sequence continues at coordinate 28,885,478 of OV725083.1, read as the reverse complement.
TTGTATTTTCTTGTTAATTAATTTTTATTTTTAAATATCTCAATAAAAACTATTTGAATTAACTACAGAAAAACATGTAATAAAAAAATTTAATAATTAATTATAAATTAAAATTAATAATTGCAGGCCTACTCGATTACTTAGACCACTACGGTGCGGGTTCGATTCCCACCCAAAAATTCATAGTGTGCAAGAGCGACCCCTGTGTCTTACAACATAGTTCCTGGTCCTCCAAGTTGGAGGTTGAGTATAGGCCTGATAATCCCCTATCCCATAAAAACTCGGGTGGAAGATTGAAACAAAAGATTGCCAACCATCCTTCAGGAAAGTTCCTGATGAAGAGGGTGTGAAATGTGATCGTATCCGGTTGGTAAACCACGTGCTTCCTGGATATCTCGAAGAAGAGAGAACCAAACGATCACTACTATTGTCTATAACAGCCCCAACAGTCGTAAAAAAAAAACTTTTCAAAGTTTTACAATATGATTATGATAAAATTTTCGTTTAATTATTTTTTAATACTATTTTTTGTTTTAGCAATCCTTTATTATTCTGATATTATCATATTATTAAACATTATCTCTAGAATTTTCGTTCTATTTAATTTGGTGATATTGTGAAAAAACATTACTAGAATTACTAAGAGAAAAAAATTATAATTTAGGTGAAATATCATTTTTGTAATAAAATTTCTCATAAATGGATTATACTACCTTGGTTTTTAAAATTTTTTTCTTGATTTTTTTTTTTTTAATTTACTGTAATATGGCAGACTTATACCTACCTTCAATACGTAATTTCAGTTTCGTAAGACTTTTCCTTTTTGAGCGGTACAGTTACTCAAACAGAAAGTCAACTTTTTGGGAGATTAGATTATTTCAACTCAGATCTTCAAACATGTATTTCAGTTGATAACTCGGATTCGAAATTTTTCCAGATTGCAATATTTTTCTTGCTATATATATATATATATATATATATCTTATATTTTATTAAGTGAAAGTAAAAATAATAATATTTCAGGACATTGATAACTAGTTATATCAAGGAAAAACAAGATTTGGCACTAATAAGTATCTACAGTATAAAATCAATTACTTTTTAATTTTCACATAAAAATTTGTTAAATACTTAGATGAATAAAAATTAAAACATTTACGATGAACACAGAGCTCTTTTATTTTAAAAAATTTTCATTGGAACCGTTAAAATAAATATTTTTAAGCCCTGGTTTTAAATAAACAGTTATGCTATGAGGTGCCTATTCAATCATTCGCAAAATCTTTGACTGCTAAATTTAGACCGCAAAACCCATAACGTAAAACAATACAATGATTATCAATGGATTGTTGTTCCGATGATATATATCTATGAAATTGCAAGGTCATGAGTTTAATTATTGTGCCAAAGTGACTATCAGTTTTCCGGTTAATTTAATTTTTTTTTCTAATTTATCAGTTTCACAATATAGCTCTATGATTTGCTTGAAGAACTCCTTCAATTTATTTTATTTTTTTGTTAAGTAAAGAAAAATAAAAGAACTGTCATTAGTTTCAACAAACGATTTATTATAGTGTAGGTGGTGTACCGCAGACTCGAATACCACATGTTGCCTTTGTAACGTAGTTGCGACCTCCTAACGTTTTTATGCAATATTTATTAATCTAGTAGTATAATTAATGATTATTTAACTAATGAAAATTTGGAAACTAATAGAATTAATTTGAATTTATGTACGTGGGTTTGAGTATTTAGTTATAAATAAAAATAACAGCGGTAGAATATAAAGAATTATTGCGGCCTCCATTAGCTGTGCCTAACCTCACTGTGTCCTGCAACGATAAAACTGTTCCCTACCTATGTACTACACAAATGTGGTTAAATGAAATATCGCTACTGTTAGTGTAAAAGGTCGTATATATAACAATTTTACATGGTTATCCTCTTTGGCCTAAAGGTGACATTTTGTAGTGTGCAACTGCTAAAAGTACTCAGCTAAATAGGAAAATAGCAGAGGGAAATAAAATATAAAATTATACTAATAAATCATAAATAAATAATCGGTTTTTATACTTTTATAAAAAAAGTCAATTTTTAGGACCTTTTGCACTAACAGTAGCGATATATCGCCGGCACCACGTTAAGGTTAAACGGGCTCACATTCGTTACTTTAACATGTTGCCGACGATATATCATATGTGAAATAATTAATATATTAATTCAGTTAAAATACCATTTCTGCAATAAATTGTCATATGAAATGAATGAATGAAAAACTAATTTTATTCTGGGACTAAAGTCTCATTAGAATAATAACAGAGTTCAGAAAGTATATACTTCAGTCTGGCATGTGAATATGATACAGATATATAATAAAAAAATACTAAGAGAAGATATACCGACAAGAAATAAGAGAGAAAAATAAAAATAAAAAGGCTCTTATCTAATTAGTAATGGATTATAGTGAACCTTTTTTTCTAATTTAGAAATAGTTTAAAAAATCTGCTGTTATATATATATATATATATATATATATACAGAGTTAAGAGCTAAACTGCAAAAATGAATTAAGGAACAAGAAAAAAATTTTCTCTGAAGGTAAGTCCGCAAATGCCTTGTTTAGGAGATATTCACGCCTAAAGATTTTCGTTGTTATGAATTATTTACGTTATCTGAAATAAATAAAACGTATTTATTTGTTTTAACTACTTCATTAATTAAATGTAAACATTAAAATTCAGATTAAATATTGTTCAAAGTAACTGTATAAAAACTATAGGCAAAATAAGGATTAGTACTGTTTGTAATTAGCATTGGGAACACTCAATAACATTTATCAGTTTGTAAGAGGCTTTCGCAGAGTACTCATCCTTATGCCTTCCATTTACACTAATAGTGCCGTTCTGCCACTGCTGCTGTTGAAGAAGGATGCCGAGTATGTCTTAATGCTCAAGGAAATCACTTTGAACAACATCTAATATGAATTTAATTTTTACATTTAATTAATAAAGTAGTTAGAACAAATAAATGGGTTTCATTTATTCCATATAACGTAAATAATAACAACGAAAATCTGAAGGTGTGAATATCTTATAAACAAAGCTTTTGCGGACATACCTTCAGAGCACTAGCGGATCCAGGATTTAATTTTGGAGGGGGCTTCAGCCCGAAAGTTTTTTTTTCATAAAAATAACGATAATTAGTTTGGAAAAACAAAAAGAAACTAACTACCTATATGAAATGGTGTTTAAGTGATTCCTTAAGTTCTTCTAAATGTAATTACGAACTATAGTACTTTAAGAGGTATTTGTAATTTTTTTTTCCATAAAATATGGTTATATTTTACCATTTTGGAGGGGACTTCAGCTCGAAAGCCTGCTCCTCCCCTCCTCCCCCCCCCCACTTTTGTATTATTTTACCTATTTGAAGTATTATTGATTGTTTGTAAATGTAGAAATATTTATTAGTATTTCCTCAAACCCCATAATTTATGTGAGGTTAAAACTCATCTAGTAAACCGCAGAAGTCTATATTTTAATTAGGAAACTACCTGTTGAGCGCAACGCTGCTCTTTGTTAGCTAATGTTTGTATTTTGGTCAAAATTAGTTTTTAATGTTAGATGATTTTATAAAAAATCGTTTTCATTTTTTTAACAAATATATAGTTTTTTTTAACATATTTTAACATTTTTACATATTTAACATTTAACATTTTTTAACAATATTTCATTTTTTTAACTAATTTCATTTTTTTTTTTTAATCTCTGATAATGAAAATAATATTATAGTTGTCCAGAGATAACATATTGATCGGTGTATGCTATGATTCATTTTTAATTTTATGAAAATAATAAATAATATTTCAGAGTGATGATGAAAGACTTAATATTTTACGCAATGTATTTTTTGATAGCTATTTCTTATCTTCTTACTTAAAAGATCATATACCAAATGATAAAAATAATAATATCTTCTCTGCTTTGAAATCATAACTTATGTGCTTTTTCTACCAAATCTAAGCCACGGAACAAGAAAAATATAAAAATGTTATCCCTAAAAGCATTATTTTTCCTAATAGTAATACTTTCTTCATTTTTTTTAATGTTAATTTATATATAAATCTATATTTATATCGCTAAATTTATAACATTAAATCCCGAATACGCTGTTGCAGCTAACCAGCTAACGCAGTTTTCCATTATAAACAATATATTTGTTCTGTTTAAATACAGTAGGCACAAATTACTGTAAGTGGTCATTTGTAAACATTTCTATGGAATTAGGTGATGAGATAAATCAAATATATCTATAAATTCATTACATAGTTTTTATTTTTTTTCCCCCGGAACTATTGAATATTATAAACTTTTTACTCTATGATATTTATAGATCAAACGGTCTGCCTCTGTCTATCTGTTTGTCTGTCTGTCTATTTTCCCTTTTCTGTCCAGACCTTTGTCTGTACAGAAAGGCAGAAAGACACAAACAGAGGCAGACAGATAGAGACTGACACAGACAGAGAGATTAAGACAGACACAAATAAAATAAATAGTTTAAATAAAGTAGGCACTAATTACTGTGAGTGAAAATTTCTAGAAATTTGTATGGGCTTAGGTGATGAGGAATCAAATTTATATATAAATTTATTGCATAGTTATTTTGTTTTTGTTGATTTTTCCGAAACTATTGAATTATACGAACTTTTTATTCTATGTTTTATAGAGCAATCAGTCTGTCTCTGTCTCTCTCTCTCTCTCTCTGTATTTGTCACTCTGTCTGGGTCTATATATTTTTCCTTTGTGAATAACACTTATTTGGTCGGAAAATAACAAACTACATTTTTTGAGCGTTTGGTATTAATGTTGAAAATTATGGAATGAACGTTTTTTAAAACCTTGAACTTTTAATGGCCTTAATGAATATGTCTAGGAGACATTGATTTTTGAAAAATTTCGTTTCATTCATTTTAAAATTATTATTTAATAAATAATTCTATCTAACCCTTCAACTACTTCAGAGGACTCCATATGTTCTTATATTTTTTTTTTTTTTTTTTTTATTCGAAAGTAACTAAAGTATTATTTATTAATAGTGTTCTCTGTTGCAAATTTAAATCCATGCAATAGTTCTTATCATTAAGAGACTCCGGAATATTTGGCTTATCCTATAAAAAAAGGTAGAATTCAGAGAAAATTCAAAATTAAATTCTTTCCGATTGTTTTGTTTTAATGTCGCGTTAAAAAATACCGATAGAAATATAATGTTCAAAACAATTTCAAGGCCAGGCTGTGAAAAAATTGTCGTTAGAATTAATTTTCCACGATTATTATCCTTGATGTCGCCATCTCCCGTGAGTGTTCGTGAAAGTTAACAAGCTTTACTTTTAAATAGTTATTGTAACTTTTTTTGTTTGTTAGTCTACTGTAAACCATCTTGTTGTCAACTAGCCAGGTGATTCTTAGTTTTATTTGCCGAGTATATTTGTAATTAGTTCAAAATAAAAATTCTTAGTTCTGTGGTTTGAACGTGATCCACCAAATACCCGTTACAATGAGTATTATTATTTATTATTTTTTTTATTTATAAAAATTATTCTCCTTTTTAAAACGCCACACAATAGTCGGAAAAGGCATTCAAACACCAAAAACTCTTGGAAACATTAAGGCGAAAACGGAATATTTTATGGCTTGTCAAGCTTTTAAAGCTACAAGTAAATGAAGATATAACACAATACATAGTAATAAGCTGAAAAAAAGTAACACAATGTACATTTTGAGCCACAAAATTCGTTTTAATTTGTTCCTTCGCATTTTCTTCCATTTCCTTTTTTCCTATATTTTTCTCCAGTTTCCTATCATCGAGAGGAATAAATGATATTAAGTATAAATTTATTAATGTTGTAGGTAGTATTTTTATCTTACTCGATTTTCGAACTGCTCTCTAGACCAAATTTACCAGATAATTCCCAAAACCGTGGATTACCTCTGCTGGTTTTTGTATTCATCATTAACAAAGGGCTTAAACAACACTTTGATTCCAGTAATACTTTGGCACTCGTTGACGCAGGATACGTGTCCTATGGAAATATGAAATTCCAGTATTTGTTTGGTAATAATTTATTCTATGAAAATACAAAATTTTGTAATTTATTAAGAAATCTTGTAGATCTTTTGACGCCTTAACCATCCTTCTCCATCTCTACCTATCTTAGGCTAGCTTTCCAGTTTTTTTCATGCAGCTCTATAACATCTTCGTGGTCTCTTGCCTACTGCTGATGTATTTCTTATTGTGTGCATGTTTCCCGATGTGTTGCTTCCATTATCTTCCTTGCCCAATTATCATGAGGTATACATACTCGTGTAATCACTTGAAAACATTAAATTTATAGAGAGAGAGAGAAACTCTTTATTTTCATAAAATATAAAATATAAAGGATTGCTGCCCAATTATATTGGGTTGCTATATACACAGCATACTCTTCTATCCTTAAGACAATATATGAACTTATATATAAATATACAGAAGTATTAGTTAATATTAGTAAAACAGAAATATATATATATACATTTTTATTATTTTATTTATCTTTATAATTTTTTTTTTTTTTTCCTTTTTCCTTCTTCTCATTGTTCATGCTTTTTTTTTTTTTTTTATTTAACATTAAGTTTCCCTTTCTCTCACTTCTCTCTCTTTATCGCTATTGTTTTCAATTATTCACTAAATAAATAAATAAACAAATACATAAATTAAAACTCTCGGGCTAGCCATGCACGTGGTGGTGAATGATTCCCAGGGAGTCGAGGACTATATTTTCAGCCAACCTCGCTACGTCCTTAATGTCGACACCTAGTTCCTCGAGGAAGCTCCTTGTTCTTTTTGGGATAGTTCCGCGAGACCCAAACCAGAGGCCTCTCACGGTGAACTCTCTCTCTCTCCGAAGGTCTCACGGAATTTCTCTTTTAGGAAAGGGATACATTTATCGTACGTGTTCTTCTTTTCCCTTTCCACTTCACCCGCCTGATCGAGGTCATTGCTCTCAAAGCGGACAGTTGGATCCAAGATCAGCGCTGTCCTTCCTGTCTTGGGAAATGCGACGATATCAGCGTATCTCGTAGAGCCCTCACTATCGATGCAATATACCTCGTCAAAGCAGGTGAATTTTTTTTCCCTAAGGAGCCTCATCAACTCGAACTTGACCCGGTGGTGACGACGTGTTATGAGGAGGGAGTTGTTGGGGCATTTTCCCAGCACATGTGCTGGTGTTTCAGACTCTCTGCCGCATTTACGGCAGAGGGACCCAACTTCTCTGACCTGTCCGCTGACTCCTGGGACTCCACGCAGGGGTGCATAATTAATGTTTAGTTTTAGGGCATTCGACCATTCAGACCCAGAAAGTACTTGTTTCTAAAAAAAAAAATTTTTTTTTTCATTTTTTAAGATTTTATTTAGTTTGCTGGAGCTTCTTCTAGGTATTGTAGGAGGAAGATTTGTGCCCCGCAATATTATTCGCCATTTTCTATTGAATATCTTAAAATGTGGTTGATCCGATACTTCCAGGTATCCAAGTTTATTGCCGTCATTCTGTTTTATAAAATATAATAAATTCTCGTAAAGGTATATGTGGAAATTTCTTAAGACGTCTAGGCAGGCCAGAGTTTCGTAACAAATTTTGTCTTTCTCTCTGCTCTCTTTTTTCTTGCTTGAACTAAACTTTTATCCATTATTCCTCGCCTCATTTTGTTTTATTATCTTATTCGCCGTGTTTGGTTTTCTGAGTTCCCTTTATATAGATATTTGTGTGTGTTTGTGGGTATATTACGCATGTTTAACTAAACGTAATGATTGAAATTTTATAAAATTCATACTGGACCAATTTTAAACTAAACCCCAATTAACCTCCAACTTTGTTCTCACCTCTTCATTCCCAAAATACCACAAGATAAATCCTTTGCCCTCAGACGTATTACACCTCATCCATTCCAAACATCATTACAGAACCGTCTGGCAAAGAACCAGGCATCCTGATGATCGAAAATTATATAACTAATACTCCGAAATACGAGAAAAGAATTTGGACAAGTTTATATCACAGTCCTTGACATCCACACGCATACCATTCATCACTATCTGTTATTAATAATTCACTTTGGAAAGTTACAAGATATATAATATATTATCATAGGCTGCAAAAAATCACTTAGTACATTATTGAATGGGTTAATCTTTTAATCACGTTTTTAAGAATTTTAACTTCATTTTCCATTCCGAAATCCAGGCTCAGAAGAAAACATAAGGCTGTGTGGTTTGGAGTTTTCCCAATTATAACCTAACATTTATGTCCTGTCTCTTGTTTAATTTGTTACTAATTTATGTTTGTTTATTTACCATTGTTGAAGCACAGTGAATGCATCAAAATGACACAAATCCTTTTAAATATAAAAAATGTTTACAATAATTGTTCTGATTTCGCAGAGAAAAAAAATCATCATAGTTATTAGTTTATTAATTTTATGAAATGCTACCTAATGGATTTTTGCATTAAATCCATGATACATATTTATTCTATAATTGAAAATATTTCAATTGACAAATAAATCTAGGGAGCAGGGAGAAAGGGCTTTTAGGGCTGAAGACGCTCCAAAATAGATAAGTAGATAAATAAATAAAATGTAAATAAACATGTATTCATTGGCCCATCTTTGTTTTCGACTGATCTGAGCTAAATACTAAAACAATCACAACATGAATATTTTTTAAATTATAACCTAAATACAGCTACTAAATATAAGCAGATGTGAAGAAAAAAACATAAAAAAATTATCCCTAAAAGCATTATTATTCCTGTAATTACTGTTTTTAATTTTATTTATTTAGTTATTGTATAGGCTTTCAAGGATCACTTAAACATCATATTATATAGTTTCCTTCTTTTTTGTCTTGTGTGATTCCTGTTGTAATTTATAATTAAGCCCCCCTTCCAAAATTAAATCCTGGATCCACTACTGTGCGAGTATGTGTGTGAAGAAGGAAATGAACTTATATGTTGGGAAGTTTTTATTTAAATCATCAGATCCTCCATCGACATTTTCAAAAATCTATATGGGAAAATCACTTATTAATATAGTCAATTATCAATGATTATTATCAAATATAGTTAAAAAAGTCATTTTTTTTATTTACTTTTTTAATCTATCTTTTGAAAGTAAAGACCGCCGTTATCAATAATTAAATCAAATTTTTAAAAAGTCTGCGTTTGTTTGAAACAGATATGTCAGGTAGAAATATATCCTAGACGCGTTAGGTAGCACACGGAGAGTTCCAAAGACTCCAGAAATAAATTCTCCTGGTATTCTAACACCGGATGTCCAGAAACATTCCTGATAGGTATCGGGCTGATCTAACATTAGTAAGTGGGAATGAGTTGGGATTGAGCAGTCAAGATATATATATAGGTATATATATATATATATATATATATATATATATATATATATATATATATATATATATATATATATATACCTGGCAGTCGTGTTTTAAACAGACTTGCTCGTAAAAACAATATATTTGTAAAAAAAAAAAATTATCTTTGAAATATTTTTCTGATTTACCTCCTGAAAATCCTCTCTCTCCCCACCTCCTCGAATATCTCCTAAAATCATGAGGATATAGCCAATGAAGTGGTTCGAAAATTAAAGTGTTTGGAGCAAAAACGATTGATACTGTTAGGTCTCAAACGCACACCTGTGCAAACATCATGAAAATTCATAGAAGTTTTAAATCCTGTTTAACTACAGATAAACAGCCCTCGATTTGTTAACAAGTTATTTTATAGATTTTCCAACAGAAAAAGATTACTGTTATGAAAAATAAATGATGAAGTGATTCATTTGTATTGGAATACTTATTACTTTCTCATCAACCTAATGTTCACTAAAATTTTATCTTTTTCGTTAGAATACAAAAATGTGGGGTCATTTTGACAAACTACATAACATTGCTATTCGACATCTCAACAATTCTTTCTGAACTTGAGTTATTAAAAAGTTTCTACACATTTGGAATTTTTAAAATAATCCCAATGCAAATAATGCAAGTGAGAAAACTTTATATTTAAAACGAAAAGTAAAGAATAAATACTATGATTAAAAAAATATTAAATTATATTTACATGATTTTAAAAATTGAATTTTAACACGTTAAACACGTAGTTGTTCAATTCTCTTTTGACATGATACATTCCGAAATGTTACATTTTTATTTTTTTTAGGAGGAGAGGGGTTTCAATAATTAAAATAAAATTTCACAGCAACATTAATAATTTCGAACAATTTGAATACTACTTAGGAACAGAACTCCGACAAACTTTAATTTAAAAAATCGCCATATATTTAGTTGTTATAGAAATATCTTAATTTCACAACTCTTTTGTGTTCAAACTTGTCACATACACGTCATGAATGTTAACATTCAGCCTCAATAATTTTCTTCTTATTCAAGCACAAAAATGTAGCGATGGAAACTTTTTTTATAGTCATAAGGCATTGGTATTGGTTTTAAAAATGATATACATATGGAGTAAAATATTTTATCAAAATTTTTATAGCTTGAAATAACTTCTCGAATTTCAAATTTCTCAATTTTTGGGATTATTAAAATTATCCTCCCTCTCCCACCCCTCTCGTAACGATGCTCCTGAATACATTATCAGTACTTCATTATGAACAATTCTTTATTATTTTAAATATTATGATTATTGTTTTAGTTTTTAATTATGATTATTATAACATGAATATTAACTTTCCGTTATTGCCTATTGAACTAGGATTTATAAGCAGCCTTGATATAAGATTTTTTTTTTTTGTATCTGAAGTTGTGTACAATAGGTGTTCTAAATATTATAGTGAAATTTTCAATTGTAAAGAGAATGATTGACAAATGGTGGTTTATATTCAGGAACCGTTAGGCAGGTTATGTTTTAGTTCTTACAATCATAGATATGAATCATTTCTGAAACTAATAGACCTCCTTTCTGTTCATTTATTGGCCCTGTAATCTGCCAATCAACTTTTTAATTTTCAATTTTATTATGAGTTCTATTATTTTATGGTTTTATTATTGTTTTTATAACCTTCACCAGAGAATTTTTTGTTGCAAAAGCATCAATATAAACTCTTGGTCAAGATTACTGAAGTTACTCATGCTGCAATTATCAACATTTATTGTGTCAATTAAAATTTTGGAACCCAATATTAGTAGTGTGAGATTGTCTGTGACTTTTTAGTTTTAAATTAAACCTAACTTATTAAACTTCAGTTGGTGAAAATAACATCATTAATCATTTTCCTGTTGTGAATCTGACTTCATAAACCTAATGTAGTTCTTACAGGATTGTCAGTATTGTTTCTTCATATCTCACTTCCATTATATTGCTCATATTAGTTCTCTTATTTTGTAGTACTTTTTTTTTTGCTCTGTCAAAAAATGTAGAATTATCGGGGCTTTAACAATAATGAATGATTGTGCTTTGTTCTAATTTAATTAATAAAATTAGAATTGATTCTCTTTGACCAACTTAAAATATTTAGCTCCACAGATGAAATTTGAATTTTTGTTAGTGAAGTCATCTCCCATATGCCCATCTATATTGTAGATATCTATCTTAAACACAAAAATATTTATAACTTTTTCACAATATATGCTTGTGTAATTCTGTGATTTTATATTTTTTCATTAATGAATGTATGTGAATTTATTTATTTTTCATTGTCTGCATGAACTGCATACTTCTACAAACTGCATTACTTTAACTTTCTAGATACTAAATAATGTAATCGTAATAATCCCTAAAGGAATGTCTTAATAAGAGCAAGTTCTCACACCTTATTTGTCATGTGAGGCTCTCCTGTATACTGCTCTATACAAGTTCATACTTACAGGAGGACTTACAAGCTATGGCCCAATCGTTATGGCTATCCACAGCAATATCTAGAATAAATATCTCCGAAGAAGCCGACAATGATGCATCTTAACCGTGCCATGACAAGCAAAACTCCTTTCAATTTACTTCTAAATACATTACTTTAACATTCTAGATAATACATACTTCAAATAATGCATATTAAGTTTACATCAATAATATATATAGATATCAAATCTTAGGACATAATGAAATTTTAAAAAGTTGTAAAATATTCTGTATTTTTGACATATTTAATGTGGTATGAAAGTTATTCTTTTCTTTATGGATTTATTCTAATTTTCTTATACCATTGAGAATACTTCATCTCTTATAAAATAATGACAATGTTCCATTGTCATAGATTTATTAATTTATTTTTATTTTCAGTGAGGCTGCACGACAGTATACAAGAAGAAAACTACCATTATTTAGTATTTGACTTGTAAGTAAACATTATGGAATATTATACTTTTAACTGTTCTGTTTAGGTAAAACGATATTTATATTAAAGCAGGGTCCTCCAAACTTTTTGGCCCACAGGCGACATTGAGACCTCCACTAAGTCCCATGGGCCACATTTAAGCCTCCCGTAAGTCCAACGGGGCTTGTGATGAATAAATGAAACTTCAGTTATGAAATGAGCTTTCTAAGAGAAACAACTCATGCAATAAATGTAGAAACCTTCAGTTTCAGTGATTTACTAAATTTATTGTTTTTTAAATAGTTTTAAAAATTTAACATGTAATCAAAGAAACTTTCCCGTTTGGAGATCCCGCCATAGTTTGGAGACCCCTGTATTAAAGCACAATATAAAATTAAACAACAAAAGTATGGACTGTAACTTTTAAAAAATAGTTAAAAGTGACACGATTCTTTATAATTTTATATTCAGCAGATATGATTCATTTTGATGAGGATAACGATAGACAAACAATTTAAGGAAGACGTTTGTGAGCAGAGCTCCTTGTGAAATATACTATCTCAATTTTTTTTTGTTAACATTTTGATTTGTTTTGCATTCTTTCATTGCTCGCGCTGAAACATAAGTTGATTGTTATTTCAATAATAAAAGGTTGCATATGCACTAAAAGGGTCTCTCTTAAATTGATTATCTTTACCTCAATAGTTTAGGTACTAATAACAAGTATGAAAAAAAATTTTAAAAAAAGGAATACTTTACCTTTAATATTATTTTTGAATCCCACTTTTGTATTCGAAGAACAAGTTTTATCATATGACTATGTATTATGATTTATTTTGGTAAGATTAAATTTGAACAAAGCTATAGTGCTGAGGGGTGGAAGAAATATCAGACCAGAAAACTGCTAGTCTGGATTAAAACTAAACAAAAGAAGAAGGTTTATTTGTTTGAAATAAAAGTTAATTCACTTGGGATAAAGCGTTATTTTTTTAGATAAATCTGTAATTAGTCTTGCAAATAGTTAAATAGTTTTTCGAAGTTATTTATTGATTGATTTATTTTTAAACTTTTTTTTATTTATTTAAAATAATTTATTAATTGTTAATTAATTTTGTTCACTTTAGTTTTAATATTTGAAGAAAAAAAAAGAATTTCCATGAGATTCTCTCTATATATTAGAAATGTATATCTAGTGTTTAAATATTAATCTTTTAAGCCTTATGAAATTAGTCATCATATTAATAAATCAGATTTTTCAAAACTAATTTGTTGTTTAATGTTCTATTTTCCATTTATACCACAAAATACATTCATGACAAATAGTCCTCAATGCTGGTAGTGTTTTCTCATTGTGATAATATGATAAAGAGACCCCTATACTTTAATTTCTCAAAAAGTAAAACTGCACACGGTCTGTTGTATTTGTTGCAAATACCTTAAACTTTGATTAAAGTTGTAAAATTGTATTGTAATTTAAATATTTTATTCTATCTCTTTCCTTACTCTTGCCATTTATTGTTTAACATTTAGTCAAAATATTTGTCTTGATTAAAAATTTGACAGGTTTTAATTAAAAAGTGAACAATTTTATTCACATTGTATTTTCATAATGTAGAAACAAGATTTCCACTTATTTTTTTATTGTTTTATCATTTTATGATTACTTCTTTTTCCAGAGTGACAGGGGGTGAACTTTTTGAAGATATCGTAGCCAGAGAATTTTATTCAGAAGCGGACGCATCACACTGTATACAACAGATATTAGAGAGTGTTAACCACTGTCATCAAAATGGTGTTGTTCACAGAGATTTGAAGGTAAATGAATGTATTGATTTATTACTAATTTGCAAACCATAATTTGATTAAGTTAATGGAGGTATTCGGAATAGTCAAGTTTTTCATTTGATTTAATATGATAAGTACTAATGATTTTTAACTTTTGACCTACTAGTGTTTAACTTCTTTATCTGATTTCCACACTATTCATATTTCCAAATATAATCCATGATATTATACTTATTCCAAATAAATAAAAAAATTTCAGGAATCTGTTTCAATATAATTATTGAAATATTATATTATTAGAGGTGGGAAATAAAATGCTCTAAACCTTCATAAACTCTAAAAGCTATAATGTATATGTATAATATTACAATGTTTTTTTTTTTGTTTTGTTTTTTTAATAATTCAACTTTTATATATTATAACTCAAGATATGAATTATAGTCAGATAATAGGTCATGAAATACACTTAGATGACTTAAAACAACTTCTGTTTATTCCATTTATTCAAAAACGTTTCGATCCCTGTTGTTTAACGTAAATAATGGGATCCTCTCCAGTTTTTTAATTGAGCATCGATACAAGGATACATAGCTTGATGTCCTTATGGCGGTACTATTGGGCCTGTCAGCGTGCTGCCCGGCTTGGAGTATCGATGCTCAATTAAAAAACTGAAGATTATTCCATTATTTATGTTAAAAAACAGGGATCGAAACGTTTTTGATAAAAATGGAATAAACAGAAGTTGTTTTAAGTCATCTAAGTGTATTTCATGACCTATTATCTGACTATAATTCATATCTGAAGTTTTATATATATATATATATATATATATATATATATATATATATATATATATATATATATATATATTCCCTTTGTCAACATAAATCAAACAACGAGTCTCCTTTTTCAATATATTATTTATTTTAACACATATAACATAAATCTCAGGTTGGGTTCTGACAACTGAACACTCATTCAACATTTAATAAATACAATGTACACTAATATATAATTTAAAATAGTTTTATAAAATAATTTGTCCCGGTCTAAACTTTTGGTTCTATCACTCTGTCACATAAATGGCATTGTTAGCACTCACCCAAATGTTAACGCCTGTCCCATTTTCTGTATCACTTAATTATTTTCTGCTATGTTGTTTTCTTCCAACATAAAATAATCTTCACTAGTAGCCTTTATCAACACTCGAACCGGTAAGGACTCCTTTTTCACTTTCTCAGCTTGCTGGCTAGCACCTTCTCTCTTGGCAGCTTGTCACCTCTCTCTTGGCGGCTCATAACCTTCTCTCTTGGCCGCTATCACCTTCTCTCCTGGCGGCCCGTCACATTCTGAGTTACATGAGGCTTGCTTCCCCCACTTCCTCACGCACTTTTTCCCTGCACTTTCGCGCCACTATTTAAATGCCATGTAATGTTGACATTACAATATATATATAACTTTATAAGATACATTATAGATTATATTAAGTTGTTTAAAAATAATGATTTTTACATTACTGTTTTAACTGTCATGTTTAGATTTGAAACAGGAAACGAATCCAGTTTATTTATTAATAAATCCAGTTAAATTTCATCATTAAATAAAAGTCTAATTCAGATAAATTTTTATTCACTATACTTAAATTATTCAAGATTTTAAAGAAGTGAAGAGACAAATTGATATTGTCCATCAGAAATATTAATTGATTTTGCTAAAGAACATGGATAAAGTTTACAGTACATGTAGGATGCTTACCTGTTGAATAGGGCTCTTCTCACAACCCATGGGATAAACCAAGGCCTAAGGCCTGATCCGTACTCATCTGCGGCCTATTGTCTGACAAGAAGCAACACGGACTGTAGGAATGCAGCTTAAGAGATTGTTGAAATTAATATACCTTTTAAGAAAGCACAGCTCCTGACTTCCAAGTCTGGCTGTTTCAAGAGATGAATACATTCTTCATGGGTTCTCAACTTCCTTTGTCTAAAAAATCTTTCTCAGTTGAGGTCAGACAGACTACCAGAGTAGTCTGGTAAATGGTTAAATTTTGTTATATTGCTCCTAAAAACAAATGGTGATAATTTTATTTCATACAAACTTTTTTTTAATATGAAGGATATTTTTTTCAGCCTGAGAACTTGTTGCTGGCCAGCAAGGCTAAAGGAGCTGCCGTTAAACTTGCCGACTTTGGTTTAGCCATCGAAGTTCAAGGAGAACAGCATGCCTGGTTTGGTAAATATTGTCATCTCTGTTTACATCAAATGTTTACACACTATTTTTTATTCTTATAATTAAAATGTGGATGAGAATATTTTATTGTTCATACTTTCAAAATCTAAGGAAGGAGATCTCATTTTAATACTGATGTAGAGATAAAACCTTTTTTTCACAAATAATAACAGTGAAACATTTTTAAATATGTTTAAAACTGAGTAGTAGGTATTACCCAACAACCTTTCTTTTTGGACTATTATGTTATTTGGCAATAAGTCTTCTTAATTTTTGTTATTATGATAGAAAGAACTTAATCATAGATTTATTCACTATGATTAGTTGAAATGAACTGTGCAAGGAGAGCATAATTTTCCCTGTAAATAATAATATATTCTTATTGATTCATTGATTTGATATATACTATGTATCAATAATTATACTTACTAAATATTAAAAGTTTCAAGGCTCATTTGAGTTCTACATAAAGAAATAAATTATAGGTAATAAATAGTCAGGACAGTCATTTTTAAAGTTTTTTATTAGTGCCGGCGTTTCAACCAAAACATGTTGGTCATCATTGGGCGTACTCATGAGAGTACTTGAATACCTTCAATGCTCGAAACACACCTTGATGATGACCCATATGTTTAGGTTAAAACTTCGGCACTAATAAAAAACCTTAAAAACGACTGTCCTGACTATTTATCACCTATGATTTGTAGAACAGTGGACTAACTTCCTTCAGAAAATAAATTATGTTTATTTGGTTAGCTAACGACTGGTGTTACAGGCTTTGCAGGCACGCCGGGTTACCTTTCACCTGAAGTATTAAAAAAAGAACCCTATGGGAAACCAGTCGACATCTGGGCTTGTGGTAAGAATCTATTCCTTGTTGAATACTATGAATTTTTCTATAATCTCTTGAAGTTACAATTGATTTATGTATTATAGTTAAATTGTAAATGACGCTTTCGCACATTTTTCAATGTGTTATTTTTTAAATGATTAAAATGAGACAGTAATTATTTCAATATTTATCACTCACCAATATGAGGCAGAGTAAAATCATGAGAATTTTAAGAAACAGTTATTTAGGATAGGAATGATGTGTCTTGGATTTCTAAGATCGGTTTCGGTTGCATTTGTTGCAAAAATTATAACAAGGCTGCCAGAGATACAAAATTTTTGGATAATTGGTAAAAATCCAAATAACACTCACAAGTATGAATAAATAGCTATTAGTTGATTTGTGGAGGTGGGAAGAAGCACTTGGTGAACTCTATAACCAAAACATAGTGTTTTGCTTTATTTTTAACTTATAAATGTGTAAAATCTAGAAGTTATTGATATTTGTTATAAAAGCAGTAATTCTGCTTTTTTTGAATAAAATGAAGAGCTCAAAGACAAGGACTATAGGAAATGTTTTTTCTTATTTTAAACAAACTTGAAATCTATGCCAATCAAAGGCAAAGTACAATGCTATACAAAATTGTAAAATTTGCATAGAATATTTTTTTTTTGGCTTCACCTGCTTATTGGTAAAAACCATTAGACATGTTTACAATATTTTTCAACCTAGTATCATCCAAAAAAGTTTGTAATCCGTGATCTCTCGTCCATAACTTCACCATGTAAAATGAAATTCAAAAGAGTTCAAAGATTCTTTTAATCTATCCTTAGCCATATTGGTACTGGTATTGGTGGGGGGAGGAACTAGTCCAACAAGTGGGCCTATCATGGTCCTTTTTGCCAACCCCTGTCAGCTACTTTGAGGTTGCCGCCGCGTACTTACCAGGGTGGGAATGTCAGGGGCGGAGTGGCCGAGCAAGCTAACACGTGTGCACAGCACCACTGTTGTCCGGCAACCTGATATACGAGATAATTTGATTATAATAATTCTGAGTTCGCGTCCTCTCGGTGCCGAGGGAGCCTTTTAACTCTGGCTTTGGTCTCCTATCCCTTGGCCCGGGAAAACCTCTGTGTAGCCTAAAGGCAAGGAATCCTGTCTTCTATCCTAATCCATAGACAGCACAAGCAGTATTGCTTAAGAGCATTTCTGGACAATCTATTGTCCAATCCTTATATGTAGAACTATAAGGATGTCTACAAGAAATACAACAGATCTGAGAATGTTTGCTACTCAATGTAAATGTTCAATTTAGACAGTTCTGAATGAAATTGTAGTGTTTTTTGCAGAATAAAAATCAACATATTTAACTATGTCTAGTTTCGTCTAAACCTGTTGTCTGAACTTAAACTTTTTTTTCATGGCTTGCTGGTCTGTGTCAATCTTGGACTTCTTTTGTATAATTTTTTTGACAATTTTATTTGCTGATAGGAAACTGTGGATTATCAAGTTTTAAAAACAATCTGAACTTTGTTTCTACTCCAGTTTGCTTCATGCTCCTAATGCTTCTTAATTGAACTCTTATCATTTTTTTACGGATTGATTTGTGTACCAAGTGCCTCAATGAAAATTTTCTATTTTCTTGTAGGGTAAGCGCACCAATGATGGACATAGCTAAGGAGATTTTTGTCCTTTTTGGTTTATGCCACCGTAATTATTATAGTTATAAACTTCTCTGTTGGACATTTAAAATCTCTAGGGTCTCCTTTTTCTATTTAGCACTTTAAAATTGAAAAATATTCAGTTATGGAGATATAATCTCCATTGGATAAAAAAACCTTTTTTGCACTGGTGATGGATACGCCGAACTTCAATTGTTCTAGTAATGGACAGGAGATCGGTACCAGTAATGGACATACCTCAGAAAAATTCTAATATAAAATTCTTTTATTTAACTATAAAGATAAAATAACATAAATGTTCAACTTTCCCTTAGCAAAACTGTTAGTAGGAAGGTATGAAATAGACTGACCTCAACAGCACTATAGAAATAACTAAGATAGGCATTTTAAAATTTTCATTTGGAAACTTTATTCATAAAGTTGCCAATAGAGAGCATTGTTCTTCAATCTAGAAAAAACTGGAACCTTAAAATGAACAAGGAAGCTTATTATTTACATTTAAAGTTCAACCATCCCATAACTGGTGCGTTCAACCTAGTTTATTTTTTTTAAAGAAATTAAGACAAATAAAATTGAAAAAATTGATTTCATTTTTCTGGTCTACATCATGACTGTACGACATTTCTTTGGCTGTACTTGAAAAAAATAAAATGGTCTGCATACTGTTATTTTATAAAATCAGTTCTCACCTGACATTCCCTAATCATACTATTGTTGAGGTAAGACAAGATAAGTCCTCCTTGGGACCAGTGCCCTTGTGATCCCACCATAGATGGAATTGAATAGGATTTAACCCATCCGAGCACTAACCACCCCCTTATTAGGGATTATCTGGCATCAGCCATCACCTCTCCAGGGGCATTCGGTTACATCTGCTTAGTATTCAACATCATACTGCGCTCAATGTAGTCTGTTTACTAATATTATAATTTTCACCAAATTTATTGACTATGTTTGGTTATTAAATATTAAAAAATAAATATTGACAATATTATTGTAACATAAAATTTAAAAGTCTCTTTACAAAAAGTTTTAATTGTATACCTAAGAAAAAACGGTTTTCAGAATAATGAAAGTATAATTTTAATTTTTTTTATCATTTGAACTTATCCTTTTTAAAACTTTGTTGTCAATGATATCAATTTAAGGAACATTCAAATATGGAAAAGCCTTAACATAAAAGTAATATAACATATTCTTGTAAAAGCCGCTCTCCCTCCAAAACAAATTGGCTGCTGGGCCTAACTTGGAAAGAAATCCGACTCACCATCGGAGTACTAAAAGGCCCCTGCAGACTTAAAAGACACTTAAAGATCTGTAGGATAGTGGATGATGAACTCTGCAATCTCTGCAGAAGTATACCTGAAACTGCCCTCCACTTTATAACGGAATGTGACCGATTTGCGTCACTCAGATACAGACTTCTGGGAGCAGACAGAATCCAAGAATGTAAAGCTGTCTCCATTAAACGGCCCAACCTTTTGAACTGTATTAGAAGAAAAAAAAGGCTTGAGACAGAATAGAGGTACAATAGACAACCACTGGTACTATCAAATTTTGGGGTTGGCAAAAAGGACCAATAGGCCCAATTGCCGGACTAAGTCCCCCCACCTGTGCCAGTACCAGTACCAGTATTGTCGCTATTCAAAAAATCAGTTATCAAAACAATTTACTAGCTTTCCATAAAGTATATATAAATTTGAGTATGTAATATCTGAGCATCACTTTAGCAATTTAATGCAATAGTGTTTATATCATTTAATTAATTGGTATCAGATATGGGTATTGAAAAGTAAAAAATAAATTATTCATCATGTACTTTCAAATTTGTTTCATTGAAGCAAACCATTTTGCCCTTTCAGTAATTATCGTGATTCCCAGTTATTTTCAATCTTATAGAAATGGTTATCATCTGAATAGAATTTGTTGAAATTTAGGCAGAAAGGGTTGGGTGTGTATTGGAAAAAGAGAGCTTTGAAAAGACCTCTTCCTGTATAGAGGAAATTCATTTACTTTGGAAAGAATTTTGAATGATTTGGAATGAACTATATTTTATTTAATTTTATTTATTAAGGTTTTAAAGTATATTTTTCATCCTATTACTTACAATAAATTTTAAATTAAAAAATATATTTTCTCTTTCTTTTTTTTTCTTTTTTTGTCAGGGGTAATACTGTATATATTGCTGGTTGGTTACCCCCCATTCTGGGATGAAGACCAGCATCGACTCTATGCCCAGATAAAATCAGGATCTTACGATGTACGTATATATTTACAGATTATGCACTTTATATGTTTGGTATTAAAATACATAGCATAAACAATTACTTATTTTTTAAAATTATTACTGTAGTATTACATTTTTTTTATTATGTTAATTTTTAAATTTTGGTTTGTGTATTTTCACTTATATTGCTATTTTGATGAGTTTAAAAGGTTCATAAATTATTTGGTTAAGAACAGTATGAGTTTGATTATTGTATTGGATCATTAATTTAGTGTCTATGAGTCTTATTTGATCATTACCATAGTATGGACACCAAGAAGTCTCAAAGATATTTTAGAATTCTAATGAAGCCGATAGATACTCGGAATTTGTCCTTATAAAGTGCCAAAGACTGTAGAAGACCTCTTGTTTTCACATTTACAAAGAATATTTGCAGTGTTGTTAATAATCCTGTGTGCACGGAAGGCATATGGCAGAGTCCTCAAAAAGTTTCATTAGGTTCTCGGCCTTAATCTTCAGTTCCCAGGATTTAACATTATATATAATTCAATAATTCTTTATGTAATCAATGGTATACATCTTCTTCTCTTCTTCGTCTTCCTCTTATGCCATTAGTTAGCGTCGAGGAGCCTCAATCCAGCGTAACCACACTTCCCTGTCCCTGCTTA
Source organism: Nezara viridula (assembly GCA_928085145.1). Taxonomy (NCBI): domain Eukaryota; kingdom Metazoa; phylum Arthropoda; class Insecta; order Hemiptera; family Pentatomidae; genus Nezara; species Nezara viridula. Next base: position 28,863,672 of record OV725083.1, on the reverse strand, counting down.
GCCGCTTCATCTCATTGAGAGTTTTGCCTCTTTTACATCCAATTCTTTGGATATACTCTTGGTGTGTAATTCTGGAGTGCCCGTGTGGTTTCCTTCCTGTGGGTTGAGCCTCTAGGATTCATGTTCTCATTCATGAGGCAGGAATGTCCAAACCACTGGAGTTGCCGTCTTTCTTGAGTAGTTTTAAGTTCAGTAACTCCTAGTTGCTCTCTAATGCTTTCGTTCCTAATGCGATCACTTCTATTTCTCCCAACAGATATGCGAAGGAACCTCATTTCTGCTGCCGTTATGCGACTAGAGTGCCTGTCCAGCTTTATCCGCCGTAAGTGAGTGTAGGTAGGTAAACAGACTTAAATATATGCATTTTGGTCTTCTTGTCTACTTCGCGGTGGCCGATGATGCTATTAATAATCTGGTAATACACTTGATTCGCCTTGCATATTCTGTTAGATATTTCAGCGTCTATCTTACCCGAGCTACTAATTATGATCCCTAAGTAGGTATATTCACTCACTACCTCAAGTGTCTCGCCGCTGTAGATCAGTTGTACATCTTCCCGTTTTTTCCTCGCCATAACCAGCACTTCATTCTTGGAGGTGTTAATTAGCATACCTTTCCTGAGCAACTCTTCTTCCCATTTTACCAGAGCTTGCTGTAGTTTGGTCTTGGTGTCTGCTATTAGGACTATTTCATCTGCATATAAAAGGCTTTGTACGAGGACAGTTTTCATATTCTATTTCCCAATTATTGTCCACCCAGTTCAGTGCTTGCTGATTTTGTGGATTTCACCCATTACATTTATAAATAGAAGGGGACTTAAGCTACCTCCCAGTCTAACTCCTCTCGCAATCGGAAAAGGTTCTTATTTCATACCATTTATCCTTACCACTGCCATGGCTCCTTGGTAGGTTGACTGTATGGCCGCTAGCAAATCTACAAGTACTTCCTTGGCTATTAGGGTATTCCAAATTTCTTTTCTTGGGACCACATCAAATGCTACCTTCAGATCAAGGAGATCTTCAGAATGCAAGATACAGATAATGGTACACATCAGTTAATTAAAGAAAGCCAATCCTACTATTTTACAACTCTGCCTTCTCCAATTCTCACCAATATGCCCGAAAAAATCCTTCATAAATGATATCTCTTAATAAAAAATATATTCTTTTATTATGTACTATTCTATCATAAGTGTTATTGGTTTGATTTTTTTTTTTGTTTAGTACCCATCACCTGAATGGGACACCGTAACACCAGAAGCGAAAAACCTTATTAATCAAATGTTGACTGTTAATCCAGCCAAAAGGATCACAGCTTCAGATGCATTGAAACATCCCTGGATCTGCGTAAGATTCTTTAGCAGTGCTCCAACTGATGTCCTAACTATAGAAATATTGAATCAGTATTGTCAAGACTTGTTTTTTTAATATGAACAATTTTGTATTGTTAAATTCAACTATTGTTTAAATATTATTGAATTATTTATTATAATAAATTTCGATGTTGGCTCCTGCCTTGATTTAAAATTGATTTGAAACTTACCAGATCAGCTAAAACTTCAACAGCTCGACTTTAACCTTACCAGCTTAAACTTTTTATGAACAGAACATTGTTGTGATATGGTGATAATATTTCATGGAATCTTTGGAATGCCTCTCATTGTGTTTATTATGCAGTTTGATTCAATATTTCTATGTTCAGTGACTCTTATCCATTATTTCATCCACTTTTTTTTAGAGGATCTTTAATGTTGTAATTTTCTGTTTCAGCAACGCGAAAGGGTGGCTTCTGTTGTACATAGACAAGAGACTGTAGACTGCCTCAAGAAATTCAATGCAAGGCGTAAACTCAAGGTGAGTTATTTTTCTAATTAGTATTATTTTTTCTATTTCTCTTTTCCTCATTTTTTTAATTTTGGCAAAGTTTGTCTCAATGAAACATACAAGTTAAAATTAGTGATTTATATGGTGTAGCAATTTTAAAGTCTATTCAATTTTAAAACTAAACAATACGTCATTTGAAAATTAATTTGTACCTGGAAAACATGATTATTAATATATACACATAACTTGGCACATGGAATTTTATTATACATCTCATCTCTATTTGTTCATACAATCAAGAAGAAATGTTTACAGAAATAGAAATAGATCAATATGATTACATTGCCCAGTTATGCTTATCTTCACCATTAATAATATAATACTATCTCCACTAAGATTTTTTTTTTTCAAAATTTAAAACTAAGCAATGTAAAAAACTAAAAAGATGTGTCATAAAGGAAGTTTAAGTAACTTCACCTCTCAACTTAAAGTAGAGATTGATAGATAGTGAACTGGATGTTAGTTTTAACAAGCCTGTCAAAAGTTCCTTAAGGAGTTTTTTTAATCTACCTTTGTTCCTTTTTAAAAGATTTCTGTTTTCTCTCTAGACATACAAAGTGTAAAAATATGAACCTGGAATTCTTTTAATTAATTTTAATTTAGTTGCCATCAAACCGCAATATTACTACCACTTTGTTTCTTCAATGACCTGCAAAGATTTTCTAGTCCTGGACATGTCAAGATTTGGGTCTACAAACTACGACTGCATTAATTTTATGTTACTATTTCAAGAAAACTGCAGCAAAATCGTATCAAATGCTTGTCAAATCTTATGGTGAGCATTGGTAGATCACAGTGCTTTGAGTGATTTAAACAAAATTAAAAATTAAGCTTTTGATGTGAGAAATGAAAAGTGAGTGTGTTCTGTTATGAGTTGCTAAAACCTGGTGAAACCATTTATACTGAACACTATCAATATCAAATGATTGATTTGAATCGAGTATTGGGTGAAAAATGACCAGGATATCAAAAAAGACAACCTAAATTGAAGTGATGTTACTTCATGATAATGCTCCACCTCACACAGCAAAACTAGTGAAGGAAATGATTGAAGCGTTCACTTGAGAAATATTAGCGCTTGTAGCCTGCTCATCAGACTTGCCTCTGCCCAACTTCTATTTATTTGCATCGATGTAGCATACACTTGCACAGCAATACTTCAGTTCTTATGAAAATGGTAACTAATTCACCACAAAAGAGCAACGTTTTTTTCTGGCATGGAATTCATGAGTTGTGAAAGAGACGGGAAAAATTTGTAGGTAGTGATGGACAATATTTCGAATAAAATGTTTTTAAACATTTTTATGCAATATCCCAGTTTCATCTTTAAACCCCTGATACAGGAAAACAACTTAAGGCAATACTTTGGCTGGGTGGTTATGTTCAATGAAAGCAGAGTTCTTCTCTCTCTTATAACATCAGGTATCCTCCTTGTCATCTTGAATTTTTTGAAAACATTTTAATTTGTTTTAAATTATTTTAATCCCATGTACGAACTCATTAGTTAATTGTCATTTCACTTAAAAAAGATTATTGAAATGCGCATTCACACTAAAAGGTTCTCCATTTAGTTGTTTACTTATATTCTAGTTTAGGTAGGCACTCATAAATAGCAGATAATCTAAGTATGGTTATAATAATGTAAATATGATAATTTATTGTTTAATGACTTAACCATGATTTATGTTTCCTTTTTTTTTTACAGGGAGCTATCTTGACAACAATGTTGGCCACAAGGAATTTCTCCAGTAAGTATGATGCTCATGGTAAGTACTTCACAGGCCCCGTTGTGTGCGCGCAGGACTATACATTGCCAGTTAGTCGGAACCCTGTATTCCTCACTTCCTTAAAAAATAAACAAAAAATACATGAAATCAAAACACTAACCCTTTGTATATAATTGTCCTCAATTATCTTTGCTTGAAACCTGTTCTTTCTATCTATCTGTAATTTTACTATAGAAAAAAATAATGGAGAACACGTTTGTTTTTATCATCATATCACTGATATCCCTTTGTTAAAAAGAGAAACATGCATGATGATGTCCGTATTTCTTTTCTAAATGGATTATAATGAATGCTATTAATATGGTTTAAACTTGTCTTACCCTTGACTCTTCCCACGTCTGTTATCTGTAGATTATCCCCTGTGATGGTACCAGAATAATATTGGTCCAGCTTGTTCCTTCACCATTAATCACATGTCACCTTCTTGCATCACATTGCTATTAGAGCATTAATACATACTTTTACAAGTGGCTAGTTATGGTTATTGATAAGTATTTGGGAATATAAGCACTGAACATGTGTAAATGTTCATTGGGATGTATTCGAAACATGTTTGATTGCATCAATGTTAACTATTTTTAGTAATTATGTTTATAATATTATGCATTAAATAGTTGATTAGGATGCATTATCATTAGCACTCTCTTGTTTTTTATTCCTTTTACCTTTTCCGTTGATTAATTTATTTTTTTGTTTTTTTCATGCCTGATGTTCATTATTTGTTTCATCATCCATCAAATTAAACTTCAACAATAAATAAATACTATGATAATGAAATATAGCAGAACTCTTCTAATTCATATTACAACAACTTGTGTATTCTATTAATTTGTTTAAAAAATTGCTTTAATTGCAATTTAAATTGTTTGAACCTGTGTTAGACTCACTAAGCTACAGATATTCTCGTTTTTAATATAAAAAAAGTTCATCATTTCTCGGTTACTGAAATTTCAACGAAATGAAAATTCACTCTGAGTTGAGTATGTATTTCAATAAATCAAAATCATCTTTAGAACACTATTTAAAAACAAAATTAAGTTTACTAAAGGTCTCTTCATCACAATTTGTATTATATTATTTTATCCCGTGGAATAACTTTAAGCGAAGTACTTTTATTATTTGTATTTCTTTTTTTTTTTTCTTGATAGTTATCAGTTCTACTGTATTAACTTTTTAACTAAAAACTTTTCATACAGGAATTTTTTATCCTTTTCAGAGGGTGACTTTGAAAAGTATTATGTATAGATTCATAATATCTCTTCTTTTTTTTTTTTTTATTATTTTCATTGACCGAATATAGTTTACTTTTATGATCAATTTCTTTTTATTTTAACTGTAATAAGTTGGCATTAGATTTACATATGAAATTAATAGAGATTGAATTTCAGGTAGTAAATTCAATTGAATCTGTTCAGCTTTATTTTAAATAATCAATCATTTTAGACATTTTCTGTATATAATCTTAATATAGGGGAAGGTTAGTTTTGGGGATGAATTAAAAGAAACAATCATAAATGTTAAGGATGATTAGTTTCAGTTTAGTCATATTTCAGGGGTTGATCAAACTTTTAATTTCTCTAAGAAAATTCATGTGAAATATTGTCTGATCCTTGTAAGTTGTTAGAATATTTGAGAGAACGGGGTATTTCTTTAACTGGTGAACTATGGCTTTTTCTAAGCTGTTGAGAAAAGAAAGTTTTCACACGAAAAGTGGACTAATGAGCTATACATGGGTATTATAACAATAAGTAAAATTTTTAACAGTTGACAAAGTGGTGTTTAGCGAACAGGAAAATTAGGAATAGATGACAGGGAGTCATTATTTAATTATTTTCATTAATTAGTCTTATAGAAATAATTCATTCCTTTTTAAAAATATATAATTTATTTCAGCATTAGTAATTTTGGAGCTATGACAGGTTTTATGGATATAAGTTTATTATATTATATCATTATTTCTAAAACTGATGAGAATCAGATTTTTTCATATTAAATGTTTTTCTCTTGAATTATTAGTAGAATCAACCTCTGAAATACTGCTATTACGGAATGAATCTCCCTGTTACAAAATATTACTGCACATTTTTACTGATATAGAGCATGTTTGTGTTCTTGCAATGAGATTGAGGTGTTAGATGAAGCTTTTTCAATAAACTTTGAATGTTGAAGGAAATTTTTAATAAAGGTTTTAAAAATGATAAGTTATTTTAATTGCAGGATGCTCTTGGGTATTGTATTTCTCTCTAGGTTTTTTTTTAAAAAACTTGTAAAAAAATCACTGTTTTGATATATTGTTTTGTAAGACTTTCGTATACATACAAAACTGTTGAAAGGCCAAATTCTACATCTTTAGGAATTTTGATGTATCATGCAATTTTCGGTTGACTCCTCATTAATGCATCAAAAAGCAACAATATTTCTTTCTTTTTTTTTTTTTAGTGTGTGTGGAAATCGTGTGATTACTTCTTTCCTTGAACTGAGAACCAAATAATTTCACAGTCACTTTTATAGAAATTGGCTTCAACTTTAACTATTTTCTCTAAAACGTTTTATCAAAATTCAATGAAGGCTTTTGGGGTAACTTTCAAGAAAAAAAATATATCAAATTGATCAATTATTGCTTGATAATAGATTAGGAGAAAAAAAATAATAAAATTTGAAAAAATATCATTAAAAACATTAGAATTATACTCATATTAATGACATTTTCAGCATAATTCATCGATTTTTTAATTTTGAAAATAGATTATAATTTAGGCTGATGATTGATATTTGTGGAAGAAAGTTTGTAAACGGACCTTCATTATTTTTGAGATTGAGTCAGTGCTTCTTCTTATTCATGATTTTATTTTTTATAACTCCTTCAGCAAGTTCATCTTTCATTAAGGTTTTAGTATTCTTTTGTTTACTAATTCCTTTTATTTTAGATTATGACTTAGATTTTGAAGACATAAGCAAGTCAGTCGTAGAAGAAGAAGAAGTAGAAAGCGAAGAAGTTGCGGTGGAAGAAGAAGAAGCTGAATGGGGGGAAACTTGATTTGAAAATAAAAAAATAGAATATTCCATTACTCCAAGAAAAAAATATATGCAAAATTCTTGTTAAATGGTTAAGTTTGCAGTTCAAAATTTTTATTATACTGAAAAAAAAATTGTATTTATTAAAAATTTATCGTATAAACTATAATAAAAGGATTACATATTTTTTTCGTCTTATTGAAATTAATTTATCTTTATTAATTGTCCAGAATAAAATACATAGGCTTTTCTGAAAGATAAGTTCATGTTATTATTGATAAGTTAAAAAAAAAACCTTGAATTTGAAAAAAAAAAATATCACAACTATAAGTAATAACTAAATGCTCAACGTTTTGTCAATTTAGGCATCATGAGGAACAAAAAAATAAAATTGCCCAAATGACTAATTATCGATGAACCTGACTCCCATTGGCATTACAAATAATGCTACTCTTATCTCCAAAAATAATTTTTTTTTTTGGTTAAAAAGTAAACTAGAGAATTCTTTTATATATGTGTTTGCTTTTAAAATTTAACTGATTTGTTTAAAGCTGAAAATACAATCTCTCTGAAATTTTTCCACTCCAAAATGTCTGATTCTGGCAAGTGCCTGGTCTGCCTGTGCTTAAATTCATCAATCAGGGGTGTACAGAAAAGGGGTTGCATGGCACAAGCTGCGAATTTAGAGGGTGTCACATATTTACACTATTATACATTTTCAAAGGCCATGATATTTTTTAATGTATTCAATTGTTGTGAACAACGGAGAAGTAAACTATAATTTTTATTATTTTAAATTTAGTAAGAGTCATAAATTGTTTTAGGAAGGGGGGTATGCATCATCACCCTTGGTAGAGACGGGCACCTCTGCCACCAATATTTATAAATCTATAAGCTTTAATTAATTAAAGTTTTTTCTGGTTTTTAATATTATTTTCTTATCAGTTTTTATTTTAAAAACCTGTTAAAAAGTCTCACTTCTTTTAGTTATTAAATATAAATCCACATTAATAAAAAAAAGGTCAAATAAATGTATATTTAACAAGTATTAATTTCAATTATACATGGCGGTTAGAAAACCTGATCAAATATAACAGTTTGGCCTATTTCTAATTTCCATTTCATTTCATCTAAACATTTCTCATGCATCCCTTCCTACCCTTCTGAATGTACTATTTGTTTCTTGTTCTTCCTTTCTTTGTACAGTTACCATCAATATTCTCCAACCAATATTTTAAAAAAATATAATAACATTCATTTTCTTTAATTGTTTCCACTTAAAACATATCTGAAAATCTTTAAACAATCTCTGTAATACATCATACTTAAAAGGAAACGAGGAGATCAAGCGAAGATAGTTGGGGATAGACTTAAGTATTACTGCGAATGTCTAGGGGTCTGTGAGGTATTGTATTATCTTGTATGCATGTACTTTAGGATTATTAGAAACACTTGTATTTCTTCTAGAAGAATGTTTTGGTGACGGGAATACCATTTCCTTTCCTTTATCTCCTTTTATTGAATCATATCGAATTGACACTGGATTAAGGCAGGACACTTGACATACTATGGTGTACAATGCTTAATTAATAAAGTTTTTATAATTTTTTTTAAAACAATTTAATGATCGAAACTAGTGTCAGCTTGATTTGATAAGTTTGAGGTGACTAAAGCCTGTGAAAGAGAGTAGTTGTGGCCCTAAGAGCACTAGCCGTTGCCAGAATAATTTAGTTGTAGATGGTGTGGCACACTTGCTGCATGGGCCTCGTGTAGCCGTGCTAAGTGACTGAGGGGCACATCTGCCACTGTAATTAATTTTTATTTAAATACTTATGTTTTTATTAGTTAATTGATAAAAATATATAATATAAACAATATATATTAATAGAATATTAAAAGAAAACAAAACAAAAAAATTATAACACTGGAATCTTGCCTCAATTATTGAAACTATAATCGTTATTTTAATTTTTTATATTTATGATCAGAGATCGTATTTTTATGCACTGAAAAAAAACAACTAAAATATGCAATGAAACAGCAATAGTATGCAGTTATTTTTTATATTTTAAGTTATACTAAAATATCTTATCAGTAAAAACACAAAATTTAAAAAAAGTTAATAAAAAACAATTATATTGATTTTTAAAAAAAGTTTCTTTATCATTTTATGTAAATTTTGTAAAATTCTATAGAAAATTAAATGAACAACCATGCTTACTCAATTAAATTATATATTATTTGATATTTGAATTATATATTATTATACAGAATTTCTCAGTTCTTAATAGCCAAACTCTGCAGGAGACAGGGGATGATTCCAGACAAAATTTTTAACAAAAAAAGTTCGTTTGATGCATGGGTCGATTCTGAACGGAAAAAGAGGGGCAAATTTTATGTCTTCCTTAAGGAGGTTATGTTTTTATTGAATAGAAAGGAATTGCTCAAATACTATTCAAGATAGTTAAATCTAAGTACACTATCACAAAGTAGACAAAATTTCCTTTGAGACTACAGTGACTAAATTATACTAAGGTCAATGATAAAAGGGACTTTCAGTAGGTCTAATACAACTGCTGTAATGCTGTCAACAAATCTGGAATACAGAGATATGCTGCTCGTGTATGGGTACTGTAACAGCAGCAGTACATTGGCCATATCTGAAAATCCCTTGTATCATTGACCTTAGTAAATCTAATCTCTGTTTTCTCAAAGAAACTTTTGTCTACTTTACGATGGTGTACTTAGAAATTTTGTCTAGAATCACTTTCCTGTTTGGCCATTAATAATTGAGATACCCTGTATATATATATATAGGATTGGGTTGCACAAAGGAAAATAATTAAAAAAATCATATATTCTTATCCGATTTTTATTTGTTTAAATATTATTGGCTAATTACAAATAAACAATATTTCATATATGTATTAGCATTTCGGTTATCGATGTCTTATTTTAATAAATGTTCGAAAATACCACCATTGGTTTCTAAACATTTTGGGTTTCTAATTGTTTCATATCTTACTGTAATGACGCCTGTACCATTTTAAGACATTGAATTAGCGCATCTCTAGAGTCTACTTTACTTTGTATACTTGATCTTTGAACTAAGTTCATAAATAATAATCCAGTAATCTTAGTTCTGAAAATCTTGGAACGCTGATCAACCAAATGATCTGAAAACCTTTCAAGTAAATGTTCCTAAGACAGTGATTTTATTTTCAATCATTTATTAAAATAAGCCATATATAACTGAAATGCTAATACATGTATGAAATATTGTTTATTTGTAATTATTAATTAGTCAATAAAATTTAAATAAATGAAAATTTGATTAGAACATATGATTTTATTTTTCTGTGTGCAATCAACTGCTGGAGTTTGGCTCGCTCCAACATGATTTAAATATGAATTCAATGAACATAATTCATTTATTTGTTAGCAATACTTTTCGAAGAAGCTAAAATAATTTTAGGTTGTAATATCAATATTTTTTTCATTTTAGAAGTTTTGGTTCTGTGTAAATTTAAAATTGTTTATTATATTTTTTTTAAAATAAAAACATTTAATTTACTTCTTAAGTGCACTAATTTTAAATGGGTTTAAATTGATAATCAGATAGATATTTATAAAAAATAGGTAACTTATTCATGTAATTTAATAAAAATCCAGTCTCTGGTCATAATAAACTTTAATTGATGACTCGAAATTCAAGAGGATGCAAGTGTCTATAAAATGGGAGCAATGATCATGAACCAACTCCAGCAGTATTCAAAGTAAATATATTGTAAAGAAAATATTGACTATTTTTTTATTATCTGTGTTTTTTGTAATATTTAGAATGTTTCTGTGCTTGGTTCATAGATCACTTAGCATGAAGACAAGTAAACTTTTTTACTGAAGCGCTAGTATCATTTTGAATTTGAAGTCTTCGATTTAATTAACAACTACAATTAAATAATCTCCATATATAATTGAAAAAAAAATAAAGCAACTTAGTCTCTTACGATCATTAGATTTATAGTGATGAAGTTTTCAAAATTGTTTTATTTTTCATTGGTATTATAATGTTTCTTGTAGAGATTAGTCACTATTATATTTTATTCAGTAATAAAATTAATTATCTATCTCTTGACAACACCACAGAGACTTTTCATAATTGAGTTGATGTGCTTAATTATATTGTTATGTATATCAGAGATATTATGAAATATTATATTATTTTTTTAACATTCAACTAAATTAAGACTAATATGCAGGGATGATTTGCTTAGTGGTTTTAGTTTTAATTAGATGGTTGTAGTCCGTGATTTTCTTAAAATATGTAAACATTGAAATCTTGTCTTTCAGTTAATTGAATGAAAAGCATCTCAATGGGTTTTGATATTTCCTTCTATAACCAATTTTAAAATGTATTTGGAGATGGGTATATTTATATTTTGATTGTAGAAATTTAAAAAAAAAAAAGTTGAAGAAATTTTGTTTAGATAAATTGGGCATAAAGAGACTATATGTTTTTTGGAGCTATTTTTAAACATAAGGCTTTTGAAAAAATATTTCTTTTATTAACCTTTTTCTGTAGACTTATGTTTGAACCATCTGACATGTGCAGAATCTGTATTACAGATTCAACAAAATATTATTATTATGTGGCACTACATCCCAATCATTTGAGACTTGGCCTGCTCGAGCATAGATCGCTAGTTTTCTCTATCAGTTGCTACTACACTGCAATAACTGATATCAAGTAGTTTTTTTGAATAGGCAGCCACACTGTCTTACCAATGCAGACATGTTCTTCCCACTCGTCTGTTTCCGTATAGAGGTTCATTCATAACTCTTTGTGGGATTGCTTCATGGTCCACCGGCACAACATGCCCTGCCCATCACAAACTTGTGAGTATGATGAATTGGCTCACCTCGAGATTGTTAAATAATCTCTTTACTTCCATATTTGTCCTCCTTCTCCAATTATGTGGCGTTTCTTGAATCCCTCCAAATATACGTTGCAGAATCCTCCTTTCAAATCTGAGAAGGGATCCTTTCAGCACTCTAGTGTCAGGGTCCAATTCTCTCAGCCATATGTGAGAACTGGCCTGATAAGTGTCTTGTATAGTCTGATTTTGGTTTGCTTTGTCAAAATGCTACTGCGAAGATGCGTTAGCAATGAAAACATAGATTAGCCATTAGCTCCTGTCTACTTCTATAAACAAAACAAAATATAACCTTTCAAAGTAGTTTTTTGTTTGTATCCAAAATTAATTTATATTTGAAGTCCATTTAATAGATATGCCATATTTTATTTACCAGAAGAGTCTAAGTTGCTTTATAAATATGTATATACATATATATTTTTTTAAACTAAATATTTAGTTAGATGTAATTTTGATAATAATACATATCATTGATAAACCTTTTTAAATGTTAAATAATTAAAATATATTGTAAATAATGCATTTGTAAATATGCCCTCAATGTGCTAGTTATATTATATAGAGTGTGTTGGTACATGTTGCCACATATACGTTATAATAGATGAAAGTAGAAACTGTAAGTGAAACAATTTAACAACATTAAGGCTACGGTCATATGGGCTTAATTCCATCTTTTGTTGCTATTATTAAGAAAAAACTTATGATCTGTAGGTAGCTGTGAAAGAAGACCCCAGTATATGATTTAAATATTATTAAAAGTGGGAGGCGGGTTTCGTAATGCATATGCAAAACATTTTTTGCCTGGCAGCCTGATAAACTGAAGATTTATAAATATGATTCCTCTTGCTGAGGCTTTTAACTCTGGCATTAATTCCCTGGCCCAGGAAAACCCCATATAACCAAAAAGGTGAGGTATAGGAGAAAAAGAAACAAAGAATATTATTCAATACTCTACACTAATTTTTTTTAGTTTTTTTTTTGTACAAAGAAAAAGAAATTGATTCCCTGTCTCAGTAATTAAAAAGTCAACTAAGTCCCGTTAGACATTCAGCGCCCCCGGAAAATGACTTCATCTCCCCTCTCTCTCCTAAAAAATTGAATTTATTTCTTAAGCTATTTTATATAATGTTATATTTGAATTGTATTTCATTAACATTTCTCTAAAGCAGTTGTTTTATTGACTGGCTAAAATTAATTATTTTAATACGTTTTTAGTTTTTTAAATTTGTAATAAGTGGCGAGTGCCCCTGAAGATCGGCCGGCGCCCTGGTTTTCTCACCCTTAAGCCGGCACTGAGTCTGCTAACTAAATCAGAGCAACGTAGCTCAGAAGCATCCCAACAGTAACATCTATTCAATAACATAGAAATAAACAGTTGACGTTAGTGAGGGGAAAAACCAGTATTTAAAGTACATCACTGACTTCTGTTTCCCATAAATATTGTAAAGCTTAAAATTGGGCATCTCTACCAATGGACTGTTTCCCGTAAATGTTTTAATGCTTAAAATCTGGCACCTCTTCCAATGTACAGCCATTAGAGGCCTTTTAGGAAATGTTTAGTTTCTTTTATCCCTTAATTGAAGGAAAGAATGGCCAAGTACGTTGGGGCATGGGAGTGTTCGGTTCTGAAAATTGTGGATTCGAGTCCCACCTGGGACAGTTAATTTTCATTTCTTGAATCTTGACATTTCCACTCTGGTAAGTACGCAGTGGCCACCTCAAGGTAGGCTCACGTGCTGGAATAGTTTCCTCCACCAGTACCATTATTCCCCTAGTTCTGTTCTGCATTCACAATTAATGCCATGTGAAATTCTCTTTATCTATCATTTTTTTCCGACAAATCTTCTAATACATATTTACTTTTGTAATAGAGAATTATTCATTTACTAGCCCTATCTATTATGATAAAAATACTAAAGCTGATCAATCCTTGAAATAGTATTCTATATTTTTTAATGTTTTTGAAGGATGAGTTGACTCCCATGTGGCCGTAGACTTTGAGAGCTATTTGCAATTTTAGTGACTTTAGCGCTGTTGCCTGAACTCCTTACTGAAGTAGTTCTCAGATCTCTTTACCTATTCTGAGTAATTACTCTCACTATTAATTGTTATGTTTTATGCAATGCTATACTATGTTGTCTTATCACGCATTCCTTTGTTTGTTCCTCTCTCTCTCTCTTTACCGTATCTCTCAACCCTTTGGCAACTGAACAGAAAGTGGTAAGAAAAAAAAGGCATTAAATTTTACACATTAATATAAGCTTATTAATTTGAAGTTTTTGATTTCACTTACCAAGAACGTCTTCTTTTTTTTTTTTCTTTTTTTGATTTAAATAAATACTTATGTGGGTACCATTTCAAGCATGATCAATTTTTAATATCGAACCTAATTTCGCTTTTGCACTAATTTGCTACTTTTACAAAATGTGAAAGTAATGAAATAGTTTCATTATATGTTTATTTATTTTATTTTTTAATTGCTTACTTTGTTAGAAAACATTAAAGTGTAGAAAGTATTTTTTAATTATAAATATGTTTTAATCTCATTTTATAACCTAACAAAATTATTCAATGCTATTGCTGCATATAAATAGTTCTTTGCAATAAGGCTGTTTACTTTTGCAATGTCAATGTACAGAGTACAATCCATCAACATTTTAATCTATTTATTAGAAACTAGCTGGTTGTTTCTCATAAAATTTCAGTTTTAAAGCTAACATGAATGCAGTAAAAATATATTCATTAATAAATTAGTTATTAATTAGCAATTAAAGCAAATCTTTAATTGTGAATGTTGAATCTGTTAGGCCTTCGGATTAAAACACTTCATAATCCACCAGAGCAATCATTGATATTATCATAATCAATGTATTATGTACTTGAGAGTACATACATTACTAATTTTATTCATAAAAATCTATCTTATCGTTATTTTTAAAAAATATATGTATTTTAATATTTCAAATGAAAAATATTGTTTTCAATTAGTCTTTTCTGACAAGTTATATTCCTGCAAAGATCTTATTTAATTTTTATAATTTAATTTTTTTATGCCTGTGCTTAAAGACTGCTTTTACAAAATGAAACTGATTCAGAGCCCTTTAAACGAAATCTTTCCAAATCTTTGGTGAAAATTCCATTTTGTATGAAAATCAACCTTTCTGAGCAATTCTAATCAATAGTTGTAGACTGTTACAATTTTTATGTGTCATATTTTCTTTATTTCCTTCTTCTAATAACTCCAAAATACATTAAAAATGATTTAATTTTTTTTTATAAATAGATAGTATCAGTTATTAACAAATAAATAATAAGAATAATGTTTTTACTCTAGAAGTGTCATAATTGTTCCAGAATCTGTTAATTTTTTATAAAACAATATTTAAAGGTTTTTTTTTTTTAAATTCACTAATTTTAATTTAAAAAGATCAATTTACTGTAATGTACTTGTTTCCTTATTTTTTCCTATATGGATATTAGGGAAAAAAATAATAAGGGATCATCAAACGACTTTAATTAAATTAATTCTTTAAACAAATAGAAACTTAAAAATTCACTTACTTTTGTTTGAAAATTGGTACCCACGAATAGTAGATGGGGATATTATTTAACATATAAACATCATTTTTATATTTTATCAATATGCTTCTGTTAGGTTTGTCAAATTAATTTAAGTTAAAGATTTTATCATTTAAATGGATAAAATCTATTTTTTATAAAAATTGGTTGTCCTGTACATTTTTTATGGAGCACCTTTATTCATGGATGTAGAATTCAAGTACTTCTGGAACCACTGTAATTATTTCATTATATACATGAAATAAGAAATCATTCTGCAAAATTTTCTTTTAAAATAATTTGTTTTATTTATTTATTTTATTAAAATTAGATATTGAATAAAGTGATTTATCTTTCTTTTTTTATACGGGAACACTGATAAACATTTTTCTTACAAAAGAAACTTTCTTATTTCATTTTCCTCAATAGAGTATCCATAATTATTTATATTGCTATAATGGACTTCAGTAGATTTTGAATTTAATACTGTAATGAAATAGCACCTTCTGCCGATCCCTGACCTGTAAAATTAAATATATTGAACTTGAGATTTGATCAATACAAAATATTTTCCCCTATAGCGACAATACTAATAAAAAGGAATTTTAAATTATAATATAACATTTAAAATATTATCAGCATGGCATTTCTCTTATTGCAGTTTTGATACTTAAAGGATTGCTTTAACAGTTAGGTTTGCTAAAAATCATAAACACTTTTCATTTCTCGTGCATGCATTCAAGCATGGTTTATTGCTATTAGATTGTTTTCATTTTGAAACACAATAATTTTTGTAGTCATATCTAAGGTTTTTTTGAAGTAATCGAACTATTATAAGAAGGTTTAGTCTGGTTTTGTTTTTATAACAATATTTTGGTTTTCTGATTATTACATAGTAGTTGTGTTTTATGTTTTCATCTGTTATTGGCATGGTAGAATTTTAATTCTTGATCATCATGTTTAAGTTAAGTTTTATTTTATGTTTTACAGTATTTTATTTATTATTGTATTCATGCTTATTTTTGTTTTATTGTGTATGACAATTTGTAGAGACCATCTCAAGCTGTTTCATTCTCATCCTCAATCACATTCCTTATTTTGTTATCATCATCTTCAATATTTTTTTTTATTATTATTTTTAAAAGCAATCCTTTCCAATTGAATTATTTATTTGTTTAGGATATTACTTAGTATAAGTCATTTTGAAAATCAAATTCATTCACAACGAGAACTATTTTCAGAATAAAATGAAGAAGAAATGATATCCTGCTAGCTTAAATATTTTAGTAGATTATGTCAGAATGTCCTTATATCCGCTAATGGAAAGAACACTTCTCATTGATTCTGAAAGCATATTCATTTAAAAAAATAGAAATTAATAAAACATCAAAATTTAAAAATCAGGCTTAAAACTAAAAGATTCTATTTATAAATATCCTCATTTTTTTTAATAACCCTCCAGTAAATACATTTACCTATTGCTTGAAAACCTTAGCGGTAGTATATAATATGATATATGTAAGTGGTTTACACGCTTATTTTATAAGAATCATAACCACATATTATAAATGCTCTTACTTTCAATTTCACTTCGTAACAATTAATTTTTGACAGTATAGCTCTCATTATTCATGAATGTCCTTACAAGTAAATATGCTGAATTAGGTTAATACAACATAACTATATTCACATTACCATTGGCTGCACTTCAATAGCATTTTTATGTTAGATGGTCTCAGTTCTATATCTGTAACTTTATTGGGTATTAAGATTTTAGTAAATAATTTTATCACATAATAAAGAGAGTTAAGGATTTTATGAAATCCCACAGTTCAACTCTTTTTATCTCAATAAGTCTGTTATTGTCATATAGATGAGTTTATTTATCGGCTATACTCTTTGTTTTTCTTTATATTTTTTTTTTGTATATATCAATGGTTTTTAAAACATTCTTTGATTAGTAGTATGATATCTCAAAAATGAAAACCTTTCGTCTCAATGTTATCTAAATAGTTACAAAATATCAAAAGTTTGGAATAATGTGACAAGTTAGTTCATGTATTCAAGGAATAGCATATTGGCCGGACAACAATGCATAAAGAAGAAAATTGAATCAGTTTTCACGACTAATGAATCATTTTACTGCATAAGAAAAGAAATTGGATCAGTTTTTTTTTTTTATATCCTCTATTAGGCGAACTCGGTATCTGATATTATATCTTAATGTTGGGCTGGATTAATAAGATTCTACTATATTATAAAGTACTATACCTATGGACGTTTTTAAAGTACAACATCAGGTAACTTTATATTAAAATTTAACCTCCATTGAATAAGTGATTTAATTATAAATTTAATCTCTTTGAACCGCTATCTTTCTCTTCGATTAAACCACTTATTTACCTGGAGTATAGTATAAGTGTTAAATATATTTTAAATACTTTTCACTCAAAAAACTTCTAGTTGTGAATTATTTATAGGTTGAGTTGTGAAACTGTATTAACTATAATCATTGTTACTTTTATATTAAAAAATATATAAATTGTTTATGAAGAATATTATTATTATTATTCAATTTAACAAACTAAGGAAATTAAGAGGCTTGCCAAATATGTATCGTTTTCTAATGATCAGCAACTTATTGTAATTATAATATTGATATGGTTATTTTTATATATTTCTTTGTATGGTTATTTTTGAGAAATGTTTTTATAGTCGAAGAAGATATTTCACTGAAGCTCGCTCACTCTTAGAGAACGGATACTGCTTTAAAGTTGATGCCTAGCTGTATATTGTTAGCCACCGTAATGGAAATATTCAATTGACATTTATTTCATCACTGTTCGTTTACACTGTGCAATTTTTGAAAATTTAGCTTGGAGTTGAAAACAAAATGTACAAGACACATTATAAAAGAAATCAAAACAAAAACAATCCTGTAATTATTTTTAGTACTGTTTAAAAAATGTTTAGTCCAGTTAGACAAATTATTCACTCTGCACATTGGCACCTACACGGAACATTCAACACTTGCTTGTATTTAATTTATCTAAGACATGTTATGTGAGCCATATTAGTTGTATCATATACGGATTTGCTATGTATAAATTAATTCAATCTACAAGTATTTTAAGTTTTTAAAAATATATTAGTCATTAAAATACATGGATTTTTTTAAAAGACTTCCAGTAACAATAGAAATGAATATTATTAAAGTGTGAAATTTCATATTAGGTGTTATTCTTAAGTTAGAGCTAAATTTCCTGGTACTGGTGTAATTTTAAAGATTTGTTTATCTGGTCCTGAAGGAAAATTAAATATTTTAAGTAAAAAATAAAGGAAAAATATTAATATTAATAAAGGAAAAATATTTCAGCACTCATTTTCTTTCTGCCACAACATCGCTCTGTCGTCAGTTATTCTGCTTTGAAAATATCCACAATCCAAGTAATCTTATATTCTTGCTATCAATTAAAAATAATAATTGTAATCAGTGTTGAAAGTTATTAAAAAATTTTGGATGAAACAAACTCGTAAATATAAAGTTATTATTTCCTTTCAGGACTGTTGTATCACTCCATATTATAACATTTAATCATGTTTATTTTACATCTCCTAGTTGGGCTCCGGTACTAAATAAGCGACTAGGCCAGGGTTTGCCTGCACTGGTGGATCCAAGGGGATTGCTTTCGGAAGAGAGGGGATCCCTCAAAAAATAGAAAAATAATTTTTTTTTCATTGGCCAAATACCTATCTATGAGTGATATAAGCCAAATTCTTAAACAATCACTGTGTTCTCTTTTTAAATAACGAGGCATATACTTGATCTAGTAAATGTAAACTGTATTTGTCTAGAAAAATATAAAAAAAATTTCCCTTAAAGCATTATTGTTTCCATGATAACCGTTATTAATAGAAAAAATAAATAAATTAGCTACCCCAAAATTAAATTTTGTTTCTGCTTCTACAGCACAGGTTAAGAAATATATTAGTTCCCTTAAAGTTTCTTTTCAGGATTTATTTTGCATATATTCATATTTCAAAAATCGTGGAAGTAATTTTTCTGTAATATAAACAAATTTTTGTTTTGAATTAAATCTTGATACCCTCTATCCTGCTAATATTAATTCACATAATTGAAAACAAATGAAATAAGGTTTCATTTAATAAATACTAGTTCACCATAATGAAATTCCACATTTTTTTGAACAATTATTAATTAAAGATTTTTTTTAGTACTGTTCAATAGGTGGTTTATTTGTCAATGGCTTATATAACTTCCTTAATAAATTAATAAGGTACAATGCTACAATTTTATACTCTTTCTTACATAACTTGCAGAAGAATCTCCAGTTGTACAATCCTCTTATACCTGTGGAGTACTTTGAACTTACTAAGAAGTTGGTCAGCAAGGTATTGTTGCAGTCAGGGAAAAGTCTTAGGATATCATTGAAGACTTGACAATCATTATGTTCTTCGATATTAGTGAACTGTTAATTTTATTTTAAAAATGATTACAAAATGTTGTTGATGAGGTATTAAATGTATTTCTTTTTTCAATATTCATGAAATTAATTGTTGATACTGTTTAAAAATCAATACTTTATAATGATACTATTAAAGGGCTTAACTAAAAAATCAACAATCATCTTCAAAGGATTTTTTTAATTTATCCCAACAAATAATCTTATTTATTAAGCTAAAATTTAGACACATCAGGTGATCTATTCTTAAACCAGAAAAACTAGTGGAGGATTTCTGTATTCTCAACTATACTTTAGAGTTGTGCTCTTTCCATTCGTTTATGTGATTTACGGTAGATATTTTTATCATTCAAAACAATTAGGATCTGAACTTTTTGGCAAATAACCAATTGGTAATCATTAAATTACTAATTTGATAATTGAAGATGATTTAAACAAACTTCATGAAATTTATGGGAAAAAAACTCAGTTCAGTTGGCGATTCAGTAAAATTGAAAAAAAAGTAATTAACAAAAGGGACTATAATTTTGCATTTAATCTTTTTAAAATTCTTATGTTTAATAAGAAACACAACTATAACTATAGTGTATCTAAGTTACGTTTGAGTGTAGAGAAAGGAAGCTCGCGTAGCTTTCCCCTTCTCGAGTTCTATCTGCCCAAGACCTGTCTCCAGCTCCACTTCTCTTCACCATAGCAATCACCTTATATCGGTAAAGCGTTATTCCATTTTTTCAAATTTCGCACAAATGTTTATTAAACTTTAATTTAAAAATGAAATAAAACAATGAAAAGGATGGTTAAATAATCAAATTGAGAAATCGAGAAAAAAATTTATTGATTCACGAGGTCTACTGTTCATAGAACTCGTTATTACTAGAATCTGTAAATCTAAATTTACCAAGAAATAGATCATAGCCTTTTTCATTTACTTCTGATGGTAAACAAGGAGAATCGTCCTCATTATGTATCATTTTAAACTGAACTGTATTAGCTTGAATCAAATGAATCGCAGTAGGTAAACAGCCAATCTTTCTGTGAATAAATGTAGAAAGTAGGAAAAGAAATGGAAACAAAAATGATAAAAGAAATTTCTACTTGTAAACAAAACTTTGGAAGTACGTATAAATGAGTAGAGAAGATAAATGAGTGGAAGATGGCGGGAAAATGTTTTGCCACTGCGCATCTCTCTCCCTCTCTACCTACCCTCAAATTTATCTTAGATAAGAGTCTATCAATATTAAATTAAAACTGATTTGATTTCTTTAAAATTATTAACTTAAAAAAATGCATCAATATTTAGACTAATGCCTTACTGTATTTAACATTTTTTTTTTTCTAAGAGCTAACATTCGAATGATATTTTTTTTTATTAATAAAATATGAAAGTAGTTAGAAGAATCCTTTCTCTAATATGATCTTAATAATTAGCTTGTTTTGTAACATTATGGACCATCATATTATTGTGTAAGGAATATTAAAAACTCATGGAGTCCTTTTTCAAGAAGAAATCTGTAATTGTATAGAGTAAATCTATACTTTATGATGAATGTAGAAAAAGCCGAAATGTATTAATTCCATTATGTTCCACATCTCTTCTGTCTATCTGTAAATAGATAGACAGTGAGTTGTTTTTTGGTCTCTTGTACAATTTGCTTTAAGGCTCCTACACTGAGAGTGTGATATGTCTCAGCGATACGATATTCCTGTTGGCAGTGATATGGCAATATAGTTGCATTACTGTCTGTGTTTTAACAGTCACACAGAGCTCAATATTATCTGCGGCGATAACGACAAAGGGTATCGTATCGTCAGGAAATATCGCATTCTGTGTGTAGGAGCATTTACTGGACTTGGTGTGTTTTGGATTAGGAAATCAATTATTTTTTCCTCATTACATTTGTATTTAATGATATTTTTAATAATTATGTTTGTTCTCTTTTTTTTAAATGTAATATTTATTTTATATAGGATATTGTGCTAATTTTAATTTGATTAGTTTGAAATAACTTATATGGTGTGCTAATATATTGTTATTTCTTGGTTTGCAACATTATTTTAAGTGAACTTGGTATGACATTTTAAGTGTCATGATATGACATATCAATAGAATATACATAGTAACAAAATGCATAACTGATAATCAAATTATTTTTTTTTAAATAAAATATTAATCTCAAATTTATTTAGTAAAAATCAATTGAAGATTGTATAAAAGTAATTAATTAATGTATTGCAAGGTTTAAATTTAAATTTGTTTTATTTATCTTTTAAAAAAAAAAAAAAAAAAAAAAAAAAGTAATTTATGATGAAATATCATTATCGAGAAAATTAGAGGAAGAATATGCACTTGAATATCCTTTTCCCAAGGGTCATATTTTATCAGCAAAACGCATACACATAAAAATATGTCTTGTATATTCAACATGCAAATTGTATACATATTTATCAAGTGTTCTTTTTTTAAAAATAATTTATTGTTTTTAATTAATCATAGTAGTGCTCAATATTAATTATATTATCTAGTTGAAAGTTGAATTATTTAGATAATCATTTGTTCGGATTGTGCAAAGTTTTATACAAATGACAAATCTGATAAATTAAATAAAAATATGGTATTAATTATTTTAAATATATATATATATATATATATATATATATATATACATATATATATATATATATTTTTTTTTTAATAATGCCCGAGCATGCAATGAACCTTTGAAAATAAAAGTGTTTCTCACATCTAATCATGTGCTAATTTGACACAAAAGTTTTTATTTATGAGAATTTTTATTATATTATGCATGATTACTGAAATTAAAATATTAAATTATTAAGTATATTATTATTAGTATATTTAATGGTCCTTTCAACAGTATTAATTAAATGCTTATATTTTATTTAGAATTCTCTTAGTTGCTTGGGTAAGTTAGAATTTGATTTTCAAAATGACTTTACTATTTATAACTTAAATTCTAGGATTCAAATAGAATGCTGGAAAATTATTTAGATTATAAGTTACTTAGTTATTATAAATGATTTATGGTTCATTTCATACATGTTTCCCATTCTTCTAAGCCTTGATCGGTTAAGATTTTTAATTTGTTCAAAGTATAAAAATCAGTGTTTTGCCAAGTAAATATTAATTTTTAAATAATAATTGTGCAAAAGTTCTTATTTTTTTCTATTGATTATATGCAGTGATGCTCCCACCTCATATATTTGTATAAAATGAAAGTAAAACTGTAATTAGATTATTTTTGGAGTTTCTTAATAAAAGCATTGTAGCTCTCTAGTTCAGGAATTTATTAGTACTTGCCACAACTTGCAAAGTTTCACTAAATTCAGGCATCTTAAAGGCTACATTGCTAATGTTAAATCATATCATTTCATAATACAATGGAACTAGTTTTAGTCGAAGTTGAAGATACCACTGAAAATTATTTTTTTTAAATATCTCTATAGAAAGGCTTAGTTTACCTACTCCTCTTTATTGATTTGCAGAAGAAAAAATTGTTTAATTTGTGTGTCTAATAATTAAACTCTAAAAAAATTTTTATGCTTAAAATGGATATAATATTTTAGGTAGATGTGTATAAGTAAAGTTAAATCAATGAGTGTACGTACGATTACAACTTGAAATTCACCAGCAAATGTGAATTGGAGAGACTGACAGTTCTGTCAATACTATAACTCTTTTAACTCTTAATGATCAACTTGTTAATATTTACAATTCTTTTTTTGTTTTTCCTTATGGTAACTATCCAAGATTTCTAATTATTCAAGTTCAATTGTACTTATTTTGATAGCATGGTTTAATTATTTAAGAAATAAAGCTCTGTAGAAGATTTAGCTGAATTTAGCTAAAAATTAACAGTTGAGGGATTAACTTGGGCTTTAAGCTTTTCTTTATTTTGAAATGCTCCAAAAATAATTTAATGTTTTTTTTTTTTATAACATTATGATCACTGCTTGATACAAATCAAGAATTAGTTTCTCGACAGCTCATATAAACCTATTAAGAAGTTATTTTTTAAATATTTCATTAGTTTTTTAATTCGAGGTTCATATAATAAAATTAAATATAGTTCATTAATAGATTTATCAAATTATAGGTCGAAGCATTATTACAAAGAAGGGCGATGGATCTCAAGTTAAAGAATCAACTGATAGTAGTACAACTCTCGAAGATGATGATATTAAAGGTAAGGATAGACTTTTCTAGTTTATTCATAATTATTAAATCTCACTGCTTGGAAGCTATACTGAAATATAAAACGGAAATATTGGCTATAAAACTTTTTGGTTTATTATTAATTTTTTTCAAGATTACATTAATACATTTTAGTTAATTTTATATATACATCAGATATTTATGTGTGTATATATATGAAGTTGGATCAAAATCGATTTATTTTAAGCTAAAATTATAAAATGATGAAGAAGTTTAATTACTTTTATCGCTTTGCTGTGTATGTATATTTATTTTAATCCTATAATTATGTTATATATGTCTCCTTTTCATATTATGTACATGAAATATATTCAAGTTTTATTTAGTTATTAGATAACTTGTAGCCGAGTGAGATTGCAGCTTTTTGTCTTTATTAATTCAAATATAAATTAATTTTTTTTTTAAATTACAAAACTTTTTTTGTTCTACTTTTTGTCTATTTTATTAAGCTAATGAAAATTGTACATAAGCGTTACTACTCCCTCGGCTGATTTTCTTGAATAATAATGCTTGTTTATATTCTAATAGTGATCGGCATGGTTTTTAGAGTTTTCTTAAATATGTAAAATTCAATTTGAATTGAAGAAAATGATAAGTTTGATGACAGCTTTACCCAGCTCAGTCCTTCAATGGTCACCTAACCCTTATCGTGTAACATATTAATGGTTAAATGTAGGATTAGAAACCCAAAATATTTTCTTGTCTCATCCGTTCACTCTATGCATGCTTGCATGAGTTTTAGAGGCAATCCTCCTGTTTGTTGCTATTAGAATATAAAAACAAATATAAAAAAATGTACTTAAAAATATATGTATTTTAATTTAAAGGTAAATTTGAAATTTTAATATCCACTTTTTTTGCATCTAATTATAATTCCTTAATCGGTAAAGTAAAACCAACTGGTATATTTATTATGAGTTTTTCCGGAAACCCGATTATTTTATTCTCTGTTTCGCACAAAGAGGACAAAAAAGGAGGCGTGGATCGTAGCTCGACGGTCATAGCTAAAGATCCCGAAGGTAAATAAAAACATTAAACTTTTTGTATTTTCCTATGCTTTTACAATAATATAACAAAGTTTGATCTGGAGAATATTAGATTTTATAATATTTGAAAAAAAAAATTCTAATTATCATAATAATTTCTTGTTTAAAATGAATCATTGTTCCACTTCAAACTTTGTTGAAAGCGTATAAATTAAACACTATAGTTTTAAATTTAAGATAGAATGTCTTATACAGTCACACAAATTGAGATACATATCTTTTCGTTTTTGATCACATTTTATCATCGGCAGGATACCAACCTATAGTTATAAATTAATCGCTTTTAAATTTTGTCTAAAGATCGGAGTATGAGTGTGCATTAAGTGAGATTGTTCATAACATTCATCATCCATGTTCATTTTACGCCTTCCTTTAATTTTTATCATGTTTGCTCCAAAAAATGCTTAATTGACTAAATTATTTAGTTAAGCCGATAAAATTATTTTTGATTAAAGTTTGCATGAATCCTTATGTGGGCTGTATGATGAGCATGTTTAGCATTAATGTTGCTTTGTCTACTTTTTATTATAAAATTATTTTTTAAAAATAATTATTTCCTTTAATTAATCACAATAATACAATGCTTTATCACCCTAACAAGCCTAGCCTATATCTTTATATGTTAAAGATTTCAGGAATAGTTATTAGATTTCAAATGCAATTCCAAAAATTTATGTTCTTTGTTAATTGTTAACTAACTCATCCCATTATTATTTTAATTATAACACCTTACGCATTTATCTTTCACCATAAATATGCATATAATTTACTGAATGAAAAACTAGTTTATTTGCTGCAAAAATTAATTTTGTTGTAATATTTTCAGTTTACTTATTTTCTTTTTACCCTTCATATACATTACTATTTCATTTTTACTACCGTAGGTTGAAAAAGTATATTAATATGCGGCAAACATGTTTTGGGTTTTTCTTTTCATCAATTCTTAAATCCAAAAAAAGGTCTGTTCTTATCCCTCTTTTCTAGAGACCGCTTATTTTCTGATTTAGCAAAAACATTTTCAATGACACTTTTGGGATATATTAAAGGTATTGCATTGAAAAATGAAATATATTGTTATGTAAAAATACAATGTATTATAGGGATATTTTATGAATGTTAAAGTGACACTGAATCATAATATGCAATGAATTAAAAAAAAATTTTTTTTTATTATAATCCATTAAATTGCACACAGTTACACAGTTGACTCTACAATGAGATTTTAAAAAAACAGAAATTTATTCTTCTTGTACGATTCATCTCATAATTATTACTTTAAACTCTCAAAAAACTATTTATTGTGTTCTGATTCAAAAGAAAAAATACTTTAAATTTATATAGGATATGGTGTTATTAAAGCTTGCGATCATTAAATTATTGATATTATTCAATATTTATAAATATATATATATATACTTTTTTTTTTTTAAGTCGCTATGAAGTGGTAACATATTTTATATTTAAATATGGCAGGAGAAGGCATGGTTTCATCCTGTATGATATTTCATGATTATAATTGTCAGTTCACTCATAAAATTATTGTTTTATACCAACTTTCAGTAAATAAATTATGATAACAATTTGTTTTAAGCGGTCAGTTTAAGCCATCAAAATCAATAAACAAAATTATCAAATTTACTTATGACTCTATAATCATATTATTTTATTTGCATTTGAGATTAAAATTGCCTCCTGAGCTTTTTAACATTCTCTACCCAGATTATATAATTATAAATTTAAGTTAATGTATATTATAATTAATATTCGCTTATTTTCGAAATGTATTCTGTATAAAATTATATTGATAGTTAATCTTCTAATTATTTTTAAATTTATGTTGTTCAATTGACTTTGGGTCGTGTCTATTGTGAAAGGGTGTAGTACGCCCCCCCCTTCTCCTGCGACAATCCTCGCCACTACCTCAAGGGCCCCGAGTTTTTCATCAGGGAAAACTCTAAATTTGACATCTGTATTAGCGCAAACTATTCAAGGTATTTCTTTTTTTCAAGGAAAATAGGTTTTAATAGTTAACAGTTCATTAACATCCCCCAATAATAACATCTTCCAGAAAAGAGGATAAAATAAAATATTATTTTCCTTTTTTTTTTGTAATTGGTTGTATTTTTTTTTATTATTTTTTTTTTTTCCTTTTTGGCCAAAAGAAAGCATGATGCATGTACATTTGGCTTGCTTCTTGTTTGTTGTTTTCTGCATGCGAACCCACAGGTGATTGGAAGACGGATTGTGAAATATGGGTGTCAAATATCACAAAATGGACAGAATCAGATAAATCAGATTCGAATCAAACAGGTAATGATGAAGCTATTATAAGCTATTTCTTTTTTAAGTAAACAAAACAAATATTAGTCGTCAATTCAAGTCTTGATGGACTAATTAATTTTAAGTTTTTCTATTAATTTATTGATATAAATATATGATAATATTCTTAAATTTTATTATTACAGCCACTAATATTATTATTATCCGAAAGTGTTTTTTTTCTTTTCTTGTATTTTTTTTTTTTAGTTTTTGTGTACTTATGAAAGCATTGATCCAAATAACTTCCATAGTATGGCATGTTTTCTAATTCAGTTGTGGAATCATCTTGCTTTTATTGATATATATATATATATATATTAAAAATAAATAATTTGAGTAAAAATCAGATTAGAGATAAATATTATAATTAAGTTATTTTTTGGAGGATTCCAATAAAAGTCTTGACTCTCCTTTATCAAAATAAATTTCCCCATTAATGTTTTCTGAAATTCAGCATTCTCTAGTAATATGGAATACAAACTAATAATTTTGATAGACTGATATTCAAGAAAATAATTCAATATTACAAGCTTAATTCTGGGATGCCTGAATTTGATGGAACACAAGAAGGCAAAACTTAAGAGGCTTTTGTTTCATACTCTTCCAAAAGTAACTTCGCATATTTATCTCTAAATTCAAGAAACAAATTTTCATGAAGAAATGTGGTGATCCTTATGGTACTATAATTTTGTTATTGAAGTAATTTAAACATTGGGTATATTATTCAGTTAAATTGTGAAATGCTGAGAATTATATGTGTTTTTATAAATTGATGCATTTGTTTCTGTAACTCATTATTTGGCTGAATACTAGACCTGTTTGTTGATTCAAGACAATTTTTAAAACTGGTCAATGCATTCAATGAACTAATGCCAATAATTTAAATAATTGTGGCAATAGTCTGAAAAAGGACATTTAAATCCTTCTTTTGAGTAAAATTAATTAAACATATTTAAATCTCCTATCACAATTTTTCATAAATCCACATAATTTTTTTTTTTTTAAATGGAGCTCATTCATTTACAATTGATCTATATCTATATTGAAAGAAAAACTAAACTGTTTTTCGATTTCAACCACTTTATTGAAGAAATAGTCTGTTGATTGATGAGTATGCTGTGTAATTTAACAACTCAGCACAGATGAGCAGCCGTGCAATATTACTGTAGTTTTACTATTAATTCTTGTTGATTGTGCTTAGCTGTTACTGTTAGGTTTGTTAAATAACAGTTATATATATAGAAAATTTCCTTCTTTTCTCTTTTTTAGCTAAATATCGAAGAATTAAAAGATCCTTTAGAAGAGTTGAGAGCTAAGTTAAATAAACATATTCCTTATTAGGCTTTATTCTATTAAAATGTATTATAATAATTAATTGTGGGTTGATGGTTGACTGTATTGAATAATGAAGAGAAGGATGGTTGGGGTGATCAGTCATAATAAAAATGGCAAAAATAAATAATAATATTTATTTTAACATTTGCCAACGTTCTTGCCTTCATCAGGGCTGATCGAAGCAATCAGTTGAAGAGAATGGGGAATCGATGATCAATTCAGAATCTTCAAACTTTATTTAAATTAAGTACTGCTATAGTGAAAATTTTCTAATCTGAGTTCAACAGTAATACATGTTTTGAGGTCCCCTGAGTCCAAATAACCAAGTCCCACAAAATTGTCTATGTGTATGTGAACAGTCTAGTTAAAATATGAAACTGATAACAATAGCCACAATTAAATGTAAATAAATATAGCGTCCATAATTTTTACTTTCACTTCCTCTTTGTCTGAAAATACTTATTTCTGCCAAGAAGAGGGTGGTAAGTGAAAGTCTTGTGATGCACGCACCAGATTTTTTAAATTTAATTATTCGTTATGACTAAAACAAACTTTTGGTTTACGTTATTTCTATTATAAGTAAATTTTCAGGTCTCCATTGTTAACTATGGCTTTAAATTAAATTATATGTCCTTTTTCAGCTATTGCCTCAATTTTATACATTATTAATTTAATTTTAATTAGTAAACTAAGAATATATTCTATTTAGCTTCATATATAAATTATGAGTTTGTGTTCAGCTTATCTGTTCTATTAATTATCTCTGCTTATTCTTTTATTTTAATACAGCATTGTAAGTTACTTAGCAAAAGCAGTATGTTAGTTGAAAACATTTTAGTTTATTGCATGAAATTATTAGAATTTTTTTTTTAAACTATTTTAAGATTAATCTACAGGAGTTATCAAATTATTTAGCAACTGTTACATTTTAGTGGCAATACTGTTTTAACTACAGGCTATACTTATTCAATTTTTGTATTTTATTTTTGTGTGTGTCTCTAAAAACAGATTAATGTTTTCTATTTTTTATTACCATTTAGAAGAATATTTTGATGATTTGGAAATAAAAAATCATCAGTTCTGTTTTAAAATACAATTAAGATTTTATTTGTTCTTTGGAGAAAAAAAAAAGTTTAACTTAGCCATTCACCAACATCAAAGTATTAGTATGTATAAATTCTATACAATAAAAATCTCTGAAACTTTATGTTATATTCAATAATTAACTCTAAATAAAATATTATCGTAGCTTGGAATTGCCATTTGATATACATATTTATTAAGTAATAATTTTTCACTGTAGTTTTAACTTTGCCTCTTGATCATCATTAATCTAGAACAAGATATTTCAGTGTATCCTGTTTAATTAAATAAAGGAACATTAAAAATTAAGAAAATATTTATCTTATTTTTTGGATCTCTCTTATATATCATTTCGTTTAATATATTTTATGTTAAAAGTTAAATTTTATCATAAATTCTACCATACCTGAATATATATTTAAATTAGTTGTCTTTTACCGTACCATAAAAATGTAACAATTTATTTATAAACTATAGTAAAGATGTAATAATATTAGATTTGAATAACTATATAATCTTTTTAAAACAAACCTATATTTCTTATCAGTGTTGCCTCTAAATAGGTTCAATTAAATGTTTTGAGGTACCGCTACATATTATACAACTTAATTAATTATGTTTACAGATTATTCGGAATAAATCCAAAAAAAAATTTCATATTTTCCTTAACCTCAATGATTGCAGAGGAAAATAAAGGATAAAGCTGTATCAAAGATATTACTTGATAAATATACATATCTATTTTTGAAATTTCACTGTATGACTCAGCTTTAGAACAATAATAATTATTGAAAGTGTTGATGTCTTTACAACGACTTTATTTTTTTTTAATGTCGTGTTTAAAAAAATATTCAACGGCAATATTTCTTTTAGTGGCTTTTGAACTGGTCAGACTGAAAGTGGAGTTCAACTGTAGAGTTTTGTATCAATTAGTGTTTTTTTTTATGATACAAAAAATAAATAAATACATAAAATCTCAGTTCTTGATTTATATGTTAATAATGCCTGAAGAAAATACTCTACGAAATCATTAAAAAAAAAATATATATATAGAAGTAATGTGCTTGTGGATTACATTTTTATGTGATTTTGAGAGGCACATGTTGTTTTTAAATGGTCATGGCATTTTGAAATCCTTTAATTAGTTTATTAAATCCAAAATTAAAGTGTCTATTAATGCAGTGCAAATTTCTCTTCTTCCATATTATAACTTTTAACTTAGAATTCAAAATATCTTTTAATAAAATATTTTTACTTAAAAATTAACACTTGTAAATTAACTAATTCACAACTCAATTTTTTAAAAATATTTTGCCTTTTGGTAACAATGAAAATTTCAATTTGATGGTATGTATTTACAATTAATCAGCTATTGTGATGTGTTTTCGTGCACTGTTTTCTTTTGATTTCATTATTCTTTAAATTTGCTTTATTTATGCTATGGTTACTTTTTTTATTTTATTTTTGTTTCTTTTCACCTTTAAATATTTATTTGTTTCTTGTCTGTATGCCTGTGCATGTTGACTTGGCTATAGAAGAGTCAGATTATTGCTACACACGCTTACGCCTGGACTCTGAAGACACTGACGGTAAGGAAGCTAAAGATTGTAGTAAAATAGATAAATGCCAGTTAACTTGGAAGTATTTAGTAATGTGTAGTTACTTTTAATTTTTTCATTACTTCATCTTTGTTTGAAATCATCTCATCAGTGTCTGTCATGTGTATATGATGTTAATCTTAGATTCCCAAATACCTTTAATTTACACCAACGTTAAATTTGTATGAAAATTAGTCACATAAACATGTATATATTTTTCACTCTGCAAGTTTGTAAATTTGTATCTATTTACAAGTTATATTAAGTTGACAGAAAAGTATCAGGAGATTCCAATTATAATATTTAACTAAAAAGTTATGGACATATTTGAAATTTGAGGACTTTTTTATTGCAACTATTAATAACAATCAAACACAATCACTTCATAACAAAATACAGTAGTAGATTTCCAATGTGAAAAAAACGCTTTGATAAATTAATTAATAGTTGCTGAGTGGTAAAACTTTAAATTAATTGGCTTAAGCTGTGTGGAAAAAATTAAAAATTAAATTGGATTCATGAAATTAATCGACATAGGTCACAGAAGAAATCCATAAAGTATTAGAAGTTTCATTTTAAAACATAAAATAAAACAATTTTCCAACTTAGATTAAAATTATCTTCGAAACCAACTTATATTAATGGTTCATTGTATTGGTTTCCTAGTTTCTCCTTTTCTTTGTTTCTCCATTTTAAGTTTTTATATATGTATATTGTGATATATATGTGTATTTTATAGCATGTTTATGTTTAATTTTTAAAAAAAGTGTAAACTTTTAACGAGATTTAGTCCAATGCATAGTATCTTCAGATTTCCTTACTAGCACCTTCACTTGCTTCGCCTTTGTCCATTATGTCTGTTAATTAACTTTAAAAAAAATATTTGTCTTTCCTCTTTATTTTGGGGAGCAGGATAGCTCAGTGAGTGAGCACTGACTTCCAGAGCTCCCAAGATCCTAGGTTCGAATCCGGCTAATGACTAGTAATTTTTCGTTAGGTATGGATCGACCCTTGGATAGGGAGACCCTGGGGCACAACTAGCCTCAATAAAGTGAGTACCCTTAATTAAAAAAATAATTAAGGGGAAAAACTTTGCGGTTGAGGGTGATATTGGCCCGTCACCTCCCTGCACAACCGTTGGCCTTGTAACAGTACTTTCTCACATAGTATTGAACCCAAGATCCTTCATGGGTTTAGCGGTACAGGTTTTTTTTTTTTTTCCTCTTTATTTTAGTTTTTGCTACTAGCTTAGTCTCCGTGAACTCTCTACAACTCTTAGTTAATCTCTGTTTTTAAGACTTTAGCTGAAGTTCTTATACTGCTTTACCCAACTATTTTCTCAGTATTATAAATAACCTGGGGAGGAAGGTAGGCTATATATAGCTTTGAAAATATCCGTGGTACAGACCCATTTTTATCAAATTATTATCATCCGTCTAAAACTTTGTGAATGGCTTCTTCTTATTGTAACTTACAAAGTTTTTATCTATAAAAATTCTCCGAAATGGAGAGTTATCTCATTAGATTCATTAATTTAATTAGGTACTAAAAACTCATAAATACCCATTTGCTTTCCACTTGAACCATACGATAATTTGATCACAAAATGGAAAAAAAAAAAAAAAAAAAAAAAAAAAAAGGTGACCTACAAAAATATTGGACCATTTGGCTTATTATATAAACTTGTTATTTTGACATGTTGGGGATGGAATTCACGTCAAACAACCCATTATTTTTATAGGTTACCTTTATTCTTTGTTTTGTTATTATTTCATTTTTTGATCAAATTACCTTATGATTCAGGTGGAAAGCTAATGGATGTTCATGTGTTTTTAATACCCAATTAAATAGGCAAAGTTTGCCAATCTTCAGATTGAAAACACCCCAATTCTGATAATTTTCGTAAATAAAATAGTTGTAGGTTACGATGAGATAAAGTTATTCATGAAGTTTTAGGTGGATTTACTAGACAATTTTGTTGTGTATTTAATGTATTAATATTATGAATAAGTAAGAACTGAGAATTGCTCCTTTTTTACTACTGTCATCCACTGATTTTCTCATAAATTCCTTTTAAGCAATCAAAAGTAAAAGAACTTAACAATCATTCAAAATATTTAATTCTGAAATTTTTCATTATTTATACATTTTAGAGGTGGTTCTGAACTCAGGAGGCAGTTAAAAAGATATTTTGTGTTTTTGCAGATATTTCACTTACCATTCTCATAAAATACTGGAGTTATTTATAAAATCATTAATTATCGATCATATGTTAACATCTGTTGAAATCATGATAATTAATCTTCATGATCATGCAGACTTCTGTTGACATCTAATTCAATTTAGTGAACCGTCAATCACTTACCTGGTCAATTGATTTTTATCAAGTTATTGTACCTTTTTGAGTAACACTCCATAAAATTAAATCAGTAAGTTGTATGATAAATTTTTCTTTTGTGAAATCACATTTTGCACCTACAAGGGGAGGTCACAATCTGTGGGTCACTGATTTCAACCAAATTTTTGTTTGGCATTTCTTCATTGAAATATATTGGACAAATGTCCTGGTGTTTGTTCCGATGGACCTTAGGAGTCGAGGAAAAAATCGTTTTACATGATTTAAAAAAAAAAATTTTTTTTGTTTAAAAATTCAAAGAATACTGAAAAATGAATCTCGCTTTTCCTTAACAAAATTTTGCTTGGCCTACATTACTGGAAGCATCTATTGGTTCTTGTAATGTATGATGCATTATTACTCATTTAATCAAAAATGTTTATTTTCTTATTCTGCAGGAAAAAAGAAATTGATTGATATATAATAACCTAGAAATTCATGTAAAGAAAAGGAAAAAATAAAAGAAATGTTTTTAAAATTATATAAAAATTTTTCGCAACACATTTTGTACAATATTTTTCAATGAAGACTAAAAAAAATATATTTTATGAAATCGATGGCTCACTGACCATGTTCTTTCCTTGCAAATGCAAAATGTGATTTCTCCGCCATTTTTCTCATTTATCTGGCAATTTATGAATGCCATGCCAGAAAAAGTGTTGCTGTTTTATAGCAAACCAGTCATCAAACGATTTCTGTACATTTTCATAAGAAGTGAATTGCTGGTGGTAAGCCACATGAACTGATATTTTCCTACCTAACGCCACAATAATTTCTTTTACTGTGTGTAATTGTCCATTATATCATAAAGCATAATCACTTTGTGTTGTCATTTTTTATATTTTTGTTGTTTTTCACCAAATACTCAATTCAAATCAATCATTTGTTATTAACAGTGTTAGGTATTAATGGTTTTCCCCAGGTTTTAGCTCCTCATAATAGATCACACCCACATTCAACTTCCTTCATTTTCTCATTGCCACTTTTGAATTTTTTAAACCATTTACAGCACTGAGATTTAAGCATGCTCACCTTAAGCTTGACAAGCATACGATTCAATTCTGCACCAGTTTTTGGTAATTGGTTACAGAAAACAAATGCTGTCTGCAAATTGTAGTTTGTAGACATGAAACTGGACATGTTCAACACTATTAAAATGATGTTATATGAAACTTCCATTCTTGTAAGTTGAACATCGTTGCCAGCAGTCGAAGAAATAAAATGGCTACAATAATGCGGTTTAATGATAACCGCATAAGATGTGTTCTCTTTGGACTAAATATTTTTAATAGATTTACTAAAAATAAAAACAAGTTTAAATTGATTAATTATATTTCATTTCTAAAATTGTTATTATATTTTATTTTTTAAATTTCTATAAAGTTCTCCTCTCACTATACTACTTAACTGAAATCAATTAGAAATTGAGTGATATTTTCATTAACGGATGTAAATATAAAGCAATTTGGTCTATCAAGACATTAAATTTGACAGACATCTGAAATTTACAGCTCATTTGAGCTTCAAAATTATATGTCACCCTTCTCTATGGTGTTCCACAACTATCCCACAAATCAGAAAACACAAGAAAGAGACTTCCACGATTGAAAAATGGAATTTAATAATAACTAAAAACATGTTCTTTGAAAAAGATAAATCTGACAAACTTCATGCCTTATTAAATTCCTTCATCTTCTTCTCATATGAAGTTATATCGCACATGGAGAAAAGGCCTCTTGCAGCTTTAACTCTTCCATTCCCCCAGTTATCCCTGTTCCATGCTGTCATCTTCCAGTTCTGGTTCCCAGGCATGGATCAGATATCAGCATCAAGATTCTCCTCAGAATCGACCTCTCAAATCTTAGCAGATCCTGTTCCTGATTTCTGGTAATGATCCAGTATAAGTCAGTACTGGCGGAATCAATGTCTTACACAGAGGGATCGTAGTGGTTCGGAATAGTACTATGCTCTTGAAATGCCCAACTAGTCCATGGTAGCTTATTAAATTTACCCAAAGTAAATGAATTTATTGACAGCAGAATAATAAAATTTTACGATTCCTTATAATATTTAACCACTACTAAATTTAATAAGCTAACATTTCCACTGTCTCCTCAGCGATGACAAAATATAGATGAAAGATAGATTTTATGTTAGTTTTCGAAGAAAATTATCAATATATATATGTGAGCTCCTAGATACTGATTAACATTGAAAAATAAAGATTAAACAGAACTGAGTGATGCTTTGAAAGACCTTAAAATGTATCTGAGATAGTGTAAGGAACATGTAACAGCAGATGTTAGAAACAAAGCATTTATGAAATTGGGGGTATGAAACACGTAAGGATATAAAAAAATCATCAAAAAAGTTCTAAGAAAAAAAAATTTTCTCCCTGATATACAATTTTTTTATTAGAAATTATTGGTGTTTTTTAATAATAATAAAAAAAATTAAGTTATTATTATCATGAAAATCATCTGTGGCATTTTTGTCAAAGACTGGGAATATTGATTCATACTGTGAGTTACACAGTATCCAAAATTGAATAATCATGTTATAATATTGAGTGTTTTTAAAATGAGAATAAAAATACTTTTAAAATAAAATACTGTTATAAAACTGTTGATTTTTTTTTAGTACTGGAAGCTGGATTAAAGATGGGTCTGCAAAGTTTAGCTTGCACCATCTGGTAAAAAAACATAGTTCCGATTCTGGTGATTCCTTAATTCGATATAATGTTACTCACAATCTTCAATAAAATGATAATGAGGGTTAACAATATTCTCTGTTGATGAACAAGTATATTTCGGAGGAAACAATTATATTGAAATGAGTTTTTTTTATGTTGATATTATTAACAAATTCCTTCAAGTTTTATAAAAGTATATTGAGAATCCAAAAATTGTAATATCTAAGTAAACTTTCAAAAATTAGTCCATAGTTTATTCATATAATTTTTTGTTGCAAATCCTGAAATAATTGACTATCTCTGTATAGATACTTTATTTGATGCCCCAAAAGTACTTGTAGGAGCAGAGCGAGTGTGCGTCATTAAGAACCAAGTAGACGTAGGATAAATGTTATAGAATAATGCACATCATGCCTTGTTTATATAAATTTCACATAATTAGTTTTTAACTGGTTGGTATCCTGCTTTATTTTTTATCTTATTGTTTTTATGCTAGAAATTTTAGCTTATTTTTCATGTAAATTTGGTTACAAATATTTTAATTAAAAATTCAAGTGCTTGCTATGATTAATACACGCTTAAGCATGATAATATCAGAAAAAAAGTATATATAAATCAGTCATATTGTAAAAAAAGTTGTATGTTTTAATGATTCTTAATTTTATTACTTGTAATTTATTTCCTTTATTTTTAATTTTTTTTTTTTTTTTAATGAACGATTGCATGCATATCAGCAATGCATATTCATCGTAAAATTAAATATTGTATATATCATTTTGGCTCTTTTTTTCCATCTATCATCAGCCGTTAACCTACAAATTATATGAAGAAATGGTTCTGTGTGTATTAATTACCGGCCTGTAACATAAAATGAAATATACTCTGAAAATAAATTAACATGTGATCGTTTTAAATAGAGTTAAGAGCCAAAATTAATGCAATTTCTGGCAGAAAATGTGTTTTTTACTGTTACATTTTATATGGATTTAATAATTGGGAAGTTCCGAGTTGTGAAATCAACAAACAAGAAGAAAAAAACTAGTTTAGGAATAGATATCCTTTAAAACATATCAGATATTGAATCTATGCAGCTTCTGCCATAAGATGCATTATTGCTAATAAGAAACAAAATTAATTCAGGCCCTAGGCACTGCTATGAGCTGAATTTTCTTTTTCTTTTGGCTGTTATTTAAATATTTTGGAATATGTCTTCCATTCAGAGCTAAGGATTGTCTGTCCAACCAAGACCTTCTCTCAACATTCAACTAATTCGTGCAACTCAGGTAAGATATCTACGATGACACACAGAGGCAATCATATACACTATGCACTTACGCAATTAAAAAAATAAACATGAAATTTATTTTTTTGTCCCGCCTAAGTGGCGGTTTGAAATTGCATTTTGTTTTAAGATTAACTTTTATTTAATTTTAGCATGTTTTAAATTGTTAGACTGGCAGAGAATGCTTAACAAGAATCAGTAATTTTATAGAACTAAGGCTGATATTTTTATTTTATTTTACTCATGCCATAATTGTGTATACATCATTTATGATACTTTTTTTTTTTTTCATATTAACTCTGTAAATGTACGGGTTATTTTGTAATTGGTAAGTCCTTTACCAAAGTACAGTACTGTTAAGAAACGTTAAAGTAAATTTCAAAGAATTCAATAAATTGAATTAAAAAAGTAATAAGTCATGAGCTGTTAGGTATTATCTCTTCAGTTGGTGAATACATCAAAATTAAAACTTATAGAAGATATCTGGTTGTACCTCATAAAGTTGTACAACTAACAGTGACATTAATAAAGTACAAATTAAAACAATAACAACTTACTTATTATTAATTTAATCAGAACAAAACTTATAATTTTGAATTGTAAGCATAGACCAATATTACGTTATTCATAATTATATGATAAATTTTATGATTTACCATGCTAAATGTCCTAGGCTTAAAAATTAAATATCTTCATCACTACAAAACCAATCAGTAACCGATTAATTTTTTCAGGATTACTTTCTTAATATGAGTGAATTCAAAACATACATTTCAATTTAAAATAAAATTCTTTGAAAGAACTTATTTCTTTTTAGACTTCAAGCTTTTATGAAGGCAGATAATCTGGGAAGATAAGGAATTTATTTTAATTGATTACTAAGCCTTTTCCTGATTAAACTTTAAATACTTTAAAAGTAAATTT
Organism: Nezara viridula; assembly: GCA_928085145.1. Classification (NCBI taxonomy): domain Eukaryota; kingdom Metazoa; phylum Arthropoda; class Insecta; order Hemiptera; family Pentatomidae; genus Nezara; species Nezara viridula. The sequence continues at coordinate 28,825,103 of OV725083.1, read as the reverse complement.
GTGAATATTGAGAATAAAAATTGGAGGATAACAGGATTGAGTTACTAGTTATCAGAGTGTCACAGGTTATTTTATAGTTTATTATTATCATACTAGGATCTTTTATGTTTACTTTTATTTTAACTCATTCATGTCAGACCCAGCTCACATTTGCTACACTCATGTTTGTTTATATTACCAATCCACATTAAAATTTTGATATAGATGAACTATGCAAAGTATCTATTTTTTATCTGAAATCCAATATCATTTTTAAATAATTCATTTACATTTTGCAATCTAAATCATGTCCTATAGTTAATAATTATTTTGTTGTTCAACGAATTTATCATAAATGGTGTATTCCACAAAAGGTGAATTGCTCGCTTTAATCTTGATTATTTATTTTATTTCCAAAAAAAATATGGAAGTTATTTGTGATTTTACTATTCTAACATCATTCAATTAATTTGAATAGCTTATCAAATATTTCTCCATTGAATCAAATATTTAAAATAATTGATTTATTTACAGTTTTATCTTAAATTATGAAATCAAGATTTTTATAATAGGAATAAAATTTTGAAATTAATACGCTGTGTGCTATTCAATCTCAACTAGTTCTGTATCGTAATTTTGTTGTCTTTTAATATTATATTATTCAAACAATTAAACAAAAAATGAGCGTGGTCTTTTGAGTGACATTACTTGGGTTCTGTACTCTCATATTTATTCCCAAGTTTGGCTGTGGTATATATTAATTTTCTATTCGATCGGCGGGGAATCACTCTGGGGTTAGGAAAACCACTTGGAATACGACCAACTTAAATGGGTTCTTGATTATTCATGAGTTGTAAGTTTTAGATTTTTATGTTGTTTTATCCTAGTTTAATATCAATCAACCATTTTACAGAACTGATTTAAAAGAGGACCACGCTGATTTTAAAAATTTTTGTATTTGAAACTTGATGAGCTGTAATAAACAACAAGTATTTCATTCAGTTTCAAAATTTTATCCATCATAACAAAATAAATTAATATAATTTATGTTCATACAAGATTGCGTATGAACATGAACACACACATCCATGTCTATTTTTAAAGTTATGGGAGTTTTTTCCAGTAAACAAACTGTAATTAAACTGATGCTTAATTATTAAACAATCTCAATTGTTTGAGTTTGAAAACAGTCAACTTTTGCATTTGTACTATTTTACTTATATTTTGTTTCAGCTCGAAAACAAGAAGTAATTAAAATTACTGAACAATTGTTAGAAGCTATCACCGCAGGAGACTATGATGCTTATACGTAAGAAGTTTCTACAAAATAAGATTACTTTAAGACTCCTGTTATGAACCCAAAATTTCTTTAATTCCCTGAAATTACTTGTGTCATTCTTTACATGAAGTCATTTACATTCATGTGCTTTTTATTGTTATTTATTGCCCATTGTCGAAATTCTATCACCGAAACAAAAGTTTTTATAATGAACAAAGTGAAAATTCACTTATTTAATATCAATGCTTTAATAAATAGGTCTATGATTTAATAGATCTCCATGCCTAGTTCAAAGGAAAATTATATTTTAATATATAAAAAGAAAAACACTTATATATTATATTACAAAAACCAGAAAGCTTCTTGTAACCTCCCTTTGACTATGGCTGCTTGATGTAAGTAGGGCTGTCTGCCAGACTAGAAATGAGACTGCAGAGACTCATGAACTGCTTCATAAGATACATCTTTGGAATTCCCAGGCGTTCACATGTTTCCTTCCGTTACACCAAACCAAAGTGGCTTTATCCTACTTCCTGATGGCAATTCCTCTTTGGTGTTTTCCTTTTCCAAGTCTACAGAACTAAAAATCCTCCCTACATCCTAGAACACCTTACTCTATGTTTATCTATCCAATCTCTTAACCTATAGGTTTATATCCCTCCCATAAAACTGCTTCCTTCAGCTAATCCTTCGTCATTCGTGCTACCTCCTTTTGTAACTCCATACATCAATCCTCGTCCACTAATTCCTACAAACAGCTCCTGTTCCACCACCTACTCCATATTGAAACTTCCACAAACATTTAAAATTTACTTGCTTTAGTACACTGTATAATTCAATCAATTCCACAATTGCAATTAACAGTTAATTAGGCATCATTTTATACTCTAAGCCAGACTAATGCTCATAATTATGTAACTCTGTTATTATTCTTAGGGGAATGTAGTCCTAGAATACAATTATTTTTTCATTTCATTTCTATATGAGTACTGAGGAGATGATGGTCGGAGGGCAGTTCAAATGAAAAGCAGTTTTATTTGTTGAAAATCAACATTTTCATTGCAAACATCGAGATTGGTGATATTTAGATAAATTTAAGCATGATAAAAATAAGTCTGGAATAAAAATAAAACTTTGAGCCATAGATCTCCATCACTGAGGTCCTATTTTTCCACATTTTTTTTGGAATACAGGTCGAAACTGATTTCATTGTTTCATTAATGCTTATCTGAAGAAATTAAATAGGATTTTAAAATCCATTTAATTGCTGAATTTCTTTCTCATGTTTTGTTTTTAACTCTCTCAATTTAAAGGAGGTGTGGAAAACCTAAGAAATCAGGGCATTTCATGAACTAAACAGCAAAGTAGGGAAACAAATGTTAAAATACTTAACATGCACTTTTCTAACATCAAATCAACTCGCATACAATTTTTTGTTCTTCTGACTCAATTTAGAAGAGCTGTAGAGATGTGCAAAGACTTGAAAAACTGGGAAACTATTCCGATATGCTAAAATTTTGACTGAATTTACTTATAGTTTTACGGTACTTTTCTGCCTAGGAAACGACTCTGCATACCAAATTTCAGCTCAGTGAGTAAATGATAGTATCCAAACATAGCAAAAAAGAGGAATTAAGATTTATAGTCTTGAAAAATAGTGGCACTTTTTATAAAGTTCTTATTATAAGACATTTTTTTTCCCCTAGACTGTTCGTACAAGTATTTTACAACCTGTAGGCCTCCCCTAATTAAGAGGGTAATGGTCTAACTACCCGCGGGGACGAGCCGTTGTGGGAAAGGGCTGGGAGGGGTTCAATCCTATGATCATTATAAGATATTACAATGATTTAAATAACAAACAAAACCATTACAAACCAATCTTCATTCAGGTATCTTCAGAGCTACAATCCACTGCAACACATTAATGATGACTAATCAAACAGAGATAGAACATTTCTCTACAGCACTACAAATTATACCGGGTGCCATAAAGAGAGAAATAATGCTCTAAAAACGATAACTGGTGATGGAAATGTAATTCTTACTTCTCCGTGGTCGACGGGTTCAATTAGTTTCAATGTTCACTTTCAATGAAAGGACTGCTCTTTGTTTTATTTCAACTGATCCTACTGCCCATTGTACTTGAATACTCAATTGTAACTTCAAGTATTTCACTGTTTTTAGTTTTAAATTATTGGTTTTTGCAATCAACCAAAATTTTGATTATATATATAAAATATGGATATGTAAACTAAATGATTTTTTAAAACATGGTTTCAGGAAAATCTGTGATCCCCACCTGACGTCATTCGAACCAGAATCATTAGGAAATCTTGTTGAAGGGATGGATTTCCATAAATATTACTTCGATCATGGTATATCAAAATCTATTATTCCTTAAATATGTAACAGTTTGTATCACATCAATTGTCAATTTTGGGGCCAAGAAACATAATTAATAATAATCGATAAACAGTAAAGCTTTCTTATAATGCTCTCATCGGGGCCAGAGAAAAAGATCGCTAAAATTATCAAAAGCTTATAATTCTGCATTATTGATGGTCCTGGTTTCAAGTTATTTTAAACAAAATCATACAAATGTTCTTCCAAAACTAAGTTTTAAAATTTATTAATTTACAAATAAAAATGTACATTGTTGTTGATTATGATTCAAAATCATTATTTTCTTAAGGAAGGAGATGGTCCAGAGTGACAGTCATTAATAGACTAAATAGTGGCAAAACTATTTTATTAAAAGCCAACGTTTGACTGACTTTGCAGGTCTTCTCAAGGGAGGTGTGTTCAGCAAGGAGTTTCACTTAAAACTCTTAGAGGAAATTCACTCTAGAACGGGTTCTAGAAGGAGAAGGCCTGCAAAGTCGGGTCGAAACGTTGGCTTTTAATAAAATAGTTTTGCCACTATTTAGCCTATTTATGACCGCCACCCCGGACCATTTCCCTCCTTAATAATACAACGGTCAACTATTAAGTATTCAATAATTATTTTCTATTTGTTTTTTAATTTAAGGCAAGTATTAGTGTTTTGTTTCACACTGCAGAACAACACAAAAAAAATGTGTGGATAGTCTACAATTTTTCAAGACATTTGTTCTTTTTACTGGTTCGGATTCAATTCCTATTTCTGTAAGATCACCAATTAGTGTGAAAAAAGGTGGTAAAGTATGTGAACGAATTTAGGCTACTTAATATTTTATCAAACATTGACATCATCAATAAATAATAATTTATTAAATTTAATTTTTCTTATATACCTGGTTGACAATATAATTTTTTATAAAAAAAAAATAATAATAATAATAATAATTAACTGCATTTAATTTAATTTTTTAAATATTTATTTTATAATATATCAGTTGATTATTAATGTCCAATTGGATATTGTTTAAAAAAAAAATATTCAACTGTTAACTGAAGTTATTCTTAGAGAATATGTTTTGATATGCTAAGAGTTGATTATTATCCAGAGGACAGGATAACCGATCACGTTGTGGTGTGGGTCCCAGAGTACCCGGTTCTGAACGTTGTAGATTCAATTCCTATCTGGATCGGTTAATTTTCGTTTCCCACTCTGTTAAGTACGCAGCGATAACATTAAGGTAGCCGTCAGGGATTGGCAAAAAGGACCACAATAGAGCCCATTTTCTGGAATGTTTTAAAATATAGTTTTAAAATTATAAACATTCGTTAATTTATAAATGTTTTCTTTTATTTGCTTATGTTTCATTGATCTTAGCCTTGATACTGACAATCATATGATGCAACCAACTGTTATGGATTATTATTTTCTGTTCATTGTTTTATTTTTTTTCTATAGTTGCGCCAAAAAGTAGTAAATTTCTCAATACTACAATATTGAATCCAAATGTCCACCTTTTGGGTGAAGAGGCTGCATGTATAGCTTATGTCAGGCTTACTCAATATTTAGACAAGTAAGTATATTAAATTATTTATTATTGATACATCAAAAAAAGTTTTAGAAATGACTATATTGTTAAATTTAATACAGGGGAACTCCTTAGAGGGAGCTGGTTACGATAGCTGGGGGAATAGCAATAATTTCTGATTTATTGCAATGTAGAGATATTTTCAGTAAAGAAGGCTATTTAGTAGGCGTGGTGGCCGAGCAGGCTGAACATCTTTGCAAAACTAGAGCTAGGCTAATGTAGCAACCTGATTAACAAAGTTAATATCATAAAATAATTACGAATTTGTGTCCAAGAGGGCTTTTAACTCTGGCATTAATCCCCTTCCCTCTTCCCTGGCCTGGGGAGAGCCATATACCCTAAAAGAAGAAGAAAGGAGGTTAAAAAAAAAAAAAAACTTATATACAGAAATGATTAAACCTATAAAACAATTTTTATTTTTCAGAAAAATTGGATAACTATTTTATCATAAGAGTAGTTTATAAAGTATGGCACCGTAATGGTTAGAGTAAAGATTTTATATGATGAAAAACTCTAGTTCAAAACAGCTAAGGATATTAATTTTTTTTCAATAAAATATGGCCTTTTTCAGAATGAGAACCAGATCTGGGTAAAAAGTATTTTAAAATACAGTGTATTTTAATTGTAAAGTATTTAAATAGCTTTCAGAACATGGATTGAAAATACAAAAAGTATTTTGTATTTTAATAACAATATACTTTCTGGTGGACGATCAATCTATATTACTAGCAATCAATCTAAATCACCTTTATTTACTAATTTATTTTGTGTATTTAAAATACAAAATAAAATAATTTTTATATATTTTAGTATCTTTGAAATAAAATTCGAAATTGAAATCGAGAATTTAAAATTCTCTATTTACTTTTGTTTTGCTCCATATACCGAAGCCATTGGCTTTATTTCTCACTTGGTGGTAAATTTTGCTCAAAAGATTTATTTATATTATTACTGTTCAGTACTTATGTATAGGATTTCATGAAATTGTCCGATTGAATTAAAGTGGAATTTCACTGTATTAAATTTTAATTAATATGTTTTAATGAGTTTGTAATATTATAATGTGTTAAACATATTTTATTATTTAAAGAATAATTTTATTAATTTGTATCTCTTATTAATATTTTTGTATCTTTCAGACAAGGAGCTACGCAAGTTTGCCAGTGTGAAGAAACTAGGGTTTGGCAAAAAAAAGACAGTAAATGGCAAAATGTTCATTTCCATAGGTCTTCAAATACGCCCTCGTTTTCATATCCACAGCATAAGTAGTCTGTTGCTATTGCTGTAAGCTGTTATCTGTTTCTCTCTTTCTATTATTTCTAAGGAGGGATGGATTTCACGTTCTGATGAATGTTTTCTTTACCGGGCGATTAGATCGCCTGAACTACTGATCTCTCCAGGCTGAATCGCCCAGGACTGTAGAGGTGCTACCGTTTCTACACAACCCACGCTTTTTATTACATGATAAAAGAAAAAAGAAAAAAAAAACGGAGCAAGAATTGGATTCCATTAAAACTTAATTACTTAGAAGTGTTTGTACCCACTGTTTTTAAAAATAAAAGTGCATTTATATTTCATATGCAAAAAACTGCAATCTTATATTTGGATGGCGACATGAAAATATATTCTATAGGTCTAGTCTAGGTACTTAATTATATACAAAGCTCCAAGAATTGTCTTTTCAAACTAAATTTTAAATTCAAATTAATTAAATTTTATTGATTCTATAGTGCTTCATCCTTGTTCCATAGCATTTAATCTTCAAGCTTTGTTAAAGATTGGTTTTCTGTTTATTATGATAAATTTTGGCCTAATCATCTGTGACTACTGTAGTGAATAAAAGTAAACATAAATTTAAATTTTGTATTGTAAAAATATACAAAATGGAGGAAGGTGAGGGGCCACGCCTCGCTGACTACTAAACGTGATAGACTTGAAATTTTAGACAACTGTTTGCATGTCTATTAAATAATTAAATTTTCAATTATTTATTTAAACGTGAATACTTTTTCATAATAAAAAACTTTATATTTATTGTCTTCTAATTGTAAGTGAAATTTACCATTATAACAATATTGGATTAACTGATATATATTTAGGTGTATGCCGTTGAGTACATGAGAATGGAATACAAGATTGATTTAGAGCAATATAAATTTATATATTTAAACAGCTTTTGGGTGTGTAAGCTACTGATTTTCGTAATTTGTGAACTGTATTTTCTGTTTATACAAATAGTCTTCACATTCATAATTCTAAAGCAATTACGACAAACTAGAAATTAATTTCAATTTTTATATCATAAGGCTTATTTGACCTTCATACATAAAAGTCAGTTTTTATAACTAAATGATATTATTATAAATGGAATATGAAATATTGATATTACATAAGTCTTAATAAAACTTCAAGCATTGCATGTAACAGTTGCTAAATCTTTAATAGAAACTGTTTTATCTGTTTCCGGTTCTTTTTTTTTTTTTATTTAGTCTAAAATCTCATTTTCATAAAGAAAGAAATTTAAAATTTTTAAGCGATTTTCTTAAAATAAAAAGGCTTGCAGTTTAGTAATATTGTTGTGATAAGATTTATGTAAAAAATTTAAATGAATTATTACAATGGCAGTTTAATATTGTATAAAGTTCTTTATGCTATGGAAAACTAAAAACACCAATACTAGTTTGCTGTTGAACAATATTCCCTACTGCAATACGGTTAAAGCAGTTATTTGAAATCTGCTTAATCTGTATTTTATATTCTTAGAGAATCAGTTTCAATGATATATGTATTTCTAAGAATTCACTCCCATTGTAAATAATTCTGTTAAAAACTATTGTTGTATCGCAAGAATTTTTTTTTTTATTTATAAATCGCTGTAATTTCATCTTAAAACCTATTAAGATAAAATACTTGAATAGATGTTACCCACTTTTAGGACTTGAAGAAATTTTTTATCATTTAATATCAAATTTTATAAGGTCGCTCAAAAGCGTAAAAATTTTTTAGTTACCATTATAGATTTTGTTATTTATTGTATTTTTAAGTTTTTATAAATATGTATATACGGAGTCAGTATAGCTCCTCTCAGTATTCGAACTCTTTTGGGTTCAATTAGGAACTGATTATAAATTAACCATTATAAATTTATTTTTCACTTTTGAGGTAGACTATCGATTATTCATGGCTGAGGGGATTAATGTAATTTAAATTTGTTTAAAATTTAAATATATGAAGTTTTAATAAGAGATCTATAATACTGTTATAACAAATTTAAAAAGACACAAAACTCTTTCAATGAATGTAGAAAGTAGTACTTTTTCTAGTTTGATTACTAATTAGCTACTAACATCTCAAAAAGTAGTCATTTTAAACCTTTGAAACAACACTGTAGCTTACTTTTTCTACTTGTCAACCATGTTCGCACAAACAGCTGTGATTCATTCCTTGTTATGGTTTAATCACAAAATGTTATTTTTGAAAATTAGAGCCAGAGGTTTTTTTACCTAAACACTTAAAATAATAATAAAATGTTATTCATTTTGAAATGAGATAACTAAATTAATTATTTTTGGTTGGTTCTTCTATAAGTGTAAAACACATCAATATACATTTTATTTGTTGAAATGATTGAATAAATCTAAAAAAAAAAGGTTTAATTTGACTGGAAAAATATTAAAAAAAAAAAAATGTTAGTGGTTAAAATGGACTGGCAAATGTTATATTTATAAATACATTATGAGACTGAAAATGTATTGTCTCGGTATTATGACTTTATGATATATTATCCATTATTTTTTGAAAACCCCAGCAAATCATCGTAAGTCTACTAAACATTTTTATGTAAAGCGTACATTTATAATTAATATATAAATATGTGATGATTATTGTCAGTGAATAATTTTCTATATAAATTTAGATATATCCTTGCACTGTTAAAGGCATATATCCATAAACCCACTTCTAATTCAATTAATTTATATATAATACAGATATTTATAATGTTTTGACATTATCTCATTATGTATAAATTTTATAAAATGTTAATGTGTGTATATTTAATGTATATTAATTATAGTTTTCATGCAATGATACGTTTCCTTTCACTACAAATCTTAATGTAATTAAATAAATTTGAAATTCTTTTTAAATTATTAACAATTAGTGAGAAAAAAAAATATGTATATTGGTCAAGTCGCTAAAGTTTGAAACACTTGTAACTTTTTTCTGAAAAAATAATAGGAGTGTTTATAGCCTGATTCTACTGCCATTCCTAATTTTAAGTTAAATTATTAAATGTATGTTTGTTACAAATACATAGCTACTGCTACAAATAATTTATATTAATTTTTGTTTATGAGACTACCACTTGTTCTAAATTTTTCTATGGCTTCAAACCATATTTTTGTTTTTATACATAGGACTACTATTATTTTCTATTTAATATGTGTTTAGAAAGTTTGAAAATTTTAAGTAATTATGTTTGATGATAAATAAATAACATAAAGTTATTTTAAAATTTTATTTTTCCTTTTCTAGAATAAGATATATTAATACAGCGGGTGTCTTAATAATCTTGGATAGGTCATATAATGAAGGTCAATAATAAAATAGATGGTAGTTAGTTTGTAGAACCTTGAAATACTTAGCTAAACGTTTTGAATTCCATTTTTAAAAACATAAAAGTGACTTATTAACAATGACCATTTTTTCCCCCAAGGAATCTGTAGAAAATACTTATACTATCACCAACCAGTGTGCAGAAGAAAAGATTCAACCAGGGAGTGTGAATGATAGGTCGAATTCATGAAATTGTATTTTTTTTATATCAGGATGATTTTTGGTGTCCTCAAAGAAAATTGAAGACTTTTACATGACTCAATAGGTGGAGTATGATGGCTACCTATCTCTCTGAAGGTTATGTTACTGTGCATAATTACTGAAAATATTATTTATTTTTGGTGGACTTGGATGTGGATGGAGTTTTAAAAAGTTAACATTTTACATCTCTGGTCAAGGACTGTAATATGAAGAGGATTTAAAACAAACTTAAGCTGAAAAAATACATACACAAAAATGTTTGAATGCTCATATCACTTGATTGAATAAAAACTAACATAGCATTAAAGTGAAAGATTTCTTAAATTTTACATAATAAATAATAAATCTTATTGATTATAACACAAAAGTGGTAGATAGTATTTAAGTTTGTACAGCTTTCTACCAAAGAAACCTCAATTAAGCATTGTTTTATTTTAATCTTAAATAATTATTATTAAAAAACTGAGATATGTCAATTCAACTTTAAATTAAAGCAATTTATTGTTTAAACCTTATCAATTTTCATTTTTAAATATAGCATTTAAGCAAAAGTAATCCTGCAAAGCAACCAGTGTGTGAGTTTTGTATAACAATTATTTTTGCCTGGTGAAAAAATAACACACAGATTAAATGAATTTAACTATCAAATAACTGTGAATAACCAAATATAGAGTATAGAATCAAACCCTAACCACTTCACTTATGTTAATTTATGAATCACACGGACTGCTAAATGAGGAATTGGTGACAATGTAAAATGAGGATTTTTTACAAATTTGAAATTCGACAAATTATTGGTCGAATACTGCCAATATTTTACTATTTGAATTATGCTAATATTGCGGCCCTCTTAACTGGTCTTCTTAACCTACTAACAAGGGAAAGTCACAATCAATGCGTCACCGATTTCAACCAATTTTTTTTGGTGATTCTACATTGGAAAATATTGGACACCATGCTTCAGTGTACATTCTTCTTAACAGCTGAAGAGAAAATTATTTTATATTATTTCAAACAAAATTTATAATATTGTTTTTTTCCTATTAATGATTATTTAAGTTATTATTAACCAATCAATTTCTTGTTCCTGTAAAATAATAAAATAAAATTTTGTGAATAGAATTAAATGAATTCAAAAAACCAAAAGACTCTTCTAGTAAAGTAGGTCATGTAAATTTTTGTTCTAAAAAAGCAAGTTTATTTGTTAGAAATAAAAAATAAAAGTTTCGGGACTTTCCTGAAGTTTTTTCCTGCAGTTTACTAAAGCATTCATGACTTCTCTGAAGTTTTCCAAATTCAACATTGATCTGGATCACCATTGGAAAGCTGAATTACAATACTTAATCTTTGGTTCCTACTTGCTTATGGAGTTTATGTTTGTACCTTTTACGTTGTCTGTAGGGTACTAAATTCCTGATATTTTTGGGGGGATTCATCTTTGAACTATCATAATTTTTGTGATTTAAAAATAAATTGAGAGCCAAACAAAGGTGAAAATGTAGAGCTAAAAATTTATATTCAGGTTTCTTTTAGTCAGGTGAAAAAAATTAATATCAATTTTGTTTCATCTTAAAAAATATTCACTGTCACATTGCTATGTCAGTCGGTTCAAATTGTTTCACTATTGTACTCACATTAGGTATGTAAAAGCAGTTTTATGAGAAGGGGTAAAGATCAATAGCTTTATATCTAGTATAAAATAAACCTTTCTTAGAAAAGGTTTGTAACAACAGTTGAACTGGTGTGTACTATCTCTAATTAAGTTTAATGTGATTTAATGATTTTCAATTCTAATCATTTCTGAATTTTATAATTAGTTATTCGAGAACCTCAGGGCATTGTTTTAGCATTTAACATAACTTTTCTTGCATACAATAATAAATAGGAATATAAAATAAGCCTAATATCCAATACAGCAAATACCTAAAGTCAGCCTTTTGGTGGAAAGATTACGCTCCAACCTTGTCAAATATACCATCTTAAAAGTTTTTTGAAAACATTTTTGACACACTTTGTTTCAATCACACACCCTAATTCTTAAGTTAATGTTTATTTTACTAAAAGAGTCTACCTAAAGTTGTTCATCTATACATTTGATGAACTTAAATCCAGAATATTAAATAACTCAAATACAGCGAAAATAATAAAACATTACAGGATTAATAGGTTAAAACTGCAGTAAGTTACATATACATCAGTGAAAATACAGATATATATATATGATATAATGTATTCTATATTTTAAAACTAAATATATAAAAATGGTAAACTTATAAATAAAAGAAAAAAAATAGACACATTTATAGGATTAGTTTTGTAAATTGTATGATTATAAATGATGGTTAGATATTAAGTTCAATACACATATTATACCAGTTCACTCAATTTCTCTAATAATTGCCATTAAGAAAACTACTATTGTAATTTAAAGTCACTTCAATAACAAAATAGGAGCACAAGTTACTTTAACAGTTGATAAGATAAAATTAGTTCAGGATAGAGCCACCAGAGCTCGGTACTGTGGCATAACAAGCTGACTTCGGCAGTATGTCTGACGCCGTCGATAAGTATATGTCGTTCGTGGATGTTGTTTCGCCGGTGTTTTTTGTATGGTTGTGTTATGTGCCATTTTTTCGATATTTATTATACAAAGCAAGATCTGTTTAATAATTTAATTTGTAACGGCGCCGTCTCACAGATCAGATCAATATGACAGATGATGAGTCCAGCGTACGCGTAGCAGTAAGGTAATTGTGTTGATTTTTTCATGTCATAATTAGCAATTTTACTTTCTGTCACAGTATGTTGTTCGTCATAACTGATCATTTCATCTTTGTTTAACATTACTTGATTTAATGATAGCCCAAGTTAAACAATTAATCTTTCAGACATTCATATCATTAAAAAACATGAATTTTATCATTTGAAAAGGGCAGTGTTGTCATTTTTTTAATGACGGAATAATGAATGATGTATATTGAATTGATACTGATGTTTTTATCCAAGCATTTCTAATATGTCACTCCGCAGATTATATAAATGGTGATATTATTTTTAATTAGATATTAATTTATTATGTCGACAGTATCTTTTTATCGATTGACATTAAACTTGAGAAACGTTCAAACATAAAGAAAATTTGTTAGTTGAACTCAATGATTATATTAAACATTAATTACTGTTCTCAAGTTTATTGTCAGAGCTAAGAATCAATTGTTGGGAACTTAATTCAATAATAAGTCGTTGACTGATGATTTCAAGGGCAGCTCTCACTGTTCCACTGTTTTTTGAGTTTCCTTATCTGCTGACGAGGTCACACCTGTTCGGTTTTGCTACATTTTCAACTTGGCCATATTCATTCGCTTGAATTATATTTAAATCTATTTACAGTTACAGGATATAACGTTAAGTTTATTTGTTTATTGTTTATCCATAGTACTGTATTCTTCCCATATGCAATAATTTTGCGATGGTTGCGTAAATTATCTATTCCATCCCTCAGGATTACTTTAAGAATTTAATCCTAAAAAAAAATAGTACGTTTTTTCAATTAAATATAATGGATTAATGTGAGGTATTAGACTATTCCAATTATTTCATTTTTTATCAATTACTGATAAAATAGTTTAATTTTGTATTTTCACTATTTAATATTTTCAAGACTTTTTTTTGCTACCTACTTTTTTTATTTAGGTATTTTCATTTTATTGGAGATTACCTGACGAATATTTGTCGAATTCAGTCCAGTAATTGTAAAATGAGCCATTTATACTTCGACTCTTTTTATGATAGAGATTTCAAAAATATGTTTTCTATGAAAAAAAGAAAATGTACAAGCATGAATGGTACCGTTAATCCGTCAGTTTTTACTGCCATTTATCTATATATCATCGGTTTATTGCAAAGATTCACCGAGTTTGATGGAGTTGGAGTTTTATATACATTTTTGTGAATTTAGACCTTATTTATTCGAAAAAACAAAACAAAGTTGCCTAAAACGATACTGTTTTATATATCCAACTTAATTACAAGCGCACATTTTTCTGATTTTAAGAAGGAGAAATTCCTCAAATTCTTAATAGTTTAAGGCTATAAAGTGCCACTCAATGACTTTTTATAAATAATCGACGATATGAAATATTTATTAGAATATCCCGGAAAGTATTGCCATCATAAACAAATTTCAAATTCGAGTTTTAAATGGAAGTACACCTTTTGTGGTCCTTAAGTACAAAAAATTAAGTTTCGCAAAAGGTGTGTGTTTCTGTGTGTGTGAACATCCTATCTCAAACGTCTCACGAAACTGAAATTACGTATATAAGGTAGGTATATGCATGGGATGTTCCAGCAATTTTTTCGCCATAATGAACTTACCGGAAGTATTACTGTATATAATCAAATTTAATCCTTTTTTTTTTATGTGACTTGACTCTGAGAATGCCTTTAGTAATAAAAAAGAAATCTATTATTTGTATTTAACCCACCAAGTATTATGCATAAATGTATTTACGTATGATATATCTACAAGTCGATATATCAAGGTCGGGTTTGATATAAGCTAATTAATAAATTCATTAAATCCAAATTTTACTAGTCCATTGCTTATCCCCCATCGTATTGTTTATTTAGTAAGGAAATCTTTGCCTTTTCTTGATACATATTCTTGAAATTTCATCGATGCCGTTTCAATTGTTTAAGAGAACATGAATTGCTTTATTAATTGAGGGTAAACGTTCAAAAACATTTTGTAAAAATCATCTCGTAATCTCTTCTGATTAATTACTAAACTCTCTAATTCCAGTTGGATTGATAGTTGACAACCAATTTGTCATTCAATAAATATAACTGTCATAATTGGACTCTTTAAAAAAAGTATGAATTATTGTTTAAATGAAATTTAAAAGAAAGAAATACAAATAATATAAAGAATTGAAGCCTTTATTGTTAGCTACTTAAATGATCTTATTCTGAGTATTTATTTATCATACAAAATTTATCAAATTTTGTATGATAAATAAATAATTAAAATATTTAAAAATTAACCCTATTTTATATTTGTGTAAGACATCGCGTTGATATAATTTAAATACTAATTTTTTTCAATATTTTAAATTTTAAAATCAAATATATATACACGAGTAAGAGAACCTTTTCTGTAATACTTAAGAAGGCCATGTCTAAGAAAATATATGTACGAATGCGTAAGCGAATGTATTTTATGGAATTAGAAGTAATCAATGAGGAGCCATCTACGCACCAACCCACACAATCTCTGAACATTTCATTAACATCGGATGAACGGTAGCAGATGTTATTCCCGATTTGACAACAGACAGGCTGACAGACCAAACCAAAATTGCTCCTTGATCTATGAAGCGTTGAACGCCGGTGAGGATATCCGATCCTGACAATATTTTTTTGTAATCTTCCACAGGAATACAAAGCTGTTCTACCTTCGGTAGTGAGGTAGCAAAATGGAACAGGTGGTTGAAGTGGATGGTGTCTTTCACTGCTCCCGACTTTCTTGAGGACGTATTTATTGTTTTATTTTATATTGTCACTGGATTTGTAGGATTGTTTCAATAGTGTCCACTTCCATTATCCTTCGGATATTTATTAAATAAAATATTCTTTCTGTTCGATAAAATATTGAGAGGATTCGTGCCTGAAGGCACTGTTTGTCGTATTTCTAAAAACGGCACTACTGTAATTTGCCTAAATATTGCATTTCATGTACAATTTTCATTAAAATTTTGTTAACAGTTTTTCCTTTGTAATAACGTAAATATTGATTTTTTGTATTCCTATCGAGCAATACCATTTTATTTTTAATCTTTTGGTAAATATACAGGTTAATGTATAATAGATGGAGATGTTTTTGAAGACCTGCAAATAATAAATTACAAGTTTCGAAGATTTCGACAGATATAATTGAAACGTCGTCTTTGCTAATGTCCTAATATATCAAGTTCACACTTGAGATCTCTGTGTTTTGTTTTTTAATATGTTCTTTTTTTTTATTATTATTCTCGCTTTTTTATTCCGTTTACGAAATACATTTATGGTGTAATGAAATCGAACTTATATTACAAAACGCTTTAAATTATTTCGCGGTGGTTTATTATTTTCAAACAATTATTCATCAAAAGTAACATTACTTCCTTGTAACCCAAAGGAAAATAAATAAAAGGTGACTCCTAATATTGGCATAAATCATTTTTTGTTTTCATCATTAGTAATTTGTTAAGAAAAACAGACAACTTTGCTTCAGTTAATGTAACTCTTTCAACAAATCAAAAACGAACAATATTTAGAACACCATATCTTTGCACAAAATTGTCACATATTTTTCTTGATTTTTCGGAAATTTTGTAAACCTTTAAATAACTATAAAGGACTTTAGCCAAGCTCCATTAATATCGGTATTCAGGCGCTTCAGTCTATACGACACAGGTCTTTCGGCCGCCATCTGAAAGGAAAATACTTTTCGATGAAGTATGTTCTATACATAAATTTACAAAGCTTCGGGGAGAGGACTTTAGCCAAGTTTCGTTGAAATCGGTACATTCGTTTAGGCACTACAGTCTATATCAGCATAGGTTTTTCGCCCGCCATCTTGAAAGGAAAGGGCGGATGGTAATGTCAAAGTAGGAGGATAATCGTCGGGTGACCTCAGACTTTGATTCCAAACCTAAAAAAAATCGGTCCAGTAGTCGCGGACGGATATTTTTTTTATTCGATTTCAGAGTCTTACGTATCGTGTAATGTAAAACCTCCAAATTTGTGGAGGTTTAACTTTTTGGTCGAATACAGTGTTTCATTATTTAAAAAATTAAACCGCTAGTTTTTTTTTAGTTTTTTTTTTTTTTTTGTAAGGAAACGGCATTACGATATATTTGAATATGCGAGGTATTGTTTGAACAGTTGCTTCTTCATAATTCATGTCTCGCCATATTGGCATTCATACCTTTTTCGCTAATCGGACATTCAGTACTACCTCTGCATACATTAGCATTAGCAATATTGTAATATAAATAAATAAAATTTCACTCACCGTTAAATTAATTTAATAATCATAAAAAATAAGCAGACGTTTTATAAATGTGTTGTATATTCGACTATAGAGGAAACATTAACTCTAATAGTTCTGGCCCCCGGGAAGTCATTAATATTCAGGCGGTTTGATGCGTCAGCTCCCGACTTAAATCCTTGCAAGTCAGAAGCTGTATTGGAAACTATTTTTTTTTTTTTTTCTATACCGCACCTTTAATTGTTGCTGTAATATTCCCTCCATATTGTGAAACTATCTTTATTATTTTTTTTTTGTTCTATTAATCATTGCTAATTATTAATTACTTTAATGTAATTAGCAAATACATACGTATTCACACTTGTGTTGGGCGTCTAGCGGGCTAAGGCGTATGCAATAGACCACAGGCGGATCTTCGGGGGGAGGAAGGGAAGAGGGCTTTCGGTCTGAAGCCCCCAAAATGGTAAAATATAACCATGTTTTATAGAAAAAAAATATTAATAACTATCTCTTAAAGTAATATTGTTCGTGTAATTACATTTAATAGGACATCAAGAATCACTTAAACGCCATGGCATGTAGGTAGTTAGTTTCTTTTTTTTTTTTCAAATTAATTATTGTTATATATATGAAAAAAAAAAGTTTTCGGACTGAAACCCCTCAAAATTAAATCCTGGATCCGATAGTGCAATAGATAATGCTAAGCAACGTCCTGCGTGGTATGTTCTTGGGTGATTGACACCAGGGAAAGCCACGCTGTCCGAGATTCCCCTTGTATGTGAAGTTGTCAGTGTAATGGAGGCGACTCAAACCGATAGCGACCGGGAATCGCTATGTGGTTTTTACAGGATGTCAGTAACTCCCAGAGGTTGATCCATGAACAGTCTGCTTCGGATAAAGGAATATAGATCCTCGTGCGCCTTCTGACTCTGGGAAGGCATAATCCTTGGATCGAGAACGATTTGTCTTTCGTAAATTCGGCGAGGACACTGACAGATTGATCTCATGCAGTATCCCAACATTTCCCTTGCAGTATGCAGTTCCGATTTCTAGTTCATGAAATATTTTAATCCAAATGAAAAACGCTTCATAAATTCGCTGGTGTGCTTAAAGTAGAAAAAATCCTAATTAATTAAAGAAAATCATGCGTTTAAATACTTTTACTGCTTTTCTGTTATTGTTCGTGATCCGACACATTTTGTAACGCTTGTCCCGACTCGACTTCGCTTTTAATATATTCTGTGTGTTGTGTGTCCAAATGTTAAATTGTTGTTTTTATTAGTTCCGATTCCTTTGAAGTAACATACTTGCCTGTTTCGGAACATCCAGCTGTTACGTCATTGCCTGAAACATCTTCGTTAATGAACGTAGTGTTCAAAATATAAAACGAAGAATACTTACTTATTATGCTTGGCGGGCGTTATCTTGTTCACCGCCTGTTTAACAATGCCGTTTCCTCTTTCACAAGCGACCATTTGTTGCAAAAGTACACGTAGAGATCTTATCTTTCTCTCTCTTCTTGTTCGTATCCAAGTATGGGTTTGTATTTCCTATGGTTTTGGAAGGAAGTCGTGAGAGATGGCTTGTTTTTAAATTTCGAAAATGTAATTAAATCAAAAACTAAATTTACTGCCAAAAAAATTATGTATCTGATTCTTGGTATTATCGATACATAGAACAGGTCTTGTACAGATAGGAATATGAGCTTTCTGTTGCCTACCGTCGATATAATAAAAAGGGTTTGTATTATTTTAATAGCCTTAATATGCTTTTACAGGTTAGCTGTAAAGTTTAAGGTTAAGCTCCGTTAAAAATGCACTTCCAAAACTTTGTAGTAAAGCGGTAAGTGAAAGTTGTGTGATGCGCGCATAAAACATTTTTGCTTATGCTGCGGATTTTTACTCCATTCAAATCCAGGATTTGATCATGACTTTCCGTAGAAGATTAATTAGAGGGGAGTGGTTACATTTCTTTAATAGCATATATAAATAAAAGAAATATAGTTATGAACAAAATATAGTTTTACTAAAATATTAACACCTTTAAAAAAGGATATTATAATTGAAGAGCTAAATGGAAGAATATGTTATGTTGCTAACATTTATATTTGTAAAAATTGAAGTTAATAATTTTTTAAAAATAATTTTATAATAAATAGGATCCCTCTGTTTTCAACTTTTAGACACTACCACTATATAACGTTTAGGAAAATTAAACTAGGTGTTTTGTATATAAGAATATATAAAATATTCTTCCGAGCTACAACTCTTTTTCTTAAAATGTCATATAACATATCTTTCCAAATAGTTCTTCAATGTTTAACTACCATATTTGAATATTAATTTTTGATCGTACTTTTTAACCGTATTCACTACGGTTTCTGAAAATTAAAGTAAATTTCTTGTAAATAAGATTTCACTGTATTTATCATTTAAGTCGATTTGTAAAAATTAATCTGTCAGTTTCCTGAACTTGTCAGCAATTTATTTCATTTGAAATATGTTTATAAGTTCTTTGAAATCAATCACATTGATGAACATCAGTTGATATCTTTTATAACAATGGTATTATATTTTCGTTTTTACATTATATATGTATACACATATATTTTTTTTTTTCACTGTAAAATATATGTTTTTTCTCTGAGTTATATCTTGCATTTATATTTACCGGTTTATTAATTTATGTATTTCAGTATTAAAAACATTTAATGCATTAAACATTTAAACAGAGCTGGTAATGGATTTATTTATCAGGTGTTGACGTCCTGGATTTAATGATCGTTGACTATCCCTCGTATATGTTGACATATTTAATTGTTACCGGGTGGTACAATCGTATCACCTGGCCACGCTGTTTCAAAATTTACCTTGTACTTATCAATTTCTTATCTCTTCTATCATTGATTTAAGTTTCTTAACCATCATCCTTGAACCAAAAAGGATGATTGCCCTGAATGCATTTTTAAATATATGAATCATAATCAACTATTAAGAAAAAGAACTGATATTCGAAACGTATAATTTTGTAGAATATCGTATTTTTTTTTTCTTGTCATGTATCCTTCACCTCTTAGATTCATTTCTTTATCCGATATATTTATGTGAGAGGTCAATTTGTGCTAATTATTATAATTCATACGATTCTTGTATAAGCCGAATTAGGGTGAAGTCTTGTAGAAAAAACTGTGCCGAATATCACAACGAAATTCCCTGAAATAACGAATGGATCACCGGACGAAATATATAAGAATGATATAATTTTTTTTTATAAATAGATGATATATTCTTGAAAATGGTTCAAAAAGCCGAAACGTTGAAAATTTAAGAAATATCTGCGGCACCTTTGCATAGTGCAAAAATCATACTTATGGAACGCAATTGAAAGTTTGGAATTTTCACTGGTTCAAGTTCAATTTTCGAGTTTCTACCTATAATTCACAAAGGAATTTTCATATCTTTAATAGCCGTATAATTTAGCTCATTAGACGAAAATAGAGAGAGAAAAATTAGCTCTCTGATAATACCCATAAAAGTTCACTAAATTGCACTTAACACACTTTTCGCAGATACCAAAGATATAATTAAAACGTATTTTATTGGTGAACTGTGGCCTAAAACCAATATAATTAAAAAACTAAGTTGAGATATATCTATGTGTATATATACATACAGATATATATATCTATATGTATGTATAAATTTTAAGGTTTCAACAGGAAGCTATTTTTCTATTCTATTTTATTTCTAAATGTAGATAGATTAATTGTCGCTGACCGAAATCTTCAATAGATTATAAAAATCCTATAAGAAGAATTAACAGTAATAATTACAAAAATAAATCAGAAGATAACGAAATGCATGAGAATCGTGCAGAAACTCCTGAGATTCATGGGAATACTGAGTGCTGGCGGAGAGAGATTAGAACACGTGGATGATTTTCCATATTTAGGCGCTCTTCTCTACGAAAACATATATCTATGAGATATATATGTTATTTGATATATTTATCTTATATTATTTGATATTTTTGGAATATTTTATTAATTATTTGATATATTTGATATATATATATCTTATTTGGGCCATTAGGTTTCATATATTAGGTATATCTATATGTATAACACTACTCAGGAGTGCCCAGAATGGCGTTTTCTTGTTGCAAATTGCGCCATCAAAGTTTTTGAGGGGTCATATTTTTAATTTTTGAGGAGGTCAAATTTCGACAGGGTTATGAATTTTCGGGCTAACGTACAAGTGGAAGCATGGAACAGGCCGCAGCAAGTGAAATTATATACGATCTGCTATTTTTCTAATTCTACCTTAACTTGCTCTGTTTCTAAGAAAAGGTGAGAAATAAAATATATTGGGAGGAGGGCGGAGGTAGATTCTTGCGCCATGGGCCTTGAAGGGGATGAACACCGCTGATAGTACTCTATATATTTTGATATAATTCTAGCGATGAATTTGGATGAATTATTATATTATTTAGATGAACCATAAACCATTACTTTTCAAAACACAGTAAGTTCTAAAATATACCATTTTCGAGATAGATTGCTTAAAGCATCTAATTTGGTATGGTTACACGTGTCATATTTTGGTTTTAAAAATTAAAATATTGTTATTTATAATAATCGTCAACAAATACAATTCTATTTAAGAAGTAAATGGAAGAGAATAGCTCTATGATCACGTTTGGTATTTTTATTAAACAAATAAATATCTAGATATATCTTTCTTATACACTCAAAATAGGCGTCTATAAATCTTAGCTTATTAGGTAACATCAAAACCAATACTCTTCTGTACCAAACAAATAAGTTTTGAGCAAATGAGTAACAGTACAAATGAGTAAAATAATGTGTTGGTGTAAGTTCAGGGATAGCAGTTTCTAATTACTTAGCTATTAAACTGGAGGTATAGTTGGGAAGAGATAGAAAATGAGAAGAGGATTTTTTTTTTATTCAAAATCCTTTGTAAAAAAACCGTAATATTCCATATGTTTCCGAAATCCATATCTGGCCAAATCCAGATACCTATCCTTCCATAACAAACTTCAGAACCATCCGAACCCTCAAGTTTAAAACCTTGCTTTCTCCTTGATCCCTGATAACCCTTCGAGGCGTCTGAAAAGAAGGTGGCCTCGTTATCTTCTTGTCTAAATTTATTATTTGAGTCCTACCAGTCGGTAGTTTCTCAGAAAGCGTATTCCATGTTATTTTATTCAAAAATGCTCATTTACTAATTTTTTTTTTACTACAGTTATGAATATCATAAATGAAAAAAAAAAAAAAAAAAAGAAAATACAGGAATATAATAACTCCTACTACAGGAACCGGTCCCTTAGTGTTTAAATGAAAAAAAAAAACACACAAAAAAAAAACGCTTATTTACACCCCTGTATCATAAACGGCAAATCATGATAGCGATAGAGATGATAACCAGATTTTAATCACTATCTATTAGTGAGGGGCGTTTAAATAAACCGGGCGATTAGCGTACAATCCCAACCCATGATTAAATTTAAATCGATCATTGAATGTGGGTTATGATCGATTATGGGAGGCTAACAATGGAGTGTTTACTGGCCTCAATGGACGTCTAATTCGAGGACTGGGTTGGGAACAATTAGCGCCACCTACGGTAGATGGGTGTGCACGGGATGGTAACAACACGCCCATACCATCCTCCATCATGTCGTACTATCCGATGGTCCTCACGTGCCTTAGTCTTGTTTTTACGATCATGGAAGGATCGGTATTCTTTATTTGAACAGGGTACCAAGTTTGGATCCTCAAAGCGTAATCAGTATTTTCTTATTCATATGCTATATTTTTATACATGTCAAGAACCATCATAGAGGACGACTTCCTTCAGCTAGTCAGCAGAGACAATACCCTCACTATACGAAACTTAGGTATACGGGCTGAAGCGTAAGAGGTAAGAGTAAGTGGAGGGAAATCATTTTAACCTCCTTCAATGAAAAGAATAGTATTAGCAGATTGGAAGAATGAAGAATTATTAACGCCATTTTAGACGGTTAAGATTCTCGAACAGCTTCTTGGATGAACTCACTGTGGTTTCGTTAGTTTGCGGGAGAAAAAAAGTGATCTGTCATTTTTGAAAAAATTCACCAAACTATAGCAGTGCTTCTTGAGTTCAGGAAACATAATATTATTCAAAACGTGTTGTGTATCCTGCCATTTTTCTGTTGCTTTATTGTCAGTATGGTTCAGTGTAAAGTTATAAAAAAACATTTTATAGTAAAAATGTCGGGTTTGACCCGATACCAAATTTTAAAATTTATTGAAGTAATAAAGGACAGACCGTCTTTTTACGATATACGACTGCTCACAGGCGGATCTACGGGGAGGGCTTTCAGGCTGAAGCCCCTTCCCCAAAATGGTAAAATTTAACCATGTTTTACAGAAAAAAACAAACAAATAAAAACTATCTCTTTAAGTATTCTTGTTCGTGTAATTATATTTAATAGGACTTCAAGAACCACTTAAACGCCATTTCATATAGGTAATTAATTTCTGTATTTTTTTTTCAAATTAATTATCGTTATATGTATATGACAAAAAAATCTTTCGGGCTGAAGCCCTCCCCAAAATTAAATTCTGGATCCGCTAGTGCCACTGCTAATGTAATTTTTTTAAAAATTCATTTCCCTCTATTGATGGGACGATGCCTCATATATAGAGTTGAATTAATGACAATGTTAGCTCATTCTTAATTTTTTTTTACATAAACAAAAAATAAAATTGGAAGATAAGGTATTTTCCTGACAAACCTAGGAGAAAAACATGTTGACTACAATCCTTAATTCGGTCTAGAAACTTAACCGTGTAACAGCCTTATGAAGAAACTGTAAGTGGCCGAAAATCTGTATTGTAGAAAGGCATAGAAAAATGATAATAAATTAATAAATACACATCAAGATGTTGAATGGATCTTACATTTCCCAAGAAAAACTATTGTAACTGGTCTAAATCTGTTTTGTTTTCATTTATTACTAAATTTATAGTTTTTAGGCCTTCCAAGTCATACCTTAAAAAATAAAATAAATATATCTAACTTCGCAATTAAGTTCTTAAATTATTTTTAGAATCTTTAAGTTCACAAGGGTAAAATGGCTAATTGATATCCATCCGTTTCTTTTATTGTTAAATCTATCAAAAACGTCAACTACCAAGAACTTTCGTAGAGAATTTTGTTCTTTAATGTTAATGTTTATGTAATATATATCAAGCTTCTTTTTTTTTTAAACATAAATAAAGAGAAAGGAAAAATTTTTAAAATAAAAAAAATAATGATATGAATTCTATGCTAGTTGATTAGTAACATTCTTGTTAATTTTTTTTTATACTTACTTATTAATTAATTATTTCAAAAATAATGAGCGTAACATAAATTTTAACTAATTTAAAAATTTACATATAAATAAGAAATACTTATCTATATAACATTGATTAAATTGTTACCATACTGCTATATAACTATTCAGAAGAATAATAAATAAGTATGTAAAATTATTCATACAGCGGATAATAAATCATATTTAAATGAATTCTTGTGGTCAATTAGTTAAACATCATGACCCTGACTGAATCAATGTAAGAATAATCAATACGCAGGATTCCGCTCCTATTCTCGCAACCTCCCACTTCCAGGTGATTTCAACATATTTCACAACATGATACCGATATTTCGAAATTCGGAAAAAACAGAAAATATATAAATTTAACGAATTTGGAAAGTGACCATCCTTGCCGGTTGCTCAAGTCGTGCCGGAAGGAGGATGCTGTGGCTGTTGAATAAGAAGTTGCACAAGCTCTGCGAGGGATATTAGCAATTTGCGGGGCGTTACACCTTCGGGATGCGAATAATGTGTGTACTCGTTTTCCCAGTAACTACGGGGGTACGTTATGTCTATCTTATATAATAGCAAGTTATATTATATTACACTAATTAATACATAGATAAATGCAGGGCTTGAAACGGAAAAAAAAAGTTTTGTTTCTAAAACGTTTCGGTATCATCAGGATTTTTACTGTTAACAGTTTTTCAGTTCTTGTGGAACTAGTTTTACAGAACTTTTATTTAAAAAAAAACAATTTTAAGTTCTGTCGATCTCGCTAAAAAATACATCTCAAAAATGACTTTTATTCTTAGCACTCACATTAGAATCATGTGATATTCATTTAAGACAAATTATAACTTCAATTTAAGCCCAACTACTATTTAATTTTTATTTAACTGAATTTTTTTTAGAACTTGAATGAATAAAAGTTCAACTTTTACCATAAACCTGGAACTTTATTACAAAACACTTTTATTTTAAGAACTTTTTTTTCCCAAAATGTTTCAGAGGAACTGTTAAAATGGAACTTTTTTAATCAGTTCCATAAAAGTTTCGATCCTTGGATAAATGTTTTCGTTCGATGATACCAAATATTTTAACTTTTCGAACTATCCATTGCCTAAACCTCTATCAGGTATTGTTTAACATAAAATGAACGCAGTTGTATTTGGATTTACGAGTCTCCTGTTATTTATTTATTTATTAGTTATTTATCGCTAACAACATGTTTAGCGATTATAACATATAGTTTTAATACATTGTATTTTGTTGATGTTTTTATTCTCCTTTGTTTTAGTTCACTTTCAAATACTACCATGGAGAGACACGGTTTCCATATTACATTCTTACGTTTTTTATAATAGAAGAACAAACGGCAAACGGAGCTGCAAAAAATATTAATACAACGTTTGTGGTAGGAAATGACAATGAACCTTTTGGTTTGAAAAGTTTTCGGTAGGGCAGAATAGAAAACCTTCATCAGATTATTATCATACATGTTTAAAGAAAATAATAATTAGAATATTGAAAATATATTTAATAATGCAATTTCAAATTCAAATAATTACAAAATTTAACCAGTAAATGGTAATCAAATTCAAAATTTATTGCTGAAGGTAGAGCGATTTGTATTAAACTGAATAATATAATCAGGTTTCTAAAAAAAAAAAGAACCTAGTTGAAATATTCGTTAAAAATTGTATTTAAAACTATAACGGCTGACAGATTGATCGTTTTGTCCTTTTATGAAAGAACCTAAGCCAGCAGTTACTTTTTTTAAGTTTTAGACTCTATGCCAGCCAGATGGCAACAAAGGAGAACACGTGTGTCACAAGGAGTTGGAATATTCATTTTCAGTCACGAAAGGACAATTTTACAACCGGACGAATGACGCTCGAGACATTGAAAAAAGAAAAGAAAATCCTTGACAATAAGAAAACCATGGCCAAAAGATAGGCGGTGAAGGGAAATGCATTGCGGTTCACAATAGCAAACTCATTGCAGCGAGGACAAATTACAGAAAGAAAGAACAAAACCAAGACTGAATAGTTAATAAAAGAGCTTAAATAGTTAAAGTAGTTAAAGAACTTAAATAGTTCTTTTGTAAATTATTTGCGATATTATGGTGTCAAACCAATGTTTTAATTTGTAGTTCTTTCATATGAATAAAGGCGACTTTGATGAAGAAATCTTTAAGTTCACGAAATAAAAAAATGAACACGAAGTAGTCACCTTATTTCTTTAATAACCAGAAATCTAAAGTTTAGAAAATATATTGAGCTTGTTCATCTGGAAATGAAGTTTTTGAAGCGTTTCCTCAATTTCGTTTAGGAAAGTTTGTATGGTGGTAGATTGGCAGAGGTGCCCCCCAAAGTCGATGGCGCATGAACACCCCTCCCTTCCAAGTAATTTTATTGCACCCCTCTTCTTAAAAACGAAGCGAAAGTAGAATTAGAAAAATCGTAGATCATATACAAATACACTTGCGGTGGTCTGGTCCATGTTTTTCCATTTTGTTTTTAGATTGATAATGTTTACTCCGAAAAATCATAACCCCGTCAAAATGTGCCCATCTCAAAAATTCCAAAATCCGCCAAAATGTGCCACCCTCAAAAATTTTGATTCCTTAATCTGCGCCATGAGACCTTCTTCAGGGCACCCTTTTGTCTAAGAGTGAGAATGATGTGATTTCTTCTGTATTGACTGGTGATCTTATCTTTTTCTAATATCATATCTTATGAACTTCAAGCTTTGTTTTCGGAATGTTTCAAATATATCCTGATAATGATTGTTCGTCTCGTTTTCTATTTTTATTCTCGTTTTGTTGGATGATTTTCTAAGGTAGGAGACCAGATGTCCAGCCACCTTCATATTATTGTTTTTTTTTTTTATAATACTGCTGTGTCTAAGATAACTGAGATCATCAATTTGAGCCTCTTCCAGCACATCAAGAGGTAATTGCAAACCATTTGTGCCAGCCACTATTGACTTTAGTATCAGTCCACTGGAGTATAATATAATTGGAGTGGTAGTGACGCTCTCCAAATGATATAATTCCTTCAATTATGCTATTCAATGCTAACTCCTCAAATTTTCTCAGTTTTTCTCCAGTGGTGGAGCTTATATTATTACCATTGGGAATCCCGATATCAATGCGTTTTTGTCTCTTCTATCTATAAGGAGGATGTCTGGCTTATTATAACGCGGAGTATTGTGAGTAATAATGGATTTATTCCAATAGAGCTTCAGACCATCTTTTTGTATGTTATTATTATTATTATTATTATAACGGTGTTTAGTTTTAAGATGCTTTTAAGAATTATGCTCTAAATTTTTACCTGGTTCACTTTAATATTATTTCCCCTATCTCTAGTGGTTTATCTTTACTAGGAAAGAGACATCATTAAACCAAAGCGTTGTTGAAGGTTTTGGCGTCAGTCTGGGATCGATCGTGGGGCGCGGGAGTGCTCTACCTGAAGCGATTAGCTGGAACCAGCCTACGGACAAATTACTTCTGTGTCTCAGTGACCTCTGTGGTATCTTTCGAGCATGAACGAGGCGCTCAAGATTTCCTACAAGCCATTAGACTTTTCCTCTGCTCTCCCTTTAGTTACTACCTTTCTCTTGCCATGATTTCAATTGCATTCCTCCTCCAGCGGAAACCGTAACCGATGACCCTGTTTCGAATAAGTGCTACCCATCGGCGTGACGAGATGGATGAGGATAGCGTCTTGTCCCGAATAACATAGAAGTCGATGCAATTTCTAGATGATAACGTTAATAATAATACTTTTTTTTTCATTATTTCTTAATGATATTTACAACCGTATTAAAGAAATACATGTAGTAAATTTGAACATATGGATATAATGACGTGAAAACACTTACTGAGTAACTACCCAATGGTAGTACTCTAATGATATGTCTACATTAGATCACGGAGCCATCTTCTTTTCAGACGCCTCGGAGGGTTATCAGGAATTGAAGAGGAAGCAAGGTTAGAAACGAGAGGGTTGGGATGATTCTGAAGTTTATTATGGAAGGATAGGTATCTAGATTGGGCCAGATCTGAAACATAAGAAACATTAAGGTCATTATGGATGGTTTTATTTGTAACAAAGTAGGAAGCATTGAGGATTTTACGAAGGATTTTGGATTGAAAGGATTGGATACGAGAGGAATTCAATGGTTTAGTGGAGTCCCATAGCTCAACTCCGTAAGTCCAAATAGGCCTTATTATAGTCATGTATATAAGTCTTTTGTAATTAATTGGAAGTTTAGAGCGTTTATTTAGTAAGTGCTGAAATAAGCGGAAACGTCGAGCGGTTTCTTTTTATTAATGAGAGCAAACATTAAAGAAAAAAGAAGCCAAAAACCATTATTAAGATAGTATATCGCTATTGTTAGTGCAAAAAGCCTTATGTAACGATTTGACATGTTTATTCTTTTGCGCTGAAGGTGACATTTTGTAATCTGTAACTATTATAAGTAATCTTTTAAACAAAAAAATGGCTAATAAATCCTAAAGAAATAGTAGGTTTTATGTTATTCTGTAAAAAAAAAGTCAGTTTTACATGCGACCTTTTGCACTGATGGTAGCTATATGTCATTTCTCTAATAGAAACCATTAAAGCTCTCAAATGATTGATTTTAATCAGTTCCTCGTACAACTATGTAAAGCATACGCTCAATGGATTTCATATCTAAGTACCTAAGTCTTCGTCTTAATAAGGTCTAATTTTGAACTTTTTCCAACAAAGTATGAGGTGATATGTACTGTCGTTCCTCTAACTCCACTTGAACTTTTCATGAAAAAGGAACGCTTTTATGAAACTCAAAGGATTTCTTTCAGTCAATTTGTAGTTTCTTCTTCTATTGAAATCACGTTTAAGTATCGAGTAAGTAAAGGAGGTAGCAGGAGTGTTTCAATTTAAATTTGACTCATTTATATCTTATCAATAAACATCCACCCTCCTTCAACATGCCAATACTACAATAGCCCTACACTGTCAGCCATATTTTTCAGAAATGCCGCTATTAAACCTCAAACGTAAATAGATTATCTCATTGACCGGATGTATCAGTGATATTAAATAATAATGAATCAACATAAAAGCAGTTATAAGTTCCCTTAAAACCCATAGATTATTTAACAAAATATAGAAATACACATAATTTTTAATATTTTTCTTTGTTTATTTAGTATCTTTATTTTTTTATTATTATTTATTTATTTTATTCTATTATTTTTAAAAATTTATTTTATATTATTTGTTTCCTTTTTTCGTTTATTAGGAGTTTCTAAACTCCAGAGAACAAAAATGAACAAACATGCGTTGATGTCCCTAGGGTTTTACGCCTTAAAGCCCAAATAAACAAACAATGAAGTTATCGTTTTATTGAAGAATCTCTGCAACAAAATTGGCTGAAAGGAATCCTTTTTCATTGAGTTTTATAAAAAAAAAAATTTTTTACTGCCGATTCAAATGGAGTTAGAGATGCGTACTTCCTCCAGTCGTTCATTTTTTGCCTTGCACATATACACTTTTAAGTTTTTATAGTCGAATGCATATACTTCAACTTCTAAAATAACGTCAGTGGTGGATGTCCCTTGTCTCAGGAAACAATGAATGAATGTCAATATGGTAACATGGCGAGTCATGAATTATAATGAAGCTGTTCCGACATCGCTTCTTTTGGTCGTGTAGCATACAGTCATATATTATGAATCTTCAAAAGCATAAGCCGCCTGAAAAAAATGTACCTATATACCAGGATTAAAAAAAAATTAAATTCGTAAACTTATTTATCAAATTATTGACCATAAACCAATAATGCCCAATCACATACATATATGTACAACTATTTAAAAAAAAATATTTTTTACTACTTTTTAATGTAGATTTTTAAAAATTGTCCGCGAACAGCAGAATTGTTTTTTCAATCATAAAAGTGCTCATAGATTTTCAATGAATGATGTTTGACGGATATTTGATAACTCATTTCAAATATTATTATTCTGGCTTCATTTGATGTGTAACAGGACAATCTCTTAATTATCTTTTGCTTGTTTTCCGAATTTTAAAAATTTTAGCACATGTCATTTCAGATTAAAAAAAAAAAATAATGTACGTTATCCATCCATGTATATTGGTTACTTTAATACAATATTTCAAGGTAAAGAAATGATAGGATCACTAACACAATCATTTAACATGAAAGAGTAATCTAATTTTCACAATACATTTCGGATATTCATTCATCTATAAAATATTTATTCAATTACAAAAGCACCTTAAATTTTTTTATAATTCACAATAGGCATTTTAGCAAAGTAAAATTCGATTGTGTATAGAATTTTTAAAAATCTATATTCAGAAACTATTCAAGAAAAAAAATTGAAAAGTTTCGGACAGGAACACATTTAGTTGGTATAAGTGATATACCTAAATTTCTTTTTCATTAGATGATTTGATTTTAAATGATTCAGGTGATTTTTTTTTATGAATTTTTAGAGCACATTTTTGTGAGTTTCATTAATGAGAAACTTTCAAGAAACAGGTATGTAGTGGTTTTTTCACTATGCTAGTAATTCCGTTTATTGTTTTTGATATTTTCCACCTGCTGTCGGTATCAAGAGAAATAAAACAAATAGTTTGGTTTAGCATTAATGTCACTATGTAGGGTTATGTAGGGTTACATAATTGTGTTTTCCATAGTTTGTGAAATGTCTAAACGTATCTTCATCCAGGAACAAGGGGTAAATCTACAGTTTTTATCATTCTGCTTTCAACTGCACCGTTTTTAAGAAGAGAATAACAATATTTCTTGGAAGTGGATAGGTCATGCGACATTCTACAGGTGGGAATGGGCACAAACCTATCCCTAAATGTCTAAATAAATATTTTTTTGATTACTCTTTGTGATATATAGTGGATTGTTATTATAAATTAGTAACAAAATAATCAAGAGACAGAACATAAATATTAATTTATTATTGGAAAAATTCCAAACCACACAGCCTTATATTTCCAAAATGGAGGCAAAGAAGAACTCGTCAATGTTTCGCCAATTCTGGCATCACGAAGACAGAAAAACGGCTGATAGAACATCACTCCATTTAATTCGAACACATACTGATCAATAGAAATCGGTATGTGTTTGAATTTATTGCTGATTTTCTGTCCTGGTGATGCTGAATTGGCGAAACGTTGACGAATATTTCTTTGCCTTCATTTTGGAGACATGAGGCTGTGTGGTTTGGAATTTTTCCAGTTATAACCTCAAATGGATTGTTATTTGATGTTCTGGCATGTAAAGGCTTAATTGAAAAATATGGTATTTTTGTCTCAACTTCATCCGCATGATTCTGTTTTGTTGTTACTTGTTACTTGAACTATCATACCAACTTTAGTCTGAAGTAGCGAAAGATCCGTGACTCGATAACGCAAAGAAGACAAGGTCACTGAGAAAACTGCCTACCTTTTAG
Organism: Nezara viridula; assembly: GCA_928085145.1. Lineage (NCBI taxonomy): Eukaryota > Metazoa > Arthropoda > Insecta > Hemiptera > Pentatomidae > Nezara > Nezara viridula. The sequence goes on along the minus strand of OV725083.1, from coordinate 28,793,175 downwards.
GTTATTCTTTATCTATTAACTCTAACCACGATCGTTATGTAATCTGTTATCTCTGTTCGGCTCAGAAACGTGACGTCATATTTGCCAACAACTCTTTTCGTGTGACGCGTTTTTCTTGAAAGTGATACATATCACTATAATTTTATAAGTGAATATTACATTTTTTTCTTAAAAAAAAAATGTATTAATGGAGACAAATATTTTATTACAAAATATAGTAACCACAGCATATATATAATATAGATCATGTTGAAGGGCCAATCTGCAATTTTAGCCAAGAAGGTCCAATTTGCAATTTTTTTCTGTGAACAATATGTTTTTCTCTAAGTATTTATCACAAGATAAAAGGGTTTATCTGCAAACTAAACCAGGAACATGATGCAATATAACACTATACATTTTTTTAAATTTAAAAACACTATAAATCTAATTTATTTTTATTTAATTATTAAAAGGCGTAATAATTAAATAATACCATTTCTATAATTTAGTATTTATTTGACCGCACCCTCCGATCAACTCCTTCTCATATTATATCACGGTCAACCATCTCTACATCACTAATTTATTTTTATTTCAATTTTTCTAATTTATTTCAATCTAAAAAATGATTGAGCTCGTATTTTATTTTGCGCGGTGTTGTAGTGGTTTCTAAATGAGTTTAGCCTGAGATTATTGAATCAATATATTACTGACAATATGTAATGTTAATTCACAAATTGTCAGTTTTTTAAACAAAGTTATTGTTAATTTATTTATATATTCTATCCCCTTTGGATGGAATGCCACTATGGCAGTACGGGTGTTTGCAATAGTGTGTTATTAGGCATGAGTGCTTAAAACACACACTATTACTGCTAGTTAACACGAGCAAGGATGTGCACACAGCTAGCAGTTGTTGTTGGTCTATCTTATTCCTCCTTGTATGTCGTTTTCGGCCATGCTTCCAGAATCTGGAGGACTTCCTGGTGCTAGTTGTATTTCTGGTCCTGGATACTGTAAGCAAAGGAAATGTTCAGAATTTTATCTTTTTTGTAATGTGCTATTACTCAAAATTGTATCTTAACGTGTTAGAGAAGGAAAAAGGGAAACGAGTTTGGTTGAAAATATGGATTAAAATATCTCATAAATGGATTAAAATCGGAACTGAATACTGTAAGCGTGGTAAATGTTCAACATTTCATTCTCTTTGTAATGACCCATTATTCAAAATTGTTTCTTGACTTGGCATCGTGTGAGAGAGGCAAAAAGGAAAAAATATTGTCGAAACCCAACAGATAATCGGTTTGTTGAAGATATGGATTAAAATAACTCAGAAACCAAGTCAGATCTGCGTACTGTAAGCGAGGGGAAAGTTCACCATTTCATCCTCTTTGCAATGAGCTATTATTCAAAATAGTATGTTAACGCGACGCCGTGTTAGAGAGACGAAAATGTAAAAATATAGCATCACTGGTGTGCTCAAAGTATGAAAAAGCCCCAAATCTGTTCCTTGATTTCTATTACGTAAAACGTTAGATGAAATTTTCGATTATGATTACAATAATTTATTTTGCTTCCTGCATGAATAAATACTTCTTTATCTTCGGTTTTGAAAAAGAAAAGAAAAATCAAAATATATAATAGGTGTTAATGCAGAAATTGTGAGAAAAAATCTTTTTATTTTTTTTCCTATCCTCCAGGAATTTATTTACTATACAAAATACGATATATATATGCATAATGAAATATATATACAAAAAAAAAATTCTAATTTCCTTTTATTGCCCAAGGGCATTTTAAGGTTAAAGGGTTATGCACGCTGTATGCGTACTTTGCATCTGTGACCAGAGGTCTTTTATTATACCACTGGGCGTGGAGGGACCGCCTAAAGAAAATATATATTTTTTTTTTTCCAGCTCCCCAAAAACGTTTATTTAATAAATTACATACAGAAGTATAACAATACTAATATATACATATAATAAAGTCCTTCCACTGAGGACATAAAGAAAAAATCTACTAAATAATAAGATTTTGTTTGTAAATTGCCTTACTCTGTGGGATGGTGCAAATTTAATTTATGAATCCATTACATTAATGACCATACATTTGCACGTATGGTAAGATAAAGTGTAGTAATTAACAACTAATGATAAGTCTTAATGACTTCCCTCACGGCCAAGGTCCATTGAAGGACGTCTGTGATGTCGAGCATACGAGTCTAAAACAACAAACAAGTACAAAAGTACTATTTGAATATTATTAATTAATTAATTAATTGTTTTTGTTTAATATCTAAAATTTACAGTTAAGCGTTCCAAAGATCTGATAATGCCCGAGACCTTGAGGGAGAATCCTCTGTCGTAAACAACTTCCCAACGACTTCTTTTATTGTCACTCCTCATAAATAAACATAATTGTCTCCTTAATCGATAATGTTTGTATTTTTGTTGTTTACTGGCGCGGAGATATAGAAAAATATATTTGTACTTACTCTTGGGACATGGACCCTTAGAACAGATAACTTATCATTTAACTTTAAGATTTTAAGGAACTCTTTATATACATACCGAAATTGGATGGAATGATTCAGCATTTGCTATCGGTTCGAGGTCATCTAGGAGCAGTGAACACTTAGAAATATTATTGAAGAGAAGTTGGTGGGGATGTTCAGCCAAAGAAAGGACCACAAAAAATAAATAAATTCTATTTATTTTTATTTCCTTATAGCCACAAGGTAATAAAGCAATAAAAATAAATATAATTTATTTATTTTTACTGCGCTTAGGGTAAGCGCACCAGTGATGAACATAGCCAAGGAAATTTATGTATTTTTTTACTTATGCCCACGTAATCATAATAGTTATAAAATTCTCCGTTTGCCTTCTCTAGGGTCTCTTTTTTCTATTTAGCTATTGAAAATTGAAAAAATATTCAGTTATGCCGGTATAATCTCCATTTTAAGAAACATCTTTTTGCACTAATGATGGACACTCCGAACTTCCATTGTTCCAGTAATGGACTGGGGGTCGGTACCGTTAATGAACATCCGTGAGAAACATTCTAAATTTTTATTTAACTATAAAGATAACGATAATGATAAGATAACATTACTTAATCTTATCAAAACTGTTATTAGGAAGGTATAAAACACACTGATCTCACTAGCAGTATAGAAACAACAATGATAGGCATTTTTAAAACTTTCCTTTGGGAACTTTGTTGATATAGTTGTCAATAGAGGGCATTGTTTTTCAATCTTGGAGAACTGGAATCTTTAAATCGACTAGGAAGCTAATTATTTACATTTAAGGTTGGACACTTTTCCACACTGGGCCCCCTGTCCATAACTGGTGCGTTCACCCTAATTATTTTCATTTATTTTGTCTTTTATTTGACTGAGCACCCGATCAATTTCTCTTCAATATATCTACGACAGTCAACTAACAATCTACTATCTTAAAGTATTATTGTCTGTTTTATCTACATCCCTGAATAAAAAACATTTAATTTAAAATATATTCTAATAACTTTTATAAATACATGTTTATAAAGTGGAACTGAGAGACACTTGGACAGTATCGTATTTGGCAGATTTATACGTCTGGATACAGTGGACTGAGGCCACACCTCCAGTTCCCCATCATACCTCCAAGACTTATTCCAAGTTTTTAGCTAAATAAGGACCTTTTTTATTATTTAAACAATGCAGTCTTAATCTTATTGTTTATATTTTACATGCTCCTGAAGTTGGCGAATTTCGACGCCCAAAAATTACAATTGAATTCCAACCAGCTAATAGATTGGTCACCAAAGTTGATATATATTATTATGATCATTACGTTTATTATAAATAATAAATATATACTAGATTTCAGGTTTAAATTTACCAAAAAAAAAATTCAAATGTTCGTTAAAAAAATCGATTGAACTTCAAACAAACTTAAATCCCAATTTGAAAAAAAAATATCAGTATATTTTTAAAAAATGTAATCGTGTAATCTTAAAAAATAATCAATTCCCCTCAAACTAATATAACGTATGTCACATTGTAACATGAATTATTACATTGTATGAAACATTTTTTTTTTTTTAACTTCTGAAATTTTGTGAATAAAAAGAACTGCGTTTGATTCATCAGTCTGATTACTTATTTTATTTTCACTTTTTACAAAACGTGCGTGATAATGAACATCTTTCAGCGTTGTCACTTCCTATGTGCTCTTCCCCAATTTCCTCCTTGTTCCCTGGTTTGAAAGCTCTTCCCGAGTTGAATCACCACAAAAATATAGTTCTCTCGTATTCATAACCTCGTCAAAATATTCCCCCAACTCATAAAAAATTCAAAATATGCCCCTCGAGAATTTTGATAGCAGCTACCGCCATGGAACCCTCTTCTGAGCATCCCTCAATTGGATTACGTTAATGAAGAGGTCCATTTAAATATGAAAAAAAAAAACAGATTTTCTATAAAATGTTAATATTCAATTCATATAAAAAAAAGCCTTTGTTTTGTGAAATGCAAGGAAGAAATATAAGACTAATGTTTTAAATTTTTTCTTCATTATTTTTTTTTTAAAGGTAGTAATTTCATAATAAGGGAAAGAAAAAATGTCCAATAAGGAATGGACAGGTTGTTTAAAAATATTTAGAGTGGGCGACAACGACGCCTTCAACTACCTGGGGAATATTTAATTATAAGTTCAGGAATATGTTCAAGTATTTATCTAGTATCTTTGTTTATATTCAATTCTATTACCTTGATTAACTTGTTTTATTGTATTAATTTCCATTTCATATGAAGGAAGATTCCATTTTGTTTTAATTTATTCATCATTTCTTTTTTTTTAATATTTATATTCAGCTTATTGTTCTGTTGAAATCTGAAGTGCAGTTTTCATATTTCCATCCTTGATTTCTTGCTATCATAAACAATATTAACATTCTCTGTTAAATTAAAAAAAACAAAAAACGACGGGCTCTTTGTGCAATCAAGGTTTTTCTCGCAATTCATTTAATGTGTATATGTAAACACAAAAATGATAAAATTATAAAAATAAAATATCTGAGTTGATAAATGAAAATATCGCCATATAAATGGCCAATCTCGATTACAGTATCTTTTAGGCACGTCTCAGTTTTGTCACGTTTTTAGTAGTGTTTTGATGTTTGTGTTCGGTCTCAATATCATTTACCTACTGCCACTGTTTCTTTATCAAAATTTATTTGATTTGGAAAGTTTGGAAAGGGTGGTTGAACTGGCAAATTCACTGAATTTTCGATATGGCATGAAAACGAAAACATTCTTGAAATAAAATATGATATAGAAATAGAAATAGAAAATGGACATAGAGTGGTTTGTAATATGTAAACATGTTAGAAATGTTGTGTCGAATTTCAATATTTTGTTTCTGTATATGAAAATTTGCATTTTTTGTAATCAAGGCTGTTCAGAAGGAAGAGATACTTATTTTGTTTGTTGGAGTAACATAGTCCTTTTCCGTCAATTTTCGCAGGTGTTTCTCCTTGACTTTTTCCTTATTACGTAACTATTCCGTAGTGGAAAGAACTGGAATGGTTTTTCATGTATATTCATTGTAGCATTTACATAAGAATGGTGGTCTAAATGAAAAAAAAAAATAGAAAAAAAGTTATTTGCTTTGAACACAGCTGCATTACAAAACAAAACTACAAACTTTTTTATCATTCTAAAGTAGCGCTCTTTTAAATTTATTATGCTATAAACTTGAGTCGTTAAAGATATCTTTGTAGTGTGATAATAATTATTATTTAAATGGTTGTAACTGTGAATGCAACAGGTGCCGAAAAGCTACGAAGCCAACTCAATCCAATCTGGGAAGAGCTTCATCCCATTAGCTTTAAATAGGATTTGTCCCAAACCTAGGGAAGTTTAAGCGAGCCAAGGAAAATGCTTTACAAATTTTATTATCGTTAAAATTGAGTTCATGGAGAATCTCGAACTTATAGCTAAGATCTAGTCCTTTTTCATTTTTAATTATGTATCGAATCTCATGTATAATAATTACAGACCGAATTTTTGTGCAGTAAAATGTTTTGGAACGTGCAATAAAACAATTAAAAAATAGTTTAAAAAATAGATTAAAATATTGTAGTTATAAAACTATATTAAAATACAACCATGGATTCCACTTTAAATGGAAAATAAATTAATGTGGATAATGTACAAAATGTTTTAAGGTCATATAAACATATTTCTAATTACAGAAGATGTAGCATGGGCATTTTCTCTTTTAAAACACTTAACTAATTCACGATAGTATATTAGAAATGTAAAAAAAAACACTCAATTTTATAAAAATAATTAATTTTATTGTTTCTAGGAGTTTTAAGATAGTTTTTCATTTTTTATATAGTTTTCAAAACTTAAAAATTAGTAGTTTTCGAATATACTATTTTTATTAGATTATGTTGAAAAGTATCAAGTGTTTATCCTTTATTAGTAGTCCGTGGTACAGACCCATTTTCATCAAATTAACATCCGCCTAAAACTTGGTAAATAGCTTCATCTCATCGTAACCTACAAATATTTTATTAACGAAAATTCTCGGAATTGAGGCGTTTTCAATATGGAGGTCGGCAAACTTTGTCTGTTTAATTAGGTACTAAAAACATGTAAATATCCATTTTCTTTCTGCTTGAATCGTAAGTCAGTATGATCACAAAATCGAAAAAAATGTTGGGCTGTTTGGTGTGAGCTCTACCCCCAAATGTCAAAATAACGAAGTAATTCAGTCCAATATTTTTGTATTCCGCCTTTTTTTTTTTTCAATTTGTGATTACGTTATCTTACGATTCAACTTGAAAGCAAATCGTTATTCATGAGGTTTTAGTACCTAATTAATTAAGATAAAGTTCGCCGATCATCAGATTGAAAATGCCGCAATTTGGAGAATTTTCGTAAATAAAATATTTGTAAATTACGATAACATGAAGCTATTTACTAGTCCGTGGTCCAGACCCCTTTATGTCGAATTATTAACATCCGCCTGAAATTTCGTAAATAGTTTCATCTCATCGTAACCTACAAATATTTTATTTATGAAAATTCTCGGAATTGGAGCGTTTTTAATCTGGAGATCGGCTAACTTTGTCTATTGCCTACATTTCAGCCTAAGTTCTTTATTTTAAGAAGAGAATATAGAAGGATTACATGGGAAAATATTAAAATAAATGAAAATATATACACTACAAATATGAAAGAAAGAGAAAATTATATGAAAATACATTTTTTTTTCTATTTTGTACCTTTCAAATTATGTATACAATTAAAACAACTAAAATAATTCCTAATATTGTTTAAATCATACGGAATTTTTAAAAGCAGCGACTCTAGAATGCCGGACCAGGTTCGTTTTACCTAGAATAGAAACTCAAAACTTCTTCCGTGAATACTCTTCTTAAGCCTTTGCTACAGACTGAACGATTACCTGACGCGAAACCAATTTGTTCCTTTATGTCTCTAACATAAAACGCGACGTAAAAGATGGCTTCTCTACTTTCGATAGTAACGAGACGTGTTTGTTTCACACCCTTGCGGCGTACTTACTTGCAGCACCCTCTTTTAGAGGCAACGAGTTTTCCGATTCCTTTGAATGGTCCCTTGAGATATCTCGGTCATACATCTGTAATGGGAGGATCACTTCAGGAGATAGGACCGAAGGGATACTTCCTCTTTAAAAGAGATCATATCTAGCGTGGTCAGCTGGTTTCAAGGAGTTGAGTATTCTTCTGAAGAATACTATACTATTCTGTTTTGTCAAAGGTGGTATCGAAGAACGAACTATTTTTTCTTGTTGGATTAGCTGGGCTATCGGCGACTACTATCGCCCCTAAGATCTTCGTATTTGAATGTTAATGACCGGAGCGGCGTGCAGTAACCTCTTACATCAGGTGTCTTAGCTCACAGCCTTTCCTCTTTATTAGGGCTCAGCAATTCGCTCAGGGAATGCCTACTTTCACTCTTGTAACTATCATATCGATCAGTGGTTATTAACAATTTCTATATAATTGGATACTTTCTTTTTTCTTTTATCTATAACAAATCCAGTGGGCTGGATATTGGTTAAGATGTTCGTCTGTGAGTTTCGACTTTTATTTTGTAGCGGACCCGTAGTGATAAATCTCGACTTTGTAATTGCTGTATCAAAGGGGATTGCACAGTTTACTGTGTATCAAGCTCTTATAAAATAGGGCAGCACAGGTTTCCTGTAGTACCAGTACAGTTCATGAATGCTCTTGGGTTCGGTACTATTAAGGAATAGAACTGTTTCTTGGCCAACGGTTGCAAGGAGGTGATTTGACCGAGATAACTCGCAACCGCCAGGTTTTCCTCCTTAATTAATTATTTAATTAAGTGTACCCACTTTTTGAGGAGGCTTACTGCCATGAGCCAGGTTTTGAACCTGGGACCTTGATTATTGAATGCTCAATGCCCTACCACACCTTTCTCTGGTTAGCTTTTTTCCTTTTTAGTTGAAGAGTAAAAACTCTCTATTATATAAATAGGTTTGTAGTGACTTTCGTTTACTTTATTTTAGTATTAGGGGAGTAGGAGGTAACAGGAGCTCAAGTAGTGCTGCTCTTCTAAGGCGATTATTTTACAAATTATACATCTGTTCATTTAATTACATATATATGCGTTCAGCTCCTATAACCTCGTATTCTCCTAACACAAAATACATATTTTAGACCACAAATTTTTAAGGGAAATGGTATTAATCTGGAGGTGGCAATTTGATTTTACTTATGTGACAGCAGTTATTTTTCGATCTAGACATTTCACCTTGAATTTGATGTAATAATTATTATGAAATTGTGTTTCATATATATTTTATTTGGGCATTAAAAAAGAGTTGACCCATAAACGCCAATCAATCTTACCATAAATATCATTCTCAGTCACAATAAAGCGCTGTGATAAACTCTTATGCATATTGGAGTCGATTTAAGGGAATTACCATTATAACGAACAGATATATGGTTGGATTATTTAGGTGATAAGTTTACCCTGAAGTACTATAAGTTTTCTATTAAATATATATATACTGTTCACTTATATCACTTATATAAAATGTATCATATTCATAAAAAAAAATGTAGTTTAAAGCCATCAAGTTGAAGACGCTCTCTGTCTACTCAGTATTTTTTTCAGGTGTCGGTCCCTTTTTTTCTAAATAATTTTTTGATAAAATTCATTTTGAAGTAAATAAAAAAATAATAATATAACTGATATTATTATACAGCAAATAATACAACTCATCGAAAAGACGAGATATGATCCAAAACATTTCAGACATGCAATTCGATCTTCTGGAGCTCCTCATTAAAACTTCTTTCTGAATCTTCGTTGACGCCTTCCAGACTGAATGATGGAATAACTGAAAGAAGGCGGATATACCCCTCTTACCTCAAGAAAATGAAAACTAGTTTCTTTAAATACCTGATAGTTTGAACACTACGTACTATCCGACCATGTTATTGTACCATTATAAACTTACTATCTCCTCACCTTGCTATTATGATCGGCATACCTCATGTTCCATGTAGGCCGATGGGAGGCGGTCCTATACTTTCCAGGGTGCACCGACTGCAGCGACCCATTTTCCCCTAGAAAGGCCCTCCTCCATGCTCTATTTTCTCCGCAACGTCTGTCTTAACCGCCACGATCCTATCTCGGCTGTAAAATATCTTGTAAAAGTGACACGTTAAAGCTTCCTCTTCAACAATATTATCTTGATAGTACAATGAGCTCTTGCGCAGTGAATTTTTCCAACAAGAAAGGCCCTTAGAAGAAACAAGGACAACTTTCTTTAGCATATTTTTGGTTATTGTAATTACCAAAAGGACTGGAAGATTCACGTACAGAAAGACTACTTACTTATTTTAAATTTATTGAAGATACGTTCTTTAGGGCGTTCAGTAAAAAATAAAAGGTAAAAATAAATAAATTATGTTTATTTTTATTCCACCAAGTATAGTCCTCTTACCGAAAACCTTTTTTGAGATCAGTCCTGACCAACCCAACTTCTTCTCAATTATTCATTACAGTCAACCATCAATCCACTATTATTTTAAATTTAATTTTCAAATTACAACGAATTCCTGTGTACGAGAACAGTTCATATGAGCACGCATTAATTCATTTATTATCTCCTTAGTTTTCAACTATGCGTACTTCGTTAACTATAAAGCCATGATTATTTTTGAAGACAGGAACGGCTGAAAGAATGAGGATTATCTGTGTGTTGCTTCATAAAATTCCTAAAACAAATCCGCTTCTGCCAAGAAAAAAAAGTATTAATAAAATAAATAAATAAAAGTCTGAGGATGTTCAAGATGGGGGGTGAAATGCATGTGTTATAGAATGAAGCGCCTAAAGGAATCTATCGATTTCAATGAAACTTGGCTAAAGTCTTTTTTCGATGCCCTGTAAATTTATCTATATAACTTAATTCAACGAAAAGAAGCTGGAGAAAAAGTAATGGGGGTGGTAAAATTAATCAAATTTATTTATTTATAACCGAATAACTCAAAAAGTATATGGTAGTATACACGATATTGCATATGATTATTTAAAAGTTCACGAAATTTCCTAAGCAAAAAAAAAAAAAACTCATTAAAATCGGACAATTTGGAGCAAAGATATTGTCTCTAGATATTTTTTCATATGTTCTCCTGCTATGCTATTTTTTTTGGAAAATTACTAATGATGAAAAAATAATGTTTAGGCCAATAATGTGAATTGCCTTTTATTTCTAATTTTATTTTATTTTTTATTTGTTTTTTATTAAAAATAATAAACGAATGATGAAGAGAAGAATAGTTTGGGTGATCAGTCAAATAAGAAGGCAAAAATAAATATTATCATTTATGTTTGTCTTCTTATTTGACTGATCACCCCAACTATTCTTCTCTTCATTATTCACGACAGTCAACCATTTACACACAATTAAAAATAATAAACCATTGTGAAATAATTTGAAGCGTTTTTATATTAAAACTTGTTTTAAAAAAAAATCTGAAAACTGTTCAAATAGATTTTTTTTTAAATTGTTTATATCTCAAAGTTATTTTAAATCTTTAACCTATTATGGCTTTATTATTCTTACCTGATCCAACTTGTGATTACATTGCTCGAATTAAAAATATATATATTTTTTTTATTATTATTCGATCGTAAAGATAACCTCAATAAATACTTGGGTTAATCTCATCGACATAAATTTGAGAGGTTTTGATCACCTCTTATCGGCGGCTTCATTGAATGATATCAATTCGTTATCAACCGACGATAAGGCTATCAATTGATTATCGATGTATTGGAAATATAAACGGAGCAATTATAGAACATAAAAAAAAAAAGAAAAAAGTCGTTCCAAAAATATTTAAATCATATATATATATATATATATATATATATATATATATATATAATATATATATATATATATATATATATATATATATATATATATATCTATGGTATCAAGTGGATTGGGCCGTCCAAAACAAACGGAAAATTTCTTTACGTAATGATTTATGATTTGGCATTTGTGGAAATACTCTGCTGTTATTATCTCTCTATTGTATAAAAATTTAAAAATATGTTTTTAGTGGCAGTGCCATATTTTATTTTACATATACAAAGCGGGACGGACCGCAACGAAGACATCACACTTCTTATTTCCAGAATTACTTCTCTCTTATGATGGTTACAAATTGGCATTGAGAATAACTATAATTATATAATAATTTAAATCGGCAATAAGGCGCGATGTATAATATTGATTTTTAAAGGAATTAAAAATTTAATCGAACTGTGGTTTCGTTGCGTTTATTTTATGTTGATAAAAAATAATACAATCTGAACTACAGAATACATGTAAATTACAGTTATACAATTTGAGCAACGAGTAGTACAATTAAATAAACAGTTGGATATTTCAGCACTGCAATCACCTACTCTGGAATAAATTAGCTCGATATCTGTACAGATATTATAGTTTTTCCCGCTAGAAATATCTATAAAAAAATATATAAAAAAACATTTAAAAAGGCTTAAATAATATTAAAAGGGAGCGGGGTAGCGCAGTGGTAGGGCACTGAGCTTCCAATGCAAAGGTCTCGAGTTCGAACCCCGGCTCATGGCAGAAAATTTATTTATCTGTTTCATTGGCCGTGGGGCGACCTTGGGCCAGGAAGTCTCTCCTGAGGCACACCCAGCCTCTATAAAGTGGGTACCCTTAATTAAATAATTAATTTTGGGGGACCAGGCGGTTGAGCGTGATCTCGGTCAAATCACCTCCTTGCACAACCGTTGACCTAGAAACAGTGCTTTCCCTAAATAGTACTGAACCCCAGACCCTTCATGGGTTGTAGTGGTACAGGTTATGGTTAAATAATATTAAAATATAAAGTCATTCATTTTTTTTTTTATTAATGCATGTTATTCCTCTATTTCTTTGATATTATTGCATAAATGTGGCTATCATTTGGTTTTGGTTCAATACACAAGATATTGTACATATATCTTTTTTTTTTGGTGCAAGGAGCATCAAAAAGACGTTAAAATTTGTATATTGTTGTTTAGTTTAAAGAGAATAATTTAATAGAAACTTGTAATGTATTATTGTATTGTTCATATATATATATATATATATATATATAATATATATATATATATATATATATATATATATATATAGAGAGAGAGAGAGAGAGAGAGAGAGAGAGAGAGAGAGAGAGAGATTAAATAATATTTAAACTCTTATGACCAAATAAGTCTTTTTTGATAATTTTCCCTTCTCCTTAATGGGTTCTTGGAACATTGAGTAGTACATTATTGGAAAATTCTTGGCCATTAAAATGTCACTGTTTATTTCTCTTCTTTAAATCTTCAAGAAAACAAATTACTTTAGGTTTTAATTTGCCTCGTGTTTTCGATTTGTGATGATATTTTTAGTCTCGTTTCGTAATTTCCAAGGATCCGTATTGTCCTACCAAAGTGGAGGATTTGACATTTACATTATAAAATATTCCAAAGTTTTCGGAACCCTTCGGATGATTCACCTCTCCATTTTTGGTCATGTTGATATACTGTTTACGAGATGAGGGCTCATGTGGTTTTATTTAAATCTGCATGTGATATATACTAAATAAATATATTCGAGTATACCGTTTAAAATTATGTAACTACAAACCCATATATGTAGGTTCCTTCCTTTACCAATACTATAAAAAAAAAGAAACCTATATTACCGTAGGTTCTTTTACCTATCCCTTAAATAGATGTCAACCTCTTGGATTTGATCATCTTCCAGAACTGTTTCTTTTGAAAAATCATTTGTAATTTGTGCTAAAATCCGTTATTCGTATAGCTTTCTCAGTATCTTAGTTCAAAGACCAACTATTTTTCAATCTACAAATTCAAAAGTTTATGGGTCACTTAAGAAGGTATAGAAACTTTTGATGTTATCATTTCTGTGCCCCGGAGATAAAGGACACCATGTTTATTTTTATTAAATAATTTAGCTACTGTTTATTTATTGTTACCCTTAACATATTATTTAAAAAATATTCTAAAGCGCGCTAATATTCCAGGCTAAAGCAAACACCTTTTATATTCAATTTTTCATAATGTGTTAATGAACTTAGTATGATTTGCCATACATATTTGATATGTAGATATTTCGAAATAATAAATTCTATTTAATATAATAAGCAACATTTTAATAACGGTATTCAAATAATAACTTCGTTAAACAATGTATAAACAAGAATGGTTCGATAGTGATTTTTATTGAAGTTGTTTTAAAGTGTGTGTATGTGGTGTTAATAAGAGAGTTTTAAATTTTTTTGAGAAGCAAAAGTTGAAGTACTTAGATGTCCAATGGATCCAGAAAAATGATTTTCTGTTTTCACCACAAGTTGACGTTGAAGACATCGAACCCAGGCCTCCATGGTCTGCAGTCAAAGAGAACAGACCGCGATTTATGAAAGTATTCCTTGGACAGATTTTGCGGCATTGCGGTACCGACATTCCTCGCCGCATCGAACGGTCCAGAAGCTATTCCCGGCGATGTCATCCTCTTCACGGCCCATCCTCCGTGGACAAGGGCCTTTCTCTTCGCTCAACGACCTTCCTCGGTTAATATCCTCTCTATGGAGGAACCATTCCATCTGTCGCTTGTTGGTTCCAAACTAGAATCTCGTATCCAACATGATTCTCCTTCTGGGGTCTTCTCTTTGTTTTATTATTTTTCTTTATTGTTCTCAAGCGGTGTTTTTCCTTTAAGCTTTCTGGGTAAATGGCGTGACTCGCTTCCTTGCGACTGACAACTAACTAGTTTCTCATTAGCTTGGAAGATAATTTTCTCATTTCCTCTCACGGATATCGGTTGTATCTTAATATGGAATTCTTGATGTTTTTAAAAAGAATGTTTGCCACATGTTTGCCAGAAAAATGTTTGCCACTTAAAAAGAAATTCTTTTTTCCTATCTTTATTTTCTTCTTCTTTTATCAAGTTTAAGCAATAGGTTTAGTAGAAGCAATACAAAAATTGGCCTCTGTGAAAAATAATTTAGCTATTTCTTTAGTATATTTAGAATAACCGAGTAAATAAAATCGATGTGATTTACTTCTGTCAAGCAGCTGCTTTTTCTCTTTCCGAAGCCCATCGCTTCCTGTACTTCCTGTCTTTATCCATCTCAATTAGTGTTGCGAGATCAAAACTAGTCTTGGTCTTGCGCAAGAGTCATTCAACAGTCTTGTAGTCATCTATTAGCTTATTACTAGAGAGATACTACTGTAATTTTTCAGATACGGGAAACCTCACTAAGCCCGAATGAAAAATTGTAAGAGTTAAATGCAAATGTATATTGGTTCTATCAATTCTTTACATATAGTAAATAAAATTGTCAAGTATTCGTTACTATTTTGCCTTATTTTTTTTTTTTTTTTTTTTTTTTTTTACCAATCTTAGTTTTGGCCAACACTAATCTCAATAGGTAACACTTTCGCTCTTTTATTCTTTATCTTATAATATTAATATATTTATATTAAATTGTTATTATGTTATGGTTTATATTTATCAATTCAAATATATAAGTTCCTCCCTCCCCAAAGAAAAAAATCAAAAAAAAATCCTGAATCCGCTACTAACTTTTGCAGGTATACTATCATATTGTTTGAATGGAGTCTGTTTTGTTTCTATTCTTCTCTTAATGATTTCTCGTCTTTCTTTAAGATAACATGAGGACATTTAGTAGGAAATTAGTTATACGTTTACTAAACTACTAAACTTCCTTACATGTACATAAATAAACTCCTGAATCAGTAGTTTTAGCACAACGAAATGTCAGCCTTGACCCTATGCAACTGATACCCACCACGTGGACTGAATATCAATGAGCTTACACTAACCATGGCCCTCTTTTGGTTGTTTTGATGTTGAATTCCTCCGACCTTTTTCGTAGTGTATGGTGATGTCTTACATTGTAACGCTGTTCCAACATTAAATGTAAAATAATAGCAGGTATAAATCTAAAATATGGCAGTATATATTCCAATTTCGATTCTTAAATTTCTTCAACAACTTTAATAGAACTTACTATTGCTTAAAAAAAAAAAAAAAAGAAAACCTTTACCACTACAACTCATGAAGGGTCTTGAGCTCAGTAATATTTAGGGAAAGCATTGTTTCTTGGTCAACGGTTGTGTAAGGAGGTGGTTTGACCGAGATCACGGTCTACAGCCAGGTTTTCTCCCTTAATTAATTATTTAATTATGGCTACTTTATCGAGGCTGGGTGTGCCCCAGGAGTGTCTCCGATCTCAGGATCGCCCCACAGCCAATGTAACAGAATTTCTAATTTTTTATGCCATGAGCCGGGGCTGGAACCTGGAACCTTGATCATTGGATGCTTAGTGCCCTAATATAAAATTAAAATAATAATAAAAAAAACTATGTACTATAAAAAATAAAATAACCTAAAGATAAGTAAATTAAAAACATAAAAACACAGTCACACCTATATACAATACAACACCACTAAAGCCAGTGGAGTTTGAGCGAGAGCGCTTTAGCCACATACACACATGTCTTGTTGAGTGGAAAATCTGGCCATTGCCAGAACTCCAAGATATATACTACAAAGGATCTCTGGGCCACAGCCGCTTCAACCTTCGAGGAGGGTTGTAGGGATGAGAGGAATTAGATAGGGATTGTGATAGGGGATTCGGATGATTGATAAGGTTCTGATGGAATTTAGAAAATCTTTCAGGGATAAGGTCAAGGACAAATGGGATATTAAAGTCATGGTGTAGGGTTTTGGTGGTTACATAGAACGGAGCATAGACTATTGTTAGATTATAGATTATATAGACGTTAGAAAATTTTGCTGTCTCCCAAAATGGATTTCATTTGAAGGAAGTTTGGTCCAATTTACCATGGTTAGTTTTAAGAATTGGTTAGTTACCTATATAACAAAAAAAAAAAAAGTGGTATATTATCTCAACTTTAAATATTTTCCATTATTAACCTATACTTCATCAGCTTTCATTAACATCGCTCATGAATGAACCGTTCAAAACGAAATGTATCGAACAAAGGTTGCTGCTTGAGCAAGACGGAGCTGGTGCTAATTGTGCCGTGGTTGCTGGTAGCGACTGGTGTAATCATTTATGCCCCGACACTGGAGGAAGAAGTGGGAAGTGATTTGCATATACCTCAATGGGAAGGCCTGGCTCTGCTTTCTAAGGCTGCCTACGCTGCTCTGCCGCGAACTCCGTTCTCCTCAATGGTATGCACTTCGACACAGTCTGGATGTCTCGCCGTTTCTTTTAAAAAATCTTATTATCTTTTTTTTTCAAGTTATAGTTCGTCTTATAATTTTTAAAAATTCAAATTCATATTGACCATTGCCATTCGTTAATAAAGACGTATTAATTGCATCCAAAACCTTGTTATCACGCACCACAAACTTGGAAGAATAAATATAAATTACAAGAAATCTAACCAAATCAATCACCTTTACCCTCCGTCGTAAACTTCTGACTTCTGTACTATAGTATCCTTCAATAATATTCCACTTATCTCTGTTGAATAGATCCGCTGCTTAGGACTCCACCCGGACAAATGACTTGAAATCCTCATACAGGCTGCTTCCCTCCCCCTTCCCCTAATAAAAATAGAGAGGGGCAAGAATATCGTTTCACCTCTCTAATATTTCGAAAAACAAATATAAAATCAAAAATTATTAACCTACATGAATGAATAAAATTAAGAAAAGAACTTATATCAATTAAGGAAATAAAAAAAGTCAACTAGACGATTAGGCTAAGGCTTAGAAGTAAATACGCAAGTATTTTACTGCGCCTTATGTTCTTATTATTTTTTTATTTATTTAATGAAATTTACAACTGTATAAACAATACAACCAACTAGTAAAAATGCACACATTAGAAATAACGACATGAACAGACTTGAAAAGATACTGCCCAGTGGTAGCACTCCCTATTTAATTCTAGGCAAGATCATGAGGCCATCTTCTTTTCAGATGCCTAGGGAGATTATCAGGAATCGAGGAAGAAGCAAGGCTGGAAACAAGTGGATTCGGGTGGGAATGGAGTTTATCATGAAAGGATAAGTATCTGGCTCGGGCTAAATCAGCGGCATATGGAACATTAAGGTCTTTATGAAGGGTTTTATTTGTGACAAAATATGGAGCATTAAGGATTTTTCGAAGGATTTTGGATTGTAAGGATTGGATACGATAGGAATTCGATGGTTTAGTTGAGTCCCATAGCTCAACTCCGTATGTCCATATAGGTCTTCTTTTGGAAGTAGATGAGTCTTAATTAATTGGAAGTTTAGAGCGTTTGTCTTGTAAGTATTGGAGCAGTCAGGAAAGGTTCCTATTATTGAAATTTCAGTTTATATCCATAGATTAATCATGGATCTAGTTATATATGTAGCAATATATCTTAGGATTTTATGATTCATTAATGTATACACTTCCATTTTTATATGATGATTTTATCACCTAGGCCTGAACATTATCGAAAATGTTTGGGGAACTCTTTCATGAAGGGTTTACTTTGAGTCAAGGCAGTTCGATACAATCGAGGATTTAAAATCTACAATTCATGGGAACAATAACCTCAAGAAACAATCAAACAATTGTATGATTCATCACCAAACAGAATTTTTAATTAATAAATGGTGGTGGAAAGGCCAGGGAGTATTAAAATGAGTTTTATTTACTTTTTACCGGGGAGCGTGTCTAACATTTTGACAGGCCTTAACTTTAATTTGAAAAATATAATAAAAATGTTTATATTTTTGGCTCCAGAACCAAAATACAAGCAGGCTGCTGATTAACTTCAGGTGAGTGATAGATTATTTTAATACTGTTTTAGGGGTAATTTGAAAAGATGGGAGGGTAGGGATAACAATTTTTGAAGTTGTGACTGTTTTTGGAGGTGGTCCATAGACCCTTCTCTCCCCTCTCTTTCCAACCAGAATGGAAAATCTGTCTCTTTGTCGACAACGCTCTTATTAATTACAAAAGGCTCATTTACATGACCATGATAAGGCCTCTAATTGGACTTCCGGAATTGAACTTTAGGTTTCCACGAAATTACGACTTCCTCTCGTATCCAATTCTTACAATCCAAAATCCTTAATACTCTATATTTCATGACAAATAAAATATTTATGTACCGAAAACCTATTCTTTCTTGATAAATTTCAGACCCTTCCATTTCTATTTGTTTTCAACCTGATTTCTTCCCCATACGCTTCTGAAAATAAGATGGTCTCGAGATCTTTTAACTTGGAACTATCTGGAGAGTGCTACCATCGGGTTGTTTTCGAGAAATTGTTCATTTATTTTTTATTGTTCTGTTTACACTGACTAGAGTTGTGAATTCAATAAATAAATGTTTTTAAATATGCATTTTTTTGTGAGTTTTCCTACTGTAAAATTCCTGTAAATATTTTTACGGATATATATATTTTTTTATGCAACTAGAACTAGCTAGAATAAAAAAAAATTTAAAGACTTGGATCTCTACTCATATCATGAAGGTCTTAGATGTCGTGATACAAACATCGCCCATCCTGACCAAAAAGACTCACCATTTTAAAAATCCATGGACCAGTCTAAGGCCAAAATATCAAGGATGGTCTAGTTCCGAGCGAAGTTTCTCCTACAGAAAAAAAAATCTTAAAACGCCAACGTTAGCATTCATTGAGATTTTTTTTCAGTCAACTAATATAAATATTTATAATGTATCAATTATCTATATAAATACGTAAACAATTACATATAATTTAAAACGAAAAGAAGACCATGAACTAATAATTTTAATTTTTCTTTTTAACATAATTTGATTATGAATTGTGTCTTTTTTTTTTTTTTTTTTTATCTTTTCTTTATGTTTTATCAGGATTTCCTTTATTTATGTGCTCTAAGTAATTAGCATATTCCATTACTGTGATCGTTAGGAACAAATTTAAATTCATGACTTGTGTAATTAGCGTTAGAAGTCACGCATTGAACACGAATCTTTCTGGTATATTTTTAGAAGTTTATCCATGGTTATGTCAGTTTTTTTTTAATACTTATTTTAAGTTCTGTCTTATTTAGGTTTAGAGGTGTAAAAATTTGGTATGCTCAAGTCTATCATCTTATTTTAATCTGATTAATTTAGCTATTTCAATTAATTGTTAATTTTATAAGTAAATGTTTGATAATAGCTTACGTTGTAATTATAATCTAATAGATAACTTTCAATCCGCTCTTAACTCTTCTTAGGATGCAGTATTATTTCAAGTTTTTAATATTATCAAGAGAAAAATGATTTAGGAAGAAGTTCCGGATTAAATAAGTTTGATTATTTTATTAATTTTACAAATATTTTAATTATTAGATATAAACATAACAATATAAAACTATTACGCAATATTAATTAATTTATTATAACTGTTCATTGCTCATTTTGTAAGAATTTTAATGACTAATTTTGTTTTCTAAGTAGAATGACACAATTGATTAAAATCTTTAACAAAACCTACTCTTCAAATAATTTATCTCTAATTTTTAGTATTGTATGTAATTAATTTTGAAATATTATTAATTCTATTACTCGTTCTTTACATTATTTTGTTTCTACCATTTTACCCACTTTAATACTTCGCATTATTCACTAACCTAAATTTATCTTTGATCTTGTTTCATCTTCAATTTTGTGTATAATTAATAACTCACGATTTAATTTTCCGCAGCTTTAACTTCGTTCAAAGGATGTTTTATGGTTGAAGTTAATATTGTGAATATTACTCAAAGGACTGTCCACTCTAAAAAAGTTTTTTTTTTTTCTTTTTACGAGTATTTGAATAAAGTATTAAACTGAATAAATACGCAAAGACGATCTCAGTAACTACAGTGAAAGTATTATTAATGAATTGATTCAGGAATCAATCGTGAACCATGACATAATAAATTACATAACAGGTTCTCTACTAACCAAGAACCTGAATCTAGGACAACTGATAAAATCTACTATGAGTACAAATAGTAAATAGAGGAACTAGATATGACAAATTTAAAAAAAATAAGAAAAAAAAAATATATATATATATATTTGTAGAGAAAACAAATATCGAATATATACATATATATATATATATATATATATATATATATATATATATATATATATATATATATATTCGATATTTGTTTTCTATACATGGCATGTCCCATTTTCTAAGGATCTCTTGACTTGTCAAACAACCGAATCCTTTAAGATAAGAATTGATTTTGTATAACGCTACGAGTTTCCTAATAGCAATCTCCTCCTTGTCAACTAACTTGGACCTTTTGCACGAAAAACCGAAGAATCGTGAATCAGAATTTAGAATTTAGATCGCTACACAATGCCGAATTGCGTGGATCTTAACTCGGTAAATATAATTGGAGTGATTCTCATCTTGGCGATTCAAAAAGGTTTATAATATTTTCGGGACAGATAGCAAAAGGATCACTCACTATAAGGATAATCAGAGATAAACCTAGATGGGAGGATTTTGTTAGATCCGACCATGAGAATTTTGATGTTGATGGAATACAGAAGAGGGACTCTTCAGGGTTATTATTTTTCTCATACATTAAAATACTATTCCAAAATAGATTTGACTCTCATATAAGTGGTGCCCATCTGTCCCATCCCCCCCCCATGGTGGATCCGCATGAACTCCTTCCCTTTTCCCAAAATATTTTATTGCTCTCCTCTTATGAATAACAGTGCAAGTTAAAGTATAATTTCGAGAATCATAGTTCATATAAACTACGCTTTCACTGGTCTGTTCTATACTTTCTTCTTGTAACCTGGTTTTAAACTTTTCATTTCGAAAATTCATAATACCCTCGAAATATGTTCCCCTAAAAATTTTGATGGCGTAACTTGCGGCATGAAACCTCCTTCTGGGCATCCCCGCTTGGCAATTAAGATAAGATTTATAAATTTCCTGTTTACTAATATGGAAAAAAATACTTGTGAAAAGTCACATTTAGTGAGTCATGTTGCTCGATCAATTTCTCGGATGAACTCACTTTCGTCAACAAACTTTACCGTGTAAAACTGCTTCCTGCTGGATCAAATTGATCCAACATGTTGGAAAATTTTAGAGAAAACTATAACAGCACTTCTTGTGTTCATGAAACATACTATTCTTCAAAACGTTATGTCGAAGTTTCTGTTGTGTTATTGTCAGCGTGACTCTGTGTTATCTTATATTTTTTTTTCAAGTAAAAATATACTGGTTGATCGATGACCAAGTTTTACATTGCTTATGTAAAGGTTTTTGTTGCTCTTAATGTTTATTATTATTGATTTGAATATTTTCAATCATTTACAAGACATTTTTTAAGATGTATTACCAAGAACACTGAACACTACAGTGCTTAAAGCTAACTTTCCTGGTACACCTTGAGAATAAATATTTTAACTTCAGTACCGACTTCGTTTGAAGAAGTTAACCTTGTAAAAAGTCTAGTCTATTAAGTATGTGATGATCTCCCGTAATGTTTTTTGTTTTTTTTATTTCTTAATGATATTTATCAACTGTATTAAAGAAATACATTTAGTAAATGTGAACATATGGATATAATGACGTGAAAATACTCTTGTCATCTTCTTTTCATACACCTCGGAGGGTTATCAGGAATTGAAGAGAAAGCAAGGTTAGAAACGAGAGGGTTGGGATGATTCTGAAGTTTATTATGCAAAGATAGGTATCTGGATTGGGCTAGATCTGAAACATAAGAAACATTAAGGTCACTATGGATGGTTTTATTTGTAACAAAGTAGGGAGCATTGAGGATTTTGGATTGTAAGGATTGGATACGAGAGAAATTCGATGGGTTAGTGGAGCTCCATAGCTCAACTCCGTAAGTTCAAATAGGCCTTATTATAGTCATGTATATGAGTCTTTTGTAATTAATTGGAAGTTTAGAGCGTTTGTCTAGTAAGTGCTGAAGTAATCGAGCGGTTTCTTGTCGTTTCAGTCTGGTATGCTCGTAATTTTTAAAAACTAAAGTACAAAAAACTAAAGCTGTTTAAAATGGCCTTAAGAGTGATTTTGATTTAACCACAGGATTCCATTGAAACATAAGTGATAGAAGTTGTAGCAGAATTAAAAACGAATAAATTAAAATTGTTATATTTTTTAATAGATAAATAGATAACTATTTCTAAAACCAGAGAAATTTTCTGATTGAACAAAGTGGTTAAAGTAATGAACAGCGAATTTCTAATTCAGATATGCGTGTCGGAACGTTGCGTGAGGCCAGTAATAATTTTCTTTTGAGAAAACCTTTTCCAAAGATAAAAATAATAAGTGTTCTCGAAATAAATTTTCCAAACTTTTGATGTATATATGTTAATATTGCCCGTGGGTACGGTGTTGAGCAACGGAATCCTGGCTGGCGTCGATCAATAAAAGATTCTGTTATACCCTGCCATCCGATAGCTTGTTATTCATGGAATTGTCTTATCCAGAATATTCAGCTAAATAAATATAAAATACAGCTAATGAATAGATTAATGTTAGAAAGATATAATAAGAATATTGATATAAAAGTTATTTTAATTTTTAAAAACATTAAAACACATAAAGATAACACGATTGCACGTGAAAAATATCAAATGAAACGTATCATGAATCATGAGTTCTATTTACTATGCGTATTCGATGTACTTACTTATTAATTAACTTATAATAATCTTTTTATTGCACTGCAAAAAGAAGGTGTTTCATATTCCCTGATTTCTTTAAAGAGTTTTGAGATTTTCAAAATTAACCTTTGTAGTTCTAAGTTGAGGTGAATGAAGCTATATTTGGTGGTTAAGTCAACTTAGTTTGTATCGGTGATTTTTACTTTCCCACCTATGCAATCGGGTCAAATTTCCGATATGCGGTTTTCGACGGATCTATACGTTTCAGAGCCCCCTTTCAGAGTTCGAAAAACACATTTTTAGCCATTGGTCTGTCTGTCTGTGTCAAGATTTTCTTGGGAACTACTGAACTGATCTGGTTGTTTTTTTTTTTTTATTATTTGGTAGGGTTTTGATTACTGATGCCGGTGACAGAAATTCGGTGCTCCATGCCCAATAGCTTGCGCGCAATAATCGAAAAACATGTTTTTCTATAGACTGTAGCGCGAAAACGGCTCTAACGATTTTGATGAAACTTTCCTATAATATTCTAATAATTGTCCTTTCAATTTTCGTATATAGACCAAATTTCCGAAAAAAATCAGGAAAAATAGTTATAAAGAAAAGAAAAATGTTATGGGGCCTAACTCCTTAAGTATTTATTATTCCATAAAATTTATAATAAAACTTTGAAAGATAATTAAATTTCCAACAAAACAAAAAAAAATTATCGGAATCGAACCATTATTAGCGATGATAAAGCTTATTCTATTTTTTACACATGTTTTAACTTATTACTTTCCTACCTACACTAGGTAAGGAAAGTATTGCAATCGGGTCAAATTTCTGATATGCGGTTTTCGACGGATCTATACGTTTCAGAGCCTCCTGAGTCCGAAAAACACATTTTTAGCCATTGGTCTGTCTGACCGAAAAAACAGTCCGACGCCGCAATTAAATTCCCTACAAAGCCATATAAAAATCGTTCATTTTGGACAACTATTAACGAAGTTACAGCTATTTAATTTCCAATGTAAGATTACGGGTTCATATCCTGGTGCCAGAAAGCGGTGAATGAGAGAATAAAGATGACTAAGTGAAAGTAAGAAAATCTGTTGCCCGCATCACACAAGCTTCACTATTTCCTCTTTTTTTAATAGAAATTATTGTTTGACAATACTAAGCTATGGCAAAAATTTTTTGATCAGCAATATTAGTGAGCATTGAAATTTTTACACTGATCTACTTTAAGCCGGTTTTCATTGCTTTAGTTTATCAAATAAATCACACTCAAGATATAAAAACTTTTCTGAAATAGGTAGGAAAGTCGTGTGAGTGGACACACCAGATAATAAAAGTAATTAAGACAAAATAATGCTCCATTATTTATCATGATATATATATCCATTATAGGTAATTTAGTAATCTTTCTAATTATCATGGGTAAAATTGAGAAAAAATTCTTACTTTTTGAGTTATTCGCAAATACAGTTTCTTTTCCTTCATAACTTTTTTCCCTAGAAAATAGAACGGGGCGATAGGACTATTTTTCGCATGTGAAGGGGAAGAATATCTTCAAAATGAGTGGTCAATCATTGGATTTAAGTTATGGCGTACCTGCAAAAAAACACCTTTTAGAAATAATATATAGGATTGTTATCATAAACTTGAGATCATTTTCAGGTTAAATATAATTGCAATGGCGGAAAATAATTTAGTGAAGCAAGGGGTTAAGAGTTATTTGAAATATAATTTTTTTTAATGAATATAATCAATTCAGTTAGATGTTGAATGCAAATTATAATGAAGTTGACGAATGAAAACCTACCAGTAATATTAAATGGACAGTATGCGTCAAGGTTGAGCCAGGGCACTAACAGCCCATCCTCACTTTCACTCGCACGAAGACATGAAGTGATGGATCTGAGGTCGACGAACTGGAAATTAATATGCAAATGGAATTCCTGTCGTCACATGATATTTATAATTGAGTGGACGCTATGTGTCAATATGTCGGCCAATCAGACCAATCGGATGTCATTATAAATACCCAGCATTATATTCCAAATCAAGCATAAATATGTAGGTGACAAATTGGTTACGAAGTATATATATATATATATTATTGTAGTACGACGGATATTTTATTCAATTTTTTTATTTTATACGTCAGTTTATTTATTATTATCTCTAGTTGGCATTTATGTAATTCTGTCTTCTTTATTTTCTTAACTTTTACAATTATAAATCGTCCGTTAAAACTGAATAGTTATTTGTGACATGTGACAGAGTCCACTAGCGGATCCAAGATTTAATTTTGGGGGGGGAGCTTCAGCCCGGTAACTTTTTTTTTCATATATATAGCATTTCCAAGTCAATTTCAACCTTTTCCAAGTCAAATTCAACCTTTTCCAAGTCAAATTAAACTTTTTCCAAGTCAAATTCAACCTTTTCCATTTCAAATTAAACCTTTTCCATTTCAAATTCAACCTTTTTTTATTTATTTAATTATCTTTAATTTTTCGATGTGTGGGTCTGTTATCGTACGAGTAGTTTTTGAAAATAACCTCCTTTTTAAGATTATGTGACTGAGTTTCGAATTATTTAAGTTTTTTTGAATTATTTGATATAAGGGTGTATTTTTATGTTTCCCGAACAGTAAATTTTGAAAATGACATTCATTTTATGTTTACGCCACTGTGTTTTGATTTATTTAAGTTTTTAGAATTTATCCAATATAAAGGTATACTTTTATGTTTCTGGAGCTGTAGATTTTGAAAACGACCTCCATTTTTAGATAGGCCACCGCGTTTCGACTTATTTGAGTTTTTCGGATATTTTTCATATGAGGGTGTATTTTTATGTTTCCGGAGCTGCAGATTTTGAAAATGACCTCCATTTTAAGATTAGGCCACCGTGTTTCGACTTATTTGAGTTTTTCGGATATTTTTCATATGAGGGTGTATTTTTATGTTTCCGGAGCTGTAGATTTTGAAAATGACCTCCATTTTAAGATTACGCCCCTGCGTTTCGACTTATTTAAGTTTTTTTTATTTATTCGATGTTAAGGGTGTATTTTTATGTTTCCGGAGCTGTAGATAATGAAAATGACCTCCATTTTAAGATTACGCCACTGCATTTCGACTTATTTAAGTTTTTTTGATTTATTCGATGTAAGGGTCTACTTTTATGTTTCTTGAGCCGTAGATTTTGAAAATAACCTCCATTTCATGATTACGCCATTGCATTTTGACTTATTTAAGTTTTTCAAATTTATCCAATTTAAAGGTCTACTTTTATGTTTTCGGAACCGTAGATTCTGAAAATGACCTCTATTGTATGATTACGCCACTGCGTTTCAGCTTATTTAAGTTTTTAGAATTTAACAAGTATAAAGATCTAATTTTATGTTTCTGGAGCAGTAGATTTCCCCCATTTTGTAAATGACCCAATTTCAAGTTTATGCCACTGTGTTTTGGATTATAAAAGTTTTTTTTTTTTACTTTTTCGGTATAAGGATCTACTTATATGTTATCCGAGACGTATTGAAATTTTTCTAATCTTTAATATTTAAATTTATCTAATATTTACGCTCCATTTTATGATTAAGCCGCTGCTACTCGAATAATTAGGCTTCATTTTGGATTTTTTTAATACAAAGTTTCATCAATATGTTTTCGAGTATGAATAAATAAATAAATATTATGAAGCTAAATTTAAATTAACCACAGAATACAAACTAAAAAGCCGAAAAGCAGCTGGTAATAAATTTAACCTTCCGTATTCAGATTTTTCAGCTAATTGTACGAAATCTTATAATTTTGTGACAGGCGACCACAACATTAAAAAAGATAACTAAAATTAAATTAAAAATGATACAATACATATTTTATTTATTTTGATTAGATATTTTTTTGTATTTATTGAAAAATAAATTAATCCTTCGTATTTTGTTTTTTATTCGAAGGAAAAATCCAAAACACTTAAAAAAACCGAAACACAGTGGCCTAATCTTAAAATGTAAGTCGTTTTAAAAACTAAGGCTCCGGCATCATAAAAGTAAGTAGACCTTTAAATTGGATAAATTCGAAAAACTTGAATAAGCCGAAACGCAGTGGCGTAATCTTAAAATGGAGGTCATTTTCAAAATCTACACCTCCGAAAACATAAGAATACACTCTTTTATAATGAAAATTCTAAACACCTAAAGAAATCGAAATGCGGTGGCCTAATCTTAAAATGGAGGTCGTTTTCAAAATCTACGGCTCCGGAAATATAAAAATACACCCTCATATGAAAAATATCCGAAAAACTCAAATAAGTCGAAACGCGGTGGCCTATCTAAAAATGGAGGTCGTTTTCAAAATCTACGGCTCCAGAAACATAAATGTATACCTTTATATTGGATAAATTCTAAAAACTTAAATAAATCAAAACACAGTGGCGTAAACATAAAATGAATGTCATTTTCAAAATTTACTGTTCGGGAAACATAAAAATACACCCTTATATCGAATAAGTCAAAAAAACTTAAATGATTCGAAACGCAGTCACTTAATCTTAAAATGGAGGTTATTTTCAAATCTAGGTACAGGACAGCATAACACTAGTCCCTAATAAATCCGAATAGGTACAATAAATCGATATCCGTAAGTGAAAATTCTACTTAGGAGATCATAATAATAGACTTTCATATTGGAGTGGGGGAGGGAACGGCCATTATTTTAAAAAAATATATAAAATTTACAAAAAATTAAAACATTAATTTGAAATGAAAACGGTTGAATTTGAATTGGAAAAGGTTTAATTTGAAATGGAAATGGTTGAATTTGACTTGGAAAAAGTTTAATTTGATCTGGAAAAGGTTGAATTTGACTTGGAAAAGGTTGAATTTGACTTGGAAATGACATAGAAATATCACACTGAAAAAATCTAAAATGTTAAAATAAATGGATATGCAACCGCGTTATCAAAATTTTTTTTGTATTTTTCAAAAGCTATGCCTTCGATAATATAGTAAATGGCCTTCATTTCGAAAAAAATCGAAAATTGACAAAAATTCGAAAGTTGAATTTGAAATGGAAAAGGTTGAATTTGATTTGGAAAAGGTTGAATTTGAAATGGAAAAGGTTTAATTTGACTTGGAAAAGGTTGAATTTGATTTGGAAAAGGTTGAAATTGACTTGGAAATGCTATATAACGATAATTACATTGGAAAAACAGAAAGATACTAACTACCTATATGAAATGGTGTTTAAGTGATTCTTGAAGCTCTATTAAATGTAATTAAACGAGCAATAATACTTTAAGACATATTTTTTAAAATATTTTTTACCATAAAACATGGTTACATTTTACCATTTTGGAGAGACTTCAGCCCGAAAGCCTCCCCTCTCCCCCGCAAATCCTCCTGTGACAGAGTCAAACCCCCAAAAATATGTTATCCATCGAATATTCCTAATCACATCAAAATGCGCACGCCTCTAAAATTGTTGGAATGGCGCAACTTGCGAATGAATAATTATTTAGAAGTTTAGAAAATTATTAATGAGGTTTAAATAAGTTGCTAATTCCAGCCTTCTGATTGTCAATATAATTTTTATAATATTCAGAGTTACGATAATTTGGATGGAGTGGAGTGATCGTCAATGGGGCATAGAAATGGTCTCCACTCCAAGCACTCCACGTCATCGTTCCATTGTTCCATTAGTAGTAATCATCAGTGGCTGCCTTTAGAGCTAAATTAGTATCTTTAAAAAACATATTGATTATTATACGATTTATAACTAATATATATATATATATTTTTTTTTTTTTTTTAGGTAAACTCCGTTCCTACCAGTTTCTTCTTAATCGCTATTATGACATCGTCAGTTGTAAGTACACTATTTTCTGAAATAATTTGTATTAGAAAACTGAGGATATCTCGTCGTGTGAACCAGTAAACTCATAGTATACGAAGACTGGCTTGAGTATGTATGTGAAAAATACGTTATGCCTCGTTTTATCAGCCATGGATATATTTTTAGTTCAGAAGTTATCATCCATCTAGGGGAAAACATGGAACAGACCTTTCAGTTGACAGAATGACTAACCCCATTTTCAGCAATTTTTATTATTAATTTTAGTGATGTTTCTAGTGAGAAAATTCACAGTTCTATATATTTAACAATGAAATCATCTACTCTGGAATCAACTTACTCACTCTCTGTACAGATATACATTTTCCAACTAGAAATATTGTACTCTAAAACTTTACTCTAAAATGTTGAAATTGGAGTTAGTCATTCTGTCACTTGAAAGTCTCATATGATCTAGAATTTTTTTAACTTATGCTTGCATTGATTTTAAGGAGGAAGTGCAATAAAATGTCTGGGGAGGGGGTTAGGTCAAGGGTGCCTCTGTATTCAAGCGCATTCTATATTCCTTTTAATAAACAATTTCTCCGTGTATTAGTGTGTTAACCAATTAACATTACTCTCGCCTATTAACAAATAATAAATTCAAAGAGGCTCATGGTTTATAGTAATAGACGGTATTACGTACTTCTTTAATCATTATGTGAACCAGAAATGTAGGAAATGCCGATAATTAATTATAGGTATGATTGAAATGAATACGTTAAAGCTTTACAAATAATTTTCAATCATGCCTTTTTTTTTAAAAATGAAGTTGGACATAAAATAAAGCTGTTTTATCATGTTTACATTATTATATAAGGTTTTGTGTACTTGATTATTTGATGTTAATAGCACTTTCTTTCTTGACGTCTCTCCACAAAATCTTATCAAAATTCACGTCGCAGTCTATTCATTGGTTATAATCCGGTTTTTCCATTCTGTTTGGAGGTAGAGAAGGAGGGAACGATGGACCCCCAAAAAAGTCTCAGGAGTTTATATTATTTGTAATAATAATGAGTGATAATAATGTTTTCAACATAATTATTGTAAGGCAGACATTATATAACATTGCATAACACTTAATATAAAAATAAATGTTTACATATATGTTTTTGTTTTACTTACTGATTTATTTGAAAGTATGCTAACGTATATTGAGGAAGTAAAATTGGAAGGATGCATATGAATGAATCATAAAATCCTGGGACACGTTTTTATATATAATTATCTTTGAATATAAACTAAAATGGAATAAACATATAGCGCAGTAAAATACTTGCGTATCTAGTTCTAGGCTATAGATTAGCCATCTAGTCGACTTTTCCTATTTCCTTAATTGATTTTAGTTTATATATTTTATTCGTTATGTAGATTAATTGTTATTGATTTAGATTTTATTTTTGTTCAGGATATTGGGGGAGAAGAGTGTGATGTCACCTATCTAGTCCTGTAATTTTTGACGTTTTTTGTGATTATGTTTTCCTGTACCAATAATTTTTCGGTAACCGTGAGAATTTCGTATTCGAAAATTGTTAGCCGCTGTACTTATTTTAAATCGCCTTTGTTTCACCCTTCTATGTAATTAAGTAGAATTTCCAATCAAAAACTCATTACTTTGTGTGTCTTGAAAGTACCAGCATATCCTGTAATGTGTCGTAACGGGAAAGGGTAGTAAGCTCAGAGACCTTGGCTTTATTCTATGGAGTCCATGTTAAAGGTAAGGTTGTAGTTTCTCCTCCACGCTTTGCCCAAGTATAATAGCATTACTATTTCTAAATACGTCAGAGCAAACAGACGCGATCATGAAGCAATGGAACCACTTCCTTTAAATGGGACCAATGAAGGAGAGACGGGAAGTGTCATATGTAACAGCTAAGTAGGAAACAAGGCAAGATCCTTGGCTCTTGTGAAAGCAGTTATTAATACGTCGATGAACATCCTGTTCTCTCGTCAATTACTCATTATTTTTTCATGAGTGTATAATTATTTATATTATTATTCTGTAATGTTCCTTTTGAAATACGTGATATGACGAATCCTGCTACCTCTATCCCCTGTGATCTTCCCACTCCATTTACTAGGAGAATAGGAATCGTGAAATTGATCACGTGGGAGTGCCTGGAAATGATCGCTGCTCCACGAAGCGAGAAACGAACCAACCCATTTTTTTCCCAACTGCGCTCTGACCTTCTCGAAATAAACAATAATATAACAGTACCGTGTAACGGCAACGTTCTGATAATAGATATCGATAATTTAGTCTGATTATTATCACCATATTTTGGTTCTGTTTTCCGTTCGGTTTTTAAATTATCAACTCTTTCTGGGTATATTGTAATTAAATTTATATTCTGGAAGACCGGTAAAATATTGGGTAATTAATATTGAGGAATCAATATCTTCTCTCTATTGTAATGAAATGAAAATATATTTTATTATTCTGGGGCTGTTGTCTGTCCCTTTAGAACAAATTATAAGTACTGAATACATGTGTAAGTGATCATAAATAGAGTTAATATTTACAATATTGGTTATAAGTAAATATTGGTAAAAGTAAAAATACATACGGAAAGAGAGAAAAAAGCATGAAAAGCGTAAATATACATACATAATAAGCGTACATAAATCTATTATATTCGAAGTATAAGAAATTTTAAGACATTTTTATTCATACAAACAATATGTTATCATCAAAAGAATCTATTCAACACACTGTTAAAAGTAGAGCTCCTTACGATACAATGGTTATGTTTAAGTTACAGTTTACTTAATTAGCAATTGTCTTACCCTTGTTGAATATATATATTCAGTTAACCATCACGGACTCTGCTAATAGTAATTTTATACTAACTTAGTATTGTACTCGTGTAGGCTTATCAGGTTGGTGCCAAAGAGATATGGTTTGTAGTTCAATAACTCATTAAGAGTGAAGTTTAAAAAGCATAAGTGGATAGGAACTTCATTACCGCTATGGCGAAAATCAACCAAGCAAATTAAAATATGTTTCCCAAAAATGTAAAGTTCTTTTTTTATTTAACTTAACACTGTTGGCTACATTTGCTGATGACTCGGCAATATTAACATCTAACAAGGATGCAGCTAAGGCTTCTCAGATACTTCAAGAACACCTAGACGACATAGCTTGTTGGGCTAAAAGATGGAGAATAAAAATGAACGAGTCTAAGAGCCAATTTGTTCATTTACACTTAAACATGACTCTTGTCCTCCAGTGTTCTTTAATAATATCGCTCTACCACCTTCAAAACTGTACGATATTTGGGACTCAACTTGGACAAACGACTGACATGGACATACCACATAAAAAAAAAAGAAAAGAACTTAATCAGCGATACGAACTTCTTTCCAGGCTACTTGATAGACGTTATAAATTATCTGTGTCTAATAAATTAACTATTTACAAAGTCCTCATTAAACCACTTTGGACATATGCGATCGAACTATGGGGAACAGCAAAGAAATCAAATATAAAAATCATCCAGTCATTCCAGTCAAAAGTCCTTCGGAAAATTGTAGACGCACTCTTTTATGTTTCAAACCTCACGTTACACACTGACCTTAACACTCCTTTCATCACAGCAA
This sequence comes from Nezara viridula, assembly GCA_928085145.1. Classification (NCBI taxonomy): domain Eukaryota; kingdom Metazoa; phylum Arthropoda; class Insecta; order Hemiptera; family Pentatomidae; genus Nezara; species Nezara viridula. Next base: position 28,760,431 of record OV725083.1, on the reverse strand, counting down.
CTGCCTCAAACTGTTTTAATAGTTTTCATGACAGACTGACTCTAAATTCCAATCCACTTACTCAAGCTCTATCTACTGCCACAAATCCATATAATCCGCCCAAGACTGCTGAGACGCTGGCCAAGAGACTTATTGCATTGAGCTACTTGCTGAATCTTTTTTTGTGTGTGTTTGTTATTATGTATGTGTTATTTTACTACTGTTTTTATTTTTATTTTTATTTTTTTTTGTCTTTTTGTTTTGTTATTACTATTCCTTCTTTTTTTATGCTATCATTTCTTCTCCTTGATATCATATTTGCTGAATACCGAGGTAGATGGCAAATTTATTGTGTGCCACGAATATGTATAACTAATAAATAAATAAATATTTAACTTAAGATGCCAAGACCATAATCAGAGCTATTCTCTTCCGTTTAAAGTTTCAATAGATTTTTAGGTGGCTAAATGCTATCCTAAAAAGCAATATTATTACATCATTTTTTTTATTTATTCATGATATTTACAACTGTATTAAAAAAAATACATCTAGTAAATAAAAAATTTTAAACTATTTTTTTTTTAAATAAAAATATTAATCCAGTTAGAACCTTAAACAACCCAGCTAGTGACTAATTGATTTATATATATGTATTTAGGGAATAATCTAAGTTTCTCCTATTATGGATCAGAAAGATGAAAAGCCCTCCAAGAGATGACAGGACAAGCATGTAAGCAAGAACACTTCTGTTGTAATTGGATCCTTTCGAAGAATATTCGGTTATATCAAGAGGAAATATGTTAGAAATAAAGAATTCGTTGGGACTTAGGTTTTCGTTCAGTATGGAACAATTAATTGGGAAGAGCTGCAGCTAGAATGGAATGAACGCGCTTGTAGAATGGATGATGCTCGATAGACCAGGTGGTGGTACAAGCCAGACCGGAAGGAGGCTTACTTCCTCGTGGCAGACACAGGTGTGTTCTTTATTATATTGGAAACCTGGAGGCAGCAAGAAGATGCACCTTTCCGGAGATAAGAAAACAAGGAAGATTTTGCTAGGAAGAAGGATAGGGTATTTGGACTGTAACTCCACCCTTAACAAAAAGTTGCAGAACAAAGGATCTATCCAGTTTAGCCCCGAAATTATATGAAATACAATCGTTACCATCTGTTATAGAGTAACAATAGTCCCAGCTGGCCCCTACCTGATTCTCTGAAAATATATCCACGTATCAAACAACAAAATATAATTTTTACTAAACTTTTAGACTTAATCCACTTTAGCTCTGAACGTCTCGTTTATTGACAGCATACCTTCTACTATCTATTCTGATCACCTCGGATATGTATTTACGTTTTACTAAAACTATTTAAATTCTTTGCATTAAATTCAATTTGATAAAAAAATACATGTAGGTATATTATATAAATGTATTTGTCCGACTCCTTATTTATCGGCCTCTGAGTCCTACAAAAATATCTTTGTTATTTTTATTGTTACAATGTTGTTTAAGTAATAAATTTATTCATGATCGATATATACCTATTTGTCGTCTATGTTTTGAAAACTACCGTTTTTCTGTTGGAAAAAAAAAATTAAAAGCTTTCAAATGATAATCAGGATGAGGTTTGATTTCTTATCTTGCGGTGTCATTGATTTATTTGGGTCATAACGGATTCTTTTTGATAGCCTTAAGGTCAGTGCATTTCTTTTTGGGTTTTTTTTTTTCAAAGTTTGCTGAACTCTTCTATCTCATGTTAAGTGACATTTCAGTGATAAATGTGTTTAAGGATAAGGTTATGGGAAATCCTAAAGATATCGTCTGCATCCTCAGTCGTTAGTAACGTACTGATCTTTAATTGTCGTTGCTTCATTTGAATCGTTAAGTATCGAAAATTGTTATGCCCATTTTTTACGAGAAATTATTTTATTTAAAAAAAGTGGAGTTTAAAAGCTCCTTATCTATAACTTGAAGGTAATTGTTCAAGATTTCCAAATCAAAACAAAAATTGAATATACAATTAATGTTTTAAATCAGGACTCTTTAGATCCGTTAGATTTTCTTTACCATAGATAGCTTAGATTTAGTTTCGCTGACTCAACGTGAAATTTATGTGAAAAAAAGACCGGCATCCTAGAGATGCTGTTTTGAATGCTTGACACATTTCAAACTATCAACCTTCTATCTAACTAGGCACTATGGCGGATCTACCCAAAATGTTAAAATATAAAGAATTACTTTAACACCATTTCATATAGGTACTTAGTTTCTTTTTTGCTTCCGAAGTAATTATCGTAATATATAACTACAAAAAAAAAATCTTGTGGGCTGAAGCTCCCTACCCCCCAAAAATTAAGTCCTGGATCCGTTAGTGGTTTGATGTGGTTGATTGGAAGGAATTCCAAACTATATATTTTTTTTTCAAAATAAGCTTTAGATCCTTTTGGAGAAAAAAAATAAATAAAATGGACAGTTACTTTCGGTCTGCGGAACATAGTAGAAGCCATCTTTACCTTTCTAAAGTAACTTTGTTCTCTGTCTGTCGGTTTTTAAAACGTTTCCTTTTTTTAAGTTAAAATTTCTGTAGCAGCGTTTTTCACTTTTTGTGGAGAGTGAATTAGATTGAGCCCATGTGTAACGCTCGGGTAAAGTCGGCTGGATCGATTAATTGAAGTTTTTGCATATGGCTTGAAATATCTTAAAAAACAAAATTCGGACCCTGCATATTGTTAGCGAGGCAAATGTTCACCATTTCATCTTCTTTGTAATTTGCTATTATTCAATATTGTATCTTCGCCGTGTTAGAGAGGCGAAAAAGAAAAAATACTTTCGAAAAGCAAATGATAGCGAGTTTTATGAAAGATATGTATTAAAATATCTCAAAAATTAAAAATCGGTCCTGCATACTGTAAAGCAGGGAAATTTTCAGTATTTCATCCTCTTTATAATGAGCTAATATTTATAAATATATTTTTCATATTATTAATCCCACCTTGTTTCACTTCTATCGTGTGATCTAAATGGTTTAGACTAAAGCACACATCTTTATTTTTTTTTCTTATGTTTTTTTTTTATTAAAACAAACTGATATCCAAAATAACATATTGTTTTGGAATTCGGAATTCTCTGATAATTTTTAAAACATGCTAACAAAGTCAATTCATTAAAGTCATGTGTCATGTGTTGGATCTATTTAGCTGCTTCTGTTTCTGATTCGACGGCAAATCAAATTCTTCGTGACGTTAGTTTCTTTCAGATTGTTAATCAAATGAATCGTTTCTTCAGTTTATCAATTAAAAAAAAAATTAATCCATATCTTCAACTAACCTAATTATTTGGTTTTCAACACTATTTTTCCTTTTCGCTTCCCTAACACGGCGCCGCGTTAAGATTCAATTTCGAATTATAGCCTGTTATAGAGAGGATGAAATGCTGAACAATTTCCTCGCTTACAGTATGCAGGCCCGATTTATAGTTTCTGAGATATTTTAATCCATATGTAAAAATATTGTAATTAGTTTATTCTAGTTTACTTTTCTTGAACGTTACTGCTGAACGAAATCTAATGGATCAATCTAATTCACTCTCCTCAAAAAAGTACAAAACGCGGCTAAAAAGAAGTCTTCACTTCAAAAAAGTTTTCTAAGTTTTGGACCTGAAAATTGTTCGAGACTTCATTTTTTAACCCATGTTCATAGGATTTTTTTGTTTTATCGCCTTGTATAATATGCACTGTAGTAGCTTTATTAGAGGTTGAATGTCCTCCAGAATGTTCTTTCGACCCCAAACTCGCTCCACGACAAATAACAGCAATTTTATTCCACAGGTTTAACCTAGATCTTTCCTAGATTCCTATATATGTAAATAAAATTATGACTTCAAGATTTATGTAAGTATCTTATAATCAGAGCTTTGGTTTACGTAAACTATACTGAGGTCTTACTATTAGGCTTGACTTCAAATTATAATTTATTTTTTTTGTTTTCATAGGAATCTGTTTTCAGCACTTGTTATATTGATAAATGCTATAATTTTATGAAGATTTTATGAACCGAGGTTGATGTTAGAAGAGACCATGGAATGGAATCGCCCTCCAACAGTTGACAGTTGGTTCCAAGAGATGCCTATTGTATTTGTTCCATTCTCTCCCTTCGCTCGATATCTCCGCCTGATGTGTGGACAATCATTCGCTCTATTTAAAAGCTCAACAGGGCCCATTCATTGCATAATTAAATTGTCAGTCGTTGATTTCAATCATTCTGCAATACAACGTGAATATTCTGGAATGACGACCTATGATATGCTACATGAAATCTACAATAGTTGTAGTGCTACTACTTCCTAGTTTAAAGAAGATGATTTCTTATAGTCTCACTTGTTTTAAGGTTCCACCTCGTATCAATAGTCAAGATAGGAGATTCAATGCTGAGGATCTCTTGAAGAGGGATAAGTGGTAAATAATTTAATACGAGAAGGCAGGATGTCGTAGGTTTGCCACGTAGGCTGCTGAACTTAAAATTCCAGAACGCCCAATGACAACAACATAATTAAAAATGTAACTGTTCTTCAACAATTAGGTGCATTTACTAAACTAATAAGCTTTAAGTTCTTGTATTATATATGGTTGTGTATGGTTGTATTATTATATATACTTAACGAAAAGTTTATATATAATTAGTTTTGATTAATGGAGTTTTGCAGAGATCTGAGGTAGGTCTGGTGAATATGGAGGGTGTATTAAAAGATTCCATCCAAAGATTTATAATTTATTGCGAGTGACGAATGAGGTGTGGGACCTTGTGTACCTTTGTAGAAAACAACACCTTTCCAATCAACCAGTTGTTTTTGTTTTTTTGAATTGATTGATCCCATTTCGTTAATTGTAATTGTTGTCAATAACGGCATCATTGATGTCACGACATTTCCTCTAAGAAATTTGGCAAACCAATTTTGATACTTGATCCGTGGGTTCGATTCCTAATAAATTCCCATAAACATTGCAAACGTTTTCTGAGCTAATGCAGCACGCTTACTTTTTCTAAAACAATGTGTGTCATCTGCCGATTTAATAAATGATATTTTCTTCCGTATCCACAGTGCTATAACAAACGCAGTGCCAATCTAATTTCATCGTGCGTTTACAGAAATGGTTGTTGACATGTTACAAATAGGATAAAGAATCCACGTAAGCGATTAATTCGTCAGATGAGATTCGAACGATTCTGACATAAAAGAAAATAGAAAAACCAGGAAAGACATTTACCAACCCAATTCATACAAGCATTCTGGGTGTTTCCTCTACATGTTGCTGGTAGACGGACGACCTATCATGTCCATTGGTTTGATCTTATGTTTAAGGTTTGGCTGCTCTTTGAGATGGTGGAACACGGCGTTATTTTAGTTGTAATCTGACGTTATAAAATTTTAATTTATGTTCCTTTTAATTTTAATTTATGTACAATAGGATATCAATGAGTTTTCTCACTACTGTAGAAGAAAGCCAGTCTTCGAAACTAAACAAATCTACTATTTTGCTAGATGAGTATGATTAAACAAAAATTATTATTACCGAAATATTCCTTCATCGATGCTATAATAACATCAGGATATACTTATAGTCCTGGAGCCAGGGCCCAAAAATCGATCTCATCGTAGGCGAAGCTTTGAATGTTAATTACAAATTGTATATTATTCTAAGTAAAATGGACCTTGTCCACCATTCCAGAGCCGCTGCTTTCAATAATGGCGGCTGATTTAAAGAATGCCAGGCCAATAACTTGAGGATCGAAACGAGAAATTAATTGCAAAAAAAGTGTGAAAAGTTTTAATTTTTTTAACTATTATATATGGGTTTAGGCCTGCAAAAAACGAAATTGCTGACGCGGACCACCAAGGGAAAACGCGAGACCGAGACGAGTCTTGGTCTTGCAAACTCAGTCTTGGTCTAGGTCTTGCGCAAGGCTCTCGTAACAGTCTTGCAGTTACCTATTAGCTTATTAGTAGAGAGATATTACTGTATTTTTTTTTATAGGAGAAACCTAACGAAGTCTGAATGAAAAATTAAAAGAGTTAAATGCAAAAGTATATTGGTTATGCCAATTCTTTACATATAGTAATTAATATTGTCAAGTATTATTAACTATTTTGCCTCAATTTGTATTCAAAAAATCGATTTTTTTTACCAGAGTTGGTCTTGGTTTTGCAACAGATAGGCGTTGTTGGTCATGGTCTTGCAAATTGCAAGACCAAGACCAATTATGGGCAACACTAGCTTCTACTGAATATTAACATTTTTAATGTAAATGACTTATTCTGGACTAAAGCGGTGTGATCTCCCGATGACTATAAATTGGTAATGTATGTGCGATTTTCAATATTTCAACAGTATAGGTGTTATTATATTAGTGTAAGCTGCTTTGTACCTGACATAACGTACACGCATAACACTACTAGAAAGATATTAATTGGAAATTATTTGTCAGATAAATCATGAGCAGTACCTTGACCCGAACGGCTGCGAAGGATAAAATTTACCACTGACCTGGTAGATGCTTACGTTTCCACTTCGGCGGCATCTTGGCACGCACTGTGAGGTCACCTCGACCTCTTTCCCTCAGGGCACAGCCTCAGAGTCACGATCTGTTGGCTGCCCTACCGTTATCGTGTCCGTCCGAAGGAACTTTGTCCGAAGAGAAATGTCTCTTAGTTCTATGAGAAGAGGTTCTGAGCTTGGTTGCCTAAACACTCAAGATAACTCCTCTTTAACGACTGTTTACTGCACACAGGTTGAACAACACCCACTGGTTAAACTAAGAGTATTTAAACGATGTTTTGCTGATTCTTTGTTTTGATTGCGAATTGTGCATCTGGCGCCTAATATGCAAAACGTAAAAACCTTTTTATTCACTATTAATACTATTTCAAACAATTTATTATTATCCAAATGAAAAACAAAACATTTTTAATTATTTATCTTGAGTAAAAGTAAATTTTACAGCAATCTTCCAAACTTGGTCATGTTGAAAACTAAAACACCTGCAAACAGGTGTCTCGGTTGCCCCAGGTACATGAAATCTCATAAGAATCGGTCCCCCTCCCTCTTTCTCGGCTAACCAAACTGCTCTTCAGAAACCTGCTGTTAGAAGAAAAGTCCAATAGATATTTTTGCATTAAGTTCTGTGTCGTATATTTAATATATTTCTCTCTGAAAACGATGTAATGATTCTATACTTCTTTAGATTTCACGAATTAAAATTTTATATATATTCCCCTAAGATGCTATGTAATGATTTCATTAGCGCTTAAAGGAAATTAAGCTTCTATTATTATTGTTATTTAGTTTATATATTAGTAGACATTTCGGTAAATCCTGACTTCAGGTTTTCATCGTAAACATGGTAGTAACTTTTATACATAATCAATACCAACGGCGGATCAAGACAAGAATAACATAAAAAAAAAATTCAACTTAGAGGTCATAAATTAATTTTTTTTCTCTCTCGATTTATGGGTTACTCGAGCCTCTGACTTAAAAAATCATTTAGTTACGAGATTTTAAAATTCCGCTAGTCCAACTCTGATCAACACTATTTATGATATTCATATTTTTCTCTGCTAGAATATTGTTATAGATTAAAATTCTTATTATATATATATATATATATATATATATATATATATATATATATACTATTCAGTCACTTATTAAAATAGTTCATAGTGTCTTAAGTGCGGAAATCATATTTTAGGAAAAACGCATCTCTAAAAGTATTATTGCTCGTGTAATTTTATATTTGTTAGTATTTCAAGAATCACTTAAACAGCATTTCATTTCATATAGGTGGTCAGTTCCTTTTTTTTTCTTAAAAAGTAATCATCGTTATATACATATTTATAAACTTTTCGGAATAAAGCCTCCAAAATTAAATCGTGTATCCGATTGTATCATTATATATAATATAGTAAATAAACAATTGGAGAGGAGAAGCCAAATTCGCTTCAAACTTCGGTAAAATTATAAGAGAAATTGATGGTAATAAATACTATATTATTGGCACTAGTATTATTTTAAAAAGGAAGGAGATGGTCCGGGGTTGCGATCATAAATAGGCTAAATAGTGGTAAACTATTTTATTGAAAGCCTTCAATAAAATAAAAAGCCTAAAATAAAATAAAAATAAAATCCTAATAAAAATAGTAATAAAAGTTCTAATATAGTATAAAATAAAATAGTAATAAAAAATCCTAATAAAATCAATAAAAAGCCTTTGGCTTTCAATAAAATAGTTTATCACTATTTAGCCTATTTATGACCGCAATCCCGGACCATCTCCTTCCTTTAAATGCAACGGTCAACTATTAAATATTCAAAAGTATTATTTTACTCTTTAAATATAATAATATAGATATAATTAATATAATAAGATAAAGTGCGTTGATGTGGTTGTTTGTTCTGTTCTATTTTGTTTTAAAAAAAAATAGATAGATACGTAAGTGCCCTCCTTCCAGCCGCTTCTATTTCCGAAAACAATTATTACTTTATTGTTAAGAAATAATTTTTAATGTATATGAGTGCTTAGTTGACCCGTTTTTATACTGACAAATCCATTTGGAATATAAAATTTCACTAGTTTATCTGCTCTTCCTTGATTAAGCAGATTCAAGAATCAGTTTTGAGAAGCAAAAATGTTAAAAGGTGAAGACTAAAATTAATAATACTGTGAATGAAACTCCATCGAGTAAGGCCGGAACCAGGACATCTCGGGGGGAGCAAGTTAAATTTCACCGCCCCTTTTCTCACTTCCTCCCCTCCCCAATAAACGTAAACAACATTTCAGGTTATGTTCCGAAAGAAATTCACCATCTGATAACATGAACTCATTTTACTGAGTTAAGATAAAATCAAACATATGCAGATATTTATTTTGTATTACAAGAAAATAAAAATTTTAATGTGTTAGCCTCTCACTGCCGCTTGGGGCAAGTACCTTCTTGGTTCCCTCCCTCTCTGAAGTTCCGGCCCTGGCTCGGGGTATCTGTTGGAAGAGGAAGAAGGAGCGATGTTTCATTTTGCGTTCATTCACAATGAAGCTATACTTGGAGTTTAGAACTACTTTATCTTGATTACACAAAAAAAGTAAAGAAACAAATAAGGATTTCATATTACCCATACCTCAAGTCAAAGGCACCAATTTGACTGTTGGTCATAGGAGAAATTGAAAGTCTTTGACACGTAGCACAGAGTACGATATTTTTTTTTAATTTTCTGTTCTGTATTCCATGTAACCATCTCTTCTTATATTGATTTCTATAGTTACTGTCCACCCCACGAACATTATTTAGCTTGTCATATGGTTTATATATATATATATATATATATATATATATATATATATATATATATATATATATATATATATATTTATGAAATGACCCAATATCGTCATATGGTCGGACTGTTGACATTTCCCTCCGACTGCCTTAACCTCTCCCTCCCACTCGAAATTTCAACACATTAATTTATGGCAGAATGTCATCGGGGAGCGGTGAGAGGGCCGATTGGATTTACAGTTGCTCAGCGATAGTTGGTGCCAGGTGTTCCTCAAGGACCCGACCATGACCTAATCCAACTCCTCGCGGTACAAGGACATCGGACGTCTTCCAGATTGGACTTTAGTCACACCTGACCGGCATAACGTCGAGGGGCGACCTTACGTTGGCGCTGCCGAGTCTGGGCTTCGATCTTGTATGAAGTAAAAGTGTGAAAGGGACAATGCCGTGTGGCATTGATGGTGGAATATTGTGTGACAAAAGCCAGGATACCTCAATAAGCGAGTATATAGTCACTGAACCGTCGAGCAAAACGTCGCCTTTAAGCTGAAACTTTAAAAGGCAATTTTTAGACCAAGTGCTAGAAAAAACCTATAGATCAAATATTACAGATCAAAAAAACGCGCCAATGCTTCACAACAATACTCGGTTGTGTCATAAATTTCAGATTGTGGAACAGCTATCCAGCCAGCTTGAATAAATCAAAGAGCTTTTATTATTACTATTTTAAAATAATTAATATTAAAATGTCTACCCTCACTTATAAGAAAGCTCCTGGGTCGGTTATTTTCTTGAAGTTATATTATTTTTGAATTATGATTAAATGATCAATGCCAGGATAATATATATATATCCGAATTAATAAAATATTCGGCTGATTCCATCTATTTTTTTAAATTATAGTATTTAGTTTATTTAACCTAACGGATACGAAGTTAAAGGCCATAGATGGAATCAGCCGAATATTTTATCAATTTGGATAGCATGTGAATTGTAGTATTATATAGAAGAAAAGAAAAGAAAATTATATTTTATTCTGGGATATTTAATCCCCTAAGAATAAGTACAATGATCATTCGTCCACCATTAGAAGACGATAGAGAAATAATTTATTAACATTGTTATCTAATCCTTAAATTCAAAATAACAGAGCACAAGTGAACATATTGAATTGTAGATAAAACACAATGTCCTGTTTAAAAAAAAAGTCTTTAAACGTAACATTATAAAACTCCAATAAAAAAGAATTATAACAATTCTTCCATATATATTGCCGCTCTGAGGCGAGGCGTCTGAAAAGAAGATGGCCTCGGGACCTTCTAATATACAACTTTAATTTATTTTATTTTATTTTATTTATTGTACATAGAATGTGAATGTAATCTGAGAACACTATTATAAATGTCATTTAGACAGATTGTAATATTATTCAATAAGTAAGTTAAAAAAAAAAATATATTGAGTTCTACCAATGGGTAGTTTCTCTTCATGTTGTACATGTCATGTTACCAATGCCACATTTACTTGTTGTATTTTTCATGTATATGTATATATATTTCATGTATGAATACAATTGTAAATTTCATTAAAATAAATAAATAAATATATATATATATATTGCATTGATGTATTTATTTGTCTGTTGTTCTTCGAAACAACACCACAACACATACTAAAAAAAATAAAGGAAGATGACACCAAAATAATTATAACCTAAAATAAATTGAATTTAAATAAATTTATTTATACTTGGATGGAACCGACAGAAAATAAACTCTACTCTGTAAGCCCTCTCAACCAATCAACCTCATTGTATTATTTAACAAAAGTTCTGCTTGTGAAAGTTTTCCTGAATCTTTCTAAGCCAGTTCTTTTTACTTTAGGGAAGTCTTCTCATACTTTTTTGTTTAAAACTCCTTTGTCAATAGTTAAGCACAATCAAGCATGAAAGAGGCTTTATCTGTTATACAATAGCTTGCAAGTGATTCTTTTATACTAATCCACTGATTTTTTGTTCTGTCAAAGATTTCTTCCGATATTCAAGATAAAAAAAATATATTATTTTTTCAAAATCAATAATAATAAATAAATAAAATAATTCATGGTGTGCACAAATCGGAAGATGATTTTCCTAAAGTTCAGAGAATACATATACACATTTTTATTTTATTTATTCATTGTTAACCCGTACAATACATGTCTTAAGGAATAGAAATTGCGTAAACAAATGTTTAAAAAATCATAGATTTTTCATATTATTTGATTTTTTTAAAAACTTGTTTATTGAAAAATATTACAATCTGTCTCGAAGAACATTAATCATTAAATTAATCATAGAAAGTGGAGTAGCTCAGTGCTACGGCATTGATCTTTCATTGTTGAAAGTCTCATCTTCGAATCCCGGTTCATGGCAGAAAATCATTTATTCGGTTTCATAAGCCGTGAGGCGACTCTGGAATCAGACGACCCTCCTAGGGCACATCCAGGCTCTATAAAGTGGGTACCTTAATTAAACATAATTAGTTATGGGGACCAAGGCAAGACGGTTGAGCGTGATCTAAGTCAAATCACGTCCTTGCACAACCGTTGAATATGAAACAGTACTTTCCCTAAATAGTACTGAACTAAAGATCCTTCAGGGGTTGTAGCCATACTGTTTTTTTTAATTAATCATGAAATTACTTCTATTGCATCTAGGATAATATTATTACCGTGCATTTTTCGGTCTTTTAACCAACAAGAGAAATTACCGTACAATTCTCAGTTCTAAAGAAATTCCCTGTCGCTCGACGGCTTAGCCTGCAGTAATATAATATAATCTTTACTAAAAATTATTTATTACATTTTATTGGTATAATAATAATACAATCAAGGGCATTGGGTATTAAGGCTCTATGTTTACATTCATACTATTATATACAAAAAAAATTTAAAATAATGTTGTCATTTTCAGAATTCATACATAAAGTCGAGAAAAAGGAATTTAGCTTGACAAAATATCCATGGTTTTAATTAGCTCCATAAAATGAGTACTTGATTTTATTAACATTTTCCAGGTTATAACAGGCAAGCTGTTTAATCTAGTTATATGTTCTTAGTAAAAAAGCCACCTGTAATTTACCTATTAATAATGGATCATGATTCAAGGGAACAGTTGAGGCCTCGAATCGGATAAAGTTTAGCGAGAAGTCAATAAAGAGCACTAGGCTTTGAGTGGTTTCTATCAAATGTGGCAAATATCATTATATCGATTATAAAAGGCCTTGAACTTTGCTGATAATCGATATAGAAAAAAAGGAATTTCCACCTCCTATTCTACCTACTCCGATTTAAAGAAGAAAAAATGTACAACTCTAGGTACTACAAACTCTTAAATAACCGTTTGCTTTCCACTTGGATCGTTAGATAATTTGAGCACAAACTCGAGGAAAAAGGTCCCCAAAATATCGAGGTATTACAGGCCAAACAGCACAATATTTATATTGGCCAACTTTTTTTATCAATTTTATGATCAAATTATTTTACGATCCAAGTGGAAACCAAATGGGTATATAGAAGTTTTTAGTACCTAATTAAATAGACAAACTTTGCCGACCTCCTGATTCTAGACGCTTCAAGACCCCTCAATTCCAAAAATTTTCGTAATTAAAATAGTTGTAGGTTACGATGAGATGAAATTATTTACGAAGTTTCAGGCAGATGTTAATAATTTGATAAATAGGGGTCTGTACGGCTGACTATTGATGGAACTTGAGGGAAGGAAGGTTAAAGTGAGGAAACGGTGTTTCGGCTTTCAAAAAACTGATAGTCAAAACCATTGTACTTTCTTTTTTTTTTTTTTCTTATGTGCTTAGGAAACAATGGCCTTAAGTTTTTCATAAGTAAATATTTCCGTAAAATATTTGACCAAATTAGGGATGATTTGAGTTGAAAGGAAAATTCATATCGCGATGCTAGTGGAATAGCGTGAAGTGCACACGGTAAATGTAATGGAAGAGATAGCATCAGGGCGACTGAAGTTTCTGTATAAAGAACAAAGGAATCAAGATAAAAGTAACGACACGGAAACGAGTGAGGTCAGATAAACCAAGACGTAAATGAGAGGATGAGTGCAAAAAAACATCAATCGAGGAATTGATGTATTGATGTAATATTGATCATAAAGAAATATTTTTTTTTTTTGCCTAACTAATGGCATTCAAATTATCTGAAATGAATACTATATTGTATTATTCTTGATAGATTTCATAAAAAAAATATTTTATATAATTTTATAAAATATCAATTAGTCCTACGAAAATAATTTAAAAATAACGTATAGATCTATTATAGTAGGTTTCACCCTGTTCAATCATTTTCTAAAAATTGTTATAATAGTGATTTGAGCAAAATTTATATCCTGAACCGATCCTGCAAGTTCTTTAAGTCTGGTTGTAATTTATCTTATTATTTTTAAGTTCATTAAATTTTGTAATGCTTGATTTCAAAAGCTGACAATTTATCTGACAAATTTCAACTGAGAGATGTGTTTTTTTTATATGTACCTATGTTAAAAACAATATGGCGTCAAACTATTGAGCCAAAAACAAAAATCCATAATAATCTAACAACCGTTAGAAGGGCAGAACCGAGACTTAGATGGATTAGTGTTAGTTGTAGATTTCAGTTTTTACGGGTTTTGATATAAAGAACTGAGAACATTATTCAAATCATAGTTTTAAAAATTAGTTATTATTTGTTCTACAAGCGAAAAGAAATTAAATTAATTGTAAATTTATTAACTGACAGCATAATAAAATTAGTTCATTTCACCTAGTTATACAGAATGCTGTTATTTTCCTGAGACGTGACTTTTGATGTTCGAAGGTGTATCGATGAATTTTCATTCCTGCTGCAGCTTGCAGTTTTGATTTTTTTTTTTTTAAATAATTGTTTACAAAGAATGTAACAGACTTGTTTTGCTATCTCGATCGTTTTATTTTTTCCTGTCTCTTGTACGCCTACAATCTACAGAATCCCACTCATTGAACCCAGGTGGATTCTTGTAGTTCTGCATTTATATTTATATTTATATATCATTCAACGTGGCAGTTTGAACGAACCATATATATTATATCATTCAGTTGATCTGTTTCAAAATGAAGTTGATAAGTAGAATATAATACTAACCAGAATAAGGAATGATATTTTTAAAAGTAATAGTATTATTTAAAGATGGGAAAATCTGAATAACTGCAGGATGTCTATTTCAGTCGGGAATATGGTGGGATTTTGTTAGGTTAAAATTCATAGTAAATTTTGCGCAGTCTACAAAATTCTTATTTCTCTACTTTAATTCCTTGCTTCAATTTTCAGAAACTTGTTTCAACTATTTTTTATTTTTTTATTACCTGAATGTGATAATATTATAGAAAACATTGAAATTTAGGTTACAAAAAAAAAAAAAAAAGCTGTACCACTAACAACTCATGAAAGGTTATGGGTTTTAAAATTTACGTTTGAAAAAATATAAATATACGAGAAAAGCTGCGAAATTTATTGGAGTTAAACTAAACTCTGGACAACCTGACAATGTACCTTAAATCGTAAGTCTTCAATCATTCATCCATACACAGGCGGATCTACAGACGGGAAGGGGGGGCTTTCGGACTGAATCTCTTCCCCTCTCCCAAAAAAAATGGTAAAATATCACCATGTTTTACTGAAAAAAAAATTTCAAAACTATCACTTAAAGTATTCTTGTTCGTGTAATTACATTTAATAGGACTTCAAGAACCACTTAAACACCATTTCATATAGGCAGTTAATTTCTTTATTTTTTTAAAATTAATTATTGTTATATGTATATGAAAAAAAAATATCGATCCAAAATGTTAATTGTAGATGTCGCTGGGACCAATAGGGTACATAGTGTGTTTTAATCCGCAGTCAGTTATTGTGAGTGCAAGCCTTGCACTTGCACTGCAAGGTGGAGGAAAGGATATGGGACTAAGTTGATGGGGCTTTATATTATTATTAAATAATTTTTCAATATTATGATATGAAGTATTGATATGTTTTGTAAAAATATTAGCGTTTGGATTCAGAGACAAATGCCATTAGTTCCACGATTCCTTACCCAAAAGATGTCACCCTAATTGAGACGAGTTGATAGCATCGCTTAATCTTTACAAAGGCTGGCATTACTAATTCATCATGCTGATGAAAGGATATCATTGTGTCTATTCGCCTTTTAGTCATGAAAGAGGTGTTATACATCCATCAAGATCCTGGCTTATCTATAACTAAATATTTGTATATGTTTTCTAATCATTTATTTTTCCTCATAATGACTAATGGATTCAGTTGAAGAATAAACAATAAAAAAAAATAATAGTAATAAGCTTAATCATTTCTTTAGTAGTTGAAACCGTGACAATTCCATATAGCATAGTTTTTTTTGCTGGTGATTTTGATAAATAACAAATTATTATTATTAATTTAATTTCTTACTGGAGGTCTGCTGACTTTACAGTTATTATAAACCTGATTTTTTATTCCAAATGCTGACAGAAAACCAGTTCAAAATATATGTAAAATATATCCACAGTTATCTAAAACATTTAATTAAAAAGTTCCGATGACTGTCTATAGCTTGGTAGAGTTCTTCACAAGGAACATTTTCACTTTCACTTACCGATAGTAAGGGATACTTAATATATATTAAGGGAAAATATTGCGATCGTGAACATTTTCGAATATGACTTTCCAACAGAAATACACGTTTTGAGGCACCCTGAGACCAAATAACCAAGTCCTGCAAAATAGTCTGTGTTTATGTGTATGTTAAAAGTCTAGCTCAAAAACGAAAAGTTTTACGAAATTGATATCACGTATTTGAGATAGGCATATGCCTTAGATGTGACAGCAACTTTTTCCTTAAAATCGGCTAACCGAAAGTGCCATTTTATATCAACGCTGAAACACATTTTTATAATTTTCTCAAAAACGGCTCTAACGCTTTTGATTAAACTCGGTGTATCATTGTATAATTAAGTGGTCTTTAATATCAATCAGATCTTATCTCCATTGATGTCACTTTACAAGGCTTAAATGTTCGATGTTCATATAAGTCTTGCTCTAAAGTACCTTTAATATGGTTTATTTTAAATAATTAAGCATCTCACATTTTTAAGAGTTGCGAAGAAATGCTAAGTATATCTTTTGAAAGAATTTGACAATTGAATAAAGGAGAAAAAATTAAAAATACTTAATCAGGTCGGAAATGAACCTTCGGAAATACTTCTCAGAAAATATACGTATTAACCTTATAGAAAATGAAATTAGTGAATAATTTGATGAACTTTCCCTTTGTGATATTCCAACAGTATCCTCTTCCAATTAGTGTGACAACTTTTGACCTGTCTATGACGGACAATGCAAATCTCTTAATTCAATTTTAGTAAACTTTGCAATGGAAAATAGTAGTTCAATAGCTAATAGTCGTACAATCCTTAATCAACGGATCGTACAAACCATAACCAACCGGTGATATAATAAATAGGACTTTTGTTATTTTAATGGTATTTATGATTTGTTAGCTGTAAACGTTTAGCTTTAGCTCGGTTAAAAATGCAATTCAAAAATTTTATGGCCAGAAAATAATTTCCATTCAAAGTTGTGTGTTACCAGAATTTTTGTCTATGAAACTTCTTCCTTTATATAGTCATAGCTTACGCCGATTCCTGAATGATGTACATTATCTGATAAAACCAAGTAAGACATTTATTTCTTTTTAATATTTTTATTTATTCTGCCGTGGAATCGACTTGAAATAGTTCAATTCCGTTTATGTTTTTCAATTCCGCATCTCCTTGGGTTACGTAAAGCTACAATGACTATTTCCTGCCATTACACATCATCAAGCTGTTAGAGTTATTGTGGCTCGTGAGAATTTGATAACAATAACTTGATAAAATTATTCTTTAAAAACGAAATCAAATCGTCCTTAAAAAGGTATTGTCTCTGATGAATTTTCTTTCATCAAATATCCTTGAGAATTATTTTGCATAAAGAAGAAGAATGATGCAACAAATTTTTTTTTTTTTTTAAAGTAAGTTTATATTTTTAATGGTTTGAGAGTACCTGCCATCGCCTCTAATCACATTTTAATATTTTCTTTTAAATTATATATATCATGGCTGATTGATTTCTCATCTGTGACATACAATCTTAATATTGTACTGCTGCGTTCGAATCGGGAATATCTTTATGCTGCTCATGTATGGGTACTATAACTGCAACAGTGCAGCAGCCGTATTTGACCTGCTGAATGTGCCTTCCATCGTAGACCTTAGTAAATATAATCAGTGTTTTCACAAAGGAAATTTTCTCTAATTTACGATGGTGTACTTAGAATTTAATTATCTTGAATAGTTTTTGAGAAATTCCTTCTTATTCAATTCGAAACGTGACTATCATAATATTCTTCCTGTATATAGAAGTATTTCCTAAAAAATCGCACAAACTAAATTGTATTATTGCTTATTTTACATGGTTTAAATCCAATCAGTCCAAAAAAACTTATCTAGAGATGATTGTTGTTAAAAATTAAATTTTTATTTTCATTTCATTCTTCCAAACTACATAAGCCCGAAGTAAATAAATAACAATAAATATTTGTTCGTGTAAGTACATGTGGGCAGGTTCCTAAACTCAGTGCTAATTCCATCGATAGAATTCATCTTTATCATTTGATTGAGGTTATCATATGATTACATCAAGGCCGATCCATCGACACCAAAAGCCTTCGGAACCGCTGAGCCATCGATAAATAAAGGGGCGAACTGAATTCCATTGATGGGTTTAGAATCGGCCTTATGGGTTTTCGATACCATCGATTGGTTCAGCTCTAAGTTTAGGAACTTATCATATCTTTATCGAACTATCATACAACTTTGATCGGTATGTTATATTTTAATTGATAACAAACATGAAATATGGTTTTTCGTTGTTTATCTGTCTTCAGCTTTTATTACTTTCAAAAGTTTTTCAAATATTTCTAATTATGAAATATTCGATACCAAAACTGTTTTGATACAAAAAAGTATTGGAGCCAAGGCGAAGAAAACAAGAAATAAAATAAAAAATAATCTATTTCCTGGCATATGAGCAGCAGGACCACGCCAAATAGTTATGAGTTCGTCCACCTTGATATTAGAGATACCTGCGCAATGTTTCGAATAGCACTAAACAATAAATATATGTATATCTTATGTAATAAAAATAACAATCCTTATCCTATGCTACAATTTTGTTAGTACAAGTGTTTCTTTTTTTTTTTCTTATTATTGTTTGAAATAATTTACATCATATTCGCTTTATAATTCTTATCAATTTCTTCAGCACGTTCATCCGGGAGAATTCAGAAATAGAGAACGACGGAGATAAGACATCTTTCATTTATTTATTTTATTACTCTTTTCAAATTTTTAAACGTGTAAATTAATTCATATCTGACTTTTTGACCATTCATTCTAACTGTTGTGGAAGTAAAAGAATAGTATTTTTTTTTTTCTAAAATTAGCAGTACAACAAAAAGTAAAAACATCAGGTTGGCCGTGAAAATTCAAATGGCCGTGGAAGCGATTAAATAACATCACAGCGTAAAAGGTTCCTTTGAAGACACTCTAATTAGCGTTTAGTCGATGATTACAGGGTCGGGACCGCACATCTTTACTTCCATTACTTTCTTCAATTGTTCTATAAATATTAATTGTCCTATTTAACTTTCACCTTTTGGAATATTAATTCATAGTTCAATTATAAATCTACTAACATGTCTAGCGGAGAGATCAATACGACAGAATTAATTATCGATTTCTTTTTTATTTTTTTTTATTTAAACATAAGAATCGCCTCACTTAAAAACCTTTTATCGGAAAAATATAATGGATGGCAATTCCTTGTGAATTATGAGAGCTGTGAGAAAACCGAAGGCTCCCACGGGCATTGGGTTGGGAGCGAGAGTTTGTCTTCACTTCCACTTCCGTCTGATCCACATCAGATAAACGATATGTACAACCGTTTAGATTATAATCCTAACTACTCTACAGAGAACTATTTTTATTTTATTTTTTTATTTTTCTTATAATAATGCTTTAAAATTTAAGGTTTGTCCATTTTTTGTATATTTTACTTACTCTTTGACTTTTTTTTAAAAACTAAATATAAATGCACTGAATTTGAGAGACATTTATGATCTATAAGAACTGTAAAAGACCTAATAAAATTTGTTATATTTGAAGACCCCAGCTCGTTGGTCGTCATCAAAGTAATAATCTTTATCTAGTGTTATATCTAGAACTGAGCGGAATGGTTTGGAGAAAACCGCAATATTCCGACGGGTTTTTGAATTTTTGAGGGGGCAAATTTCGACGAGGTTATGGATTTTCGGACAATGGGACAAGGAGAAAAACATGGAACATACCGCAGCAAGTGTAATTGTATATGATCTACGACTTTTCTAATTCTACCTTAGCATGCGCTATTTTTAAGAAAAGTGAGCAATAAATATCTTGGGAAGAGGGAAGGCAGGTTCTAGCGCCATCGACCTTGATGGAGATGGGCATCGCAGACGGATTTAGGGGGGGGGGGCTTTCGGGCTGAAGCCTCTCCCCCCCCTCCAAAAATTAAATCCTGGATCCGCTATTGACGGGCACGCATGGAAACAGCTTCTATGGGTTGTAAGTCCTAAATAAATAAATAACTTGACTACTATTACCTACTTAATTTTGATTTATTTTTGTTTTTAGAGCTATATAGTAGAATGTTGTTTTAAAGATGCAATTAGACATTTAACCAACTTATAAATAAATAAATAGTTACTACCCTATGCTAGTATTTTTGTTTTCATTTTTTTTTTCCATCTGCTATCGGTATCAAGAGAAATAAAATAAATATTTTTATGTAGCAAATAATGTTCATTTTACCAAAAATTGTATATAATATCGTTATTTACATTCACACATTCTCAAAAATTTAGTACTCCATTTGAGTATGTGCTTCCAGGATTACCTATGTAGAACTACAAGGGGCATCCTATAGGCATTATTTTAAAAATAGGATTCGTTATTAAAGGTGCTTTGTTAGAGGATGTATTGAAATTATGGTTCATAATGTAGTGATTGTTACCGACTAGTTGTTTTGAGCTATGAATATAATGTTTATTTATTTCTATCCCCGTTTCAACCTTTCGATAGTATGTGATCAGTTAGCAATGACATAGCACTGATACCTACTTGCTAAAATTTGTGGTCTACTTCTACCCTCATTCTTCGAGGCGTCAATGCAGTACAGCTTCCATCTTTTGTTACCTCCCAGTTCTGGCTTCTTCTTCTTCTTCTTCGGATCCGAGTAGATGTGGGCTGGTTCCACCGCCGTTTTCTATCAGTAAACTCCTTGGACTGTGGGAATTGTCTTCTCTCGTTAACCGAGGAAAATCCTCTCCTCCGTAGTTTCACATTATCACGTCCCTTAGAATACCGTGAATGCAGTACGTTTCGTGACCACATTCTCTATAATCTTCTAAATCGTTAGCATCGGGATGTCTCCAGGAGAAAACAATAAAGATGAACTCGAAACCCGTGAGGAATCGTGTGAAATTCCTTAATCCAAACGTTTTCATTTTGTGTGTCGCCGGTGTAGTGCGATGGGGAAATATTTTCTCAAGGTATACGCTTTTGCAGTTCAGGCAGTTTACTTATATTTCCCATCTATATTGGCTTCTTAGTCCTGATAAAGGGGTTATAATGTACTAAATCAAAGAATAGTTTGTACACTAGCGGATCCAGGATTTAGTTTTGGGGGGCTTCAGCCCTGAAGATTTTTTTAAAAAACATATAACGATAATTACGTTGGAAGAAAAAGAGGGGAACTAACTACCTATATGAAATAGAGTTTAAGTGATTCTTTAATCACTACTTTTTTTTAAAAATCTTTTTATTGAGAAATAATACATTTTGCCACATTTAAGGGCACTTAGTACTAAAACTGAGTGAGGCCCATTCGTACTATATATACAATACAATAAAAAAAAAAATTAATAAATAAAAAATGAAAATATTTATCTGTATAACAAAGGCAAAAACTATAAAACCAAAGAAATGTAACTTGAAATCAAATTAAAAAAAAAAAAAATACAGAAATTGGTAGCAAATTAAATAAGTCATAAGTAAAACAAATAAATATATAAAAAAAAGAAAAACACTCATACTTAATTGCGATATTTAAAATCAGCCAAGGGAGCTCCGAGTCCAGCCCTTCCCTCCACGTGTGAAGGACAAAGCGATACTCTAAGAGATCCCAGCTCTTCTCTCTCAGCCGCGTCACCGTGGCCATTGGAGTCCAGTGGAACCTGAGAGAGGGCACTGAAGCAACAGACGCTCATGACCTTAAGTACTACTAAATGTAATTACACGAACAATAATACTTTTAGAGGTAATTGTTACATATTTTTTTTCATAAGGTATGGTTATATTTTACCATTTTGGGGTGACCTTCAGCCTCGAAGTCTTCCCCTCTTCCTCCCTCCCATAGATCCGCCAGTGGTTACTCCTAATATGAACATTTCTTGGGAAAATATGGGATTGAATGTATAAGTAATTGATTTATCTAATGTTTATATTTAATTATATGTATATTACTTCATAAATATGTACATCTGCCTGTTTATATGTTATATGACAGTAATTTCAATTAATATTATGTTGTTTTTTTCGCAGGATCCGGCCCCAGTTGGCCCGCGAGGTGATCGACATGTGCAGGGTGTGCACGGTGGTGACTCCCGGGGAGCCGCAGGTCACCATCGGGGCCGACAAGTCCTTCACTTACGACTTCGTCTTCGACACAGAGTCCGACCAGGGATCCGTGTTCCAGACGACCGTGGCCCCGCTGGTCAACGGCTCTCTCCAGGGGTACAACGCCACTGTCCTCGCCTACGGTCAGGTATCTGTCCATCATCACAATATATCTATATCATTTCAGGTCAAGGTTCATAGGTGTAATATATTGTAATATAGTATCCTATCCACCTGTTCCTCGTTCTTATGGATACTAAGACTTGTCTTCCGGTTCTTCAATCATACTTATCATTTGATTCTCCTAGCTTATCCTTCTCCCCACTAGCGGATACAGGATTTAATTTTGGGGAGCTTCAGCCCGAAAGATTTTTTTTTTCATATACATATAACGATAATTAATTTGAAAAAAAAAAAAAGAAAAAAAATTAACTACTTATAGGAAATGGTTCTTAAGTCATATTAAATGTAATTACAGGAACAAGAATACTTTAAGAGGTAGTTTTTAATATTTTTTTCTGCAAAATATGGATATATTTTATCATTTTGGGGGGAGCCTCAGCCCGAAAGCCCCTCCCTCCCCCCTTAAATCCGCCTGTTCTTCGCTCCTATGACAATGCTTTTTCCTTAAATCTTATTTATAACGAAATCTAAGAGACAATAAACCTCATTTTGTCATTTAACTCCTTATCCTCCGTTCCTACCTCTATTCAATATACACCAACACTCACCACATCTAACTTCATACTTCCTCACATAGAACTTATCCATTCCTCCTTACCTATTTCTGTCTGTAAAGCCCCTTCTCTAGCTTTCTTCTTTATTCCTCTACCTCTTCGAATATTAATCCTCCATTCACTACTTAACTGCAAGTTACATTTTGACTTAAATATCTCACTATTAGGCTAAATTTAGTTTTTAGGGAACCTTTGTCCTACACCAAAGATTTTTTTCATAAGTTTTATTTTTCAAACCCTGTTGCATTTGTTTATTTATAATTCATTGTTGATACGTTATAAAGTTTTTGTTACATTCCAGACAGGCAGTGGAAAGACATTTACGATGGGGACTGGCTTCGAGGTGGACACCAATGCAGACCAGTTAGGGATCATTCCGCGAGCTATACATATGCTGTTCGAAGGGATAACCAATCTCTCAACGGAAGCGCACGAACTTAACCAACCTGAACCTCAATTCAAAGTTACCGCACAGTTTTTAGAACTTTACAATGAAGAAATTTTTGATCTGTTTGACGCATCTAATGAGTTCAAGGTGGGTTAAAAGAAACTAATGTCTATTTTGCTGAACTGTCTTGTCAATCTTTTTTACTAATTTATTTAGATGTTATGAAAATGAGATATTTCTTATTTAATTTGTTTTTATTTTATAACATTTGGTCAAAAAAAGTTGTATATTTTTAGTACTATTAAACTGCAGATTCTTAATTATTTGTAGTAGCATAAGTTTTTTATTTATTTATTTAAGTGTATGATTAATACGTTTATCTTACTTTGAAAAGAATATATTTAGTATGGTAAATAGTCGGAAATCAGTCTAATTTGTTTTGATTTTTTAATGTCAGTTTTTGGCTGATTTTAAAATATTTATTTTGAAGATAAATTAATTTAAAATATATTTTAAAAACATCCTAGGTATATATCAAGGTAAATAATTAATTTAAACTTAGTTAACTTCTTATCATATTTCCTTAAAATAAACAATTTATATATATATATATATATATATATATATAGAAAAATTAAAGCTATTTCATTGATAAAGAGAAAGCTTGTTCAATGATAAAGAGTGACAGAGCTTCATCTTTATCAATTGGAGGGAAGGTCATATAGTGTCATCCATATAGCCTCCTTTACCTTTAGCGACCATTTATTTTATCTGTATTGAAGGATGATAAAATAACTGTTATAAAACCATTAACATCTTTATCTACTTAACCTTTGAGTTGTTTTTATAGCTTTATTATGCTTTTAAAATTGTTTATTCATTGGCTCTATTTAATTGTTACACATTCTGAAAAATATAACCATACTATTATCAATATTAACAAAACAATTGTGAGAAATAAAAATTATCAGACTCCCCCTAGAAATAAACCTACATTAAATAAAAAACATATAATTATATTACTAATTAATGTTACATGTAAGTTCAATTTTATTTATTGCATCTTCAAGATACACAGCTTCAATTAAGGAAAAAATCATATATTTTTTCTTCTAAATTTCACATAATTTAAGCATTTTAAGATTCACTAAAAAACAAGGTAAATTAAAAAAAAAAATTGTGCAATTTTCTGACATTTATAAAGACACCTTTTGATATAGTTAATTCAGTCATAAATAACTTAATGTATTTAAAATATATACATTTTAGTGTGGAAATACAGTGATTGTAAGTACAGTGTATGGAAATTTTAAAATTAAAATTTATTTTAAACTGCTTTGCGTATATTTTATTTTTAGAAAAAAATTTCAATTACCTAATTTTGTATTATTTTTTGTGTGAGAATCTCAGACCTTTTTCTTTCTAATCATTTATCTGGGAACATTTCATCACTGAAAACAATATATATGAAATATAAGTGGCTTTTGAAATCATACTTATTTGTTATAATTTAAAAAAAAATTAAAATGAATTGCACTTAGCAAGTAGTTGAGGAGTAATATCTTTACATTGACTATTATTTTTGACCAAAATTATTTTATTTTAAACATAGATTTAATTACATTATTATGATAAGATTCATATATTTTTAAAATTAAATTTATAATATTAATGTAATTTAATCTTTTTTAAAGGTAATTAATTAAACTTATTTTCAGGTTAAAAGTGGTATTAAAATTCATGAAGACTCAGAACATTCGATATATGTGACCGGCGTTCGTAGCGAAAGGGTAAATTCGGCGGAAGAGGCGCTCTCTTTACTGCGGAAAGGAGCTCTTTCTCGTACGACAGCTGCGACTCAAATGAACTGTCAGTCCTCCAGGAGCCATGCTATTTTTACTCTTCATATAAAGCAACAGAGGGTTGTCAAAGTTGAAGTAAGTAATATTAGTAACCATATAGCGCTTATTTATTTAGTTGAAGTATCTAATAAATATGGTAACCAAATGTGTTCATATATTTCCTGGAATTAATTGGGACACATGACATGCACAGAATCATACTGTACTGTAAAAAATATATATTCTTTGATTTTAAATAAAAACATTTGAATGAGCCCTTATTAAATCAATAACATTATTTTATATTTAGACTTACACATTTGATAAATTTTGTAAGCAGCCTATAGACTAGATGCTAATATCCAACAATCTCCTTCATGGTATGGCAACAACTATTAAACTAAAAAATATAAAAAGGCCTGGACTAAAGCTAAAAAATAACTAAATATGGGACATTATCTAGTAACCGATTAACAGATTCTATAGCCTAAGATAATCTGATAGGTGTATACATAATGCACCTTTCTTTCTTTGCCCGTTGTCAAGTATCTACTAGTATGATTAAAACTGTCTGCTTTGACCATTTATTGTTTTATTTAATATTTTTTTATTATTATAATTTTTTTTAGGAAGATGATGAAGAAGAGAGGGGAGGTCAAGAATTTGAAACATTAACAGCCAAGTTTCATTTCGTCGATTTAGCCGGTTCAGAACGCTTGAAACGAACTGGAGCGACAGGAGAGAGGGCCAAAGAAGGCATCGCTATTAATTGCGGACTTTTAGCTTTAGGAAATGTTATATCGGCTCTTGGCGATCGTACAAAGCGTGCTCTACATGTACCTTATAGAGATTCGAAGCTCACAAGATTACTTCAAGATTCATTAGGAGGTGAGCTCTCTGATATATTTTTTTATTTATTATACATGAAGTATACAGTGTTAAAAAAAAAACAAAAAAAAAAAAACAGAAATTTCAATGTTGTCATCACTTCTTTATTTATCAGTACTATTACACCAAATTTTTATCAGCTTTAAAGTAATTCTCATGTACTATAATGTAATAGTCCAATCATTTCTGTCATTATTTAAAACTGTTTAAATTGACTTATTGGAGCGTTCTATAGCCCTTTCAGCGATTCTTGTTTTACAATTTTTTTTTTTTTTTTTTTTTTTTTTTGTTCCTTCACAATCCCAAAACATTTTTCTTTCATGTTCCTTTTGAATCTAGAAAATGTAAAGAATTCATAAGTACCATTGCATTAAATAATTTGTACAAAGGCCTTTAGTGTATGTCTCAACTACAAAAATTTGTATAATTATTAGAAATTCATTTTGGATCATTATATAAAAATTCATTATACAATTATTAATGTTCAATTTTTCATAAGAATCTATTGAGAGTGGTGAACCCAGCTTATATTCATTAAATAATATTATTATTTAAGCTATTAATCCAACTATTAGTACAAGATATTAATGATGGCATGACTAATTTTTGTGTGCTTAAAAAATATTTTAAGATTATCTAATTTTAAGTTTAAACTTAGTTTATTTCTCTAGAATATTATTAAGTGGTCTAAAAAATTTGATTCAGTATTAATTAGTACTCTTAAAGAGTATGGATAATTGGACTAATAAATATAATGTTTTAAAAAACATTTGAATATTTTTTATAATCAACATTAGTAATTTATTTTGTCTATGTTCTCCACAATTTTGATATATTTAGCTATCAATTTAATTTACTTTATTTTAGGCAACAGCAGGACTTTGATGATTGCATGTGTTTCTCCAAGTGATAGAGATTTTATGGAAACTTTAAATACTTTGAAATATGCCAACAGAGCTCGAAATATACAAAATAGAGTTGTAATTAATCAAGATAAATCTTCGAGGACTATATCTTTATTAAA
This sequence comes from Nezara viridula, assembly GCA_928085145.1. NCBI lineage: Eukaryota > Metazoa > Arthropoda > Insecta > Hemiptera > Pentatomidae > Nezara > Nezara viridula. The sequence continues at coordinate 28,733,406 of OV725083.1, read as the reverse complement.
AAAAGAAATACAACAACTTCAGTTAGAGTTGCTTGAGTACAAACAGGTAGGTTGGAATATTACTTGATATATCGTAAGAGATGGCTTCTCAATCAGTAGTTTAGAAAAAATTGTAATAGCTCAGAAAAAATTTTATAAACTTATTTATGATAATTTTAACCCCATAGATAAAATAAAGTAAAAAATAAAACACTTAAAAATGATTTAGCATTTTGTTCCTGTGCTGAACTTTCATGTTTTTGTAAAGCAAAATAATCATGTGGTTTTGTTTATTTTTTAAATTTCTCAAATTTAGAAATTTCAAAATCTCAAATTTAGCTCCCACCACTCAGTAATTTTTATTGAACTTGCACATTATGAAAATTGTATACAATGTTAACTAGTTAGACATATTATTCCTTTAATGATTTTAGGGTAAAAGAATCATTGGTGAGGATGGAAACGAATCGGTGAATGATATGTTTCATGAAAACAAGCTTTTACAATCCGAAGTAGATACTCTACGGTCGAGGGTGAAAGGACTACAAGAGGTGATAGATTCTCTCACGGCTCGTAATACGGAATTGTTGGCCGAAAGAGAGATGGCAAATTGGTCTCTTCAGTCAGGTATCTTTGAACTTGGATTTTTCTTGATTTATTAATTTATACTAACCATATTTCTGAATTACAATAAATTGCTAGGGTTATTATAAATGTTCATGCAAGAGATTAGTACAATAACGTGTCCAGGACCTGTTTGTAAATCTTGATCAGTTGGTTAAAATGTCATCCCCAATTTTCCACTCTGTTTTAATCCCTACACTCTTCTTGAGCTCAGCCTTAACTAGATGAGGTACTGGCAAAAAAGTGTTTGTGTATATGGAGAGAGAAAATATGTTAATATTTTTGAAGATTTTCAATGACTGTTAAATTTGTTGTGTTCATTGAAGATTTTAGTCCAAGTATTGTTAACATTATTTTATATGTTGGCTTTGATTCAATGTAAATCATCAAATTAGGAAACCTGTCAAGTAGTAATTAACTTATACGTTTTTTTAGAGTGGAGGTACTTACAGTCAAAGTATCTTTCTTTTTTTGTTTAAGTTGCATGAATGCACCATTGCCATGAAGGCCTATTGTACACCATCTTACATTTTTAGTAGTATGTATAAATCAGTGCACAAAAATGCACTAAATAAACTCATGCACAAAAATACAATGTAGGCATCAAGTGTATTTTAAATAAAATATGTGGATTTATTGCTTTATTGGAAAATGTTTTCCTTTCATTTTGTTAATCTTACCTAACTTATACCATTTTGAGATCTTAGAACTTATATGTTCTTCTATCTTAACAATATTTGTTAATTACCTTAGCATATGTTAATTAGTTACAAATATTTACTCTTTTTATTATTATTATTACGTTTTGTCCTAAATCTGGATACAATCAGATTATGGTTTGATGATTTTATTTTAAAGCACTTCTAAATCTTTATTGAGATACTTAACATTTTTTTTTTTAGTAAATAAAATGCCTAACTACATCGTGCTGATAACTATTAATTATATGATATTACATTAATTTTCAGATAGCAATAAGGACGAAATGTGTCAAATGGTAAAAGGTTACCTCAGCGAAATAGAAACCCTGCGTGCTAAATTAGTTGAATCTGAAGTGATTGTTGTGCAGTTAAGAAAAGACATGTCGAGAGTATCAAAAATGAAAGTTTCTCCCAGGACTGATAATTCATCACTCTCTGAATCTGGAATCGAAGAAGTCCTTGACATAGCCAAGAGAGATGTAGAAAAAGATTTAGAATCAATTAAAGCTTCAAAACATTCCGCCCAAGGTTCAGATTTATCTGGTTCGGAATCTGGTAACTATATTTTATATTATTTATATTTAGTTACTTCTTTTATCCTTTTTTTTAATTTATTAATTATATTTATGAGTATTGATATAAAACTTTAATAATCAAGATTGAAGATTCCTTTTAAAAAAATGTAATATACTGACAATTAAAAATAAACAAAGTTAAGTTTTTAGTATACAAGGGTGATTTGAAAAGTTTCCGACCACAAAGTGAAAATGGCAGCACTCATAAATAAAAGCAAGTGAATTTCATTGTTCATTGATTGACAGTTACCCACCAGTTTCAGCCATTTTTTTTTATGTAACAGTTGTTTGAGTGAATTGATGTGAGTGTTTTTGTAAAAATGGACAAAAATCGAGTATCGAGCTGTCATTAAATATTTATTTTTGAAAGGCAATACGCCTCCGCAAATCAAAGATGAGTTGGATTCTGTGTATGGGGACTGGACACTAAAAGAAATGTGTTTGTTACATATTAAATCAACATTTAGATATTAGAAAGCTGTCCGCACGTTGGGTGCCATGTTTGCTCACATTAAACCAAAAAATTGTTCGAATGAACATTTCCAACGCTCTGTTAGCGCAGTTTAGTCACAATAAATCCAAGTTTTGGCACCAATAAATTACTGTAAATGAAACTTGGATACACCATTATATGCCCAAAACAAAAATACAGTCCAAACAGTGGACTGCAAAGAGGGAACCGGCTCCAGAAAAAGCAAAAACTCTTTTATGGGCTGGGAAATTGATGGCTACTGTTTTTTGGGATTGTCATGGAGTTATTTTAATCTACTATCTTCAAAGAGGAAAAACCATTGCAAGAGCATACTACATTACTTGACAAGCTGAAGGCAGAACTTGCAAAAAAACGGCCACAATTGCAGAAAAAGAAAATCTTGTTTCACCAAGACAACGCACCGTATCACACCTCAGCTGTTGCCATGGTGACAATCCACGAATTACGGTTTGACCTGCTTGATCATAAGCCATTTGTAGCCCCAAGCAACTTCTTTTTGTTCCCTTATCTGAAAATAACGCTCGAAGGACATAGATTTTCATCAAATGAAAGATCAGCAGAAACTAACCATCCTTATTCTCCTAGATTTCTCCAAAGCTTTTGATTCAGTAGACCACAACATCCTCCTAACCAAACTTAAAAATATCTCTTTTTCTTCTAGTTCCCTTAATTGGTTCCAATCCTTCCTAACCGGTCGCTCCCAGTACGTTGTAATTCCTAATAACCCACCATCAGAATCTCTACCTCTGACCAGAGGCGTCCCACAAGGCTCTTCCTTATCCCCCACCCTTTTCTCCATCTATATAAATGACCTCCCATCCTCTATCCTGCACTGTCATTACCACCTGTATGCCGACGACATTCAAATTTACCTCTCCTTTAATCCGACAGATATCTCAGATGCCACTCAAAAACTTCAGGAAGATATTGACAGAATAAGTGCTTGGGCAAACCTCAATAGGCTCACTCTGAACGCCGAGAAGACAAAAGCCATCTTGATCGGATCCCCTTCACTCCTCAAATCCTCCCCAGTATCTCCCAGTCTCTTCCTGAACAACTCACCTATCTTATTCTACACCACCGTTAAAAACCTAGGTGTTACTTTCGATCAATCCCTATCCTGGAAACCTCACATCTCCCAAATTTCCCGTCGCACTATCTCCACCCTAAAACAGTTCAATCGTCTACGATATCTCCTTCCATATAAGTCCCGTCAACTCCTAGTTTCCTCCCTTGTTTTCCCCCACTTCGACTACGGCTGTATGGTGTACGGTGGACTCCCGGGAGATTCCGAGGCCAAACTTAAACGCCTAATGAATTGCGCACTACGATTTGTTTTCGGAATCTCAAGGGATACGCATATTACCCAGTATTACACTGAGTTGAGGTGGCTCTACCCATCCTATCGCCGTCAGTACTTCCTAGCCACCTTTCTGTACCAAATTATTAGAACCCATCGACCCTCCTACATTTTTCACAGCTTACAATTCAAATATTCCATCCAATCCCGTCCCACCAGATCTCGTACTTCCGACCTCTATCCTCCTCCTCACCGAACTGCTGCGTTTGACAAATCCTTTGCAATACAAGCCGCCTCCCTCTGGACTTCCATCCCCCCTGATATTCGACACGCTCAATCAGTTTCCTCGTTTAAACCACTCCTCTTTAAGCACCTACTCCTTTCTCAATCCGAATGAATGTGAAATATATCTCAGAGAAATATCTGAGCACCACCAGAGAGTACCTCAATTTATTAAGGTTATTTTAGTTTATCATACATATGTACAATTTACTTGTTCTTTTTTTTCTCTTTTCTGTATTTTTATCGTAAGTCAACTTTCATTGTAAATATACAATTCAATTGTAGCCACACAGACATATAATCTGTATTCATATTTTGTTCTTAAGGGACAACAGTCCCAGAATAATAAAACATTTTTTTCATTTCATTTCATTTCATTTCAAATGAAGAGGCTATCACCTTTGTGAACAATTATTTTGCAGAGAAAACGCCGAGTACTTTTTGTATGGGTTACAGAGATGGGAGCATTGCTGGAAGAATTGTGTAGAGTTACAAAGAGACTATGTTGAAAGAAAAAAAAAAAAATGTCTTTTATTTTTGTTAGGTCGGAAATTTTTCAGACCATCCTCGTATTCATGTCTAATGAGCCATCAATGTTTTAAATATTTAAGTATAGAAGGTTTTTTTTTCTTTAAAGAATAAAGAAAATTAATCAAATAAATAAAGACTTATGATTAGTGTCAAAGAAAACAAATTTTCTCAAACACTAGATTGCTGGTTAATGAGAGTTCTGAAATATTTACTATATGAGGCCGATTTTTAAGATTTTTTACATTCCCTTCTTATTAAAAACCTATTTTGGTTTATTATTAATCAAATGTTTATAATTGTTAAGTTTCTTACCAATACCATTGTAATTGTTAGATCTTCTATACCTATTTCTATTTTGTATTTCAGACAGTAGCTCAAGTGAAACTGAAGAAGAAGCTGGAAAGTATAGTGAAGATTTAGCAGAACTAACGTCTGAAATTAGTGTAAAGCAGAGACTGATAGAAGCATTAGAAAATACTAATAAGCGCTTAAACTTGATGAAACAACAGTATGAAGAAAAATTATTGCAATTGCAAGCTAGAATCAATGCTACTGAAAAAGAAAGAGATACAGTTCTTGCATCATATTGTAAGTATTAGATAATATATTTGTTATAGATAAATCAAATAATCTCACATCACAATAAATATCACCTTGTTGTTCATTCTGTTATGAGTATATTATAATTTAACGCAAAACATAAAATAAGAGATTTTTATGTTAACTTGAATTAAGTCAGGAGACTTAATTTTTATTAAATACTTTGACTCTAGATGCTAACATGAATATAACTTTATTGCTCGAGTGAAACTATATTTGTTTATTCTGGGTGCAAATATTTATCCAATAGTATGTATAACTCAAACATCTAGAAACATTAAGTTATACCATACTGTAATTTATTTAGTATGCGTTTTTATTATGAAAAAGAAATTAAAGATTTTATTTCTGTCAAGAGGTATTTCTCCTTTGTGATTGCCATATCACTTTAAATTCACTAAATAGCGTTTATCCCATTGTTCACAATTGCCTTAGATATACAGTCGACAAACTAGACAGAATTTGGAAGTTAAGCTGGGCTGTAAGGAAGTGAACATACCTAAGAAAAATTTGAATTATCAAGAGAAGAAATGGTCTTATTCGAATTATAGAATATTGTCTTTTCCTCTCATTACAAAAGTTATCAAGTGTAACAAAATACAGCATTTTTTCAATTTACTGAAGTTAACAGCTGAAGAGTTTGAATTATCAAGAGTTTACTGTATTACCTCAAAGGTTTCTATAACATTCTTTCAATATTACTGTAAAATAATCACATACTAGAGACTTCTTAATAATGGAAAGTTTAAAGGATTACATACAATAATTTGAATTTGCTTAAATTATATTTTAAAGATGGAAATACTGGTATGTATTTGAACATAAATATTATTTTGATTGCTTCCAGCCAACATTGAAAGCAAACAACCTTCAGATAAAATGAAAAAAATCAAAGATGAATATGAAAAAAAGTTGTCAGGCATGCAGAAAGAAATGAAATCTTTGTTATCCGCTAAAAGAGAGCATGCCAAACTTTTACGCAATCAGTCTCAATATGAAAATCAAATACGGCAACTCACCTGCGAAGTTCAAGATATGAAAAGGACTAAGGTAACCCATTAGTTTCTATAATTTTATTATTTACTGAAATACCATATTGTATTTGATTTTTAACATGACATTTTATTATTTATAAATATTTCGTTATATTTAGGTAAAATTAATGAAAAAAATCCGTGAAGAAGCAGTAAAGTATAAAGAAGTGGAAACGAGAAGGAATCGTGAAATTGCTCAATTGAAAAAAAAGACGAGGCAAGATGCCAACATGATAAAGACATTGGAGGCTGAAAAGAAGGCTAAAGCTATCGTTTTGAAGAGGAAACAAGAGGAAGTATCAGCGCTGAGGAAGGCAGCGCAGAGCAGGAAGATGGGCAGGAGGCATGGCCAGTCGTCGCAGGCCAAGCACCACTGGATCTCTTTGGAGAAGAATATTGCTGAAATGGCAATGAGCCGACAGTCCGCCATCTCCCTTGAAAAGGAAATGGAAAAGTAAGTAGTTATTTACTCAATGATAATAACTTGAGCTTTACTTTAAAATAATTTCATATGTAGGAAATCTATTAAAGCAGATACATTTTGAAAACAATTTTTTTTTTTCCTGTTGGCATTACATTCCAGACCATGTAGGTCGCCTTAACAAGCCTGCTCCATCTCTGCCTGTCTTGGGCCATTTCTTTCCATTTATCAGCATGCAACTCTATTGCACCTTTGTTGATTCTATCTATCCATCTGCTTTTTGGCCTTCCACGTGGTCTTTTGCCTTCTATTGAGGCATTCATTGTTACGAAGAAGCTTCTAGATGGATTACTACGAGCTACATGCCTCTTAACCTCCGTGCCTTTATCATCGATTGACCTGTTTCTGTAAGCAGTTCTCTATTGGTCTTTCTTCTCCATGTGTTAGTATTCTGATCCCACATTGCTACGGTTATCGTGAGGAGGATTTTTCTCTCGACTCTTTCAACACTTTTTTCTAGGGTTTTTGAAAAAAAATATTGTTTTATTTTAAGGAAATAGGAAAATATTGAATGGTTCAAAAAATGTATTTATAATAAAACATATTTTTGAATTGTTCAGGTAACAGTCATTTTATTATTCAAAGAATTTAAACTCTCGCTCTAATTCCAAAAAATACCTGTTGATATATAGAGATTTTATTTGATGCCTCACAGAAAATATATACATATATGTATATATATATAAATTTATGAATATAAATGAAATGAGGATAAATGAAAAGAGAACCCTTCAGGATGAATGCTCTAGTATATATGGGGTCTAATAAAGTTAATCGATAGGAAAATATTTAGAGTAGGCCATCTCGTCAATATTATACCAAGAGTAGGCCTACTTAAACCATTTAAGGCTCGTGTTTTCTCTTTCCACTTATCATTTATTTAACTAATTGCTATTCTTATTTTTCAGATTTTTTTTAAATAAGTTTTTTTTTTTTTTAAGGAAAATTGAAGTTCGAACTGAACTACAGGAAGAATTAAACAGTAAGCTTGCAATGCTTAACGACCCTAGGTTTTCTAACTCTTCAGTAATCAAAGAGGAAGTTGACTCAGTCAAGGCAAATCTGGAACATATTCAGTCAGCTATATCCGATCTTCAGCATGAGATTTTGCAAGTCGAAGAGTCAAAGGTCAGATACTTTATTTTAACTACTGGCAAATATTCTCATATTTAAGTTAATATTGAAATGAAATCAAAGTGACTAATCATCTTATAATTGAGGTATCAATTGTGTGTTTGATAGACATTTAAGTATTAACAATGGAGGTATAAGTTGAATTACTAAGAGCTCTGTTTACTTTGGGATATTTACTAAAATTATTGGCTCTGTTAGTGTAGAAATCTTGGATTGACTAAAAATAATGATTAGTTTATTCATTTTTTTAAAATTAATATTTGTTGTTTGTAACAATATTAAAACTATGAATGGAAATGTATAAAAGCTATTACTCTAAGTCAACTCAAATTATACGTAATTGAAGGTAATTATCATCTTTTGGATCTTTAAGTGATCAAGATTTTTCTTTTAATTATTTAGCAAATGACTGTATCCATTTTGAATTAAAATGAAAAATCAGCTGATATTAGTTTAATCCTTGATTATTAAAAGTTTTGAATTATTTTTCAGTCTCAATTTGAAAGTGAAGACTTGATAAGGATTTTAGTGGACATGGGCGAAGCTCCTTACATTCTTGAGAAGCTCTATAACATGGCACTTCACCATTCTTGTCTAAACGCTGAGAAAGATGCCACTCTGTTGGAAATTCAGGCAGAAAATGAGCAGGTTTGAATTTTTTTTTTTAAATTTTTTTTAAATATTTTTCTTCAATAAACATTTAGTCTCATTTTATTCTCACACAAATTATTTTGTGTATTATTCACCTAATGCATTGTATAGACCCCCATCATAAGCTTTTATATAGACCATAACATGATTATGAACACATTAAAACTCTACAAACTAACATAAAGTGACATGAGAATAGTAAGAAAAATTAAATTGTAGAGATCAATTGAAGCAGAAAAGGTTACCTACTGGCCAGACGTACTTATCAGATATGAAAAATAAAATATTTGGCTCAATGCTAAAATACACTGATACCTTTATAGATAAAGCTATAAAACATTTAAAACTCTTAACGCAGAGTTTGGCCTTTAATATTAAGCTAGGATTTAGAGTACAATGCTCAAAATAGGACCAAGACCTTGGTAAGAAAAATGAATTGCCCATTGACTTATTTTTGTAAAAACAAATCTATCTAGAAATATATACTATAAACTAAACCATTATACTTATCCTGAACTCATCTGTGGAATTAGTCAGTGTCTAATAAAAAACAGAATTGAGGAGATTTATGGTGATTGTATGGTAAAATGAACTGGTGCTTGAAAAAACAGACTCACTCTAGATTGTTCCTGGAAGGAATCTGTAAAAATGAAGTAACCTACTAATTAATCTGAGCAGGAGCTCTCTTAAGAAAATTACATCGGTATATACTGGACACTGTAAACTGAACTATCATATGCTCAATTTCTGGCTCACGGAGTCGTCTCTTTTTAGGTACTGTGGCCAGGAGGATGAAACGGCTTATCATATTACTTGTTGGTGCAATAGGTTTGCTGGACGAAGATTCCGATTATTCGGCATTGATAGGGTGATAGATCCCAAGGCAAACGAGTTCATCAATCCAACTTATTACAGTTCATTGAGACTGCAGGAATAACACTCTAAACAGGAGTGACTTTAATAGAGTAATAGAGATGTACAGTAGGCCTACTTGGCCGCAGTGCACTCATGCTTTAAAAAAACATTATACTTAGCAGAAATGAACAGCTGTTCTTAGAAGAGTTTCTTAAGCTCTTCAGTTATAAATTGTTCATCAGATTTTGATTAAATTTATATGGGATCACCCTAAAGGTATACCCTATCGAATATAAAAATAATCTTAGAAATCGGATCAAGAATGGAAAAGTTATAAGTAAATATACATACTAAATAAGTTGGGGGCGGGGTGGCCGAATGGGCTAAAGTGTATGCACAGCACCGCGAGTTGCCTGGCAACCGGTTTATAGATTTGAGAAGATTTAAAAAGTACGAGTTCGCGTCCCCGTGCCAGAGGGGATTTTAAATTCCCTGCCCTCATCTCCCGGCCCGGGAAAATCCCATATAGCCTAAAAGGCGAGGTAGGGAAGAACAAAAAAATAAAATAAAAAATACTAAAGAAGTTAAATTGAGAACCTTTTTTTTGAATTCAGTTTGGCAATCCACCAGAAATCGAAACAGAAGTACATCGACCAGAAATCTTATTTCAATTTGACATTAATGGTAAGATCGGCAATCAAGGTAGTTCAATTATGAAATTCAAACACAAGGAGACATGAAATTTCTTTCGTACTGACTAGAAAATACTATGATTAATAAATCAATTAATTGAATAAATATTACCTATTTTCTTGCTTGTTTTATTTTTAATGTTGTCAACTATATCTATAAATACATAGATTTTTTGTTGTATAAATCTCTTTGAACAAAAACAAAAGACGTTATTTTTGCTTTTGTGAATTGAAATTATTTAGAGAGAATATTTTTATTGTTCATATAACAGTTGAACACACATTAAAATACTTAAATTTCTTTATTAAAGAAATAATAAATCATTATAGAAATGTAAATAGCAGTTCTTTCAAATTTCAGTTAAAACGTGAAAGTGAAATGCAAGAGCAGCTGCTTAAACACCTGGTCGAAGGCAAAGGCGCAGCGGCGAGTACTATCAGTACCCCCAGCAGTAGCTCATCAAGGTCTCCTTCCCCACAGCCTGCTGATGTGTAATCTATTAATTAATAATGATATCTGTATTAAGAAATTATATGTTACTTTAATTATTATATGAGTGATATAATTATTTCAGTCCCAAAAACAAAAGACGGCCTAGAAAAGCTCTTTCACCAATGGATCTCCTGTTTCCGACTGACTCGGCCCCTCCTAAAAAAACTTCTTCATCTGCGGCAGCATCACCTGAACGTCTCTGCCCTCCTCCATTATTAAGAAGTCTCACCACTGTTAAGTAAGTTTCAAACCTTGGTACCAGCTCACTTTTAAAGCTTTATTTTATTTTAAATTGTAAGTGCTGAATTCCACATTTCTTTCATACCAGCCTCCATAATGAGGATAATTTAATGATAATATCAATTTACTGTTTCTTAAATAAGAAATTTGAAGCAGAACGATGAAGAAATATATTGAAGAATAAATTTGACTTACTGAATAAGGCTTAGATGTAACCAGAAGATAAAATATAAATTTTATCAACATCAAAATATATATATTTATGTTTTAAATTTGGTACTAGTTCATATGAGTTCCGCACAGATTACGCGTGGTTCACAATCACTTGGATCACACTTGTTCATGGAAAACCGTGAACAGTCAAATGTTGCCGAACATTATGACGTCAACTCTTGTCCCAACCACCCATTTCCCTTCATATATCTTCGCGTATTACCGGCATAGAATGTTCTTACCGAATTATTTATTTTCAAATTTGTTAATTTTTTTTTTTTTTATAACCATAATTACTCTGGAAGATAAATAAAGAAAATATGTAAAATGATGTTATAGTGGTTCTTCGAGGCCTGTTAAAAAAAAAAATTGCTTTTAAAAATAAATTTTTTATTGACTCATGGTTACATGTATTAGCTGTATATATGTGTATACTATTGTATATTATCTTTTATAACTGTATATAGAAGATTTTATTAATCTTTTATATAATAAAATATCTAAAGTTATCTATCATCTTATTCGTTATTCGAGTTTTTCGATTAAAAGATTTTTTATAAGAGTTTTTTGAATTTCTGAAAATTCCAAGATACTGAATAATGGAAATCATCAATAAAAAAAATTAATATCGTGAAATAATATTCAGTGATATAATAATTACAGATTTTTATCTATTACTATTTCTTTTCCATAGCTGTATAATATATGTATAAGTTCGATTAAAGTTACGTGATATAACCTAAATGTCGAATATATGTCGGCTCATGCTTCATATAATTATAGATGGATAAGGATATATAAGAACTTTAATGGCTGGAAAATTATTAGTAATTAAGTCAAGAGATCGGTTGCCTTCATAATTTTTCGTATAAAATCAGATGCATTCGGTGCTCCATGAACAAGTGTGACCGAAGTGATTATGAACTACACCTAATCCAAGCGGAACTCTTGTGAAGTAGTACCTTAAATTTTACTCAATTTCGCCTACTTTGTTTCTGCACACAGTCTGAAAAACTTGGAATTATTAAAAAAATGACACAAATAAAGCTGACAAACAGATTTTGTGATTTTGTTTTAAAAAAGAATTATCTTATCATAGTTATGTTTATTATTAGAGAATTTTTTTTTTTCAGAGTACCAAGCTCAGCCCCTGGGTCTCCTGTGTACATGAGGAGAGCAGTTCCTATTTCTCCAAAGCCCTTAAGAAAAAATACTTACGTCATCTCTTCTGCTAATTTTCCTTCGATGTGAGTCCTGTCCTCTCTCCTCCCCCCATTTGTTTATATTTAATTTATAATGAACGAATGCTAATCATATTTAAGGAAATAAGTATAATTTTTATGCAAGTGCATATATATACACTCATCACGTATACATTTAATATTATTAATTTATATTAACTGAAAAATGATCTAATTCACTCATTTCAGCCAAAAATTACCGACAGGCCCACTTGTCTGACCTAACCCCCATTTTTATCACTACAAATTCACTTATTCAGATTCGTTATTTTTAATTTTATTTTTTTACTTTTTATAAATATTGTGCCAATAAATAATTGATGTTGCAGCTTTCATTTTACTAAATTTATTTATTCAAATCAGTCTAAAATGAATAATATGATCATCAATTAAACTATTGTTAACTCAATTTCTCATGTTGTAACAACAAATTTAAAGTTATTTTGGCTAAGTTTCAATTACTGAATCGATTCTTCTTCAATGAATAAATATTAATAGGTTAGTTACCAATTACCATTTCCTTTTAAACACTTTATTATTTGTTTTTTCATTTTTATATTTCAAGGAACACACTTAACTCCTCCTGTAATTATATGTGTCCTATTGTAATTACAAAATATCCTTTATAAACATTGTTTCCTACTTTCATTGTCAGGGACTATTGATCAATACAGTACAATGGGAAAAGCTTTCCCCAAACGGTCAACATGAAAAGATTGTAAAATGAAACTTTTTGAAGGAAATTGAACTTATCGTCTAATCTATAACAAATTAAAACTTTCTAGTAAATAAAAGAAGAATAAAAATTACGTTATGAGAAAACTAAAATATTATTGCAGAAGAGCATTATGTAGTTGAAAAAAAAAATCAAAGTTCAATTTAAAACATGGTTTCATCCTTTAAACTTGAAAATAATATCACATTTTTAATAAATGGATTTATAGTATTTTTTTTTTAATTTTGCTGTATTATTTATTGGCATCGTATTTGAGGCTGTTGGTTTCAAAAATTGGCCCAATCCATTTTCAGAACTTAGCAGGTATCAAAAAACATATAATTATATAAATTTGATCTAGGTAACCTTATGGATTTAAACCTATTTTTATTCTGGTTTGAAATAGTCATGATTAATATTGCTTTATTTGCCAATATAATGCATTCGCAACTTTTGAAGAATAAAAGCAATTTTTGAAGAAAAAAAAATGGAATGAGCCAGTTTTTAAACTAATTGTCTCATTTGTTCTAATTCGTATATTTTCAATATGATAATAATTATACTAGAATGAAAAATGACAATTTTGTTATAATAGTTGCACATTAGGCAACTATGATTTATTCATTTAATGTTTGATTTAATTGATAGTACCATCCATTGAATCAAAAATTTATTTTTATGAAGTTGCCATTTTTCTCAGTATTTCATAATTTTAACAAATATAAAATAAAATTGTATAATGTACTAAATTTATTTATTTTTAAAACTGCCATTATCAAAAGTTTTGTTTTTAAGCAATAAAATGCTACTAAAATTATGGGATCTAATCAAAACTTTAACTTCTTTTTAAGTTTATATAAATTTTGTTCTTGTGTTAATCTTGGGATCCTTTTAACAGTCGGGGAACCTCTTCCTTAACTAATGAAGGAATTACATTTTGATTAAATTTCGCATTATAACTTTGTCTTACAAGAACCAAATTACTAACTCTCCATTACATATTTGTCTAAAAACATTACAAATACACTTTAACTGTATAAAATGTAATACACAAACTGGTTTAGACACTATTGTTATGTATGAAGTACACACTACATAGCTAACAATCAAAATTATAAGACAACAGGGAAATTCCTTGGAAAACGGAGAGATCAATGAAAAGTAAGCTGTGTTATCTTGATATAGTAACTAAGGACCACGAGTGTAACCTTACAGTAGTACCATAAAACAAATCTAACATCAGCCGTTGCCACAAGATCAAACAAGTTCCATAATGCTGTTTCAAACTTAGTTAATGTTTTTTTCTTTTTGAGGAGTTTTGATACTAGTTCTGAATCGCTAATCCAAGATGGCCATTGGTTTCAAGATTTATTCAACCTCAGTGTAAATGGAATCTTGAGAAATGCCGAAAATATCTGAGTATTGGCACCAATGTTCATATACTAAATAAAAATAAAAGGTGTGTCAAAATGAAAATATTAAAAAAAAAATCACTAAAATACCCAGCGGTTTAATGAGAGAAAAAAAAACTGAAAAAGTGTTTTTTCATGATGGTAAATTAAAGATAATATAAAACATTATGTTATATGATAATCTATATTCTATAGAGAAATTAGTTTAAAATATTAATTTACCTTCATTGTTGTCACTCTTCATTATTCACTCGTATTTCAGAGGATTTTGATTTTTGTAGATCGGAAACCTTGTTTTGCATCATCCTGTTGTGCTTATCAGCGTAGGGAAGCATTTAACCAGGATTGCCACTGTTCCCTGTTTCTTGCCAGGTTCCTGGCTTGACGGAAATCTTTTCCTCTTCTTTTGCACAAGTGGTCGACATATTCTAGATAGGACAGACATCCTCAGTTGGCGTTGAGGCCTGCTACTACATATTTCATGAGATGATTCCTAGTTTCTCCCTGATCCTCTCATTGCGGATGCACTCTCTCTTGTTTCCCCCACGATTCTTTGAAGAAACCTCATCTCTGCAGCTGTCACCCTGCTTTCCTGTTTATCTGTTAGTATCCGGCTTTCAGCTTCATAAATAGATTAGAAACAAAAAAAAAATTAATTTCATTTCAAATCTATTTCCTATGATGAGGAAGTTAAAGTTTCAACTAACAGCTGGCAAACATTTCGATAAGTCGGGTTATGCTGTACGTTATAAATAAAAAGAAATGAATGTGATAGGGACATGACATTTTCTAAGCTAACTTAACATGTACACGCTGCTGCTGGTTTGGGGACCAGTCTTTTAAGTGTACTTTCAAGCAAACTCAAGTTGTTTAACGATTCCAACACCCGAACCAGCCACCATATTGGAGTAGGGATTTGGAACTAGTACCATTTTAAGTTATGAAAACGATGAAATTCTATAATTATTGAACCGTAATCAATTATTGGACTGCCTTGAATATTTCAACATGCCTGTTTTTGAAAAAAATTTCTGTTCTTATGCTTTTATTTATGCGATCTCTATCATTTCAAATCATTTTTGCATGTTAAAATAATTCATTTGGTAAAATAAATTAACAATGTTAGCCTTTCTGGTTTATTGAAGATTGTGAAATACTTTAAACTCTTTAGATATTTCTGAAACATTTATCTGAATTAATTTCCGCTTTTCAAATTTATATTATACATATATTATTTTTACCGTGAACTGGTAATGTTTAGTAGTTTTAATATTCTACTGCAGTATGATAAGTATAAGAATGTTCTCTTATAATTTGACTTCTATAATTTATTTTGAGTAATTAGAATTTTTTTAATCTCACTTGTACTTGAGCCACTTAAAATGAATGTGGCGGATATTAATAAATTGCAAATGAGTCTGGGTTATAATAAATAATCTGTATTTACAAAATTTAATGATTGTTTAATTAGGAATGGCATTGAGGAAAGCCTTTTTTACAACTAAGAATGCGATGCTCTAAGTTTACCAGATTTGCTGAGGATGACATTCATTCTTTTTTATATAGATAAAAAATCTTAGTACAGTGTAGGTATAATTTTTTTTTTTTTGCAATGGTTGATACAATATCGATCAGAAACACATTTTAAATCTTATTTTAATTTTTTATAATACTATGTTCAAAGCATTCAATGTATCAAATATAATTCAACAGCATCTAAGCCACATTCATTTTAACTGTCTCAGTTATTCCATACTCTATTTCACTAACAACAATTTTTTTTGCTTTTTTAAACATTAATTCTGATTTGCTTGGCTTAAAATGGTTTAATGTATATTTTCACGATGCATCAATTTAGAATAATCTTACTGGTATTGCTTGTTTCAATATTATCAGTTATTATAAGAAAATGAAATGATTCATAGTCAATCAATGATCATTATGCAATTTAGGTGCCAGATGTTGATTTGATTTTGTGTTATTATGTATATAATAATTATATAATTCCCTATAAATCTCATATTATTCTTTCTTTTTTTCTTGTTATTTCTGAAGAAAACTTACTATGTAGGCCGAAATATCTCTAATAGAATGGTGTTTCAATTTCTAATCACATGACCTAATATCGTTTCATAGATGTTAGCAATGGTTTACTTTATCACCATAATTATGATTTTAAAGTAGGTTTCTTATCCATAAAGATAAGAAAGACTTTATAAACCCTGTTGTTTTTCTTCTAAAAGTATGTTTAGATATTATTAAGAAAACACACTATAAAGAAGAGTTAGTTTACTCTAGAATAGCAGAAAAATTTATTTAAATTAAATAAATTTTGTTTATCAAAATATTGAAATATATACATTTATTTAATCACTAATTCATAAAATAGCCTAGCATTCCAGGCTCAAAATCAGTAATGCATTTGAATGATAGCTTAGAAATATATGAGACAAGATATAGGACTTGGTTTCTACAAATTTTTTCTAAATTCAGATCAACATTATTGGTTCTTAAGTTGTTATTATTGAAACAAGCTTACCTCTTTAATAAATATTAACAAGAGTAGAACTAATTGGGATCCGGGCACTAACCTTAACCTTAACGTGGTGTAGGGAGAGAGGGCTGGAGCTGGCAGGGTCACCCCCTGCTTCCCCCCCAACGTACAGGAGGCAGTCCAGTCGCGAGGAAAACGTTTTCTCACGACTCACGTCGCAGCCGCCGTCCACCACCCGCAACCCTGGCAAGATCACATCGTACACATTCAGAGTGAGTAGACAGCTTAGCTTCTGGTTCGTTGGGTCTTTAACTTATATTCTCAACAATAGTTTAGTTTTAAGTTGACTTTTGCCAGTAATTGGTCTCTTACTTCTTTTATCATGTTGATCAAAATGGAATAAGGTTATGTAGAAGTGGTGTAGGTTTTATTTTTCAGTAGGTCCTATACCTATCATAAAGGCTGGCAACTTCTATACCAGACTTGGGTATTATTCGAATAAAAATGTATTTAATAATGAATAAGTTAAATTTGCTATTGAAAATATTTTTTATTTTTACTTAAATTTTTAACTCTTATTCATTTAATGTTATTTTGAATAATGAAAATAATTTGTCAATTATTGCTCATTATTTCTTCAGCTGTTTTCAGATTTAAAATTCTGGAAAATTATGATTTCAGATTACATATGCATATAGTATATTTATTATATTTGTAAAATTTACCTGACAGTTGATCAGGTAATCTAAAAAATGTTTCTAACAGTCAGTATCAGTAATGTATACAATACTGGCTCTAATTGTTGTGAGGATTCTTGAAAAAGCTGTTGCTCAACATCCTCTTTGATTTCTCTTAGGCTAGGCTTTCCACAGTACATGTTAGGACCAATCAGACGACAGACTGAAGGCAAAAACAGATCACTATATTCACATGTGTACTAATTTGTTTAAAAATGAGATACGTTAAATTTGGGAAATGCTATTTTTTGTTTTGTCTTTAATTAGCTGGTTCACAATTTTACTTAGGTATGTTAGAATTTTCAAAGCTATTTTAATTTCAAATTTTATGCAATTTAAGGGAAGATAATACCTAAATGTTTTTAAAAAGGAATTATTTGACCCAAAGAAGATTCTATTCTATTCTATATTTGGACATTCATTCGGTAGGGTTTGGCCTGACTTGAAACTGATAAATATGATTGATATAGCATTGTACTAATTGCAATTGCTGTGTAAAATCGTTGTGGGTAAATTTAGAATGATTTATTATAATGGTTATTAGCGCTTAATCAAACTTATCAATTTTTTATGGGCAGATGAAAACTTAATCAGGAGGATTCTGTCAAGTCTAATATCATGGATTTGAATAAGTTTCCATCTTGTTCCTTATTTAAGATGAGTGGGTGATATATAGGTAATGATCTTGGATGATATCAGAATCAAACATTTAATTAGCTAAGCTTTATTACTATTATTTTTAAATATAATAAGCTTGATAAATCTGTGATTAATTTTACTTACTTTATTCTTATTTTTTCTTAATACTTTTATTTGACATTTCAGAAAAACCAAAAGTCGCCTTTATATTGCACACATGTTGTCGAAGGCCATGCGAGGGCAGTGTTAGCTGTACATGCAACTGAAGATAATCTCTTTACAGCATCTCGTGGTCAGTTTTTTCAATAAATTTTTTTTATTGAATTAAATTTAATTTTAAGATAGGATTTTGGATAAATTAAATTTATGTACTTCTTGATTTTTTAAAAACTTTATGGATTTATCAATAATAAATTTATTTCTTATTTTTTTCTTTTTTTTAAGTCTCCTAAAATTATTTTCATTACTGTCACAGACTTGATTTTTTTATCAAATGTTGTATTTAGTTTCGTTGCTTGTTTTAAGTAGCTGTTCAAATAATCCATTTTTATGTCTATTTTAACTTTAGATCGTAGTGTACTAGTATGGGACTTGAAGCAAATGAGGGAAATTGAAATGTTTCCTGGTCACCCGAACAATGTTGTGGCTGTGAAATACCACCCCGAAATGAAGTTGGTATTTGCTGCTTCATCTGCCTTTGTGAAAGTGTGGGATCTTCGTTCTGCTAAATGTATAAGAACTTTGAGGTCAGTAAACATATATATGTATATGAATTATGAATTTAATTATTTTTTATCTGATTCTTTTTTTTTTTTTGTATTAACTGTTTATGATCTTAGTATGTTATAAATAAGAAAAATGTTTAATCCTAATTTAATTTTCTAGTTCTTCTGGGTTATCTGCTAGTTGGTCGAATCAACAAAATAACAACGGTGAACCCCAAATGAATGATATAGCCCTCGGTGATAGCATTCCTATGCTTTATACTGCAGCGGGAGATAAAGTGCGTGTTTGGGACCTGCGCAAGTGAGTATATTCTGCTCTACTATATTAAACATTTATTTTTCCTTATAACTACTTTAAAAATATTTAAAGTTAATTCCATCTACAGTTAAATCGCTATAGTCTGTGGTGCAGACCCTTTTTTATCAAATTATTAACATCCACCCAAAACTTAGTAAATAGCTTCATTTCATCATAACCTACAATTTTTATATATGATAAAATTCTCGGAATTGGGGTGTTTTCAATCTGGAGCCCGGCAAACTTTGTCTATTTAATAAGGTACTAAAAACTCATGAACATCCACTTGCTTTCCACTTGAATCGTAAGATAATTTGATCATAAAATTGAGAATGAAGGTGACCTACAAAAATATTGAATCTTTTGCCCTGACCTACACCCCCAAAATGTCAAAATAATGAGGTTATATAGGCCAAACGCCATATACAAAATATATTTGCAGGCCATATTTTTTTTTTTTTTTCGATTTTGTGATCGAATCATCTTACGATTCAAGTGGAAAGCAAATGGTTATTTATGAGTTTTTTAGAATCTAATTAAATTAATTGATTTAATGAGAAAACGCCCATTTCTGAGAATGTTTGTAGATAAAAAAATTGTAGGTATTGATAAGATGAATCAATTCATGAAGTTTTAGGCGGATGTTAATAATCTGATAAAAAGGTGGCTGTATCACGGACATAATACAAAAAATTACACTTCTTTAAAATATAGACCTTAATTTTTTCATGTAATATTAAATATGGGCTTGTCTGAGATTTAAAACATTGAATGAAAATAGCAGAATTTTTCGTTAGCCATAAACTAACGAATTTTTTGCCATAAAAATAATGCCTTAGAACCAATCTTTGATTTATCATGTACATAGTTTTAATTTAATATAATGAATGGATTTAATATCTGTCAGGTATACCTCATCTGGGAGCATTGAAATAAAATAAATTAATTTTTTATCCTTGTTGAATTCATATTTTATCATACAAATTAAAAAAATGTTTAACAGGTTTAGTGTGGTTGGAAAGTTGATTGGTGGGCACCAAGCAGCTGTAATGTGCTTAGCAGTAGGTTCAGACACCGTAGTGACTGGATCGAAAGACCATTACATAAAACTGTTTGACATTAATATTGGAAGCCAGTCCTCAGTAGGCATCGTTACCCCGAGGGTCACTTTAGACCCTCCACATTACGATGGCATTCAGTGTTTGGAGTTGACGTCTGATACCCTATTTTCTGGATCAAGGGATGGTATAATCAAAAAGTGGAACACAAGGACACATGAACTGTTATATGTAAGCAGTTAATTTTTATCAATTTTTTTTAATTATTCATATAATAATAGTGTTTGTCAGTTTAAAAAAAAAATTTCACTTAATTATTTATTTTTTAACCATATTTCAATCATTGTTACAGTCTTTAAACAGTGCTCACAAAGACTGGGTCACAGGAATGTGTCAAACTGGGGGAGGTTTGCTGGTGTCTGGCTGCAGAGACGGTACTATTAAGGTATGGTCACCGCACGATTGCAGCTGCCTTGGAGAAATCAAAGCGCACTCTTCAGCTATCAATGCCCTGGCAGCTAACTCAGCACATATATTCACTGCAGCAAAGTAAGTGAAGAATTCATTTATCCATAATTTTATTATTATTACCTGTGAGACAATATAGTTGGCCTTCCTTAAGGTTAGGATTCAGATCAAAAATCTATAAATCTTGTAAGTAGAGTTATTGAGTTGGATTAAGAGGCACCTATCTTTATCAGATTGTTATAATGATTGCTATGAAAAAGATAACTTATTCTTGTTAAGTTCTTAAACAGTTTTGAAAAAAGAATGCAGTTTTCTTCTTTTTTTTTTTTACTTGCCTAGTGCTACTAGATAAGGAAAGTATTCTAATCTGATCAAATTTTCAATGTACAGTTTTTAACGAATCTATCCATTTCTAAGTTTCTTGTATTCAAAAAATACATATTTCAACAATATCATGTCTAGGCCATTATCTGTTTAACTGACACTCTGCTTTTATTGATTTTGTCAGTTTTTAGGGTTATACTTTAAAAAAAATAATAATAAAAATAAAACTGTGTTAGCGGAGACATATCAAATAATTTTTTTATTTAATATTACCAAATCAGTAAAGATGGATAATTGTTAAAGATAATATAGGATGCCTAATTTATTCACTCTAAATTTTAATTGATTTTGGCAATAATTTTATTTTATTCTTATATCATTATCATTTAGCCTTTACTTTAGGGTTAAATTTATATCTGCTTTGTTGAAACTAAAAAAATTAGTGTTTCATTTAAGAAATTTGATGTATTTTTTTTTTATATATTAGTTTCATTAAATGTTATTGAAACCACCAGTTCTAAATGTAATTTTTAAAATTGACATTTAAGTTTTTCAGGTAATTTGAGGTCAGAAAGACCAAGCTTGTCAATTTTAATTTTAGTTTGAAATGGTGCCTAATTAATGGCACTATTTTTTTATGAACTAACCTCCACCAGTTAGTTGATAATATTTTCACTATTAAATTCTATTTTAAAATAACCTGTAACGTTCTGATATTTTCAATGATGAATAGGTAAAGATTGTGTGTGTTTTAAATTTATATAACATATCTATGATTTTTAATTTTAGAAATGCTTCAGTTTTCGTAAAATCAAAATAACATTTTATTTGTATTGTTCACCAGCTTAGGCTTCTATAACCCGCTATCAGAGAGTTTATATGAATGAATATTATTTATTATGATCATTTAAGAGATTTCATTTGTGAAATAATTTACCTGTGTCAATAAAGGCTTTAGCACTGAAACTTATCGCATGCTTCAGACAAGACAAGTGAATGTATTGTAGTAGTTAGCGCTTTTTGTGCATAAGTCCTGTTTAATTTTGGCATTATTAATATTAGAATACATTAATGTAAGTCAAAATGCTGAATGTACTTATTTTATTTGGAAATGTGATATTGTATTGTTTATCATTTGAATAATTCTTGTGTATCCACAGCATATAATATATCAGTAGCCAATAGGCAGATAGTTAAGACAAAAATTCTAACTTTTCATTGAAGCAGTTTAAAATTTTGGCTAATGTTGGCCATGTTAGGGATCATTTAAGTTCTTATTATATATAATAATTGTACCCCATTTTTTTTCCTGACACCTGGTATTAATACATATTAATCTGTCCACAAATGATGTAAAAGTTAAGTTCATATTAATTAATAAGACCTGACTCATTTTTATCATAAGTTGACCTATCGGCATATTAATTGATGGTACTGATATATTCTTAGTGTTGGGCTCCAAAATTTAATGATTAGAATCTCTCCCTTAAAACAGCTGAATAGTTTTTTGTGACCTGTGTCAGGAATAAAGTATTATAATAAAATTAAGTATTTGTTTGAGAAAGAATTTGCCTTTTTAAAATACTATGACATATTTTCTATTTATCCACAGTAAATTCTCAAATACCTAATAAGCAGGCTTGACATAATAAAATCATTACAACTGTATTGTAATTTTTTATCTTACCAGCATTTTGACTTAATACAGAATTATTGGTGTGATTGTGATATTAAAGTTTTGTATTTGTAATGTTATTTATAGGTCTTTTGAGAAATCATATTATCTTTATAAGTTTTGCCTATATTGATTGTCGCTTACCTAAAATAATATTTGGTATATTTTTTATGTATTTCTAGTGAGTTGTTGGGAAAAAGTCATGTTCAAAATGTACATTTGTAATTATTGATATTCGAGTAAACCACATGTATTTGTCCCTATGTGTTAAAATAATTGTTTATTAATTTAGTCTAAACCTGCAATCAGATGTTGTACGTTTTAAAAGGTAAAGGAAGTACTGTTATTTTAGTAATTTTCTATAATTGAAAAATCCAACAATGAACAACCAATAAGACTTGGATAAATATTTTAAAATACAAGGTAATATTTTAGGTATGTGTTCACTAACACAAAATAAACAAAAAAGTTCACATTAACATATATCTCAAACTCATTTATTAAACAGATATTGAAAGTTAAAGATTTATTATTTATTAAACTTTATTCTTTATCACTTTAAATAAAAGGTATTTTCCTGGAGTGGGGAAGAATTAAGTTCAACCACTTCACGTTAATTTTTGTAGTTTTATTGGATATTTAGGAAGCTCCTTACGATTCTTGCAGTGTTCAGCAGCTTTCTGGGCTTCATTCATCGTAGCTGTTGATAGCTGTTATTTATTATTACTATTTATTTATTATTTTTACAACATTTAGAGTAACTGTTCAAAGGGGCCTCCGTTTTGTTGAATGCAACATTCAGCATGACGAATCCATGCTTTTCTGGCTCTTCGTATGGCATCAGTATGGTGCTTGATAGTTACTGCGGCTTCCACGATTCGATTTCTTAGCTCTTCTTGCATGCCAACTGCCACAGAATAAACCATAGACTTCATCCAGCCACACACAAAATAATCTAATGGCATTAAATCCAGAGATCGTGGTGGCCATTTAATAGTTCCATTTCGACCTACCCATCGGTCTCCTTAAATTGTATTTAAATAATCAGTGACACAATTAGAAAAGTGAGCTGGAGCACCGTCATGCATAAACCATAACTTTTGCCTAATGCCTAGCAGAATATCTCCTAGGAGTTCATGAAGATTATTTTGCAAAAAATACAAGTAAGATATACCTGACAGCCTAGGTGGCAAAAAGAAGGGGCCGAAGATATTGTCGCTTAGAAGACCAGACATTTAAAGAAAAGGTATGAGAAAGAGTTGATCCGGGGGAGGGAGTGCAGTCAAATAAATACTAAATTTTAAAAAAATAGTATTTTTAATTGTTACGCCGACGTTTTGACCCACCTTGCAGGTCTTTATCAGGACGTGGCATGTGACACTGCAGGAAGCAGTTGATAGACTGGTATATAATACCAGTATAAAATACCAATAGTATTTTTAAACTGGTATTAATAATAGTAATATTTGTTTGACCGCAACCCCCGACCAACTCCTTCTCATATTATATCACGGTCAACCATCTCTACATCATTATAGAAAAGGTATGTTAGTAACAGCAATCGTATGAGGGTTTTCTTCAGCCCAAGTATGGTTATTTCGAAAATTAAGACTACCATTTTTTGTAAAGCAAGATTCATCAGTAACGAAATGCAGTTCAGGAAGTTAGGATCTTGTGTGCATTGTCGAATTAACCACTGGGAAAAATTTCTGCGCTTGTTATAATCTTGTGGTAACAAATCTTGCCTACTCGATACATGAAATGGATACAATTGTTGTTCCCGTAAAGTTCGCCATATGCTGGTAGAGGAAACATAGAAACGACATGACAATCTTCTAGTACTAATAGTAGGTATGTGATAACTGAACAGATATAAATGAACAGCATCGTGTATTTCTTCTGCAACGTTTGAAGTTCATCAAAATCTTTGTTGACCGGCATTTTTAGGTTTTATCGTGCCATTATTCCTAAGGTGTCTTTCAATGGCCTCAAACGTTTTACGATTTGGTATTCTTCGGTTAGGAAATTTTTCACGATATCTTTGAACAGCAGCAGCACCGTTTCTATGTACCTCGCCATAAGTTATATGCATGTCTGTTTGTTCTGCAAAAGTGAATACATTTATGGTGCCTCCCATGATAATCATAAATTGAACTGTGTCACAGTATTCACTCACACTAAAACACACAGAACTAGACAAACAGATGAGCAACTACTGTCATTGCTTGTCGTTCATCTGTTTATCAGGTGATTAAAACCTGTTATTTGGTATTAGACACATTAAACTTTGTACAGTCAGTCTTAATTTAGTAAATAAATAATAAATCTTTAACCTTTGATATCTGTTTAATAAATTAGTTTGAGATATATGTTAATATGAACTTTTGTGTTAGTGAACACATACCTAAAATAGTGCTGTGCAATTACGAAACACCCTGTGTATCACTCACTAAAAATAAATCTTGTAAAACTTTTGAAATCAATATTTATATATATATATTTTTTTGTTTTCTGATATTATTCATTGCGACCTCTGTGATACTGTACTACAAACTTTATAAATAATGGGCTCACTCAGTCTCTTGAGGATAACTATTCAACTGCTAATTTGATAAAAGATGTAGTAATACCTCACCATTTCAAATTAATATGATAAGGAATTGTTCACGTCTTACTGATTATGAAGCTTTAATGTCTTGAAATAATCCTATCCGATCCCCGAAGTGAGCCTGTTGTCAACTCAACTTTTAATAAAAATTAGTTTAGTCCTCTGTTGAATTCTTAAAATTAACTTCTACATCATGTTTAAATGGTCAGTTCAGAATCAAAAGTTATCAGAAGAATCTCAAACTTCAACAATACTTGCCTGAAAAGCTAGAATTTTAAACTTAAATCACATAATTAATGCTATGTTTAAAAGTATACTTAGTAGTTTTACTGCTTTAAATAATGTCCAAGGAATGTGGCATTATATTACATTTAACAAATTAGTTTAACTTTGAGATAGTGTTGTGTATTGGATTGTATTATATCAGATCATATAGTATCGAACTGTAACATAAGTTCATTGCATCTCTTGATCATTAGCATAGCATTTTATGCTTTATTTTGGTGCATCATTGGTTCATAGAATAATGTATATGTTTATGTATCTTTTTATTCGATGAAATACTCTAAGTATGGCCTCAGTCAGTTTTCTCTATTCTTCGCTGCTGCCTTCACAGTTTTTAACATCAAGCAAAGATCTTGTGTCGACAACCACAGAGTCTTCCCAATATGTCTTCAACTTTAGATAATTATATATCTATTCCGATTCCAATATAGTAATATACTCCTTCCTCCCAAGTGTGTTGAGGTTTTCCTCTATATCTCTTTAACCTTAGTCTCATGTATCTTTCTTGCTGGACAATTAGTTATTATTTTTAAAACTTGTCCAAATAAGATTTCATCGTTAATAGTTGAATGTATATGGTCTCTTCTGATTTTTCCTCCTATCCTAAGGAATCTCCCTTTTAAAGTTTGTATTCTATTTCTTTGTTGTGTAGACTCTAATCAAGATTTGGGTTAGTACTGTTAAGTAATATTTGTTAGATCTTTCTGCCAAGAGTAAGAAACCCCACCACATGTATTGGGCAAATGTTCAAATAACATACTTCTAGTTAACAGCACAATAATATAAAGAAGTGAATAGCCAAATTCCTGGAGATAAAAAAGTTTTGGATTCTTAATAGAATTTTATTGTCTAGATAAAGAAGACTCAGAAAGGTTCATATATACCTCTTAGCATTTAGTTAAAAAGGAAAGGAGGCTATAATAGTAGACCCCACAATTAGATTAAAAATGACCAATAAGGATCAAGTCCTCAAGATGTAGGCAGAGAACGAGAATCTCTATGAAAAAATCTATAAATTTCGCTCTGTACATTGTATAGACAAAAAAGAGAAAATAAAAAAAATACCACTTGATATTTATGGTGATCCCATCTAACTTGATCCTTTGTGCTTTTTTTAAAAAAATATTATTGTATAAACTATTGAATTATTGTGACAATTTGCAAATCAACACATTTGAGTAGCCTTACATTTTTGTTGTACTTCTCTTAGAGTAAATTGGACTTGAAGAATTTTAATTTTGTTTCCTTGGAGACTACTCTTCATATTTAGGAAGTTTGTTTTGATGGCATTGAACATCCTTCCAGCCGTTTTAACCTGTGAAATGAGTTGTCTTTAATTCTAAGGTATCTTGTCTATTAGCATCCTCTTCAATTTGTCAATTTGATTTCCACTTCTTTTTTTTTAATTCTGCTTGATCGTAACATTATGATTTTTTCTCTAGGATTTGTATCATGAAAATTTGTATGTTATAGAAAAAAATGTGAACTTATGTTATAGCCTTATTAATTAACCTCATTATTTTGTCTGTATTTTTAATTATTTATAACATACATTTTCTAAATTATTTACCCGCATATATTTTTACAATTCAATCCTGTTTGTATTTTGAATGCTTCCTATTTTATAGCTAATGGATTTAAAAGCAATTGTATTATTTATTTTTTCCTGCTTGCTGTGTATAATTATTCATTAAGCATCCTCCTTGCTAATATTTATGCTTCAACCTCAATGATTGCCACATTTTTTTTTTTTCATAGTGCACTATCCTTATATCTTCATTATTTCTTTAAAAAAAAATATTTAATTATAAAGAATTTATCTTTACTTTAAATTTCAGGAAGAAGGCATTAGAATGTAGAACAGGGGTTTTGATATACCGGAGCAAATATTGGTTGCACCCTGTTTAGTTAAAAAGATAAGGCTAAGCCTATGTTATAACTGAATATTTAAAGTTATATTTAAGGTGTTAAGCTAGTTAAAGTAACAGCTAATATCGATTGCTATTTAAGTCCAGATTTTATGAATAGAATATGAAATGTTATTCTATAATAACTTTTTTTAGCTATTATTTTATTATACTGCTAACTTGGCTGACTGTTATGCTATTCTACCAGTCAATTGTTTTGATTTTGAATCCATTTATTTTAAAAACGACAACCCATGTATGTTCTTGGATTCAGTACTATTTAGTTGTGCAGAGAAGGGATTAAACTGAGACAATGCTCAACCGCCAGACTTTCTCCCTTAATTAATTATTTAATTAGTAGTTCCCACTTTATGGAGGCTGTGTATACCCCAGCAAAGGTCTCCTGACCTCATGCTGATGTAACAAAATAAATAATTATCTTCCTAAGCCAAGCTTAGCAGTACTGTGGCTTATTCACTGAGTCCCTACTCGATTTAACAAAGTGACCTTGAATCATATTATATCATGTATTCTGATCAGATTTGATGAATATAAATTGTCAATACTTGAAAAACTTAAATGCTAAAGTACAAAAAATAGTTTAACTTTTAAAAAATTAGTATAGAAATAATCTTATTCATTTCAAGAGAAAGTAAATAAGTTGGCAGATTTTTAGGGAAACTGATGTCTAGGAATATTTAAAATTGGTGCTGTAGTCCAGCGCCTTCCACTACACATTATGGCTCGATAACAAAATATGGCCCATTTATACTTCATGATGCTTTTGAACCATTAATGCTATCCAATTCTTCCAGCATTCCTGGATCTTTTTAATTTATATCTGCTCCTGTTCTACTTTTTCATTTATATGCTTCATAAAAATGCAAAATACATTTTTATTTATTTTTTTCTAATAATTTTAAATTTACAGTTAGATACATATGTTATACCTTTGTCTTTATTTTATCAGTTATTTGTTTGAATAATCAATTCTTATTAGAATATAAAGAGTTTACCATATTCTGTGATTAACTTTCGACTCTTAGAAAAAAAAATTCAGCTATTGCTTTATCAGATTATCAAAAAAATTTTTATTATTCAGAGAAAAATAATTTTAAAATCTTTTGAACTACAAATCTATTAATACATATATATTTATTTTAAATATAAGACAAATGAGAAGGTGGATTTGAATTCTCTTCCTTTTGTTTCCAGTTCCGGTGAAGTGATGATGTGGAAGGAAACGCCACAGGAACAAGACATAATGACCATGTCAACGGGTCATATTTTACAACTTTCTGTCTAAATGATTGTAGTTATTATTAATTTATTTTAATCGAACTGATATTGTTTATGCTATGTTATGCTTGTTTGCAACTTCAGTTGTTTTTGTATTACAGAAATCTCTGTGGTTTAACTGTGTGATATTAGTATTTAAAAAAGTAGATTTTAGTTTGTGATATTGTTTCATCTAGCCCATATTTAAATACCTGAAATATTGTTAATGACTTTTTTTTTTTATTAGCTTTTAAGAACAAGGGTATTTTTTTAAAAGAATACAGTTCACACTGGTTACTAGAATGCATATATTGTACATATTGGGCCGGTGATAATACTAGTTTTGAATATTACATTAGTTGTTTGTTAGACTTTAACTTGAAAACTTGAATGTTTGTATTATTTATGATACCCAGTGCTAAAGCCTTTATTTTCTTATTTTAAAAATATTTTCCAGTGTATACTTTGATATTGTTGATTATGAAAAGTGCAGAAATTAACACCTGTATAAATGTGCAGTTACAGTGCAATCTCAGTAGTACCAACCAGGTAGTTTGCTGGAGGAGATAGAGAGAGAGGATGTGTGTTCAGGTAAATTACGTACAATAAAAGATAAAAACTTATTAAATGCATTTGGCATTATTACCTGGATACATACAAGTACACCCACTTGAAAATGTTGAATTCTTATGTAAAAAAACAAAACATTTTTTAAAAGAATTCAGTTATTTTCGTTTGTTATGACTTTTGGTGGTGAGGTTCCCTGTAGGAGAAGGAATTTGCTACGACTTTTAGCTCAATGTTTCCCTTCTAATACAGAAATTGAAATGACACACTGCATCTTCTTGCCTTACTGTCATTCTTTTTTTATTAAAAGAAGATGAGAGGTTCTCAGTATAAAACCTCAAGGGTAGTCATGTGCATACGTGCTTATGATCTAAGAAAATTCTTGATAATTCACCTGGGAATTAAAATTTGGACATATTTCATTAGAAATTTTTTTCTTGCTCTCAGTTTCACTTCTTTCTTTTTCTTCAGATTCCTGAGGTTGCACTGTACTTTGTGGCAAAGAGATCCAAGTATGAAATTAATTTTAATTGCCAAAAGTAATTATAAAGCATTTTTAAAATCATAACAACAGTGCCTAACTAGTACAGTCTTCAAAAGAAATTCTTAGAGAGTTCTAAACTTTATCTTTAAGTGTTGAAAACAAAATAATTAACAATTTCAGAAAAAATAAATTATGCAATTTATAGAATTAAAATTTTGGATTGAAAGTATTTTAAATGAAGGTAACTCAATTTTAAAATTTTATTACTTGGACATCTTTGCTTCTGAATTACAATTTAAGTTCTTGTGAAAACTTCTTATAATAATTTCAATTAAACTTGGGCAAGAATTATTTGGGAATGGCATCATATTTCCAAATAACAGCATCTTCTATAATAATTTTAAATGTTTTCATTAACATGCATTAAAAAGAAAAATAATGACTGTAATTGCAGACTTCTAGGTTCCTACAAGTATATTAATCTATGGGAACTAATATATTAATGTATTTAGATGTATATATATTTCATGGAATTATCATTATGTCAAGGGAGCATAATTTCTTTAATGTGTATTATTTTCTGTTTAATGTAAACTAGAAAGAAATTTTATTTGAGTTTGATGTTCTGTTTAACTTTAAATTTGAAGAAATAAATTAAAATAAATTGAAATAAATTAAATTTGAATCACTACCAAGAAATAAACATTAGGTCAAAATCTTATTTCTAGAGACCTATAAAACATGACTTTTTTTTTATTATAGTTAATATATATATTATTTTAAGAAGTTAATAAATATTTACATTATGATTGCTGTTGTAAAAAAAGTGAGTTATAAGTATGCTGAATAAAATATTCTTTAATACAAATAAATAATTCTTTTTCAAATCTTTACATAACAATAAATTTTTAATTTAAGTAGATTGGTACTTTAGTCTGTAAAATTTGTCTGTAGATAATATTATGAAACTTATGTTGTAAATTTGTCAACTAAGTAGTCATTTTAATTCGCATTTTTAACACTTTTGCTATTATTACCTATTTAACAAACAAATTGCTGGCTGTTTTTTGTCTTAAAAAAGTAATAATGTATGTTGCCTTAACCAGAATTGTACTATAACTACTGATAAGTAATTAAACTTAATAAGTATTGTTATTTTAAATATCAATTAGTAACATAAACGACACTGTGTGATGATGTGATTGTATATTTTTTTTTTTAAATGTAAGATAATTTTAAACAAGGTTGTGCGACATGGCTGAAGTGATAGTTGATTGACATATCAAAGGAGTGCCAAGAAATGAAATTTCATTTATTATAATGTTGTGGTTAATTCATTTTTCACATGACAATAGTTTCTTAGTCAATTTTTTGGATATTGGATATATTCAACAATTATAAAGATTACTTATGCAATTAATTTGATGTATTCATTAACAATTCAATTAAGTTGTCAATTAAATGATTGATATTGTAATTTTAGAACATGGGTTGCGCATTTCAAAAATTAAAAATTGTCAATCTTTTTCATTATCAAATAATTTTTTGACTATGATCATGGAAAAAGTTTAAATTTTTTTGTTAAACCAGCTTTCTATATAAAACTACTTTCTTCTCTAAAGAAGTGATATATAAGTATAAAAACATACCGATTTATTAAAAGTTAATTTTTTAATTGTTCCGGTATTCTTCCAAACTAGCAATATTATTTTGCTTTGGTACTATTTTATTACTTAACTGTTTTCAATTAAAAAAAGAATAGTATTCTTGCATTAAGTAGACATTTTTATAATGACATGAGTTAAAGAATTCTGTTATTTATTAACAAATACAATAGTCAATTCCTCAGTCTACTACTTATATATTTTAAATTTATTTAAGGACCAGCATATTCTTTCATCAGATCAGCTTTTTATTTACATATTTAGTATTTTTAATAATAAAAAAACTGAGAAAAAAAATCTTTTGCAGGTAAAATAATATTTTATTCAAGAATAGATTTGACTTTTCAAATTTGCATGATGTAAGAATCCAATTTTTTTTAAATTGAGGATTATTTCATTATTCATAAACTACTTAGGTATTTTGATAAATAATTAAAAACTTTAATGAAGATTTTTTACTTTTTCCATTCTAAAAACTTTTCCCTATTTGTCCTATGATTTTATTGGATTAATGAGCATGCACTCAGAATGTTTAATAGCTCAGTTCCTAAGATTTATTTTGATAATAATAAACAAAGATTTTACCAACCCACATTTTAAGGTAAAAAATTTTTGGCAATATTTGATAATATCAAAAACCATTTCAAACTTGTTGAGAAAAAAATGTATAAATGTGTCTAGTCAACAAGTATCGTTAAGTATTTTAAATTTTTAACTGGAGATTTTTGTCTTGAAACTATTTCCTACTTGTCTGTTGTTATTTGTAATGTTCCTTATTATTATTATATTTTATTATATATCTATTTAATTGTTAATAACATAATTATTTATAATTTTCGTTTAGGATACAGTTATGCTGAATTAATAGTAATTTGTATATCAAATGAATGATTAATTCTTCATGATAAAATAATTTATGTTATTTTAATGTTGTAGAAATAATTATATTTCTGTTGTAACCAAAGTAGAGTATGGTGTCTTCAATTGACATTTATTAAATCCCTAATATTAAGATTTACTATTTAAACACTGTTATTATTCATTTTAAATTTCCATCATGACAATAGAGTTTGTCTATTCGCATTTTATTTATACGAGCTGAATAAATTATTAATTTTAATCGAAAAGAACTGCTATTTTAAAGTTTTAGGGAACAGAACTGTAGATAATTATCAGTAAGTGATATACGGTTATCATTTTTTAATTGTTCAATTATTATTTAAAAAATTATAAGTCTTGTTCTGTTTTATAGCTGTTGATAACGTATATTTTTTTATTTTATCCTTATTTATGTGTTTATACAATAAAAACTGAATTCTTTTTAATTAATTTCAGTCTTATTTTCAGTCCTTTATTTTTGTGCCTATTGTGATCACAATAGTGATCTCTTCGATCAATAGCGATCAACCCTGATGAAGGCCTGAACTTCAGGTCGAAACTTCGGCAAATGTTAAAATAAATATAATTATTTATTTTTGCCAGTTTTATTTTTGACTGATCACTCCAACTATCCTTCTCTTCATTATTCACCACAGTCAACCATCAGCCCACAATTTAATTATTTATGAATGATTACTAATTTAACATAAAATGCTCTCTAGGAATTTATTTCCTGTCGATCGAAAAGATTTTATGAAGGGAAAATTTAGTACCTGTTGATTAGAAAACTTTTATGGAAGCTAAAGAGGCTATTCTAATCAATTAATGAAATTATCAAAAATCCATTTATCTTATGTTTTATTAACAATGTATTGAAAAATCAATATTTAATTTTATAAAACTATACATAATTAATCATGTTGGTCTGAGTTTTAATGCTAATTTTAACTTTGTAAATCATTCTCAGTACTAGCAGGTAACTTATAAATTCATTCATTATTGGCACAACAGACGCATGTAGTGGTCCTTGGCCTGCTCAATTTCCTTTGCCCAGTCATCCCTATTGGCTGCGCACATGATGGATATGTGCTTTTTTTCTCAGGTCTTCTTTCACGTTGTCTACCCTTCTTGCCTTCGGTCTTCCCCTAGACCTAACTCCCTCTGGTTTCCCATGATAAAGCCTTCTCGCTGTCCTCGCTTCATCCATTCTCAGGACATGTCCTAACCATTTCATTCGCAGCACTCGAGCGAATTGGGAGATAGACAGATCACCGTACATCGAGTATACCTCCTTGTTTGTTCTCAAGCGGGGAACTTCTTCCTCCAGTTTAGGTCCTATTATCCGTCTTAGTATTTTCCTTTCAAACCGATTTATTCGTTCAGCAGATGCCTTTGTTACAGTCCATGTTTCACACGCATATGTTGCAACTGGCCGAATAATCGTTTTGTATATCCTAAACTTCGTTGTACGACTTAACAATCTACTTTTCAGAAGGCTTGCTAGAGAGAAGTACGCTCTGTTGACAGCCATTATTCTAGCTCCTATCTCCTCCTCTTCGTTATTGCTATTGTTAATTATGGACCCAAGGTAGGTGAAGCTTGATACAACTTGAAAAGTATGGTTTCCCAAGACATAGTGCTGTGGTGGATGGACAAGCTTTTTCTTCCTTAAAACAAGGACCTTAGTTTTACTTTCGTTGATGCGTAGCCCCATTTTCCCTGCCTCATTCTCCAACCTATTGAATGCTCTCTTCACTGCTTGAAGTGATCGCCCTGCAATGACCACATCGTCAGCATATGCGAGCAGTTGTGTCATTCTGTGGAATATTGTTCCTCCGTTATTTAATTCTGCCCTTCTCATGATGGTCTCTAGGGCAATATTAAAGAGGAGTGGGGCTAATGAGTCACCTTGCCTAAGGCCCGAACAAACTGCAAAGGAGTCACCAATTCTTCCTTTTACCTTAACTTATAAATGCTGATGGAAAATAATATTCTTTATCAAATATATGTAAAGTATATTTGATAAGGTATATATTTTTCCTCTATGATGTTTTCTGATATGAATTTACTGAATGAGATAATTATCATAACATTGGAAATACAGTGTGGCTCTGAAGTTTACTAGGACATTACTAAAAATCTTGGTAAGAGTTGACCTTGAATCTGAAGGTTTTTAAATAACATCAGTAGATGTTGGACAAAACTAAACACCATATTTAGAGATATTTTATTATTAATAAGTTCATGATTTAAGTTTTAATTATCTGTATAATTTGATTGACAATCTTATTCATGAATATGGTATCATATAACAGATAACATTTGGCTTGAAGGGCTTTTCTGAGGTCTGGAATTTTTCCTGAATTCCTGGCTTAAATTTCATTTCAAAACTTCTCCTACTTTTTCCATTGATAACTGAGAGGTTAATAATTGTTATGAGATTTCTTGTATTGTCATAAGATTTAGAAATCTCAAATGAAGATACAGTTAAGCAGAACAATGCACTCAAAAGCATAGTTCCTTTTGCAACATATTTGATTATTTTTTTGACATAGTTTATAAGAATGTTCAGTCTTAAACCGCAATTCCAATTATCTTAGTCAATTTTAATAATCATTATCAATCAACACTGTAGTTAGTAGAAAGGTATATTTTAATAAAATATGGTTATAATATTACAACAAGCATTTTGATCATCTTTATCATAAATCTTTAAGTTTTTACACAACAGAAACCTTATTAAGTACATAATCTGAAGTTAAATCTCTTAAATTGATTGAATAACAGAGAAAAAGATCTGTTTGGTAATTTAGATGTCTTTTTCATACATATAATTTATTTTTTAATTACTATTTAATTATTCTATATTTTTGTTTATTTATCTCTGAGATTCCGTAGCCCATATTTTTGTCTTTCTGTATTATTCTAAAGAGACTCAGAATAAATAAAACATTATTATTATTATCATTTTTAATGATAATTTTTTATTGTATCAGGAAAATGTAATTTTAATACTATAACATACTATTTTACATTTCTTCAGGGCTATTTCAAAACTTTTTATAATTTATACAAACTCACCTCATTAAATAAGTCTTAAAGATTTTTATTTCTTTTGTTTCAGTGACAATACGTGTCGATTATGGTCAGTGAACAGCCGGAGATTGGTATGACGTGTGTGGGCGATAATCTTCACCATTTTGGTTCGAATAATCTCATTCATTTATAGAATGTTTGTTAACCTTGTTCTCAGGGACATCACTTAATTTTTCATGTTGGAAATAATATTAATTATATACATGTATTTATTATGTCTGAACATGTTTCATTGTTTAGCTTAAATGAGTTTTATTTTATTTTTTTAAAGGCTGACAATGTTTTCGTATCCATTTCAATTATATTATCATCTCGGTTTTATGTAATTTGTTTTGTTTTAGTATAGTTAACATTTTAATCATATGTGATCCCTTTCAGAAGGAATAGACTTTTTTTTTTAATTAGTTGAAAATTAGAATCTCAAATTTTTAGCAATCAGATTGTAACTTGTCCATGTATGAACTAATTATAAAAAAAAAGTTAAGATTTGTGATAAATTAAAAGACAACTTAGTCAAGGTTTGTGATACATTAAAAAATGCTATTTTATGTAAAACAATAATCTTAAGTAAATTAGTAAGATGCTTTTAGATAATTTTAAATAAGCCCACATTGATCATGAAATACTCTATGCTGTATCATAAGGCTAATCAGTACTTGTCTTCCATAAAATAACAAGTTGATAACATTCACATTGCCTAATCTTGAATATTGGATATTTTTATTCATTTCATTATTGTTAAGCATAATGTGATATTATGTATAGTATATTTTATAGTGTTGTGCGAAGACTTGTTCACTTTTGATGTTGCTACTTAATTCAATATGTACTTTGTCATGATTCACCTTGAATGTATATATAACAAAATCTATATATACAGTAAATAAATTGAAAGTTCAAATTTCCTATAGCTTTTAGAATACTCATATTTGTATGTATGCGCATGTGAGTGTTTGTTTTATGTCCATATTTATATGTATTAAAAACAACTTTGAATAATAACATTCCTAAAGAAACTGTAATAAATAATTTGTATTTTAATGATGTTATTTATTATTTAAAAATACAAATGTATATGAAATTTTATTTATTATTTTTATATAATACATATTTAATATTTGTACAAAATAAAAGAATACTTTGAAAACATATTTCTGTATTTCAACCTTTATTCTCCTCATGAAACTAAATTTGATCAAAGAGTATTATTGTAAACAAACATGTAAGTTAAAAAATCCAAGGAAACTATTTAGAATTTGCATAAATGTCAAAATAATTGTTTAGTTTTTTGTTTTTTTAATCATCTGCTCCTAAAAAGTCAATTCAATAAAAATAATCTTAAAAGTTATTTAAATTTAACAATTCCCATAAGTTGGCTATTTTGTAGAATATAAGTATATATTTTGGGGCTTCTATCTCTTTCATTCACAGCAAATTAAACAATCGTATTTAGTTGAGAAAATGCTATTATCTAAACTGTTTATAATTTTAATTTGAATAATTTTTTTTTCCTATAGTACCCTTAAATACTGCAACTAGGGCAGAAATAGTTTATTCATATTTTTATTCATTCAGAATTTTTGAAATTTATTTTCATAAGATAAATGACAATGTGAATTTTATGGTAAGTTTATACTTGTTCATCCTCGAGATGACACTTCTGTTTTTACATTACATTTACTTCCTATTTAAAAATAATGGAAGATTGCCTTTACCTTATATAGGAGAATTAGCCTTTCTAGAACGGATCCGTACAAATTTTTCAGACATTTCGAAAGATTCATTTTCATAGCAAATTCATATTAAAAATACCTCTGAATAAAAATATCTTTTTAGTTCAGAATAAAACCAAAGAGTCCAAAATCTTTTGTCGGCACTACATGAATTTTCTTTACGAACACACTACATTCCAAGCTTTTTTAAATATTCTAGACCAAAATAAAGCTAAAATGGTTTAATTTAAACATGACAAAGAGTGACTAACAACGGCAAATCTAGTTACATTTCACATAGATAAATAAGTTCTGATTAGCTCCAAATCAATTATGTTGTTGGTTTGTAACATAAATATTTTCAATCTATATTTATCTTCAAATATAAGTATTTTATTAGATATAAACATTTTAAGTTTGAATGCTAATCTATATAAATTATTTTTATTTTTTCATAGTAAAATTCATTTACACCACAGTTATTCTTTGATAATTAGTCATATTTTATTTTAATTTTCAAATAGATCCTTTGAGTTAATAGAACGTTCAATCTCAAGTGTTGCTGAAATTATTTAATTTGTTATAAGTAAATAATAACAGATTTCAAAGGATAATTTATTTTTTTTTTTTTATATTTCACTCTTTTTATTACATTTTATATCCATATATTATTAAGTTAATAAGCACTTAAAAGAATATACAATGAATCAAGCACTCCAAATAATTAATCACCCACAAATAGTTTTATAACGTTTAAAAATATTTATATATATATATTACTTATAAATTGATTATTTACAATAGTAGTTAAAAAAAACAAAAATAGTTCTAGTTAACGCCATATTCATGAGAGATTCACCAGAGAAATCCAGCCCGAAATTTTTATTTTGTAATAGGAGAGCAGGAGCTAAAAGGAGCTCAACTAGTAGGTACGGAGTAAGTGCAGGTGTACTTGTAGTTCTAACAATTGCCGCAAGACAGCAGCACTATCGAGCCAGTCACTAGTCAATGTCTGAGCTCTACCAGTTGAGCTCCTTTGACCTCCTACTGTCCTAATACAAAATGAAAAATATTCTCTAGGCATTCCGCTTCGGAATTAAATTAATTTTATTTCATTAAATTAATTTTTTATTTTGATTCTAAGTAAAAAATTACAATTTCTTCAGTTTCTTTGATTGGTTTTTCCATCTTTTAACACTTAACTACTATTTTAAATCATAAATTTATCAATATTATTTTTCTTTTTGTTGATTTGTTTCAAAATTATTTTCAATTATAATTATTTATGTGTGCTATTAATTATTCAATAATGAGGTGTTTGCTTGATTCGTTGTATATTTTAGTACTTATTAATTTAATAATCTATGGATATAAAATATAAAAGGACAATAAATTATAAAGTTTTCTATTGTCTCATAAGATTTATTTGAATGGACTGTGTAGGTGTTATAAAGAAATTTGCAGTAAAATAATAAAAATATATTTATATAGATTATTAAAATCAGACTTTCATATTTTTTAAATGGAATTCTACCTACAAATAAGTGTAGATCAAGATAAATATTAATAAAAAAATATGTCTGAATTGGTTTTATTTAATTATAGATTTTGAAAATTGTTATTTAAATTCTATCTTCTTTTTTAGACATGAAATCTTTATCCACAGCTGCTGATCAAAGTTTTTGACATCTACTGAACTGAATGAACAAGAACTCAAGAACATGTCTTTATTTAAAGGCACTTCCTCCTGATTAAACAATCGAATGTCTTTTTGGTCGAGGATTTCCCCCAGGATGTAATCTGATATTGTTTTAAAGATTTTAAATTACCATTAAAAGTAAGTTAATAAGGTGAACTCTTCAATTGCTCACACATTTTGAATTTTATTGTATAGAAATTGATTCTTGATGTAGGCCTTCAAGAAACTATTTATTTTTTCTCTTAAACTATTTTATTTAATTAGAAAAATTCTTTTAGATTTAAATTAATAACTATCATAATATATAAATAATAATAGTAAGCTAATTCTTAAGTCTGAGATGGCAGAAATGTGGTTTGAAATTGATTTCTTGATGTAGGCCTGAGGAAACTATATAATTTTTTCTCATAAATTATTTTATTTAATTAAACAAATTCTCTTAGATTTAAATTTATGAATATCATAATGTATAAATAAGAATATTAATGGAAAGATTCTTAAGATAGTCGAGGCAGAAAGATAGAGTGAAATTGCTTCTTGATGTAGATAAGAGACATAGAACCATCAGTTCTCCTGGCAAACAGCAATGATAGAAAAATTTTAAATGAGAAAGAGTTGGTCGGGGGTGCGATCAAATAAATACTATATATTAAAATAGTATTTTATTATTTATGCCTTCAAGATTTCAATGTTTTTATTTTCTATGTTTCAGTGAAAATTGCTATCGGTTGTGTTTAGTGATTATTTTAATATATAGTATTTATTCGACCGCACCCTCCCCCTTCTACCCCTCCTTCCCCCAACCAACTCCTTCTCATATTATAATCACAGTCAATCATCTCTACACCATTAAAAATTTTAAATGTTTAAAATGATTAGCATCTGAGGGTGAATGGATATGTTCCACACCTCAATTCTGAACTTGCAAACTCAAAACCGAGATAATAATAGTGTGGC
Source organism: Nezara viridula (assembly GCA_928085145.1). Lineage (NCBI taxonomy): Eukaryota > Metazoa > Arthropoda > Insecta > Hemiptera > Pentatomidae > Nezara > Nezara viridula. Next base: position 28,693,606 of record OV725083.1, on the reverse strand, counting down.
GACAGTTGACCGTGATTATAATTTGAGAAGAAGTTGGTCGGGGGTACGGTCAAATTTAATACTATACATTAAAATAGTATTTTAGATCTAACGGAAAGATATGCAGAAAAATCAAAGATCGAGATAAGAATCAGAAGACTGATGTTCTATGGACACATGAAAACGATGAAGGAGCAAAGATTGAACAAAAATATCTTTAAACAAATTAAATAAAAGCTTGGGAGGATACACGAAGCAAATAATAGAAGAATTAAAGAACCTTTAAATTTCAGATGCTGACTGTCTAGATAGAGATACATACATGAAAACACTGAAAAATCTGACCAATATTGGAAGAAAAAAAAGAAGGGGTACAAAGTGGTCCAAAGAAAGAAAAGAAATGCAGTCGAAAATCATGAAACTGAGATGGGAAGAAAGAAAATCAAGACTCCCAAAGAAGCCTAACCAATGATATTCATATGATCCTTAGTGGTCGGTAGGTGACTAAAAAAAAAGAAGTATTTAATTGAATACGTCAATGTTTTGACCCACGCTGTGGATCTTCATCAGGATTACATAAGATACAAATTATAAATATAAATTGTTACAAGGTAAAAAATAAAATAAATGAAATATCAATAGATATTAAACAAGTAAAAGTTGTCTGATAATGAATCTGAAATACAGAACCATCAAACAACTTGTACTTGTTTAATATCTACTGATAATTCATTTATTTTATTTTTTATCTCGTTTCAATTTATATTTGTAATTTGTATCTTTTATAGCTCTGAGGAAGATCCACAGCATTGGTCTAAACGTCAGCGTATCCAATAAAATACTATTTTAATATGTAGTATTAAATTTGACTGTACCCCTGACCAACTCCTTCTCACAATAATAATTATGTAAACACACGTGGGCATATACAGCCTTATATCTCTAATGTTGATAGCAGGTATAACTTCAGAAAAGTTAGGGTAATGCTTTAAGCTTAGTGCTTATACAAATATCTTAATTGTACAATATTATACTTTTTTATGCACCAGAAAAATGTAATTTAATTATAATTGGTAATAGTTATAATGTTTCATGGGTGATAAATAGTCAGGACGCAGTCATACAAATCTTTTTATTTGTGCCAACGTTTCAACCCAAACATGTGGGTCATCTTCAGAGCGTGGTTCGAGTACTGTACTTCAAATACAGTACTTGAAACATTTACTGAAACGGCACAAATAAAAAAAATTGTATAATGACTGCGTCCTGACTATTTATCACCTATGAAATGTAGAACAGTCAACTAGCTTCCTTCAATAGTTATAATGTTTCAATACTTTATATACTTATATTCAATACTTCAATACTTGAACCATATAATGGTTCAATGCTGATGCTTATATTGTATACTCACCACTTTTCTGATGATATTCTATATTCCATTTTTAAGGTTGTTTGTTTTAACTAATAAAAATAATTACTTTTTGCTGTATCAGAAATATTTCATTTTATTATAATAACATACATTTTGGATTTATTAAAGAATTTTCAATACTTGTTACACTGTATATACACTCATCTCGTTCAATAAGCTTTGTTTTCAATGTTTTTATTTTCTATGTTTCAGTGAAAATACCTGTCAGTTGTGTTAAGTGAACAGCTGGAGTTTGGTTAGACGTGTGATGGTAATTTACATTAATGTTGTTTGTTTTAATTCATAAAAATAATTACTTTTTACTGTATCAGGAATATATAATTTTGTTATAATAACATAAATTTTCGATTTCTTTAGTGAGGTTTCAATACTTTTTACACTGTACCTCATCCAATAAGCCTATGATGTTTTAAATCTTTTAATTTTCTTTGTTTCAGTGACAATACCTGTCGATTGTGTTTAGTGAACCTCCAGAGATTGGTAAGACATGTGTGATCGTAATCTTTATCTCTTTGGTTGAGATAATCTCATTGATTTATATTTATTTATAGTAAATCTTGTTCTCAGCGACATCACTTAATTTTTCAGTCTGAAATAATTCTTAATTATATAAATATATTGAATATGACTTAATATCTTTCATTGTTTTGACTAAATTAATTGTATTTTATTTGTTTAAAGCCTGACAACATACATAGTTGTAATGTAATAATATCAATTAACTAATGTTTTTGGATGATTTAGTGTATACATAGTTTTAATCATGTGTGGTCCATTAGAGATGAATTGTACTTTTTTTCCTTTTAATTAATTAAAAATTATATGAATCTCACTGTGCATGTGCATAAGTTGGAGCCTTATATTATACAGTCAGAGGATGTATATGTTATGCCATTGAGTTAATTTTTAAGTTCTCATTGATCTTTAAATTCTCTACGCTGTATTATAAAGCTGACAGTACTTGTCTTCCATAAAATAACAATTCAGTATCAGTCATATTGCCTGATGTTTAAATAAATAGATATTGTAATTCACTTTATTATCATTAGCACATGCTATTTTATTGTATTGTTTTTGAGAAGACTTGTTCACTTTTTTTATGTATTAAAAATAACTTAAAGCACAGGCGGATCCACGGGGAGGGGGCCTTTCAGGACTGAAGTCCCTCCCTTTCCCCCTCCCAAAATGGTAAAATATAACCAGGTTTTATGAAAAAAAAAATCTTTAAAAGTATTATTGTTCGTATAATTACAGTTAATAGGACTTCAACAATCACTTAAAGATCATTTCATATAGGTAGTTAGTTTCTTTATTTCTTCCGAAGTAATTATCCTAACATATTTGTACAAAAAAAAATCTTTCAGGCTGAAGCTCCCACCAAAATTAAATCCTGGATCCGTTAGTGACTTAGAGTATTAACAGATCTAAAGAAACTGTAAATTATAACTTGTATTTCATTAACATAGTTTTTACTTTAAGAGTACAAATGTATATGATCTTTTTCTATTATGTTCATATTCTTAATATATATTTAATATCTGTACAAAATAAAAATTTACATATTTATGAATTAAAATGTTTGGCCTAGGTAATATATTTTGCATATAAATTATTTCAATACTGCAATCTCAGTATCAATTAGAAATTAAATTAAACTTTTATAATATGGACTGGTAAAATGACGAAAGTGAAAAAGTTTTGAAGTGTGAGTGATTTAGTATTATTACCAAACAAAAATGAGCTTAGGACTAATATTTTAGAAATTACTTCATAAAATTGAATTTGTTCGTGTAATCAACAGTACCTAAAAAGTTTGCTTATTAAAAACAAATTTTGGCTTATCTCACTTATTTAAAAATGAAATTAAGCTGTTAAGTTGATTTTTTAAAATAATTTAAGTATACCTGAGGCTCCTTTCATTTACATCTTAAACTAATCTAGCATTAAGAGTTGTAAGTATTGTATTTAAAGTCCTTAAAAGTTGTAACAAGGTCAAAAAGAATAAGTAAATTTTTTATGAAAATTGTTTAAAATATTGTTTTCATAAAATCACTTTATATTTATTTTTCATTATGATTTCAAAACTGTTCATCCGATAAACGGCACTTAATTTTTAACAATTGTACTAAATTGATATTTTTAAATTATTATAAATTGTTATTAAAGAAGTACATATGCCTAGATATCAACTATTTAAAACATAATAAGTTAAATTGAGGAATATAAAATTCAAATAAAAGAAACAAACAATTAAAACTAGCATAGATTTAAATATGAGATAATCCAGTAACTTTCTATGAGATCAATAAAAAATATTTGATAACCATTGATATGAAAAAAAATAATAAGAAAGATAAAATTTAAACAAAGTTAATAAAATAAAATTATGAAAATAAATGTAGTTGTTTTCCATTTTCCTCTTCAGGGATAGAAGAAAAATATTAACAACACTTTTTAGACATAACTTTGGTGGAGTTAAAGAAAGATTCCATTACTACAATTTAGAAAATGTCTAATAAAGAACATAGCTATTATTTTTCAATACATTTTGAAATATTGTTTTGTTTTTTTAAATATTATAATAGAACTTCTTTTTCTATATCCTTTATTCTTGTATTATTTTTTAAATAAAGGCAGAACATTATTTTTATTAGAAATATTTGATTTATTTATCCTAATAATCATAAATTTCAAAATGATCTCTTCAAAAATTAGTTACTGATTTCTTATCGAACATCAGCCATTTCCACTGAAAAAAGTTTCAGAATACATCATTGAGAAACTAGTATACCTATGTGCTCTTCTCAGTTTCCACTAATGGTGGATAATTCTATTTTACCATTTCAATTAAACTTTATGAAGGAAAACATTTCATGTAATGATTTATAATCAATCAGAATCATCTTTCATCGATTTAAATTTCTCTTCATTGATTAAAATAATGATGAGATACTAAGAAACCTTTGAATTAAGAATATAGAAATGTAAATATTTCTTACCTACAATTATATTTAGAAGAGGGAAATTTCTCAGCAGCTTATCTATAATGTTTTATATCTATCCAATTACTTTTAAAATGAAGTAGGAAATAGTATTAAATCGAGATATTTTATTTATTGTTTTTGTGATACAATTATAAATAATAAGAGGTGAAGTTCGGGAAATCTTTTCCGATCATCAGAAACATATTGTTAGCTCCTAGAGGTGCTTCTTTTGTCATTTTATAAAATTCTTCCACTATTTTCCTTTTGTTAAACAAATTCGTGAGTAAGATACATATTATAACTACAGAAAAGTAATAAACAAACTTAAACTTTATGAAATGTCAAAGGAAGCATATAGTTACTATGTTTTTGATGAAGGAAAAAGATTTCCCAAAACATTAAAGAAATGTGATAAATAAATATATGCAATACATGCAAAGATGGATTTTTGTCATCTTTAATGATATCAGCTCCAATAAGAAACATAATATATTTATAAATACAATCCTTATATAATATATATGTATACAATTAAGTCTTCAAATGTGAGGAGACACTTTTCATGAAATTTTCTCATAAGTTCTTCAATTTATAGATTTTTATGCGGCAGATGCAGAATAGGCATTCTTACAAAAATCTGAAATGAAATAAATGTACTGAGAAAAAGAAAAAATAGATTTTCAAATTTCATCTTATTTTGATCCCTGATCTATTTTTATTAACAAAAACTAATCTTCACCTATATAATTAAGTTTAAATAAAATGGCCCCATTAATTTTCACTTCCATATTGTGCCCCTTGAACCAAAACAATTATTCATCCAAAGCTAGACCATAAACTCTGTTGAAACTATGATGGAAAAAATTATTGCAAAATTAATTGTTAATCACAAGATTTTGAACCTCCCTTGGTTATATAAAATTTAATTTATATTATTTACTCATTGAAATTTATATTATATATTAAAAACCACTTAACTCCAAGGCTCCATAATTAAGACTTCTAAAGAGGTTCTGTATGATGAAGAGTTATTTAAAAGTTGTAACACTCCCTAATAAAGGTATCATGATACACTTCCATAATCACGTTAAGTTCCTTTCTTTTCTTATCATGTAAAATCACATGTTTTCCATTTCTGAAGCTGAATTTTTTTACGACTTTCTCTAAACTACATTGAGACTGCATATCAAATAAATCCACTCCTAGAGCTAGTGGAGAAAGTAACCGCTACAACTAAACCTGTAACAGAAATGATTTATTTTTATACAGCGCCATAAATGAAAAGCATATATAACTTTATTTGAGATATCTGAAACATATCTGAAAGGTTGTTCTATATCTTTCCCAGATTTAATCTTAAATTTTCTATATTGTAGATAATTCACTACACTTCATAAGTACAAACTACTTTTATAATTATTAAAACAATTTTTCAACCAAATCAAACGAATATCATTGCCCAAATTCATAATTTGTTTTATATTAGTTTATAATATTTTACCTTTGCCACATTTAATCTCAAATTTTCTGTATTGTAGATAATTCACTACACTTCATAAGTACAAACTACTTTTAAAATTATTAAAACAATTTTTCAACCAAATCAAACGAATATCATTGCCCAAATTCATAATTTGTTTTATATTAGTTTATAATATTTTACCTTTGCCTCATTTAATCTCAAATTTTCTATATTGTAGATAATTTGCTTCACTTGAGAAGTAAAAACAAGTTTTGAAATTATTAAAACAATTTTTCAACCAAATCAAACGAATATTATTGCCCAAATTCATAATTTGTTTTGTATTAGTTTATAATATTTTACCTTTGCCACATTTAATCTCAAATTTTCTATATTGTAGATAATTTGCTTCACTTGATAAGTAGAAACAACTTTTGAAATTATTAAAACAATTTTTCAACCAAATCAAACGAATATCATTGCCCAAATTCATAATTTGTTTTATATTACTTTATAATATTTTACCTTTGGCACATTTAATCTCAAATTTTCTATATTGTAGATAATTTGATTCACCAAATAAAATTAATATCAATGTCCAAATTCATGATTTTTTCAATATACCTATTGGTAGAGAGGTCTCTTAAGTTTAAAGACAATAGCGAAAATTTCACAACTCTTATTATATAAGCAAAATATGCTTTTAATGAAAATACTACATTTCCTGATTTTTTCACGTTTAAAACCAAAATGTAGATGAAATAATTGAATTCAAACATTAAAACAACACTATTACAATAATTTGATCATGAATTTAACTGAAATCGTATTATTCGGAAATAATTACATTTTATTTACTACTCAAATAATCCTCCAATTGTCTAATTAGCCGTAATAACATCCTATTTAAAAATATTTAATTTAGTTATAAAAGTTGTCTAAAGATAGCAGCACTAATCAAGAAACTACAAAAAAAAATAATAGTTTAAATCAACACCGCAAGAGGCCAGCACCATCCAGACATGTATTTCGAAGTCGAATTCCTACGGAATATTTTTAAATTTGTATTAGGATAGTGGGAGGTCAAAGGAGCTCACTCGGTGGAGCTCTTGTTTTGATTGGTAGTGCTGCCTCCTGGCGGCAGTTGCTAGAACTTCAAGTGCACGTGCACTTAGACCATACCTACTAGTTGAGCTCCTTTGACCTCCCACTATCCTAATACAAAATGAAAAATTTTCGCTCGGGTTCGGGTTCGGAAATATATGTCTGGATAGTGCTGGCCTCTTGCGGCGCTTAACAGAACTATTATTTTTAAAGGTTTCTTGATTGGTGCTGCTATCTTTTAACAATTGCTTTAACTACTATTGTAAATAACCAGTTTGTTGGTAATATTTTTGTTTTTCTGTGTTAAAATTATTTCCAATCATGTTATTTATGTGTGATTTGTGATTTGGAGCGCTTGTTTCATTATGTATACTTTTAAGAGCTTATTAACTCAATAATCTATGGAGATAAAATGTAAAACAGTGAAATATACAGGAATAATGAACTGAAAATGGAATGAAATAATTTCATCAGCACTAGATTGAGTGTTATATTTACTCAAAGGATCTATTTGAAAATTCAAATGAAATATGATCTATTATCAAAGAAAACTATGATATAAATAAATTTTACTGTGAATAAATGAAAATGATTTATTTATTTATTAGCCAAGCTTTCAAGATGTTCGTATCTAATAAAATATATATATTTGAAGATAAAGATAGTTTGAAAATTATCTATGTTACAAGGTAATTACATAATTGTTTTGGGGCTTACTGGAACTGATTTATTTATTTGAAATTTCGAATTTAATTATAACTTAAGTACTATTGTTTGTAATTTTCAAGTTTTATTGTGAAAAATATGATTAATATAGATTAGTAGTCAAGTAGTCAAGATGTTTGTATCTCACGAAATACTTATTGTTGAAGATAAATATAGATAAAAAATTATTTATGTTACAAAGCAATAAATTGTTTAGGGATAATGTTATAGTTAGTTACTTTTAAGTACATATTAAGTTAATATAATCTAAGTAAATACAATAAAATATATAATATTAATGAATTGTTGTTTAAAATGTGTTGTTATTTACTTATACCAGAATAAAATAATTTCATCGGTATCTGATACTGAGAGTTGTATTGTCTCAAAGGACCTGTTAAAAATTTCTAATAAAGAATGCTTTTAATTATCACATAAATACTGCATTATAAATAAGTTTTATTGTAAACAATTTAAAATAATTTACATAAATTTATAGATTCAGTGAGTGAAATAAATAAGAATAAAAAGATTAAATCTATTGTCTCAAAGCGTCTGTTTAAAATTTCTAATAAAGTACGACTTTTTTATTTTTACCCCTTAATCACCGCATTGTAAATAATTTTTATTTTGAAAAATAGAAAATAATTCACATAAATTAATAAAGTCTGACTTTCAAACTGTTTTTAAATGGTGTTTGGGCTTAAAAATTACATTAAGATGGAGATATATTTAGAGTAATATTTTTATTAAGGAATTATTCATTGTGGACTAATACAAAATTATCTAGTATGATTAAAGTGTTGACATAAAAGAGGTAAGTTACAAAACCAAATCATGCAAGCAAGATTATTAGCCAATCCAGAGTCAAAACAGGAAGATCTAATTGGAAGAAGCTAGAAAAGCAATGTGATACTAAGGAAATTTACATGTTTAAGTTGTGTACTAAAAAATAACCTATGTTTGAATTTTTTTTTTCATTATAAAGGAAAGATACTATTTTAGATTATAATTATAATTGGTAATTGGTTGACTGTCGTGGATAATGAAGAGAAGAATAGTTGGGGTGCTCAGTCAAAAAAGGAAGGCAAAAAATAAATTATAATATTTATTTTTTACATATGCCTACGTTTCGACCTGAAGTTCAGGCCTTCATCAGGGCTAAGAAAATAACCAGATAACAAGGTATAAGAAACATAAGTAATGATGGTAAAAAAGATAATAAAAAATGAGGAAATAAAATAAAAAAAAAAATTATTAGAAAAATAAAATAGATAGATATAAAGTAAAATGAAATTGTTAGAATAATGACTAAGAACTAAGAGATAAATAATAAAAACTGTTACATAGTGTGGAATGATGAAGTAGGCATAATCAAAAAGGGGTGACAAAAGTGTTACATTGGGAATCTTAGAATAAAATGTAAAAAACATAAAAAAGAAATATAAAGTTTTTTATCAAGTTTTTATTAAGTTTTTTTTAGATAAAAATATTTATTTGTACCTCTTAGACAAAAATATTTATCATTAAATTTTAAAGCTGTGGTCCGAAATCATTTCTTTTTGAGATAAAAGTTTATTTGCTGAGATTTTTAAGTTATAAATTACATTAAAGACTTAATTTTCAAGTTATACTATATTGCAATCGGATCAGTAAGAGATAATGAGGCATTATGACTCATATATTTGTCTTGCTAGCATCTGTTAACAAAATTGGATAACTCGAAATACTAAAATTGTTAAAAACAAATTTTAAAAGTTTTCCATTGAGATTATAAATTTGCAACAAGTCGGTCTGTCTTCTTTGTAGCTTTGTGTTTTGTTGTATTAATTATCAGTTGAATAAGTACTTACTTTAGCCAATTTATAAGCTCATAAAAATGGAGTTATCCTCTTTCAATGTAAAAAGGGTTTAAAACAAACAATAAAATTATATAGTATTGACTAATTTTATTTACTTCCTTTAAAATGAATTTTTTTTTTTTCAGTAATATTCTCTAAAATAAAATGTTAGGAGTTTATTTTAACACCCTTAATTTTTTTTTTAAATTTAAATATATAAATAATAAAATTGAAAGACATTTTGATCCCCACATATCAGTCTTCTGGGTCATCGAAAAGTAATGATTATTAAAGAAGAGCTTAAAAAACTAAATTAATCATTAACGTATTCTACCAAGTTCTCAAAGGCAGATAGCAGAAAACTCCCAAGTTGGATTTTGTGTCGCAGATGTAATTCTTTCAGAAGACCACCTCTTGTTCATCTCAACTACAATAAATTAAGACTATTAGGCATGATTTGATGAACTTATTGTTCAGTGCCAGCATACTTGAATAAAGACAGCTTCTACTCTACAAATCTAATACTTTTTATTGTACGATAAAATAAATACATCCATTGATTCACTATATGAAAAGAAATACACTTTGATGCATAATAAATACATCCTTAGATTCACTATATGAAAAGAAATACACTTTGATGCAGATAAAAGTCTTGGTCTTATTGATAATCAAATTTTACATAATGTAATAAATACTATTAATTAACTAGACTTTTAATTTTGTATATTAGCTTATAGTTATTATAATATTATTATTTTACAGCATTATCCCTATCTTCAGAATTGTTTATATGCAACTGGGTACAATGTTATACTAAATTGTTTCAATCAAACAAGTTTTAATTAAATTTTGTAAATTAAATGACAGCATATTATCCTCTATTATAATTTAAATATTTTCACATATAATTTCATCTAAACCAAGCGATTGGTGGTGTCAGCATCAAACCTTTGGGTTCACTAAGCCTCCTATTATTATTATTATCATTTATTTGTTTCACACATTACATGGTTGTTTGTAATAGTTTGGAACCGCACTGGTCAACCAAATATTACATTCATATATTTTTAAATTATTTTATATTTGTTAATTTTCGAACAATACTGCCATTTGTATTTTTTCTATTGTCACAAACGGCAAGTCTTTTCTGGTACAAAGACAAGATTTTTCTGGTATTAACCCATTACATGAAATTACTAACAGTAGAATCCGCCTTTCCTTTAAATCGTACAGTTGTTTAAATTTTTCCACAAATTCTGAATATTTGTTATTATTGTTATTACTATTATTAATTTCGTCTAAAACTTGCAGATTTTTCTAAACTTTGCATGTTATTATTAATCATAAAGGGATCTTAGATTATATTACATCTTATCTTATATTGCAAAAATATTTGTATTGAATTTGCTGATAAAGTGGATAAAATATATTACAGCCAATATGAAAACAGAAAATATAATCCATTATAAGGAAAATGAAAAACGTTTAATTAGAAAAATATTAGTTGTTACAGTAAAAACAGTTATACCATTAACAACATTACTACATAAAAAATACCTAAAAGTACTAAATATTTACAGACCAAGCAGAAAGTTTTTGAAAATTTACCCATACTTTGCACCTTATCTTGTACACCTGACTCAATTTTAACTAATAACTCATTTTTTTTAATAACACAGAATCAGTAGCTCTACTATCCCAATTATGAGAGACAAAGTGATATGTAATGCATGCTGTACAAACAATTACACATTAAAATGTTTTAAATTTATAATTCTTACATAAAGTCTCATGTTTAACTTAATTTAAACTGTAATTAAGGTTTTTGAATTTTAATTTCAAACAGTTAATAATTACAGTTTTGGTAAAATACCAAATTCATGACTCAGGAAAGAGTATAGCTAATTTAATCTCTTTTTTTAAAAATATAAATAAACATTTCTCTCCAGATATTTATAATAGCTAAAATGTCAGGGAGAAATGATATTTTTTTGGTGTCCAGGATAGTATTTGTGTATTCTCATATTTTGAAATCTACGGAATGATTAAGTCTAGTGTGAATTACTGTATAAGTATCATTTGAATTGGAACTTATTTTAGGGTTGTGTTCTAAAGCAGCGTTCTCCAAACTACAGCCCGCAGGCTAAAACCCAAGAGTGCCTCCAATCCATCTCACAAAAGTTTCTTTGGTTACAGGGTAACAATTTAAAAAGACGAAATTTTGTAAATCGCCCAAATATGAGGCCAATACATTTATTGCATGAGTTGTTTCTCTCAGAAAGTTTATTTGACAATTGGAGTGTCATTTATTGAGTAACCTTTTTTTTTTTCTTTTTCACAGACCTTGGTCTGTGGAATTTAAAGGAAGTCTGAGGTCTGAGGTTCATGGAACTTAGTGGAGGTGTCAATGTGGCTCACGGGGCAAACAGTTTGGAGACCCTTGTTATAGAGTATAAAAAGAATAATTAGAAAAACTTTCTGTATCATGTAAACAGTAAGCTTATTTTACGGTTAACTTTTATATAATTCTATTTGTACACAGATGTTTTACAATTGTTCACAGAGGAAAAGTAATACAAATCACTGATTTTATAAGACATTGGATCCTTTTATGGTGATATTTGGCCCTTAATTAATTAAAACAACAATTAACAATGAATTAATTAAAAAATTTGATCACAAAATTGACATCTGATGGCGGAAGCCAATAAACAGAGGCATAATTAAAAAAAAACAACAACAATAAACAATTGACATGTTTCATCACGGACAAACAACATTGATGGGGCCTGCTCAACATGAAATGAGGTTTAACAATTATTTCTTCTAATTGCTTCTCTTTTGTGCTCAACATGCTTTCTTCAACAAAAAATTTTTTTCTTTCCACATCTTTTTTTTTGATCCACTAAACAAGTCAAGTGGTCTCTCTAGAGGATGAGTTTCTTTTCTTGAAAGATGGCACTCAAATCTGTGCGGATGAATACCTGGCTTCAATTTAATGGAGCCATCATAATCCATTTTCTGTAATTTTCTGTCTTCTTTACCAACTGAAAAAATAAAATATAATAATAATATGAAAAATAAAATAGATTAAAATTAAGAAAAAGAGACCCTAGATATAAATATATAGGTAGCTTAGATTAGAAGATTAATTTCCAGAAGAGATATAAAATTTTATCTTCATCTGCCTCGCTAACACAAAGGTTAAATCCTTGCCTAATAATCTGGAAGGCATGTGATTGGGTCCTAATCAAATCATGGAAATTTAACATCAATAATTTAATTTTAAACACATTATAATAGAACTAAAAATACTTCTAGAGTAAATAGACTTATTAGTCCTTTCGAGACAGTATAAATAATAAATATTATTATTATGATCCATAGGTACAGTTGAAATGTCTAATATTGAGACAGAAGTGCCCGCATTCATGGTAACAACACAAAAAGTATATATTTTATACATTTTATTGAAGGACAGAAATTTTAAGATCCAAACTCACAGAAAATATATATGAAAATAAAAAAACAAGAAGCAGTTAATCTAACAAAGTTAAAACTTTATACTACCAAAGCATTTACTACAGTGTGTGCCACGTAATATAGCAGTCATGATTGTAGGAAGCTCTCGAATTTCTTGTCTGATTTTTACAAACAAGTTTTATGGATTAGAGTAGGAGAAGTCTTTATATTTTTATGTAAGATATATAAATATATTAGATATAAAGAACAAAATTTACCAGTTTTCCACTGGATATTGCACATTGATTAAAGGAGATGGTATGAGGGAATATTTAACAGCTCCTGCTCTAAAATTAACAATGATTGTAAGGTAAGAAATTTCAGCAAAATTTAATCTGTTATTATTTTTCAGAATATGTAAATATTTGTAATTACAATTGAATATTAACTTAAAATATAGTAAACACATAAATAGAATATTTATGACTTTTTCAAATATTTTTATTAATTTTAACCAAGAGACTTAAAGCCTTAAGAAAACTACATAACTCTTCTTGATCTATTACATTTAATTAGTTACTTTCTGTAACAGTTAAATTTATAACTATTACCTATCCACATCTCTCCTATGCTAAAATCATAAGTTTAGCTAAATTAGGAATACTTTTATGAATAAATTTAGCCTTTATATGAAAATTAGTGATAAATTCCAGAACAGAATATCAGTATATTAGACAAAACATTTCCACTGACAAGATCAGTTCACATTTAGTGAGATTGAATTCATGTTTCATTGTCATAGTAAGAAACCAAGTTCCAATCATCTTCTTGTCTAAATAATTATTCCATTCAATAAACACTTAAGGTGAAAGCATATTTTAATAGTTCAGTTTTCTGGCAAAAACAAAAAATAAAAATTCTAATAAAGAAAATACAGTCAAAACAATATATTTTGAATTAAAATTCTATAAATAAATAGTACAAAAGAATATAATTTATTTTATACAAAAATCTTTTATTTCAAACAGCACAGCTTAAGGCTAAAAGCTTCCATTCAATAAAGTTCATTCTCTAAAGAGTCGATCAATTGTGAGAGAGGATAAAAAAATGCTGAACAATTTTCTATTCTTTTTGGTTCAATCATAACATTAAAGAAGAAGTTAATTACTTTTTTATAATAGGGGTTGATTAAACTACTTTTAAATAATATTCTGATCAATAATCATTGAACTATCGTTATACCTTTTTGGTAAAAAAGTTTTAAGAGAAAGAAGTTCATTTCCAGAACGTGATAGAATTGAACAAAAGGGATAATAACATATGTTCTTTTGCTCTATATTTAATTAAAAAGACAGATTTTCTACAAATTTATTTAAATATTGTGATATATCAAGAATGGCAAGCATATGATACGTTACTGAAAGTCTAATTAATTTGCCAATTTATTCCAAAACAGCTGAATTCGTTGGAAGGATTCGCCGAATCCTTTCAAGTTCCTGAGAAAGAACCATTTATTTTACAAAAATAATTAAACAATAGACCTAACTCTTGTTGAAAGAGATCGTAAAATATTTTATCTAAAATATGTTTTCCCGATAAGATTCAAATTCTCGTTAAGTATCCTTTGTCTGGATAGCATTTTGGTACTTAACAGTAATAACCTACTGTGCTCTTACATCCCAGCCTCGGGTTTGATGAATAATTATTTATTTTGTTAGAACTGCCATCGATGGATTCGCTGTGATCACTCAATTGAATCACAAATCACACATCCAGTGTAATTTTCTCTCGACAAACCGAGTCTCTCTATAAAGTATCGTTAAGTAGGGTAAACTATGACGGCTGGTCGTGTGAATATCATAGAAATTAATTTGAATGATATAGTATATGGATGTTGACTCATGGCAAATGTGGAGGTGTCCTGTGTGGAAGTCAAAAATAACATAAAACAGTGGGAACTATTTATTAAATATCGGCGTTTCGGCCCTTTATGTTTTTCTCCGGTTCATATTTCTTAGTTTATACTCACACACACACACACACACACACACATATTTCATTTTTATAGTTCTCCAACAGTTTCACCTTTTCGTATATTTCTCTTTTTTGCCCTCATAAAGATCTACGATTGAGGGCGAAACATCTATTTAATGTATTAAATATATAGTTTCAGGTATCCTATGTTATTCTTATAGTTTGGTTGGTTGTATTCATTATAAAATTTAAAAGCTAGAATTTCTTTGAATGAAGATATTGAAAATTGTAAAATTTGAATTTATCTAAGTTGACATAAGTTGTATGTCATTTTCAATTACCTACTAGTTCATCTTATCTGTACAAATAAATCGATCTTATTTGATTTTCACTTTGAACGAACTTGTATTGAATCTATTTGAAGCGTCATGCTGGGCCCACACTACAGGCAAACTCGGTTTGGCAAAATTTCTGGCAAACTTGCGGCAAAATAAGGAACTAATCGAAGCTCGTTAACCATGGAAAATGTGCTCAGTAGGACGGAGTCAGTCCAAGCAAACAACATGGACCTTCTAGAATTGCCGTGGAGTTGATTGCTACTTTTGGTTATGTCTTCTATAAAATAAAAGCAAGTAGAAGAAAATAAGTGGAGAAAACAAAGAAGATGACAGATGTCGAAAATTCATGAGAATCATACAAGGTAAGCATAAAATTGATCTTAGTTTTCCTTATTAATATCAGTTGTTTATTTCTTTGCTATGACATTTCTCTATAAATACATTTTACCTTGTTTTTCGAAATATATTTCTGTAAAGCTAATTAACGCGATTTTATGTAATTTTTCACACATAATTGCTAGGATTGTCAATTTCCTTCCGTTAAACATAGTCAATTATTAATTCTCTAACCAGTGAAAATTCTTGATATATCCTCCGTTTACTGCATTCAATTCATGCACTATGTGCATATTTGATATAGGTTAACTTTCAAGATTTTTTTTTTTGAATTTTGACTTTATTTACCTATACAAAAACACTGTATGGGCATGGAAATGAAACAAACCCTTTTATACATCAATTATACTTACAAGAAGCACACAATTTTCTGATTTTATAAAGAAAAAGATATTCAAAGTTCTTGATTACTTAAGAAATAATGAATTTTCACTTAATTACTTTGCAATGAGCTGCCAATATTTTTTGAATTATTTGATTCAAGGAATGCATTTAAAAATTTTTTTCTTCATTTATTTATGAGGTTCTTTGATTTACTGTATAGACATTTTTTACAATTTAGTGAATGGTTAATTCCTCTTTTACTAAATTTGCAAGTGTTACTTTATTATTTTTCAATTCAAACAATCAATTAAGTCTGTAGTAAGTTAATTTAGTTCTATTTTCTTTTCTAACGTCCAACTTAAGTACATCATCTCAAAGGAAACAATGGACAAGGGGTGTTAATTATTTAGCATTTAACTGGTTATTTATATTTAGTTAATTGGAAGTTCATTGTTAGTTTTCGATATCCCTCCTAGTCTATGATTAAGTTATTTTTTTTATACTTTTTCATATAGCAAAACAATGTACATAGGGTAATGACTATAAAGAGAAAATGCCCTATGATACCTTAGCCATTCTGTCTTGTTTCCTTAACCCTCCACATTATCTGTTTACCCGTAACAAATTATTTATTTTCTTCTGTTATGAATTTGATTCCATTCTTTCCTATTTCAATTAAGGATTAGTTTTGTTTTTTCCTCGACTTTCATTATTAATGTAAATGTTACATAGCTTTTATTTGTTCTCTGTAAAATTGAGTCTTAAAGTGTGCCAGACATAGACCCTCCTCTAAAAATGAAAATCTCAACTAAATGTGTTATAAGCATCGCAAAAAATAGAAGGGAAAAAATTATAACGAAATTAAAAAATCTGATTTTTTAGTTGGATGATACCAGGCCTAAGATTGGTAATTTTTTTTTTTTTTCAGCGTTCCCCTACTGTTGAGTGTGAACATGAAGGACAGGCTGAAGTACTCGATGATTCATCTTTATTGAACAACGGTATGTATTGCAGCCTAAGACAAAAAATAAATCAAACAAAGGCGAAGAGAAAATTATGGCCCCGTTCAATAAACTCGTCCAAATAATAGAAAAACAGTGCGGAAATACAAATAAACCCAAAACAATTGCACAGAATTATGGGTCCATGTTAGGAGAAGGGTTGGACCAATTACTTCAACCAGAACAAAGTTTGTGCATATGTGAAATGGAACAAGGCTTGGGGAAGATGTGTGCGGACTTTGTGGAATAAAAATATTTGTAATATTGAAACCAGCACTAGTTTAAACAAAATGGCAGCCTGTGCCCGTGGTATTGCGAATGCACCATAAAGAGTGATTTTCCAGCAACATGCTGGGCCATTTAAAAAATATAAAACAGACACTTTTTCTGTAAATACTAGTAAGGTTGTACCTCCAAAAAGACATATTATTAATAAAGCCTTTTTAAAGGTGTTTGAAGAAGATGGAGAATAATCCAGTAAATTATTAGAATACTCATTAGTTATTCAGATTTTTCTGATGCATTTAAAAATGCTTTATTTGTAATGTTAAATTCCTTTATTCATGATGTATAAACAAAAACATATCTTGTATTCATTAATTTGTATGTTGTATTAATTCATTTATATTTTGTATTGTATATTTGAACCTAAAAATATTTATTTGTTCATTAATAGAATTTCTATTTTGTATAATAATAACAAAGTTAAGATATAAAGATTAATTTTCTAGCAACATTATAATTATTAAATTTAGTTTATGTATATGATTTATTATATTTTGCAAATATATGGGTTGTATGTATTATAAATAACATCTTCCATCATTTCCCTTCAAACATATATATTACAACTTGTGTATAAATAACCAATAAATGATAGGTATATGTCAAATTTCTAAAATTAAAAATGCGAATAACAAAACAAAGGCAGTCTCACTATGTGGTTAAAATTTCCACACTTAGACTTAATTGTTATTTTAATCAGACAATGTTTTATACAAATATAACTTTTTTAGGCTTAGGATGGTTGATTATTTATTGAAGTAGGCATCAAAATTGGCACTGTATGATGTTAGTCTCTAACCATGATACAGTCATTTAATTACAAATATAGTATTGTATTATGGTGTTTCAATATGTGCTTAAAATGTTATTAATGCAACTTTATTAGAGTCTAGGTTAGTAATTTTGTGAGTTGTTCGGTTTTATTTGAACTGAAGATATAGAAAAAAAAAGAGATATAGCTTAACACTAATGTCTGTGAAATGTAAAATTAGTAGACAGCCTGACACAAATATGGACACTGAAAAAGAAACTAATCATTTAAAAAAAATAATGAATACTTGTTTTCAACTCTCTAAATGTAGAACAAGCATAGGTTAAAAAATAAATAAATTTTGAACTTTTTTTTTTATATTGACTAAATAATATTTGAAAATGGATATTATTTTATTTTAATGTAATGCGAAGTATTGGGATCATTAAAAATTTCAACTCTGAGTTTTCAATTGAAAAACATGATGTAGGGTTCTGTAAGCACTTCCCTGTATAAAAAAAACTTTTTGCGTAATGGTTTTTTTGTGTAAATGCAGAATCAAGCTAAAAATTGAAAAGTTAAGTGATTATACTTATTTATTAAGGTTGATAGGAGTATGGCAGCGATGTAATTGCAAATTGTTGGCTGAATTAATTTTACCAAAAGTGGAACTTGACATAATTGGTTTTATAGAGTATTTCAATTGAACTATAAAACGGAAATAAATAATGAAGAGTAGTATTAGATGAAGAAGAAACATGAAATGGAATAATAAGATCTAAATAATAAAATGTAATTAGATGAATTAACAAAAGCTTAGTTTATGATAATAACAGGTAATGAATAAGTACGAAAGGTTATGATATATATGCCTTACACACAAAAAGATGATAAGTACAAAATGGCAAATATATGGAAATATAATAAATCAAATAAATATATATAAGTAATGAAAAATGGCAATAATAAGTAATGGATTAAAAGTTTTGATATTTAAAATATATTATGTAAAAATGTTAAAAGATATAATATGTTATATTTCATATCTTATTTGATTTTATTTATATGAATCCTTCTGCTAACAAACTTCCATAATTCATTTAATGGTAAATAATATCTTCATTTAATTTTTGTAGTTTATAATGATTTGTTTGTTATTACTGAAAGACAGAAAGTTAGTTGCACAGAAAATTTTGATTTTGAAAAGATTTTGATTAAACTCGTGTATCGTTGTATAATTAAGTGGTCTTTAATATCATTGAGGTCTTATCCCCATTAATGTCACTTTACATAGCTTAAATGCCGAAATGTTCAACATATCTTCCTCTAAAGTACATTTAATTTGATTAATCGTAAATAATTAACCATCTCTCATTATTAATAATTACCAAAAAAATGCTAAATATAACTTTTGAAAGAATTTGATAATTGAAAAATGAAGAAAAAAGGGAAAATGTGTATTGAGGATGAAAATGAATTTCCGGAAATACTTGTCAGAAGTTATATCGTTGGAAAGCGGATAATTTTAGAAAAAAACAATATGAAATATAGAAAGTAATGGAGAGAAATTATTATAAATAATAATTTGTGTAAACTAATATTATTTTACGGAAATCACATTTTTTCAAGGAAATTAAATAAATGAAATTTACTAACTAAATTTAAATTGTTTTTAAGTTTGAAAAAGTATTTAAAATTCACCTAATCAACGCAATGTTATTGTTAAAAAACTATTTCATAGTACTAATGTGAAAGAAGTGAAATATAAAAATATTAAATGGATGTATAAAGCCTATGTTTATAACCTTAAATACATTTACTGTAGTTTAATAATTCTAAATCTGATATTATATTTAAATAATTAGGTATCAACGTCCGTTGATCGTCGTATAACATTTAAAAAAATTAAATTAGTGAGTAATTTGATGAATTTTCCCTTTGTTAAATTAGTGTAACAACTTTTGAGCTATCTATGACAGGCTATGAAAATCTCGTAATTTCTTTGTAGTAAACTTTACAATGGAAAGTAACAGTTTAATAACTAATAGGCGTAGAATCCATAATAATTTATAGGTTGAATATAGAGATATGCTTGAAAATCTCTCTAGACATATGTATATTGCTCAGAGACCGGAGTTATATGGTTTACGAAAAAAGATGGGGTAGGGAGGTTTTTATTATCTACCGTTGATATAATTAATAGGGTTTCTGTTATTTTAGGGATGATAATGATTAGTTAGCTGTAGACCTTTAAGCTATAGATCCGTTAAAAGTGCACTTAAAAATTTTTATAATTGCTCAACATTTCCAGAAAATAATTTCTATTCAAAGTAGAAAGGTAAGTGAAAGTTGTATGTTGTGCGCACTAATTTTGTTTTATTCCGGATATTGCAAAAAAAAAGCGGAAAATGGAAGTTTCTGTGTCAGCCAATCACAGTGGCTATTCAATGCATCACTAGCGTAGCGCAACGGCCATAATGCAAAACTTGCTTGGATTTTGCCTAAGTTTTCCATTTCGGATGGATATGCAACAAACCGGGGTAAACAGCCCATTACCTTCCACCAGCTGGTCAAAATATCCCCACCACCTTCTCCCACTCTCGCCCTTTCCTTTGTTCTCTACGACAGTGGCGCTAGCAAACTCGGGCAAATTCCCATAAAACTGAGGCAAAATGCGGGAATTTGCCTCGATTTGCCTGTAGTGTGGGCCCAGGGTCACACCGGTTGGTTATTTTACAAATACATTTTTGTCGTTATTTAGATTATATGTTGTTTTTACACAGTTTCGAAACTGAAGTTAGATTGAATCAAACTCTACTTATGTATTACGACATTTATTGAAGGGTATCGCAGAAAGTGGAGATCCAGGGTATATGTTTTTGTTTGGAATTACCAAAATGAGTAAGTTACTGTTCATCTTAACTTTATTGCTAATAATTTAATATTATTATCTTTAGCTTTGTCTGGAAGTGAGAAACTATTAAGTAATAACAAGTTTATTCTTATGGTTGGAAGTATGAATTATTCAAATTCCTATCGCTATTGTCACTATAAATATTTGAAATGATCACTAGTTTTTATTGTTTAACATAATACATTATAGTTAAAAAATAAATATAAACATGTAAACCGAATTTTCAATTTTTTTGATTATTCTTTTTTTAATGATAAATACTTTTAAAAGCCATTTTTCAAACATGTAGTTGAATTATTTTTTTTCATTGTCTTGAACTAATTTATAACAATCTTGGTGAAAATGCCAATCAAATCTGTGACTTGATAATGCAGTGTAATGAATGATTGTGATTTGAATTATCACCCAGTAAATATAATTTTAGTAATAGCACTGGAGTGACTGAAATGTTGTGTTGTTGGTATTAGTAGACAAAAGAATTACTGGAAAGATGGTCAGTGCTAAAATTAAAATATTATGAAAGTTTAAAGATTTTCCTCAGCAGGTAGATCGTAACTTTGTTGTGTCCTCTGTTTTTAAAATTAGTTTTATCTTTTTGATGGAATAAACTATTACCAAATTAAGTGTTAATTAGAATAAATATTTTCTTTTACCTATGTTCGTCATGTTATTGTAGTGGAAAGAGATCCAACCAAAAGAAAAGTTAAACCAGCTCAAGCTCTTTTTGATTTTGAAGATTTGGGTGAAAGTTCTGATGATAGTGATTTCCGTATAGAAGATCATTGTGAAGAATCTGATGATGATTCTATCGATTCAAATGGCAATGGAAAAAGTTCTGGTAAATAATTGTGATATCCTGTATAATCTTACTTTTTAACTTGTATTTTATCTAAAATTGTTCTTATTTATTACAAGATGATGAAGGTAGTGATTCAGGTGCTACTACTGACGTTAGCGATTTGGGAGAAACACTTGGTGATCAAAAAGCTGACGATTATTTAGCTATTCTTTCTGATCAGAAAGAAAACAAAAAACAGGTAACATTTTTGTTTTCTATGTCAATAATACCACTTGAAAGTTTAAAAATAACATTTTTAATTTTGCAAAAAATTGAAATAGAAGTTTTTAAGTTTATATTAAAACTCATTGCAATATAATCTGCATATTAAAACTATTATATGTTGATCATAATGATTTATATTTATATTAATATTTCATGAAATAGATATGAAATCATTATCTGGAAAAAACATAGTTTCTTAGATTGTCAATATTTCATATTGGATGCAAAATATTATAATGAATGACAATTAAAAATTAATTGATTTTTACTTATCATTTTTTTTTTTACTTATAAAACTTAAGTATAAAAACACCTTTGTTTTAACTTCATATTCCTGTTTCACTCTAACAAATTTGATTCTATTTTATTATTTGTTTTTTTAACAGTTCAATCCAAAGGATTCCTTGAATATTTTGATATGTAGTGTCTGTCTGGGTGATAGAAGCGATGCTGCAAATGAAATCATTGAATGTGATAACTGTGGGGTTACCGTCCATGAAGGTATCTTATCAGAAAATTTATGTTGCCATTTTACTTTTCTTATTATTACTTTTTGTCATAAAATTATTTCTATGAATTGAAAAGCTCTCAACATTTTCTGTTTTTACACCTCTGATTAAAAAAAATTGATTTTGTATCTGTTTGCAGTCTGACCAATTAATATTATAAGTCAAGCAGTTTTACATTTCTATAGCTGTTTAAAAATCAGCAGTGCATTTTTATGCAATAATTTATGATATTAAATATTTAGATAACAGTTTTACTTATAAAATTTCTTTTCCCTTTTTTTTTTAAATTATAGTTTATATGATTATAATTAGTGGTTTAATATCTATTAAATTATATTGGAATAATATAAAACATTTGATTACGTTTTTATTGTTTTTTGAAATGTCATTAATTTAATTATTTTTTATGTGTGTTAGGATGTTATGGTGTTCAAGATTCAGATAGCGTTTGCAGTACTGATTCTCCATGCCCGACGACACCTTGGTTTTGCGACTCTTGCAAGGCTGGGCTTGACAATCCCGATTGTGAACTTTGTCCAAATCCAGGTTTGTGAGTTTTGAAAATGGTTATATTTAATTGAAACATTGTTTAACTGTAATGTAATTAGTATTATACTGTTTCTTGACCTCCCTCCCCTCCTCCCTTAGAGGTTTTTACTATTCTTTATTATTTCTTCTTTACTTATTGTTGTTCTCTTCTATCCTTTGGTGTAAAAAGTAAACGTGGACGTCACTGAGAATTGTGTTGATGTCTTTTAGTACTTCCGATGTTTCTATTTTCTCCCTTCACCTCCATCAATATTATTGTCTTTATCCTTTTTCTCTGAGATCATTTCTTATTAATTTTATGTAAGTAGGATAACGTTTGCAACTGTGATCAAGAGAATTTAATCATTTATTGGTCTCTATCTAGTCCTATGTGGATTATAAGTTTCTCACTATAGTTTTTTAATTCATGTTTTTCTGGTCCATAAGTACCATAGCCCCTATTGTTTGTTATCATAATGTTTGGTAAAACAATCCTAAACTTCCTCCTAAGCTTACTATATGGAACTTGTTTACAAAGCTTGGGATCACTCATAGAACTAAATATATTCCAAGCTAAAGCTTTCTGCTTTTCTTGAAACTGGATTCTGGAGAGGTTATTTTTCTTAAACACCATGCCAAAAACTAGCTATTATCCCAAACAGTTGCTAGTCCTTTTCTTTAGCATGTCTAACACGTGCTTACATTGATTTAAAGATACTTTTTCTTCTGTCGTTTCTTCTATGCAGCATAATAACAGCCCTGTATTTGCTAATTAAATGTTCGTATGAGAAGACTTTTTTTTGAAGGGCCTCTTCTGAGTTAATAAGAATTAAAAAAACAAAATTACTGTATTATTTATCTCTATTTCAATAGTTTCTTATCAATTATTTCTCACTTATTGTATTTACTTTGTTTTAGGGGGAATATTCAAGGAAACCGATGTTGGTAAATGGGTACATCTAGTTTGTGCTCTTTACATGCCTGGTGTGGCTTTCGCTGAAGTGGATAAGCTTCAGTCGGTGACCCTGTTTGAGATGGCCTATTCAAAATGGGGAGCCAAGGCATGTTCTCTCTGCTCTGATCAGAGATTTTCTCGAACTGGAGTTGCTGTCGGTTGCGATGCCGGCATGTGCAAAACATATTTTCATGTTACTTGGTACGTTTTTGATAAAATGTTATTCTTGTTTTATATTATTTGACTAAATTATATCTTGGTCATTGTTGTCATGAGTTAAGGGACACTTTAGTTTGCTTTCTCTAAAAAGCATTATTTGTGCAATTTTGATCCAAAACGTTTTGATTGTATTTAGTGGTGGATCCTCTGAATAAATGTTTATATATCTTTTTGAATGATCTGTCTCTTTGCAGTGGGCAGAGGGAAGGACTTCTTGCAGAAGCTCATTCGGAAGAGGTTGACCAAGCTGATCCTTTTTATGCTCATTGTAAGCTTCATACTGATAAGAATTTAATGAGGTTAATATTTTTATTTATTTTTTATAACATATTTTACAAATTTGATGTGGTTATCATTTGACTTATCCAAAGATTTGAATTTTATATAATGTATTTATTTTGATGATTGTTCTATCTGGCAGTTATAGAAGAAGAAAGAAAACAATAGGAACTTTTTAATGAATGAAATTTATCAATCCATTGGTTTGAATGGAACTTTTTTTTTTGTTAATCGAACTAGAAATTTCATATTTTCTATTTATATATTTAGAGATCCTCAAATCATAAGTTCCTTATTAATATACATGTCCCCTATTAATATATTCTTATTGAATGAAGTCATTTTTACCTAATATTTTTTTCATTCTTATTTTCCATCTAATCATAGTCTAAATTATTTTATAGAAAGAGGCGTAGAAACTGGTTGGCTGTCCAAATGAGAATGGAAGAGACAAAAAAGAATCGTAAAGAAACTGAAGACTCGCTAAGAATCCAAAGACGTCTTGGAAAGTACCGGACGAAATACAGTAATTTAAGACTGTCCAGGATACAGCCGTGGGGTAATTTATTATATATCGATAGTTTAATTTTTTTTTTTTTTGTTATAGATAATATATTGTGTTGTTTATTGAAGCTTGAATAATGTTTCTTGGCTATTGCACAAAACTATAGTTAGATAAACAGTAATTAGTCCTTTTAAAAATTTAACATATAATACCTGTTTTATTGTTTTTAGTTCCTACTCAGAAAATGGCACGCCTTCTTACGACTAGTGCTTCAGCTTGCCGAGCCCTGTGGAGGAAGGCAGAGATGAGTGGAGTGGATACTGAAGGTTGGGCGTTGAGGCAGGCTCAAGTTGAAGCTCTGTCGGATGTTCACCGTCGTTGGCATATTCAGCCAGCTTTTAGGTAAATATTTTTTTATAATTTTATATGACATATATGATGTGTGTTATTTGGGTTTTATAACTGTAAATCGAGATAATTCATTAGTCCAAAATCAGTCAGGCATAAAAAAATAAAATAATACAAAATAATTTTTTTCTCTTGCATCCTTGACTGACCATAGAGTAAGACATAATAGTCATTCTACATTCATACCAATTGTAAAAAATAAGGTTTTTAAGGAGATGCCCCTGATTAAGTTGTATTAATCAGTTTGAGTTACCGACATAAGATTGAACTCACAGGCTTTTATCTGGAATTTGTCCTTAAACATCTTTTAATTAACAGTAGTTACTTTATTTCTGAGTTGCTCTTGACTGCGATTTGGACAATTTTCTCTGTTATCAAGACTGTGAGTTATTAAATTTGTAATAATTATTTTTTTTTCATTAGAAAATATACATTTTATTATACTTTTACCTGTTATCTAATATATCTATATTTTTATTCTAGTGTTGAATTTATTGGTTACTATTTGGATCGTAATATCCGAGTGACAAGTATGAAAAAGCAATTGGCAGAATTATTGGAAGAAAATTCAAAACTCTTGGAAGAACAAACTGTTATAGAAACGAAACGTGATAAGGTAAACTTTTATTTTCTAACCGTACTCCTCTTGTACCATTTGGTCTACTAAGAGAGTGTTCACAAAAACTACATTTACATCTGGTAAATTCTATTTTCTTCATAACTGATTTATATCTAGTAAACAGAAGTAAATACCTAATTTCTTGTCTTTTGAAACGTTTTCAATACAGTTTAATTGATTTTGAACCAAAATGTTCTTAAAGCACTTACCACGTACTGTAAAATATATACTTAGCATATATGTGTACAATGCAATTGACATATTCATCAGTTACAGAAATAATGAAATTTTTATCGAATCATGTAAGTGATGATTTACCATAAAAATTAAGTATTCATTAATCATTTTCAGTTTAATTAATGATTCAGACTTATAAACAGTTTTCATGAGCTTTTTTATAGGTGTTTGTATACCATACAATTAAAAGGACAAAATAATAATTTCTAGATATGATTGTGACAAGTTAGAAAGAATAAAATTCTTTTTCATAATCTTAAATATTGTATTTTTAAATTTTGCTTATATGCTGTGGTATAGACACATTTTTATTATATCATTAACATCTGCCTGAAACTTCTTAAATAGCTTCATCTTATCATAACCTACAACTAATTTATTTATGAAAATTCTTAGAATAGGGGTGTTTTCAATCTGGAGATATTTAATTAGATACTGAAAACTTGTAAATACTCATTTGGTTCCCACTTGAATCATAAGATACTTTGAGCACAAAATTGAGAAAAAAGGTGGGCTTTTAAAAAAATATTGAGCCGTTTAACGTGACCTACATCCCTAAAATGTCAAAATAACGAGATTATATAGGTCAACTGGCCCAATATTATTGTATGCCACTTTTTTTCTCGATTTGATGATCAAATTATCTTACGATCCAAAAAGAGGTCTGTACCATGGACTATTAATATATACTTTATTTATGTTAGTTAAAATTTATTTGATAGCATTTAAACTCATGTATGTAATAAATATTTATTTTTCATTAGGTTGTTAAAGAAAATACTGAAGAATGTGATAGGAATAAAGAATTGAAAACGATACTGAATAAATTCTATGAGCTGATGACGTTACTGTGCCCTGGAAAAAAATTACCGGACCTGGACACAATGGGAAGAACGCCCTTACCTATACCTTATCCAGGTTAGTTCTAATCGAGGCCACCCTTGACATGCTCAGATCATAAAATTATATTATTCGAAATGATACAAACTTTAAATTGAATTTATTATTATTTGTAGAGTATTATTATATATTATACAAAAATTACTGACATATAAAATATTTATCTTAATTTTTTACTTATTGCAGTTTCCGGAGCAGTACCCACAGCTGCGGCGAGAAAAAGTATTTTTGGTGGACCAGTTTCATCAGATGCCGATCTTTCTGATAATTCAACTGGTATTTTATTTTTCAGTTTTAAAATTTATTTATAGTAAATTCTAACTAGCTCTCTATCTTTGAGCCATTAATTTTAAAATTCATTCTGTTGGCTTTCATGCTGTCATCCTAGATTATCAGTACAGTACGTCATGAATTAACTCTTTCTAAAGTATAGTTTCTGTTAATCTAGTTATCTAATATTATTTTCATTTCTATAGGTGCAGAACGAGTTAGTTTAAATAATGTCTGTGGTTTATGTAGAGGTCGCCATGACCAACATCTACTCGCTAAATGCGACACATGTCATAAGCACTACCACTTGGCCTGCCTCAATCCTCCTCTGACTAGGATGCCCAAGAAGACAAAACTTATGGGATGGTAAGCTAAATTATTATAATTTTATAGTAATTTAAGATCATTACATGATATAATATAGTTATTTATTTTAAAGCAATTCAATGAGGTACAACTGAAAACATTTATTTTATTTATTTACTCTCCCTTCCTTGCCTTTGGGTAAAACAGGTGTCGGCAACTTTGTGGTGTATGCAAATGTTGCCAATTAACATCTAGCGGTCATGACTATAACTACTGGGAAACATGAGTTGGATAGATATAATTATGACTCCTAAAGGCATATCTTAGTTTGAGTAATCCCTCATATTGTTTTCAAGATGTTAGTGTCCCTCGTTTGATGTTTTGATAAAAGTCGCAAGTACAGGACTTACACGTCATAAAAAGTGCAAGCCTTATGACTATCCGCAGCAATATCGAAAATAGATATCTCCGAAGGAGAAGCTAACATCTTGCTGTAATAAAGAATCTTAGGTGCATTATAGCTTCTAATACAGAATTATACATTTAAGAGATGTTTCGGATATTTTTACATTGCTGAAAAGAGAACAATATTTTAGAGAACTTTAAAGTTTCAGACATTATCCAAAATTTTGTTTACTTTTTTATTATACATTAAATATGTACGCTTGTTTTATTATACTTCAATTATATTATACATTGTGATAATTTAATATTTTTCAAATCAAATCTAGGAAGACATTCCTGAGAGCTATACTCCTTATTCTACTAGGAAAAACATAGTGATAAATAAAATTTAAATTAAAAATAACGGAATGAAAGATTTAATTCAAACATTAATCCTAAAGACTTCTGAACTCAATAAGTTCTTAAAAAGTTACTCTTGGTATTTCTTTCTTCATTTATTTTAAAATTATTGATAAATCTTTAAGGGTAATAATACATCATGGGTTACGTGATTTAATTCATATGTCCTTTCTTTCTTAACCTGATTCTTATTTTTTCCTTTTTAGGCAATGTTCTGAATGTGACAAGGATTCTTCTAGTTCCGAAGTAGATATGGTCGATCCCGAAGCTCCACGAAAGTTGAGGCATAAGGATAATGGAGATAGTAGTTTAGGAGATTTCAAGGTAATTTAGTGAATAAAAAAATGTTTTTTTGTGTTAGTAAATTTAATCATGCAATATGATATAATCTTTATTGTTTACATAAAGTTCTTTCGAATGCTTAAGTATTCATTTGTGTTTAAATGCATGCACCAACTACCTATCAAATTATTAAAAAATAGATATTTTAAACCTTACTATGATTTTAATATTATTTTATTAATACTCTATTATTCTTTTTTTTTTAAGTTAAGTTCAGTATTTGTGGATAGATGTTTGTTACATAACTTACATTACCACTCAAAAAAAAAAAAGCTTTTGGAGTTTAAAAAAAAAAAATATATATATATGTATATATTGTATATTCAATATAAATTTAAATATTTTTATTGAGTTATGACTCGATATTTGTTTCAGTATGATTCCAAGGATACATCAGTAGCTGAAGATATCACAGCCCCTGCGGAAGCTGATGTATCAACAGGTAATTATTATTTTCTATTAGTAACGAGTTAATGATTTATTTGAATAATTATTTTTTCTTTGTAAATATATTAATGGAATTTAATCATTTTTCTCTCTAATTGATTCTAAAAAGTATATAGATTTGACCTGAACTCAAACTGATAGATTATTATCAATAAGTCGACCTTCAACTTTAAAAAGTGCAATATTCTTTAAAAATAATGTTGTTGAACTATCGTAATATAAATAAATATTGAGTTTTATCTTATTCATGATGCAAAATTGTAAATTACAAGATTAATTTTTAAAAAATGAATAAAGTTTCGACTTGAACGTAATATGGGTCAGTTTTTTTTTTTTATATGAATTCTACAAAATCCTTGTTAATTATTGTAAATAATTAACAATAAATAGCTAAAATTGTGGCAATTATTTATTATTTTTATTTAACAGTTTTAATTTTGGGAATTTGATCCTTCATATCACTAATCAAGTACATATCTTTTTATAATAGCCAGTAAAAGTGATGCTGATATCAGCGGTCGGCCGAAGAAACGTCGTAGGGAAAAACATCATAGATATTCCCCTGATCCTGGTAACATGAGGCCGCACAAACACAAGCATAAAAGGAGCAAGCAGCAAGAAGAACAAAGGCAAAGCCTTAAAATATGTGTAAGTTTATTTATTTATAGTTTCACATGTAATAGCTACCTAATTCCTTGTTTGATTTATAGTTTGGTCGGGGATTTTTGTAGGTTTGGTTAAAGTAACAGTAAATTATGCAAAATTCATTAGTTCTAAACTTTAATAGCTGTTTTAATTTTGATGCGATAGCTAATTTTGACAATTAAAAGAATGGACGTCTTCTTGTAAAAAAGTTTAGCTGAAGAGAAACAGTAGTAAATTACTGGTTACCGAAAGCCTTAAAATATGTGTAAGTTTATTTATTTATAGCTTCACATGTAATAGCTACCTAATTCCTTGTTTGATTTATAGTTTGGTCGGGGATTTTTGTAGGTTTGGTTAAAGTAACTGTAAATTATGCAAAATTCATTAGTTCTAAACTTTAATAGTTGTTTTAATTTTGATGTGATAGCTAATTTTGGCAATTAAAAGAATGGAAGTCTTCTTGTACAAGAGTTTAGCTGAAGAGAAACAGTACTGTTTAATCTGTTCTGTGAAGCAGTGTTCAGGTATTATCTTTATCTCGGCTGCCAATTTTTTTTCATATTTCAGTTTTCTAAATTATAATTTTTATTACTGATGCATCCTCCACTTTTTTTTTTTTTAAATATGCCTTTATCTCGGCTATTTATGGAGATGGAGCAAAATATGATTATTTTTTTTTTTTAATTATACCCAAGTCTAAGATAACGTATTATGA
This sequence comes from Nezara viridula, assembly GCA_928085145.1. NCBI lineage: Eukaryota > Metazoa > Arthropoda > Insecta > Hemiptera > Pentatomidae > Nezara > Nezara viridula. Next base: position 28,662,897 of record OV725083.1, on the reverse strand, counting down.
AGACTTGTGATCATATTGTCAGAATTACCTGGTTGTTTCTTATGAAATTTTCATTTTAAAATTAGCCGAAATAATAAGTACTTTTCTGTTTTAAATTTAATAACCTCCTTATGTACACATATTAGAGTGCTACCAGTGGGTATTTTCTCAATAAGCGTTTTCATGTGATTATTTTCGTGTGTCCACATTTACTTGATGTCTTTATATTTAATACAGTTGTAAATATTAATAAATCAATTTAAAAACATTAATAAAGATCTTGAAAAAAGTTTATTGAACTGGTGTGTAATGATGAATTTCATTTTTTGAGCATTGAAGGTTTTACTTCAGTCATGGTCGAAATGGATTATCCCATGCTTACTTATGCTTCAACATTATAGTTCTTTGTTTCCTAATTACGAATATATAAATGATTTAATAATCAATAAACTTATTCACTCATATTTTATTAGTATTAAAATCTGCCATGACATAATGCGGTATGTTCATGCCTTGTTTGGTCTTATTTTTTTTTTTATAATAAAAGTACTACTCATCTTTTTATTGACTTCATATATTTTATACATAATTTGAATATCTATTACTATTTCTATATGCGGCTCAAAAGTTAAATTTCCTGTTGCAATTTTTAAAATATTTTCTCTCATCTTAATAATTTTGATTTGCTGATATAACATTATTATAAATGAGTATATTACAGTTCAAGTCGATTCCTCATCCTACCGGCGGTGGTAGCTCATACGTGGCTACTCCAAGCTTGGGCCTAGCTCCAAAGCTTCCTCTTTCTCCTTCACAACCACAGCCTCCATTGCAGCAGCCTCCTCTCAGGTTATCAACGGGCAGTAAGAAGAAGGAGGAACCTAAGCAATTGATGTGTGTTACCTGTAATTCTCCTGGAGAACCTAATAACACCGTTGTGTATGTATTTTAATATTTTTACATTTATACTTTCTACATGTAATTATATACACCATTTTCTCAAATTGATATTGGTATCATCTAGTTGTAATCTATAATTCTTTAAAATTATCTGTATTAAAAATGTATCTGTTTTGAAATTATTTTTTTTTTTTTTTTTTTTTTTTTTTTTTTTTTTTTTTTTTTTTTTGTTCTTCCCTACCTCGCCTTTTAAGCTATACGGGATTTTCCCGGGCCGGGGGGTGAGGGCGGGGAATTTAAAATCCCCTCCGACACCGGGACGCGAACTCGTATTTTTTATATCATCTCAATTCTGTTATCCGGTTGCCAGGCAACTAGCGGTGCTGTTACACACGCTTTAGCCTATTCGGCCACCCCGCCCCCTTTTGAAATTATTTATTAATTTAAAACGTTATAACATGTTAAACATTTATGAAAACTTGTTTAAAATTAATTTTTAAATCATTATTTTGATTAAGCTCCCTACAAACTATTACCTATTATTTTGATAATATGGTTTCATCAAGTAAAAAAGGGCTTTAAAACTTTTTAATTCTAAGAAAATTTTCTTATGAAGTATTTTGTCCGACAGCCTAGGAAGTCTAGCGTATATATATTGTAAGGTTACGTTCCCTTCGAATAATAAACAAAACAGTTTCTTAATCAAATAATATTTATTTTACACGATAATTAATTCTCAGGTTGGGTTGAGACAACAAACACACATCCTTAATTACACAATATAAAAGCATACATTAATTAAACAACACTTTTATGAATTTCCATTAAGTTTGTCGGAGTCTAATCTTGGCATGCTTTTGAACTGTCACTATATATTCTCCACTCACCCTGTTCTGCAGCAACTTCTCCTCTGTACTGGTGCATTCAACTTCCACAATCTTCTACTGACACTGACTACTTCCCTCTACCTTGTTCTCCTAGATCCTCTTTACTTGCTGGCTGGTCATTTTCTGCCCTAACACATGGAACTCTTCCCCCACCATCTGTCATTCTTTCTCCATTTTTGGCAGTAGTTCGTGACGTCACTATTCAAAATCACTATGTAATATTTACATTACAATATATATACTATGATAATTGCTTTTAAAGAAAATAACGAAACTAACTACTTATATGAAATGGTATTTATGTGATTCTTAAGGTCTTATTAAACATGTTAAATGTAATTATACAAACAATAATACTTTTAGAGATGATTTTATAATTTTTTGTTATTAATCATGGTTATATTTTACCATTTTGGGAGGGCTTCAAAAAAGCTCGCCTTCCGTCCCCGTATATTCGCCTGTAATCACCACGCTTAACAGTTGTTATAAAATACTATTCTGAGGATTTCAGTAATCGAAACTTCAATATAAATCTCAGATCTATTTTATAATCAGTTATTGTCTACTGCTTCCAAAGCAAAGAAATTTTGTCTCTCGAGAACTTATCTTTTAAAGTCTTAGTTATATTCCTATTTAATTTTTCACAATTTTAGACATTATTATTATTATTTATAGTTTAATTGAACTTTACGTTTTAGGTGTGATGAATGTCTTCTGGGTTTCCACTTCCACTGCCTTGACCCACCTGTTAAGAAGTCGCCTAAAGTGAGGGGTTATTCATGGCACTGTGCAAATTGTGACCCAACTGTAAGTATATGAATCGAGTGTGTTGTGTATTTTTGAAATTTACAAACTGCGTCGGATTTTTAATTGACACAGCTTTGATAAACTAATATTCGAACAACACTTTTCGATAAATCGAGTTTTTTGTTGTTGAAAAGAAAAACAAAAAAATCAATTTTTATATCATGATCCACGCTAGTTATCTTCAGTTTTAATTTATTAATAGAATTCTTGAGGGTATGACCAGTGTACTTCAATACATGTTTTAAAAAACTCGTAAGACTATCACTGATCAGAAATAGAGAATATACAGTAAAAGTTGATGCCCCTATGAATGAACCAAAAGAATTTCTTCATGACTACGTCCATTACAACTTCTACTAAAATAATTCTTCATTGCAATGCCCGGCCACATACTTGTTGGAAACCTTAAAAAAAATTAAACTTTTAACTCATCGATCTTATTCATTAACTTGCTTCCGATTGCCATTTTTTCAAAATGCTAGAAACATGATATCCCCATATGTATATTGATTCCAAGCCAAGAATTTCTTTCCTACAAGGGGTATAAAAAAAAACCTTGTTAGATGTCAGAAGAAATGTATTGAGACTAACGAAAGTTATTTTGAATGAAATTAGCAGCATTAATTATTTTTTATAATGTTACCTAACTACTAGGAGCAAGATTTCATATGTTCCTAATCAGTACTACTTGGCACAAGATAAAACGAACATTATTTTTAGTCTTAATTAGATACTTATTTTAATTATATTATAATTAGATACTTATTTTACCAATTTGATAACAATAAATTATAAATATTTCTTTTAAGTGTATCATTAGTTGTATTAATTTCTTCTTTTTTTTTTGTTTTGTTTCAGGAAAGTGAATAGTTTATACATTTTAATTTTTATTAAAATACGCAGTACTTCGTAAAGGAAGCTATATTTTGTATTTCTTTTTTTTTTTTATAAAATAGTCTTACTTAAAAAATATAGTTTTTTCTTTTTTTTCGTACTTTACAAAATATTTTATTATCTGAACTATTGTATTGTATATTGATGTGATTAAGAAATGCCATGTTAATGTATTTATGCTGAAGAGTGTAATTATGCTGGCAAAACCAGTGGTATTATTTAATGACAAATATGTTATTATTAAATATATTTTAATAATAATTCTTTTTTAAATTAATTTGTTTCCTTTTATTAACTTTCAAACATGACTTGTCTTATGTTGATTGAATTTTCCCCCTATTCTTGAATGTTTAAGTGAGTTAAATATCTAGGACTTGTTAAAATTATAGAAAATATAATAGAAATAAGAGCCACATATAACAACCAATTTTATATATTTTTCTGTATTTGTTTTTGTTATTAAGTATGCAGGAAAAATTATCTATTATTTTATACTATTATACAATTATTTTATCTATCATTTTATCTCTTACCATTTCTCGGTTCTGGACCACAGAATCACAGATTTTCTGTATCTTCTTAATGTTCAAGTCAAGTAAGTTGAGTATAATTATATAACATTAAAGTGATCATATATTTACAAATAAATGTAAATAAAAACCATCAGGCCAAAACATGAAGTTGTTTGAGCTATATTAACAATAAGTTGATTAAAGATGTGCCAAATCGTTTTCAAAATCCGAAGTTTTCTGTTTACACATATTACAATAAACAAAAAAAAAAAAAAACTAAAAAATAAGGGATAAAAGAAGTATTTACATAACTGTACAGATATAGTGAGACATAATATGAGCAATAAGGTCCTAATACTACAAAATAGTTGCTATACACAATAAGTTATGGAATTATAAATGAGCGACAAATAACGTTTGTTGTCATGCAATTTTATTAATGAAGAAAAATAATAATAAAGGAGTGGATAAATATTTACTTTAAATGATTTACATATGTATCTTAGTATGTTCGAAGAAGACAATAATAGTATTGTAAACATTATACAAGTTCTATATAATCTAAATCCTATGATGTTGATTGATTGGAGAAAAGAAAATTGATAATATACATATATGATATACATTATAAATGGATACCCAGCATCTGATTGAATTGTAAGGAGGAATTGGAATAAGAGGGTTTTAAATGTGGATAAGGATGGTGCATGGCGGATTTTAAGTGGGATGGAATTTCAAAATGTGGTGGAGCGGACAATAAAGGAGTGTTGAAATGAGGCCGATTTGTGGAAAGGGGTATAAAGGTCGGAAGGATGAGATCTTGTGAAGAGGGAGTGGATAGATGACTTGAATTGAAGGAGATTGAGTGCGTAGGACGGACGATGATTATAGATTATTTGGTAAAGGAATGTACCTAGGAAATACTGTCTTCTGAAGGAGGGAAAGAGCCACCCTAACTCGGCGTAGTAGTGGGAAACATGAGAATGTCTCGGGGTCCCATTGACAAATCGTACTAAGTCATTCATTATTCTTTTCAGTCGTGTCTCCAAGTTCCGATGAGAGGCCACCGTACACTACGCAGCCATAGTCAATGTGGGGGAAGATGAGGGCGGATACTAGGAGTCTACGTGTGGATGTGGGTAGGAGATGGCGGAAGCGATGGAAGAGTTTCAGGATAGAAATTGAATGTCGGGATGTGGGGGAAATTTGGTGATTCCAGAAGAGGGTTTGATCTATGATAACACCTAAGTTTTTAACTGAAGTGTTGAAGGTGATGGGTTGGTCATTTAGGTACAGCAGAGGAATGTTGGTATTGGATCTGAGAAGGGGTTTGGAACCAATGACAATGGCTTGGGTTTTAGCAGCGTTTAACCTTAATCCATTTTCACTTGCCCAGGCACAAATCCGATTTAGGTCTTCTTGTATTTTGGCAAACGCATCATGCCATTCAGAGGGAGCAAAGGAGAGGTAAATTTGGGAATCATCGGCATAAAGGTGATGGGAACACACATATATATATATATATATATATATATATATATATATATATATATATATATATATATATATATATATATATATCTATATATACATATGCGGTTTTCATAAATACTATTGTTGGTATTATTTAATATTTAATTATATAGATTACAGCGATGTCAAAATTAAAATTTTTCTATATAAGGGTATTTAAACAAATAAAAATACCCACAATGAAATTTAAATAAATATAGCGTCTATAATTTTTACTTTCACTTCCCCTTTGTCTGAAAATACTTATTTCTGCTAAAAAGAGTGTGGTAAGTGAAAGCTGTATGATGTGCGCACCAGATTTTTTTATATTAGATTAGGTTTCTTCTCTTGAAAATGGCCTAAGGGCTGAAATGTTGAATGTTAAGTAAAAATAAAATAGGACTATTTGGATCTAAAGTATATTGAATTTTTATGCAAGAAAAAACATTTATATATGGAATCAAAGCAGAACACGAACATGAAGAAAAACCAGAACACGAAGGAAGTCCTAAAATAATTTTTAAATATGCTATGGTCTACGGTTTCTTGGACCATCATTGTTAAAGCTTGAGACATCGGTGTACATTAACTCCATCGTTTATAATCTTCATAATTTTGGAAAGAGTTCTGTACACTGAACCTCCCTTGCTAAGTGATAAACATTTTGGGATTCCTAAGAAAAATTTCAACTATGAGACTAACCAAAACTTTGTTTTTAAATATGTTAAGATTATTTTAAACTGTCATTTCCAAAATCTTGCAGTTATATATTTTAAGACCTTGAAGCCTTTATTATCCTAGATCGTATGCGATCGCATACTGCGTCAACCGCTTGCTTTTATTGACCAGTGTCAATGCTTTTATAGACTTTTTGTTATTGTTAGGCATCCATAATAACTGGTGATATAATAATATCTTTAACTCGATTTAAAAGAAAAAAGGTTTTCAGCAGAATAATAAAATAAATACCAATTTTTGGGGGCCCTCGATGATTGGTGACAAGCCAATCAGATTGCACTCCCGGCTTACCATGGGAAATTCATTATCCCTTAGTTATTGTGTTCATTATCACAGAAAAAAAATAAAAATAAGATTCGTTAAACATGAACTGAAGGAACTATTAACCTAAGGAAACTACTAATTTCTTACATGGAATTCGTAAGGTTACATTCATAACATCACTCCCTTGAAGTGATGTCTACCGTAATAATATGGATTTTTGAACTACTTACCTTATGTTTTGTCAAACACTGCATTCTTATTTTTCATCAGTTATTGGATTAACTGTAATTTAGTCTAGTCATCAATTTTTAATCTTAATCAAGATATTTTACATTCATAATTATCAGTTTGTAATCTTGTGGGTTGATACTCTCAAACTTATTGGATATTTCTTTCTCTGAAATTTTGAATCTAACATGAAGATTTTTTTTAATATTGCTTTAGCTAGCTATACACCTATATGATAATTATAAATATCAGTACTTGAGGATAATGGAAAATAATATTCAAATATGACATCAGGACGACATTATTTCATGGTAGCTCAAATAATAGAACATACTTATCTTTCACATACAATAGAGTAATTGAATTGGCATTAAATTACTGAAAGTATGTTTAGAAGTAAACATGTAAGAGCCTAATTATGGATTTAACCTACTTTAGAATTGGAAATATTTTCTTAAACAATCCATTGTCAAGGTAACATAAAAAAAAAAAAAAAAAAATGCAATAAACAAAAAATAGCATTTCAACAACTACATACATAGATCTATTAATTTAGTTAATGTTTAAACACTACTTTTATAAAAGGTGGGTAATATTTTTTATTGAATCTAAATCTATCAGCTGGGATAATAACCTATACATGTTCAAAGAATAATACAATAAATTTATTGAGGGTAACAAAGAGAATTACAATGTACCAAACTATAAATAAAAAAAAGTCCAAACAAAGAGAAAGAGAAGATGCGATGAGAAAAATGCCATCAGATGTTATAATGCAAAGGAATTTTAAATTGAAATACATGAATAATAACCAGATAATAAATGAATCTAAACTTTGTCTAATACGTGATGATGAAAAACCAAAACCATCAACAGCAAAATGGAAATGGCGTTCAATAGATGAAGAGGGCCCATTTGCTCGCAGTACACCAGTCACACTGGAATTCAGCAGCCCACATATGAGGCAGGTTTACATGCGAAGTCAAGGAAATATTGACAACTTTTCACTAAAACATTTCAGGTATACGGTCAATGAAATAAAAGACAATTTTGTCGAAATTGAGACTAGAGTAAAACAAGAACATATAAAACCTTGTTTAGATATTATTAAGGATACTAAATCTCTCATAAGAGATGTTTTGGTGCATTCGGTGGAGCTTATGACAAAAACAAAAGTCAAAGATGTTATAATTAAAGTTATATAATTATTATAAAACTTTATTTCATTTTAATATATATATCATACATAATGTACACATATTTACATATATAAATTAAATAGAATAAAAAAATATTTCATAAATTTACCTTTTTTTTTATTACTATGACAATAAAACAAATATTCATAGGAAATAAGTACGAGATCTATCTTGTAAACCAACTTTGTTTGAACAGTATCATTAACATTGCGGGGAATGAGATGCAATTTTAAAACTAAATAATCAAATATTTCCATAAAAATAGAATCACAGAAAACAAAAATGAACAAAAGTTTTGGTTGTATACTTTGATTTAAGAATTATTTTATTCTTAATCATAAAATTAAATACTCAAACATATATATTTTTTTAAATCACACATTTACTAGGTAAAGAGTTATACCACTTAAAATTAAAAATTCGAAGCAATCTTAAACAAATAAAAAACTCAGAAATAATAATATAAAAGTGCTATTTTTCAGTTGAATAATGTATGCAACCAATTCATTTTTTGGTTAAAATTTAGAACATAAAGTACATAAGAAAATTGTATTTATTTTCTTAATTAAAGAAAAACATTACATACTCATTACAGAATATTCTATCAGTTACAATCACTAAGTATAATATGTAGTAAGGGAAAAAGTATTTGAACAACTCATTTTCTGGAAGAATTTAAGTTTTTTAGTAAGCGCTAACAATTTAAAAAAAGTACTTAAAATTATTTAAGTTAAAGCAATAAAATACATTGGTTTGAAGAGCCAGAATTGTAACTTGAAGAAGCCACTGCTTTTATGGAATTTAGTTAAAAGTAATTGCTATATGCGCAGTAAAAAATAAAACACACGTTTAATAATTTTTATTGTGTACCAACTTTGTATAGACCTTCTTTATGATAAAAAGAGTGAGTGAGATCAACCTTGCGTCAACTTTTATGATGAATAACTATCATAATATTTTATCTAAATACTTATTATGTGAGTCACTTATTTTCGAAGTAAATCCTAATAATTATTAACAAAATTTAACTTAAAAAATAATTAAAATTTAATAAAACACGAACCACTTTCTTTTCTACTTCAACTGTAATATCAAAACCAATATTTAAAATAAATAAATTAAGAAATGCTTTATTTGTAGAATATATTTCCGACAATCATTCATCAATTAAGCTATAATTAAAAAATATTGAAACTTAAATGGTAAGAGTCTTAAAGAGAAAAAATAGCATATGTGATTCTTAAGGAAAAATTTATTAAAAAATGTACTATAAAAAATTAACTTTTTGTTTACAATAATGGTCTACTAAAGTAAATTTATTTTAATTTTTATTTGGATAAAATAGTTTAAAAAAGTCTTTGATGATATATATATATTTTAAAGAATAAGTTACATTCCTTAAAAAATAATTAGGTTTGTTTTTGAAAAGAAAAAAAAAATGCATCATCTGATTCATTGGGTGTTTTTACATGGGAATCGATACTGCTTTCAATTTCCATATGAATCGATTAAGGTTCACTTTGGAAATGAGAGACTCATATTATATATAATTATGGTGAAAAAAAGAAAGAAAGTATATTGTAGATTTTTATAAAAGAAGTTGATTAGGAATCGCAGTCAATAATAATTATTTATATATATATATTATTATTATTATTCATCTCCCACTCCCCTGATGAGCTCATCTCATCCCATTCTTTTCTCCCAGAAGGCCACAACTTTACACATTTAACAATAAAAATATATAGCAAGAAAGATGTAATCATGTCTTATTTTTTTTTAATGCAAAAATATAACACAATCAATAAAATCTGAAAGAATAACAAAAAATAAGTTAAATTTATGAAGAAAAAAAAAAAAACAGTTGCCATGTGTTATCATATTAGTCAAGTCTTCTTATATGTCTCTCGACAACTTATTACCTGCCTTTAATATTTCAACCTACATTTGATTAAAAATTGATGGAGCTTGATAAAATTTGAAAAGAAAAGAGGAAACAAAACATATGAAACGAGACATAGAGGAATTTACCTACTGATGCTTCAAAAAATTTAGTTTAATCCATGATAAAGTTCAAATACTTTTCCCCCCTTTCAAAAATCGCTTTACAGTGATTCACTAAATCTAGGTGTCTACTTTCATCTTAAATAGGTTTATTTTTCAGAAATAATGAGTTTATATTATATTTTTCCCTCATGCTACATAAATTTTTCAAATTCATTAAAATTTAAGAGAAACAAATAAATTTAACTTTAAACAGTAGAAAAAAGTTTTAAGAATATGCAAAATAGGTCGAATATATATGGCACATAAACAAAAAAAGAAATTAAAATTTTAATAATACTTACACGTGTAATTTTTGTACAGCTTTTTTAACCTTATATAGCAGTAACTCAATAAATACATGTACACTTATAAATATAATTCAAACCTTTTTATATTTAGTTTATTAGATGTAGCATTTTATTTACAATGTTAGTTTAGTCTGGTTATTCAAAATGTATTTTAAAAAATGGAATTCAAATATAAGTGTTATCAAGGAGTTCTTCCCATCTGATAGTTGTCTGGAAAACTTCTTGCTGTAGCCATAGTTGATAATGTTTTTTAAATTCATCAGTGAGTTCAATTGACTGACCGAGCACGGACTGTGTGCAATTATCAACAGGTTCATAATCTGGATCAATGTTATTTCCATACCGTCGAGTATTAAATCTATCAACAGAAGACCTTAGGGCACATTCTTCGGCCTGAAAATCCCAAGGGCGAGCGTCTAGATCGTTCCCATAAGCCCAGTCATCATTCAACCTATGCCTAACCTTCTGATAAATAGCACTCATTGTTTTCATATTGGATTTCCTCCACTGTCTTCCTAAATATTTAGTTTGCATTTTAAGTAGTTTAAGAACATATAATTGCATCATAGCATGTCTTACTTTGAGTGTCCGTTTCAATATTGGAGCGGACTTAAAAACAACAAGCATCATTATGCGCGAATGCTTCCATTTAGTAAGTTTATTAAGAATCCTAAGGAGGTTAATGCACGAAAATAAATTTCTCCAAGAGTACTGTTGATTATCTCCTATTTCTAGACTTTCGACAGTCAATTCAGGCTGGTCACCAATAACACATGATGGGAAATCGAGAATAGGAATGGCATTTTTTGCTCCAACATAAGCCATTATGTTTTGGTTGAAAAATTTTAGTACAAGAGGAATGCAGTTAGCAAAAACTAAATGTTGTGACATGAATTCAAATTGATATACATGATTTAATTTAAAATGCTTAAGCAATAGCAAAAGAATTCCAGATACTGCTTTGACAATTATTTCTTTATGCCTATTAACATCAATACCAAGCTTCATTGACTGTAACACAGTTGTAGGCATTTGGATAGGGATGACATCTGATAAAATGTTGATAGAATCAGTTTTTGCTTTAGAAGTAGGTGCTGCCGCAAGTAAAATTTTCAGTAATGCTATCATATACTGCGGAAGGTTAGGGAACATGGCTTGATAGAGCATTTCAGCAGGGGTCACTTTTATAGGTCCTTCACATTTAGAAATAGGATTTTTCGCTAGTTCTTCTTCTAAACTGATTTGAACTTCAGATAATGACCTATACATATGCTGTTTCAAAACTCTAACTCCTTCATGAATTGGTTCTGGTAAGCCAAATAATGATTCTCTATCTCCTTCAAGAGGAAAACCAACAAATTTTATCCGAGTATTTTCTAAAAATGAATCCAGATCCTTTTGCCTTACTTTAGGTTGCCAAGGAAGACCTTTGGCTTTGCATGGGACAGGAGTATCAGGTCTACTTGTAGGTAATGGTTCCTCCATTGGTCGTTCCTCATATTCCCTCATTTCGTCTTCAGCTTCTAAGGATTCCAATTCCATAGGTTCATCAAGGGAACTCTGTTTTATCAAACTTCTTCTCAATAGTCTGCCATGTCTTTTCTGATTCTGATTTTCTATCAATTCGGCAGCACTAGCAGGTGGTGAAGAAGCTCTCATATTACGAACTACTTCCATGGTGTCTTCCTCCATAGTTTCTAAACCAGCTTCTTTTCGATAATCATACTTTAACTTCCTTAATACATCACTTCCACCAAGGCAAACTAAAATAGATTTCCATAGTAACAACAAAACTTTCTTCATAGGAAAATGAGGAGCAGATCCACTACAAAATCTGGTGACCATTCCAAACAGCTTAATAATCAGCATTTCATCGCACACTAATTGTAAAAGATCATGTCTTAGTGCTTCAATATATTTTTCATACAAATCAAAATCTTCTTCTTGTAGAGACCGAATAACTTCAACAATAATATATAAAACACTTAAAATAACTCTGAGATCAGTGGAATCTGCTAAGCTGACATCAAATTTAGGCATAGCTGAAGATGCTGGGGATGTACTATCTATTTCAATATTCAATAATTCTATAAAAGCATGAAAAACACCTTCATTATAAAGAAGTAGAACATTATCTCTTGTACATAGAATTTGTTCCTTATCTGATTGCACCTCAGCCCAGCAGCCTTGTGCGAGATATAAAAAGCATCTGGCAGACTGCATTCTAAGGCGTGAATCTGATACCTCCATTTGATCAAGCAATTTTGCAATGACTGATTTCTTCTTATCTAATGTCAATTTCTGCCACAAAGGAGGTAGATTATATTTTTCCATTTGGTCCTCAAAAGCTTTGACATTTAACTGAAATTCTGGTTGTTCTGTATAGCTGTACAATTCAGCAATTTCATTTAAATGAGAATCGGAATCATCATAAACGAAATCTAAATCAGGGCAATCAGGTCCTGAATCTGAATCTTGACGTTGGCGTCGACAAATATCTCTTAATTTAGGTAGACCCCTTTTCCCATTACCATTGGCATCAACATTCATAACCCTTAATTCAGCATCAGGCTGCAAAGGTAATTGCTGTTGCTGCTGCATTTCTTGAAATATTAACTACTGACACAAAAACAAAACTTCATTCAGTTTTTAAGTTATGTCCATTAGGGACTCAAGTTCTCCACCAAAGTAGGTTGCTCTTCATTCCTCTTATAACTTTAAAATTTAGCAATGACTACAGTATTAGGAAATTTATGTAAAATTAAATAAACATTTTGTACCAGTTACTTGAGAGTCAACTAATTAGGAAATCAATAACTGTTTTATTAAATGCAATGAATACTGAAACTTTTAACCTACAACGATTTGTCATTTTAAAAAAATATTAGTCAAATATCACAACCAAACATCTCTTCTGAACGCATAATTCATATGAAAATTTTCAATGAAGGAAACAAACATCAACTGCGAGGGCAACTAGATACAACACTACAATCTCTCCATTGATAAAATACTATGCTACATCGATCACATCGTATCTCTGCAAACATTATTAAAAATCAACATAATATTTGTATGAAAAAGAATTCGGAAAAATAAATAATTTAAATATAACAAAAACCTCAAAGTTTACCTTTCTCTATAATTTCAATAATAATAATAATAATGTAAAGAGAGGTTGTGCTACTGCAGGTTGTGTTGACGTTTGATTCTCGTGTTTGAAGTTATGTTGTGTTAACTTGTTCAATCTAATTATTAAATAATATTTAATGTCTTAAAATGCCGCTGTCATTAAATGATAAAATGGAAGATAAGAAAAAAGTTTCTCAAAGTGAATTGAGGAGATTTATGTCTGCTCACAAAAGAAAAGCATCAGAAAATACAAAGAAAATTGAATCACCTTTGGCAAAATATCCTTTCATTACATTATTTAGTTCTGATATGTATCATTTATGGAAGTTTCATTATATTTATGTCTATTCTTTAAAATTAATCTTAATTTACAATTTACTTTTGATTCATTTAATCAATTTCTATGTAGTTATCCTTAACTAGCAGTGCACATATTCAGATAGTGGGGAACTGACTTGTATCGCCTGCAATTCTGTGGTGAAAACAGAAGCGATATGGGGTGTTCATATTAATTCGAAGAAACATAAAGAGAATATAAAGAAGCCTCTTGTCCAAGTTTCTGCTCCTCCTATATCTCTTAGTTCTGAAAAAGTTTTACCTCCAGTTGAAGTCAAAAAGACCAAAAGTAAGTTCATGTATAATTTATAGTTCAAATATTCTAAATAATAGTGATGTGTTAATTTTCATTATTTGAAGAAATTGAATTTAAAATTTCCTGGAAGCATTAAATAGAAACGCATTATCAATTAAAAAAAAAAAGGTATTATCTATTATTACTAATTTGTTTTAAAAATGACTTGAATGTACTTACTTCCTCCTCCCCCTCTCTCTTCATATATACACTGACAGGCCAAAAATTCCACCCACTTGATTTTTTCATGTTTTCATCTAAAAATATTTCTGCTTTGGATTGGTCTATTGTTTTTAATGAATAAATAGGCAATCTTTTTGTTTGTTTTCAATTAGGAATGTTAATATTGAGGACAATAACCCTTAATCCTTAATTCAATGAAATGATTCTAGATTCCAATGTTTACTTTCTATGGAATCAAAATGTTTATTCAGTATCATTAGTTCAGTGCCGTTTCTTGCAGCACATTTCTTAGTCTCCGGCTTTTAATTTTTTCAATATTAAGTTTACAAATGCCTCTTAGTGCTGAGGATGTTGCGCGTGGTGTGGCACTTATTGATGATGGACGTTCCATTAGATATGCAGCTAATGCCGTCGGAGTTCCATATGAAACTTTTCGAGACGCCGTCATGCGTTTTCGGGAAACTGGTTCTGGACGGCCTAGGGTAACAGAACCACGGAATGACCGGTTTTTGACTTTGAGAATTTTACGAAACCGTCACCTTACTGTTGTTCAAGCGATTCATCAGCTCGAAGAAGTTCGAGGTGTGCAAATTTCTGAACGTACCGCTCGGAGAAGATTAAATGAGTATGGATTAATGGCTTTTCGTCCAGTAAGAGGACCAGAGTTGACCAGAACTCACAGAGTAACACGGCTGGCTTTTGCGCGAGAACACAGCCATTGGACTATGGACGAATGGAGTGCTGTACTTTTTACAGATGAGTCAAGATTCGCTCTTCGATCTCCAGATGGGCGTGAAAGGGTGTGGAGAAGTAGAAACGAAAGATATGCAGCCTATAATTTTTCCCAGAGCCAACCTTTCCAATGTGGTTCCTTAATGGGTAACAAGTAAGTGGAATTTTTTGCCTGTCAGTGTATATTAAAAGTAGTTGATGACGAATAATGAAGTTTACTATATTATTTTTCTCTGTGTACCAAATTTTTAAATAAATATTTTTTATCTTTTATATTGCTGTTTTAATTTTTTTATATAAGTTTATTATAGTCATCATAACTTAAGTTTATTATGTTGAGTATATTAAATGATATAAGTATATTATATACATTATACATTTAGTATGTTAAAGTAATTTTCGCTTTTGACTGAAAAAATTTCATGCTTTATATTGATTCCAGGTATACTGAAAAATGCTCGACCATTACCTCCTAAATTTTTTGATGACATTAAAACTGAACAGGACGATGATGAAACACCAAAAAAAAAGGTAAAACTTGAAGTTGATTCTGAAAATAATGAAGTTTCTATGGATGAAGGAGAAGCTGCTGCCGCTGAAGAATCAAAAGATCATGAATTACCTGAAGGTTTTTTTGATGACCCAGTGTTAGATGCAAAGGTAACTTTTCTATTTTATTGTGCTACTTATTTTTATGAAGATTTTTACAACATATCGTCTGTATATTGCTAAAAATCATTAAGTTACTTTTCATAACCTTAATTCACTAAGAACTTCAATGAATTTTCTCTTTGTAAAATCAAAACATTGTGCTCTTGTACAATGTTTGATATATAAACATTGTACTATATTTGATATATAAAAGATATTCTTTCGTTTATCATTTGATGCATATCTTGAGTTTTTTAATTGATAAATAAGGTAGAAATCAACAAAATCATTCTTAAAAGTTTAGTTCTGTCAAAGATGCACTTAGTTAGTTTTGCCATAAAACCACAGTATATTTAAAAAAAGTAAAAGTGATTTGTTATTGTTTTTATTTTGAAGTTGTCAAGATTAATACAGAGAGTTGTTGGTAAATTAACAATTCTATATAATTAATATTTTATTTCATGAAATCACGTTAACTACTATTGTGATGTTTTATGGTCTTGTCTCCATTATCAAATTGCAATATATTCTCAATTTAGTCATTATTCTATTTACAATATTATATATATATACAGTTTAATCATCAGTAATATAATTTTGTCATTATTGATTTATAATTTCTTTAACAATACATAGAGATGGTTTTACTAATTCACTCTATCTATTAAGTACAGGGAAGAGAGTAAGGCAAAAAATGTCTTGAAGAATTGTGCAGTTTCTTTTTTGTGGAATATATTGACAAATTATACTGCTCTGAGTAGGCTGCAGGACCAAACGGATATTAGACTAACTTCTAGAGAGTTGATGAGTATGATAGTCCAAGTTTAAGCTTCTTCATCATTATTTTCTTTTAATTTTCTCTTATTGTGATTCTTTTCTCCCATGCGACTGCTTCTTTGGTAGCACCAGCCAGTCTTAAGAAAAGAACAGTTAAAAGAAATATTAATATACTTATTATGTCATAAACTTTAAATTTTTGTTTTTATCAAGGCACGTAATGTCGAATACAAGGATCCTGTGGAGGAAGAATGGGAGCGCTTTCAAAAAGAAATTAAAGAAGAAACTGATCTCTCGGCTAGAATGATAAATGACGATACTGAAGATGCAACTGTCCAGCGTCAGATAGAGCAAATAGATGAGCAGATGACTAGATTATCAAAGTTAGTGTGTTCAAATATTGGTTTTTAATTAAATTTTATTATAAGTAAAAAATCAAAGATTGGTTTTTAATTTAATTTTATTATCAATTTATTGTAAGTAAAAAAAATTGTCAAAAGATCTCAATTTATACTTTCACAATTCAACTTTAACATTTTAAAATAAAATCATCAGAAACACTTTGAATTGAAAATATAAAACAAAAATTGACTTTTTCCCCACTTTCTGAAAATGACAGATGCCCGTGTTTGATATGATGCTACTCTTATATTTTGCTATAAATCAAACTAAAATTAAATTCATATCAATAAAAATTGCTCTCATACCTTTAGGGTATGTAATGTTATTCCTATTACTTTTTAACATCACAAATTCATGATGGGTTATGATTATTTGTTTGAAAAATTAAATATTCATGAAAAACAAACCCTTTTTTATACACAAATTGATATAGATTAAAATTTTAACTAATAAAGAGGTTATCTGGCATAATCTTAAATTTTAGAGTGACAACATTAAGTTATCTGAAAATGGTTGTATTTGCTTTAATCATAAATTAATATATTAAACTGTTATAATTACTGAAGGACAGTTCAAATTTGTTAAAGCGCAAAGTAATTCGTATGAGGTTTTGATAATATTATTGATTTTAGGGTCGTCCAATTAGAAATAAAGAAAGAAGAAGTGAAAGCAAAACTATTAAATAGGATGGAAGTTGTGAAAAAAGAAGAACCTGAAAGTGATGAGAGTGATGTTTCAGATATGGAAGGAGAATTTGATTGGCGAGCCAAGCGTTACCTTTGCTAACTTTTTTATTTTTTGTGTCTTCGGAAGTTATAGAAGTGATAATCTATAATGCTTTACAGTAATCATGCTTCGGCCATATCAATAAATTACATCATGAGCATTAAGACTGATAAATGTTGCAAATTTAAAATTATTATTATAAGTTGTTTATGTCATAAATGACACTAAAATATGTATGCATCATTAAAATGTGTTAACTTTTGAATTTGTACACGGTATAAACATTTTCTGCTTCATTAAATGACAAAGGAAAATAAAGAAAGGAATATTTGTTGTTAAAAACTTATTTTCATGTAAAAATGTAATTAGAGACATTTTTTTATTTATTTTATTTTTTTTACACAATTAGGGATCCTGGTTAATCAGTGTAATGTTTGTAACTGATTGTCTTTCTAGATCATTAAAAATTGTATATTGTAATAATGTTTTGAATAAATTAAGTGGTTTGTATATAATTATGTATATAGATATGCCAAAGAAAAATAAAATAATTTAACTTTATTTTAATTCAGATTTTTTTTACTTACCTTTGTATTTAATAATTAAATCATATAGCAGTTTTATAGGAGAGCATCGATTAGTGATGTATTGTCTATTGAATTTTATTTAACCATTCTTAACATACCTCCATCATTTTTATCATATAATTTTCAGTTTGTCAGGTTGTTGGGCAGTGCACTGTATGACTCATTAGTATCCTGTATGTATATTTTTAATTGCATTGAAACACAAACCCTTTTTTTTAACCTGTACCACTGCAACCCATGAAGGGTCTTGGGTTCAGCACTATTTAGGGAAAGCACTGTTTCTTGGTCTACGGCTGTGCAAGGAGGTGATTTGACAGAGACCACACTCAACCACCAGGCTTTTCCGTTTAATCAATTATTTTAATTAAGTGAACTTTACAGAGGTTGGGTGTGACCCAGGAGGGTCTATCTACCCAGGGTCGTCCCACGTCCAATGAAACAGAATAAATAATTTTTCTGCCATGAGCCGGGATTCGAACCTGGAACCTTTAGGATTGGAAGCTCAGTACCCTACCACTGAGCTACCCCACTACACAAACTCTTAAATATCTCAATTTAAGAATAAATATACTTTCAAAATAAATGGCTTATATATTATAATTTATCATGGTAGAAATTCAATTGATGGCGATAAAATCATAACTATAAATTAGTATTAATAATTTTGACCAAATAGTACAGGAGTACTTGAGAGAAAATTGGCAGGATTAATGTCAATAGATTGTTAAATTGTATGCCACAAGGTTAAAGAAAATTGTAATTTATTATTCCATAAGAAATATTAAAACCCAATGTCTGAAATAATAAAAATAAAAAGTAAACAATTAATTTTAATTATTTGGAAATAACTAAATGCTAGATTTACATCAAATTTTTACAGCTTGGATTTGTTTTTAGTTCAATTTTGTTTGTCATCATAACTCTTGGTCTTATTTAGTTTATACAGTAAATAAAAGCTTGTATCAGTTACATTTAAAATGATGAATGTTGGGAAATACTAAAATATGGTAATAAACATTTCATAATTAAATATTTTATTATGAATTACAAGTAAATGAGTACATGATTATAAGATACTTGACTATGACTAAGTAAGAATTATTTAAATAGATAATATAAGGTCATATGAAAAATGTTAATAGTAAATATATATTTAAAACCTATAATATAAGTTCTCACTACTTAGCTTTCTTAATTCATTAGCAAAGATTAGTCGATAAGATCTAGAATAAGTAAATAGTTAAACATAAATAAGAAAGTGCAGAAACACCCATTCACAATGTTTTTAATCTTACAAGACTGATGTGCGTTGAAAGTTAACAAAGCAAAAAGTTTTAAAAATTTAAATATATTTTATCTAAATTTGCAAACCACTTGAACTTCCTCCGATCCCGTATAAGACCATTTTCTAGTTGTAAGGCAATTATGATTCTTTTGATTGGCACAAACTATAAAAAATATCAATATTGAAAAAAAAGCTCTAGAGGTCTTTTTAAAATATTGTGCTATTCACCGTCCCAGTCTGGACTCCGACTTTTAGGTTATCCACTTTTTTTATTTCGCAACGCTCCAAATCCTCATAGAAAAAATCTTACTCGAATGCACACATATTATTTAAAATATTCACAGTTTTAGCTTCATATATTTTTCAATTGAGCAGCGTAAAGATAATTAATTTTAATTATTATACCTAAGAGTGCAAATGTTTTTTTTTAGATCTCATTGAACACCATTAACAATATAAAATTCTTTTAAATTGTATTAGTTTAATCCACGAAAAAGTTTTGTGTCCTTTCACCAACCAGAGTAACCTTCCCTTAGCTTCTCTGGTTGCCCATCACTGGGAGAAGCTTTTATGGAATAGATAACCCTGGAACAATTATCCATTGCAAGAAAGCTTCCTCTCATCTCATTCCTTAGTACCTTAAAGTTTAAAAAGTGATAAAAAAACATCGAATGAGAAAAAGGAATTATTAAGTACTTAAATATTAATGTTTAAAATACACATTTTTAAAAATAAATTAAGCATTTTAAGCAAAAGCTTCTAAGAAGGATTTGGTGCTTAAGAATTTTTAATTAGGAAATGGTGCTTTTTTTTTTTCTTCTCGATTTTAAGATTAAATTAACTATCATTAGATTATTATTATTTAAATAGTATCAATTGTTTTTTATTGTTGTACTCCATAGAATGCGAAGGCACTAAAAGAATTGAAACAAAAATGAATACATAGAGGGTTCTATTTAAGCAACGGAAAAAGAGGTTGGTTTAGATTACTTTTATTAATTGGTTTTACCTAAAAGCCAAAGTTTTTTTTCTATGGGACCCAGCCAATTTAGAATTATCTAAAGTAGAACTTTACATTTTTTTTTTTTTTTTTTAACAATTGAATTCTACTTATCAGGTCTATTTCACTAAGTTTTTAAATCTATTTTAGTAATTATAGACCCCTCTTTAATAGAAATTGCTAAATTCCTTTATCTTTATTAATGTATTCATTTTATTGTTAACTTACAATACTCTAGCATTTAGAAAAAAATCCTAACATTTAAAATTCAATACATTACATCTACAAACTATAAGAAGTGTCGAAATAAATGGTGAGTTCCTTATTAGAAGTATGAAAAAGTATTCCTTACAATAATAGAAGATATACAAATTAGAAAATAGTTCTAAATATAAATATTTATTTCTTATATAATTTATGCTTGAAATATGAAATTTTTATGAAGTATCAGAGGCGATTAAGCTTCTCCTAGGTGTGCCCAAGTGCTAATTTAGTTAATGGCTGGTCCCAAAGGCTTATGTTTATTTTACAAAAGCTGCTGTGACAGACGGATCCATGATAGTATTAAGCTTGTACTGCTGAAAAAAAAAAGAAGACAATTATTAACGTTTGAGTAAAATGTGGAAAATATAGATTCATCAGTATAACTTCTTAATTTTAACAGCCTTTATGATATTATCATATTAAATTGTATTACTATAACTATATAATCAGTAATGGACATACTACAGACTGTTAATGGAAATTTGGAGAAAATACGGTAAGAAATTTTAGGCTAAAACGTCAGTACTTAAAATATTTTACTGGCCACACATCCAAATATCATTGAAGGGTATTAAGGGAGGAAAACTGTAACACTAGAGTTGAACAGGAGTGAAGGGTTTTTTTGATTCATTACTTGTTAAGGATTTCTAGTTCCATAACTAACGATTGTACAAGAAAGTAAAATGTTCAACATTGAAGCTCAACCGTTAGGTTTACAGCTAGATTCAATCATGGGCTTGGAATTTGGGCTATCCAATAATTTCTGTTATTTGGGCATTATTCAAAAAGATTTCCAAAGAATAGTTAGATCAAAACATTTTCCTCATCTCGGATGAATTGTTTTTAAAATTTTCAATAAGTATCCAACATTTTTAGTAACAGTTTTGGAATTCAAATTTTAATTATTTTTATCAAATATAATTTTTAAAAAAACTTTGAACGATTTTGACATTCCTGTTTCACTGAAAATAATTTCACAATGAATTCATATAAAAAAAAAACCTAAAACAAAGTTTTAAGCAGAATGTGTTAATTAATAGATTTTTATCATCAATAATACTATATTCTTATAAAATATGTGTACATTTTTCAATTATTTTATGAGTATTTTCCTGATTGATTTGTTTCAAATAATCCACTTTTAATAATGAACTAGAAATATAATAGAAATAAATTATTTCTACAGATCTAAAATAACAGCTATGGAAGATATGACTAATAAGTACTTGATAAACTAATTCTTTAAATAGTACAGGGAATAGAGTATAAAGGAAGTAAATGAATTTTTTAGATTTCTTTTCTCATTAAAAATCTAAGCCTTTAATATGCCCTCCTTCACACCTTCAGAACACAAACCCTCTGAATACTGCAATTTTAGAAATTTGCCTAATCAATTTTAAAGGAATATAGCAGGCTTGTCAACGAACCTCCAAAAAGATTTTATATAAATCCAAGATAAGTTATAAATTATATCTTATATAGTTCTAATAAATTTTTTTTTTTTTTTTTTTTTTTACATAAAATGGTGTTAAGAAGGTATGACTGAGCAAGTATGAAATTATTAAGGTTATCTATGGCGAGAGAGATCAAAAACTTTGATTTTTAAAAATTTACAATCACTCGTTGTTTTGTATTCGTAAGATTCCTCTATTCCGTGACTAAAATAAATCAGCAACCTACAAAGCTTAATGAAGCATGCACTAACATTGGATAAACTGATATAGGTATGCATAGATGAAATTAGTTATTCTAAAGAAAATAAATTTTACAGTTCTAATATAAATCAGCAAGCAATTAAATTCTGTAAATGGCTAATATTATAAAATATAATATGTTTTTTAATAATACTACTTATCTAATTTGAAAAATAGGACAAAATGTAGGAAGCTATCTACGGCAAGATTAAATCTAAATACCAGATGGTCAAGGATGCTGCAACCAGTAATTTACTCACTATGAAATAAAATCCAGCTATTGTAAGTATACCAGGGCAATAATCATTACAAAAACTGCTATAATTTCCAACAAAAGATTTCAATTGATATTTTATAATTATGTCAACAATTCACATTGATTTTAATTTTATTGTACGGCAGTTTGTGAATATTTGCTTGGGTTTAGACTGGAGAGCATTGCCAAAAAAATAAAATAAATAAATAAAAAATATATTTATAAATATGAAGTAAATAATGAATTATTTATTTAAAAAAGGTGGAGAAAATATGATGCTTAAAAATAGATTTTAAGTATATAAAAACTAACAAAATTCAAAATACAATGAAAAAACGAAACAAAAATATATATACATATTTATAAAAAATAAACAATTATATTATAAGATATTAAGTATGTATGGGTCATCAGTCAAATATAACACCTTGTCTAACTTTAATATTTGGTTGAGATATCCAATAAAAATGTCTTGTTTTCAGAACAACCTGGCCTTTTCTAAAATTCAGAACGGAAGAACTAATACGGCATTAAATTTCATCAGCTAACACTTGAAGAAAAAAAATAGTAGTATACATTTAAAATTTTTAAAAATCTGTGATAAAGGATTTGGAGTTACAATTTTGAAATAGAAAATGCTGAGTTTAATACGATGATATATATATATATATATAGGTCAACAGCTTTAAACTCACTTTTGGGAATTTTTATTACAGTTATGTTTCACTACCCCAAAAATGTTTAAAGCTAGAAAGCTAGAAACACAATTATTAAAACAAATAATATAACCCGACAATTCACAATAGCCAAGGAGTTGAGCTAGCTATCAGTTTACCTGGTATGAAAAGGAAAATAGCTAAGTATATTTAGAAAGTTAAACATTTTAATTGTTATTATTAAAAAACAAAATTAAAAAATTTTAACAATGAAAATAATTGTAAAAATATTTAGAGCTCGTCATAACTTGTAATCGACATAGGTTACACAAGACCATACTACCTTACCAAAAAATCCTTAAACTTCCAATAGGAACAACAAATAATTAATCAGTCGAAGCTTCACCAATTCAGACATCTTCAGAATTAGAAACATGAAATTACATTAATGCGAACCAGAAGTAGCATATTTCATTTCAAGTCTCAAAAGGACTAACGAAAAATCACTCCAAAATAGCTCTAGATATAAAACATACACCCTAAACTGTTTTGAAAAGACGGATAATGTCTCTGTTTGGTTAATATTTTACATGGTGTTCAAGTAAGATGTGCTATTTTTGGCCTGCATTATTGTGATTTATGTTTTTTAAAATTTAGATGGTGTTCAAATGTTCACAACATTGATCAGTTATTAATCATATCTATTTGAAAAACTCAAGATTTTAAAGAGCAATTTTCAAAATATTCAAATAATAATCTAATAATTATCTCATTTTAAAAAATATTTTTATCATTTTCGCCTGGTACTTCTTATTCCAAGATAAAAATTGTTTTTTAGTGTATTCAGGATAGCAATTACAACAGCTTTATTAACAAACATAAATTGTACTTTTCTAATTTAGTTACCTCACAGAATTTAGCAGGCTAATTCCTTATCTTTCAATAAGCATTTGCCTTTTTATCTGTTGTGAGCTTGATTTCTGAAAATGTTTTTCTTAGTAATTTATGGTCTATCCTTAGATAGTCTGGAAATAATCTGTTTTGTGTTAAACAGTAGTAGTGATTGTATTAAAATAACCCAGAGCCAGTTTAATCTGTGGCTTTGAAACAAAATATTTAGTTTTGGAATAGTTAAGTCCTAGAGAAGATTTGGTACACTAGTTTTTAACTTAATCCGTAACCTGCTCCAAAATCTACTATTCCTAGACTAATAAAGTATAGTACTGCTGATATTCCTTTATTGCCTCAGAATAAGTTGATTTACAACCAAGCTTAAGTCCAATTGCAATGATTATAAAACTTACATCTTTGTTCTTAACAGTTTGTTGTTGATAAGTTATTCATTTACTCAATATAATTAATAGGGCTCAAACATCAAAACAACTTAATATTACATATTTATAAAGGTGTAACCTAAAAGTTACGAAGATCATTTTAAATCTGCGACCTACTATCCATGAGGTAACTAAACTAAAAAATACCAAAAAATCATATCTTACATAACAGGAGAATGTTGCAAAATATCAAGTATTAAAATAATATTTTGTGTATGCGCATGTCTGATGCTTAAACAAGCAGGATGAGCAAAACAAACAGGGAATGCGAGAGGTAAACCAAAGCAAAGGATATGTTGGTGAATGCTGCAGTATCCTGTTGCTATGGATACCTACGATTAGGGGACAGATCATCTTTTTGATGGCGAGATGGTGACCTGGCCGACCCACTGCTGCTCCTCGAGCCGCGCAAAGATCCTCTCGAACTTACGCGCGACCCTGTACACCTCACAGTCTCAGGCTATTTCTTTTTCAGATCACAGTCATCAGGTTCCATTCAAAAATCATTTTCCATTTGTCTTTATTTTTTATAATTAAAATAAGATTATTTATGTAACTGAGCTATTGGAGCAGTCCATCCATTTTCCATTCAACAAAAAAAAAAAAAAGAAAAAAAAAAAAGGAAGAAAACTAGTTGAAACTCACATAGTGGTTGACATTGTGATAATAGTTCCAAGGCTTGAAGTTAATTTAATAATATTGAATTCATTCTTGAATATGAAATGGCCTACAATGTAGACTTTCATTAAATAGTTTCATAATACTTTTTTGTTTTACTTTGATCGAACTTCTCCATCCCTCGACATTATCTCCTAAATATTGTAGTATGTGTGATTTTCTAACAGAAAAACAGTTTTTTATAAAATCGAATTCACTTGAATTAGAATTGAAGAAAACTGTTTAGCAAATATTTTAGTTTATTAAATTATTTATGTAACATTAATATTTAAACTAATATTGATTTTGGTTATTCATTAGTTGATATATAGTTCTTTTGTTACTGTTTAAGATTTCAATTTTTTGACGTATTCAATTATTTTTTTTTGAAGAATAATTGTTCTCTTATAAATCAAATTATTTAATTTTTTATTGAGGTTCTATTAATAAAATTAGTAAAGTAACCGAGCACATACTCTCATCTCACAACTTTCCTGGCCTAGTTAAATAGAATTTTAAAGTTGAAAATAATTTTATTTTAACTACTTTTATACAATCACAATGCCAATTATATGTAAATTAAATAAATAAAAACAAAATCAATAAAACTGAGAACATACGCCGACTAAAAGTCATTAATTCCAACAAATGGAAAAGATTTTTTAGAAATGTAATGAAAAGAAAAATTCGTTGATAAAAAAAACTTCAATAATTCAATATCTTATTTATAAATTTTAAATACTATGCATTTTCTGAAATGTTTTGAATTTTTCTTTCTGTGAAGTTCTGCTTTATTAACACAATATATAAAATAAAACTTATTTAAATTAATAGTATTATGTAAGCAATAGTTTTAAAATATTCACTTTTAATTAAACTGATAAAAAATTTAAAATATTAAGTATAAGAATGTCGATAAGATGGGAGGCTCATCTCCATCCACTACCATGATTTACCTGACTCTTCAGATTCATAAAATTTTAAATACTTAGCCATTTATTCATTCTGAATATTTTCCTTGAATATCCATTTTAATAGCTACTTTAAAGAGATCTACCAAATTATTTGTAGCTGCACCAATTATTTTTGAGCTATGTTTTCTTTCAGAGTCGCATCACTTCTTCAAATATTTATAGAAAATGTGATTTGTAGAACATTTTTGAGATCAAAATTTTTAAGTTTCAGGTTCTTCTGATTCTAAAAATGTCATTTTTTAATGATGTACTCTGTGACATGTAAGATCTCAAGAAAGAGACATCTTGAATACAAATTTTTAAGGATTATTACCATTCCGCTACGTCAGGTATTCAGAACATATATTACAGGATATTAACTCATAAAATATTAGAATATTATTGAATAATTTTAAAAATGAAATCTTAAATCCCTGAATTATCACTTAACAACTAAAAGTTGGTTGTTTTGCCAATGCAGACATCATTTGGAAAGAAAAAGATAAAATAACAAATTTTTTTATTTATTTGTTTTTGACAGTTGATATGAGACGTGCTTGTTGCTTGTTTGTAGTAATCTAATCTTTGCCCTCATGGTGCTTGAATTGGCAAAGCATTATCTGGTTAGTTATTGATATTTGAGAGACTCAAGTCTTTGTTTATAGAATTTTCGATAATATAATAATAATATTTGTTCTTTTTGGTTTTTCTTTCAGTGATTGTCTTATAATATACATTATATATAAATATTAATAAATAAAATAAACCTGTCCCTTTAAATGAAAACAAAAAAACTATCATTTAAAGTATGACTGCCTACTTATATCATAACTAACTATAACTAAAATAGATAATAATATTTTAAGCATAATAGCAAGGCAATAGTGGATAGTAAGAAAGATAAGATTTGAAGTAGTAAGTCCAGTAGATTTAACAACATGCGAAGTCTGCTATAATAGAAATATGAATAGTATATCATCTATTTATTATTTATATAGATATTATATTAGGAAGAGAAGAGTGACGCTGACCGTGGGACTGAGATGGCGAAGTCGGCCTGAGGGATGCTAAGCTTGGTTGGCGGCTTGGTGGCTTGGTGTTGCTCCCTCGTGATCCTCTCCGCTCACCGCTCCCAGCCTTGGTGTCCCTCAGAAGAGATACATTCATCAGTCGTGGGTTGGGCGTGTTGAAGATAGTTCTGTTGTCTCGCCACCTGGCTCTGAAATAACGTCAAAGAAATATATTAATATATGAAATAATGTTAATGTTAGATGCTAACAATTGTTATAGTGTAATATATAATAAATGAAAATGTGAATATACTTCTACAAAATCTACAGGAGAGATTGAAAGAAAAGGAACTTTCTTTTCTTTCAATCTCTCCTGTATAAATTATAATAAATAATAAATATAAATTATAATATTAAAAACACACATTAGATCACAATAGTCCTATTTTATTTTTACTCTACATCCAATGTTTCAGCCCTTAGACCATTTTCATGGGAAGAAATCTATTTTAATATAAAAATAAAATCATATGCGCTGAATTTCCATAGTCCTGATAAGTATATCAGTATCCAATATCAGTATTCTATGATACTACTAATCAGGATTGGACTATTTAGGTATTGTGACAAAGGCAATTCAGTCCATATTTATTTTTATATTAAAATAGGTTTGTAACTTCCTCACCTAAGGGCTGAAATGTTGGATGTAGAGTAAAATAAAGTAGGAATATTTGGATCTAATGTGTGTTTTTATTCTTGTGAATAATAATTTTATAATAATAATATAAAGTATTGCATAATATAATAATAATTGTCTGACAATTGGAACATATTATCTATTAATTTGGTTGAGTGCATTAGTAGCTCTAGATAGAACACAGAGATGTCAATTATTTGTAGTTAGCTGACCACTTGATGCCAAATTACTGTCATCTCTCTCTACCCAGCTAATTTCACTAGATTACTATTAATTACTAACAATTCCAATGGTGTGATGACATTTTAGATTAAACATAATTACTGGGCTATACTAAGTAGTCATTGAAAAGTCAATAATTATAAATTTGTTCAAATAGTTAGTTAGATATTATAAGAAGGTATGGATAACCCTAACCCCTTAGTAATTCCAAACCCCACTAATTAGAACAAAAAAGTAAACAATTAAATTTGACTGATGGGAGACAGAAAGAAAATGGCTCTGTTTCTCAGCACATATCAGGAATTGCTTCCTGTGGTAGTGTTGAAAGCAGAGGGTGGTGTCTCTAAAAGGAAACCATTAAAACTAGGCAGTCATCCAGAAGTTAAGGAATCTCTTTATATGTGGTTTTTGCAGCAAATGTCATGAGGGTGTCCAATTTCCGGGAATATATTAGCTGAAAAGGAAAAATGTTTTTAAATAGTTTTTTAGAAGGATGACAAAACAGATTTTAACACCAGTATATTTTGGCTTAATAATAAAAAAAAAAAAACATTATTTTAATTTTTATTTTACTGGAAAATTTCTTTACACCCTTTTTAATTTTCATACAGAATTAGATAAGTCATAGAAACGTCATAAAGACATTTAATACTTGCTTGTAGTGGACATATGAATACAACATCCACAACCTAAGTCTGGTACTTTTAAGAAACTTGGAGATCAGGCGTTTCCTTTAGTAACAAAATCAGAGACTCAATGTACATTACATGATCATTTTTAGGAATATTTTTTTGATTTGTAATGTTTTTTTATTTAACTGATAATACATATAATTTCGTTATCTTGTGCAATTTCCCCATCATTTTACATTTAATTTTCTATAATCTAAGGCCATGCAATCTACATGTTAGGATAATCAAGACCGTCGTGTATTTGATCGATTGACGCGCATACTTACAAGAAATTAAATTGAATATTTTAATGAATTGGGCACTTTATTGGTTAACAAAATCACGTTATTTTGAGCTTCAATACTTTCTATGATTTCTAATGATAGTGAACGTATATAAAACGAGATAATAATATTCAAATAATTATTGAAGGAAGCTAGTCGACTGTTCTATATATCATGGATGATAAATATTCAAAACGCAGTCTTTTAAAATAAAAAATTAAAATTTTTTTTAAAAGACTGCATCCTGAATATTTATCATCTATTCAAATAATTAAAAAAGGTTCATATTTAGTTTAAAACTTGAAATGACAGTGCCTCTGAGAGGTATGCTGGGAACTAGGAGTGGCTTGAGTCCACTGTGGCGGCGATGTATACTGCTGCCAAGCACAATGCTATCCACGGGCGGATCTACGGGGGGGGGGCTTTCGGGCTGAATCCCCCCAAAATGGTAAAATATAACCATGTTTTATCGAAAAAAATATTTAAAAAGTATCTCTTAAAGTATTGTTGTTCGTCTAATTACATTTAAAAGGGCTTTAGGAATCACTTAAACACTATTTCATACAGGTAGTTAGCTTCTTTCTTTTTTTCCAAAGTAATTATCGTTATTTTTATGAAAAAAACCGCTTTCGGACTGAAGCCCCCCAAAATTAAATCCTGGATCCGCTAGTGATGCTATCAAACATCTCTAAGCCCTTATAAACATGCATTTATAAAAGCTAATAAAATAAATTTTAAATTAATATTTCTATTCAGAGAGAAACAAGATGAGATAGAAAACGGAAGATCTTTTTTGGATGGAAGTTTTGAAGCTAAAAACACTAAGCTAAAAGGTATAAGATAATCGACGGTATGAGTTAGGCGCTGGCATGGCATGACGTAGCTGAGTCCCCACCATTTTCCTTTAACTCTAATTATCTTTACAAATATATATAAGAAAAAAAAAATACTTTAATTGTTATAACCTTATCTTCACCGACGAATACAAATTGAAAATCCTTGCAAGTATCCAATTGTTTACTATAATTTATTTTCGGAAGTCGTATTTACCAATAAAAGGTTGAGCTGAAGTTGCTTTTCTTGGAAATCGGATTTCTCACTTCCTATATTATATATATTATATTATCCAATTTATTCCTGCTATGAAATTATCTTCCGCAATACACACCCTCCTTCCAATCTCTATATACATTCACATAAAATTGCTTCGCCTGAGAAATCCTTTATTATCCGTGCTACATCCTCCTAAAAGTCTATGGCACCCTCCTTAATCCGCAATGCCTTTTCAGTTTCTTCTTCAAATCTAGTATCATGGCATTTTCCTAGTTTTTCCGGAAATGTTCGTTGATTATATTTATATAGGGTTATTCCAGGAAGGATATATTTACAAATTTTAAAAAGAAATGTTAAAAGGATAACGATACACAATGTAATGAATTAGAGCGGGAAAGCAAAACTGATAATATGTAAGGATGATGGGTACTGACTTGCTGAAGAGGCGGAGTACGACACAGATGATGATGAACATGAGGGCCATTCCTACCAGGACGCCGATCATGGTGGGGTCCACGTACCTCTCTGGCTCCCAGGGTACATTGTCCGCTGAAGCATTAATTAACAATAACACATTAAGTCATTATTTGAAATAAGTTGAATCTTGAAGCTAAACCAGTGAAGGCATTCTTAAAATTAAGCATATCATTGTAGGGGTACAGCTAAAAATAAAACACACAGTAAAGTAATGCATTGTACCATGAAGTAATACTCAAGTTAAGTAAAGTAACACAAGACGACCTTACCTTGTTGGTCTTCATCAAGACTAAGGAATGCAAGATACGATCATGAAAAAAATGTATTTATGTTATGTATAATTTATTATGTAATGTTAAATATGAGAAAATATAATTTGTTTGTAGTGGATAATGTTATAAATGATGGCAAGAAGTAAGAAAACGAGGGGAGGGAGACGTTAAAGAGAATAATTTGGGGTCAACATTATAGAGAATGGGTGAAGTATAAATGAATTCTAATAGAATAAAAACAGTCCAACGTTTAGGTATGTAAAAAACATAGATGCTGAATTATTTTGTGGTGACAGAGTATTTGGTGACATAGGTTAAGTGATATTTCCAGTGTGGATCAACATGATTTTGTAGCTACTAAGTC
The DNA here is from genome assembly GCA_928085145.1 of Nezara viridula. Lineage (NCBI taxonomy): Eukaryota > Metazoa > Arthropoda > Insecta > Hemiptera > Pentatomidae > Nezara > Nezara viridula. The sequence continues at coordinate 28,631,653 of OV725083.1, read as the reverse complement.
CTGATGATGCCTGAATTGGTAAAACTTTGACCATATATATATATATATATATATATATGGTCAAAGTTTATATATATATATTATATATATATTTTATATATATATATATATTATATATATATATTATATATATATATATATATATATATATATATATATATATATATATATATAATATATATATATATATATATATATATATATATATACACATATACAGCGGCCGTATTAGACCTCCTGAAAGTCCTTTTTATGATTGACCTTAATAAATTTAATCACTGTTTTCTAACAAAAATTTTGTCTACTTTACGATGGTGTACTTAGAATTTTGTTATCGTGAATAGTTTTTAAGAAATTCCTTCTTCTTCAATAAAAAAATTGACCACACAAAATTTGTCTTAACTTCTTTTCCGTTCATAATCAAATGAACTTTTTTGTAGGAAATTTTTGTCTAGAACCCCCCCTTGAGTTTGGTCATACATATAATGTGTGTGTGTTTAGTTCTATGTTATCATAAATAAAAAGTATATATTAAATATACATATGTAAAGAAGCTTCAGGTTCTAACGAATCCTCACCTTTGGGTTAATTATTGAATTCATGCATTTATCACATGATGTTGGATAGGGATAACCGTGTGGTGTGGTTTCCAATTGTTTCAAATTATTAAAGTGTTTAGTGTCGTGTTTCATTGTACTTAAAAAATATAAAAACTGATTTTGTTTTGTAGGTAGGTATAGGTTTAAGATTTAATGTATTATTTAATTTGAAATTGTGAAATTAATAAAGATCTTGTTTTGTAGAAGCAAAAGCAATCTGTAGTTTATCTACAGTTAACACTAAACAAGATTATATGTATATGTATATATATATATAAATAAAATATACTTACCGATACATTCTATTTGGTTCTTCTTGTTGAGGGCCGGTTTCATCTCGAATCTGCATGAGCACCTGTTGTCCCGGCATTCCGTCTGCAGCACGCGCATCTCGCATTGTTCGTGAAAGAAGCATGTTCCGTTGATTTCTACCTCTGCAAAAATAATAATTACATTAAGTATATTTTAATTAATAGGTCATTAATAACTCATTAATAGGACAGTATGTCTATAATGAAGTTAATTCTTTAAAATAGAATATTAAAGGTATGCTGAAATCTACCTAAAAAATATATGAATGGCAGCGGACAATGTTCTGCAAATGTATAATATATATGTATCATTAAAGTACACTTAGAAAACATTCACTTTATGGAGAAAAAGTAAGCATGGTCTACACCACTGTCATTTTAACACTCATGTTTATAAGTCTTATTAAAATTAGTAAACGTTGCATTAAATATTGTTCACATCTGAGTGGAATGACGTAACTTCAATAGGACGGTATTCGACTGAAGGAAACCAAAGCAAATCGTTTTGAGTAAGCTCAAGCCAAAGTTGAATTCCTCTTTTTGATTTTATTTTTATTTAAAATAAATATATTTTATCTCCCAAAACTTGTTTTACTCTGCATTTAATAAATGCTTTTAAAAGGGTAGCGAAATTAAAACGTTAAGAAAAAATAGTTTAGAAATTTGTTTGTTTGCTTCGATATCTAGGCGCAAAACATTTAAGTTATCAGCGCCCATCAACTAAATAACACTACTTTTATACTATTTAAGTGGTAGGTACAAACAATAAAAACCAATTAATAAAAAAAGATTAATAAAATAAAGTAAATAAACAAATACACTAAAAGATAATAATAATATTAAATAGACTTAAAAAATAATAGTAATACAATTAATAAGTGAAATAAATAAATAAATGTACTTAAAAAAAAAATAAATGACTTTAAAAATAATTACATAAATAATATTAAATACAAAAATAAACAAAGAAAAAAAATCTGCAAAGGATCATTAGTAGGTTTAGAAGTAATATGATGACCTTTAATTTATTCTTCCTATATTTTTACATTAGTGAATTGAATTGAAAAAATAATAAAAATAAATAGAAAAAAATATAATTGTAATTAAAATCATTGAGCAAAATAATTATGGATTTATTTCATTCAGCCATTATTTAGATTTTTTATAGTTTCTGTTATTGTTCATGTGATTTGTATCTACGATGATTTTTAATTGTATTTATAATCATAACTGAGCGGAGATATTCTAATATATTTAGTAACGTATAGTATATAGAAAATATGGATGAAATATGAAAATATGTATTAGTAATATTGGCGATTCTCAGATTATGGGTAATTTTCATGATAAAATTGTAATAATTTTGACGGCATTTAAATACAATTTTCTAAATAAATACACCTTCTAATGCCGCTCAGCTGAGCAAATGGCCAAGATCAAAAGTGCTTTTTGCTCAGTAATTAAAGTAAACAAAGCTAATAATACGATTGTGGGAATGAAACGAGTTTTCAACTTGGTAATGACATTTTCACGTATTTTATTCGGCCTAACCCGCTGTATAACTAGTGTTATAATTTTTGTTTTTGTAACCGTAGTCAACCGTGAATTATAATAAATGAAATAATTTCAACAGGTAGCGAGATAATATACGCGTTGAGGGAGGCTCCCCAACTGGTCGGTCTATCCGCTGGTGGCTGCCCTTTAATTCCATGGCTACTACTGCACTCTGAAAAAAAATTCTCCATTGTTATCCCCTCATATCCTCCCAATTTCCTCCAATATCTGATGCTATGTTTTTTGCTTGGTAATGACATCAAAGCGATGGGACAATGTTTGAAAATGCATAAAACATACTTCACTCTTAACAAAAGTTAAAAAATATATATAATTCAAAATGCCTTATTTATTCTTTAGGAGTGGAAATAAATTTCACGGTCATTTTACATAGATTTCGAAATAAATAAAAAAAATTGTTTACTAGAAAACTGAACGTGAGAAAATACGTGGTAATGAAATGTTAGTAGCTTAAGTAATTATAAAATCACACTATTCTTTAATATATTAATTTTTAATATTTCATTATGAAGAAATACTTCTTCACCGTAAAGCTGTGGGAAAAAAAAAATCAAGTTGGACTTAAATAATCACGTAACATGGGTGATAAATATTCAGGACGCAGTATTTTTTTAAATTTTTTTTTTGTGCTCAAACTACGCCCTGAAGATGACCCACATATTTGGGTTGAAACGTTGGCATACATTAAAAAAAAAAAAGACTGCGTCTTGAATATTTATCACCCATGATATGTAGAATAGTCGACTACCTTCCTTCAATAATCACGTAAAAGTTTTAATGGACTAAAACTTACTCCTAAACTGAGAATCACCCATATATGTAGTAAAATATAACATGCAGTAATATATAATATATAGTAATATATAATATTAGCAATTAATAAATTTTACCAGCTTTGAATTAAGCCACGAAAAGATACTGTCCCTCACATCTGTACCGCTCGGCGGGTCAGGTAGAACCTCAACATTAGCTTACTTTGAATTCCCGTTAAAAGATAATTATTTTTTTATTTCTGGGCCCCGGAGATAAAGGACACTGTGTCCAACTTTTTTTTATTAAATAATTTAGTAACCAAGAAAAAATTTTAAGAGCTCAAACAACAAGTTCTAAAATTAAAACAAAAACATTAGTTCAATGTTGTAAAATAACAACTCAAAACTCTGTATCAACAAATACAAAATGTAACATGGACTACCGGAGTACAGATATAGAATCTTAGGAACTAATTTTAATAGCTCAAAGTTTAAAATTAGTTCCCCTGTATAAAAAAAAAAAAATAAAAATGACTGGTGTTTTTTTTACCTCTGAGGTACAGAATTAATAATATAAAACTACACAATTTTCGATATATTCACGATAACGATTCAATAATAGACCAGAACAGGGCAATATGATGCAATACTGCACTATGACGTAGTTTTCCGCCATTTTTTTTTATATCTTCGAAAGAAATAAAGGGTGAAAAATCTTTATTTTCAGAACTATTAAAAATAGCCAATTGTTTATAATTATTGTTCCATACTTTTTTTCTTTAATTATTAAACTTATAAACTAAAATAAACAATATTTTATTTTATTTCTTTACTTTTAAAAATTTAGTTTTGAGTTTTTTTTTTTTTTTTTCAATTTTACATCTATTTGTGTAGAAGCACCAATGATCCAAAAATTATACTAAGCTTATTATAAAGATCTGACTCGATTGAAAATAGACATTAATGGTTATTAAAAAAAGTTAAGAATATTACTTAAATTATAAATACAAACCGAAGACAATTAATGTAATGAATGGATTATGACAATTCTGTGAATTACATATTTTTGGTGTATCCAAGTGGAACACACTTTAGTTCTTCGTAAGTTATCTGTACAAATTTACCACTGTTTTCAAATAAATGTTTTTTTCTCTTTCAATAATATAAAATAATGCATTTTTAACTTCGACAATAAAAAAGTCATTAGTTTTTCGTCTTTGTTTGTTACCAACTAGGATATTATATATTAGATGTTGTTTTGTTTTTTTAAATATTAATCCAACTCCTATTTTCGTATATTAGTTTTCAAACTGTCAATGTATTCCTTTCATTTTTACTTTCCTACCTATACTAGGTAAGGAAAGTATTGCAATCGGGTCAAATTTCCGATATGCGGTTTTTGACGGATTTATACGTTTCAGAGACTCCTGATTTCGAAAAACACATTTTTAGCCATAGGTCTGTCAGTGCCAAGATTTTCTCAGGAAATAATAAACCGATTTTGTTGCTTCTTTTTTTATTTTGTAGGGTTTTAACTACTGATGCTTGTGACACTAATTGGATAACTTAAAACATGTTTTTCTACGTAGCGCGAAAACGGCTCTAAAGATTTTGATGAAACTTTTCTATAATGTTCTAATTATTTTCCTTTCAATTTTCGTATATGGACTAAATTCCCGGGAAAATTCAGGTAAAAAAAATTTAAAGAAAATAATTTTTTTTTTGGGCCTAACTCCCTAAGTATATATTCTATGGTAAAATTTATAATAAAATTTTTGAAAAGTAATTAAATTACCAACAAAAGAAAAACAAAAATCATCGGAATCGAACTAGTATTAGCGATAATACAGCATATTCTATTTTCTATTTTAATTTATTACTTTCCTATCCATACTAGGTGAGGAAAGTATTGCAATCGGGTCAAATTTCCGATATACGGCTTTTGACGGATCTATACGTTTCAGTGCCCCCTGAATTCGAAAAACACATTTTGGTGAATGAGAGGAAAAAAGATAACTAAGTGAAAGTAAGAAAATCTGTTGCCCGCATCACACAAGCTTCACTATTTCTTCTACTTTTAACAGAAACATTAATATTAGAGAGTATTGAAATTTTTACACTGATCTACCTCAAGCCGGTTTACATTGATTTAGTTTATCTAATAAATTGTACTCAAATCTTTTCAGGAAAATAAATCTAATTCAATTTGTTTTTGTTTCTTGATGGACATATGTAAAGATATAAAAACTTTTCTGAAATAGGTAGGAAAGTCGTGTGAGTGGACACCAGATTTTTTTTTCTTTAGTTGGAGATTAAATTCTTTTATTCTTATACAATAACAAAGAGAGATCTTTAATTATTTCTGTTTCTTAATTATGATATTTAATAGATAATATTTTGAAAATTCAGCATTAATCCATGTAAGATTATTTCAATGAGGTTAATACCTGTTTTATGAATTTAACCGAAATCGTTAGATAGTTAGAGCCATTTCGGTCTGTAATGTTATCTAAAGCACTCTTACCGTAAGCTGGTTTTATTGAAAAATATACCATATCAAACATACCTAAAATACGTAAATACAGTTGGAATGATTTTCCTTTTTTTAGTTAGGCCTTTAGCACACCTATTGACCATTTTGCCTCGGGACTTGGTTATTTGGTTGACTCAGCGGTGTGTTTTCCTTGAAAACTCAGATTGTAAATGCTTTATATATAAGTAAATGAAATTCGTATAAGTTATATATTTCGAGGTGATAGTAAACTCTGTGCTAGGAGAGAGTAGAAGGGAAGCTATTTGTTGAGGCTTTGGCAGCGAGATAGGGTTCCTGTCAGAGGTTCCCGTTAGCTAGGAAGGAAGGGATCAGGGAGGAGACGTGATTCCAATGCTGATGGTATACTAGTAAATACCATTCTGTATATAGGCTCATTATCCCACCTCTTTTCATACAATATTTCATCTTTTCCCACCTCTCTCTTCTCCCAAATGAGGTATCTTTAATACAAAAATCGGTGTTGAAAATGCATAGATTAGTGCCTTTTTATATATATAATGAAATAATTATTTTAATTAAATAAAATGAAACAAATATTTTAGTGTGGGACATACAATCCTTCAAGTATGGTGGATTAAAATTACATTAACCTGACCATGTTTAGATGAATCAAAGTTTTATATGGGATAGGTAAAAGCATTCTAGAGAACATTTAAAATAGTCCGTGGTACCACTAGTCCATCCAGGATTTAATTTTGGGGGGAGAGGGCTTCAGCCCGAAAGTTTTTTTTTTCCATAAAAATGACGATATTTACTTTGGAAAAAAAGAGAGAAACTAGCTATCTATATGAAATGGTGTTTAAGTGATTCCTTAAGTCCTTTTGAATGTAATAACACGAACAATAATACTTTAAGAGATATTTTTTTAATATTTTTTCCATAAAACATGGTTATATTTTCCCCGTAAATCCGACCGTTCGTGGTACAGACGCCTTTTTATCAAATTATTACCATCCGTCTAAAACTTCTTAAATAGCATCATCCCATCACAACCTAAAAATATTTTATTTACGAAAATTCTCTGAATTGGGACGTTTTCATTCTGCAGCTCGTCAAACTTTGTTTATTTAATAAGGCACTAACACCTCGCAAATACCCATTCGGTTTCCACTTGAATCGTAAGATAATTTGAGCACAAACTCGGAAAAAAAGGTGACCTACAAAAATATAGTGGCGTTTGGCGAGGTCAAAATAACGTTTTATAGGCCAAACGGCTCAATATTTTTGTAGGCCACCTTTTTTTTTTTTTTAATCGATTTTGTGATCAAATTATCTTACGATCCAAATAGAAAGAAAACGGGTACATACGAGTTTTTAGTACCTAATTAAACAGGACAAGTTTGCATACTTCCAAATTGATAACGCTCAAATGCCAAGACTTTTCGTAAATAAAATAGTTGTAGGTTAGGATGAGATGAGGATATTCACGAAGTTTCAGGCGGATGTTAATAATTTGATAAAAACAAGCCTCTTTCACGTACTAAAAATTAGGATTAAAATATAAAGATGAAAAGGTAAATGTAAACTGATCAATTTCGTTGAGTGAAGTAGTAAAAACGCCATTTTCAAGAAAAAGAATTCTTCGTCTTACCTAATTTTTTAAAACTCTGTACCTTAACTTTATTTCGACTCAGAAATGAAGAAAGGAGTGGGTATGTATTTTTTGTATCATAATTTTTAGCATATTGTTAACAATTTATAAACAGAGTGACAATTTAGGGAATAGTGACTCGCATGGGGGAACCTAGTACATCTATATGACATGTAGTTCATGCAGATGTTCTGAATTAATTCAATTACATTAGTTGGTTAAGGAAGGAGATCTATCATATATATCTCCTTTTTAATCTCCTCATCGTATACATGGACATTATACTGATCATATACATGTATATTTTTAGTCTGTAGATTTGTCCGTGTAAATTGATGAAGAATAAAATAAAAATAAAATAGTAAAATAGTTGGTAAAGAAACTAATTATTTGAAATTAATTAATTATATATTTCTGAATCGGTTTCAGTTTTGAAGATTTAGAGAAAAAAAACGTATAAATTTCAATAGGTCTAGTTTTAATTTTACAGACTTATTAATGTCGAAATATACATACACACACTATATACTTTCCTAACCTTATTAATTTTTATGAGATGTTGATCGGGGGGTGCGGTGAAATAAATACTAAATTATAGAAATAGTATTATTTAATTATTATACCGACGTTTCGACCCATTATGCAGGTCTTCATCAGGGCTACAAAAGATACAAAATATAAAATATAAAAGGTACATGGTGAAAATAAAATAAATGAATAATAAGATGATATCAGAGATATAGTGGGAGACATTGTAGTTAGAATATCAAGTATTGTATATATAGAAGATACAAACAAAAATAGAAAATAAGTATGAATAAAAACTAAACAAAGGAGAATATAGTATGTAAGTTAAAAGTAACAGATTGTGATAAAATATAAGAAATGAGTGTGTAACAAACTAATAAAGATTACTGAATATTGACCGTTGCATTATAAAGGAAGGAGATGGTCCGGGGTTGCGGTCATAAAAAGACTAAATAGTGGTAAAACTATTTTATTGAAAGCCTTGGCTTTCAATAAAATAGTTTTTCCACTATTTAGCCTTTTTATGTCCGCAACCCCGGACCATCTCCTTCCTTTTTAATAAAGATTACATTTAATAACCGTAGGTTAACCCGATAAAGAAAATGAATGTTAGCGAATAAAGAGATTGAAAACTGAATAAGTATTGATATAGTAAAGCTAAAATAAGCTTTAAGTATTGATATAGTAAAGCTAAAATAAGCTCACACCCTGACCATAAATCTATTATCCACTCTCATGCCCTCGCGAATTCTGTTTTAATGACGTTTCAAAAAACTGAATGTCAATTGTCATCTATATATAGTACAACTTGTCTTCATCATAACCTTGTTTACATTTATACTTATATTCTAAATTTCTCTTATTAAATTCTTTTTTTTTCTTATAGAGTCGTACATATTTAATAAATCTATCCTAACGATATTATAGCTAATGTTATCCTACTAATCCTTCAATTTCTTTATTTGTTAACGTTTAGTCCCGTTATCTGTTTACTTACAGTTATCAAATGTAACTTCCACTAGCTTGTTATCCACTGATATCTTATTATTATGTTATCTTATTCTTATTTTAGCTTTACTATATCAATTTTTGATCTCTTTATTCGTTAACATTCATTTTCTTTATCTGTTAACCTACAGTTATCAAATATTTATTAGTTTGTTATACACTCATTTCTTATATTTTATAAAAATCTGTTCACTTTCAACTTATATACTATATTCTCCTTTGTTTTCTTTTTATTCATACTTATTTTCTATTTTTGTTTTGTATCTTCTATATATATAATACTTGATATTCTAACTACATTGTCACCCACTATACCTATGTTATTATTTCTTTATCAAACAACTTTTTCTTATTTAATATCTACTTATTATTCATTTATTTTATTTTCACCATGTACCTTTTATTGTTTTTATATTTTGTATCTTTTGTAGACCTGATGAATACCTGCAAGATGGGTCGAATAATAATTAAATAATACTATTTCTTTAGTTTAGTATTTATTTGACCGCACCTCCCGATCAACTCCTTCTCATATTATATCACGGTCAACCATCTCAACATCATTACTTATTAATTTTTATTTTCCCAGAAAACCACAAAAGATAGTATTCACATAATAGTTCGTATAGTTTTAAATATTCATTGACGTTCTATAAATGCCGATAGAAATACATTTTTTTTTAAGTGTCTATATTTCATTTTTGCCCTTAAGGTATCGCAGTAATGAGGTCTATCACAAACCGACGAAATTCGATAGACCAGTTTTAGGAAACTAACCTGATTAAGTCCCCTCTCTGAAAAGGGATTGATCCTTCCCCTTTCAACCTGTAAATAGGAAGGGGGCCGTTGGACCCAGAGGGGAAGAGGGGGGGGAGGCGGCGGTTTAAGCCAACGAAAATCTATTTTACTGGATCGGCCCCGAAACTAATTTTAGTAAACTGCTCGACTTGATCTTCCTTCGCCTGTTAGTTGTTAAATACTACAATAATATATTTAGACTAAAATACAATGGTCTTCATTACTTATTTTCTATTAATTTTGCCACTGCGTTGTAACGCATCAAGCAAATGTGTTGGAGTTTATTCTATCTTCTTGTATTCTTGATACTTGCTTAACTTTTCTGTAGAAGATCTCTAGGCCACTTCATCTTTAGTCGTCGTTGAGGCTCACAAGGTAACAGGGAGGAAGATAGAGATAGAACGAGTGGATTTGAATGATTGAGAGTAGAAGAATGAAATATTGTGTATGTAGGATTTTACTTTTGGTATGTTCATGTCGGTGTGTATGGTGTGATTTGAAATAAACAAAGGAGCATTGACGATTTTATGAAGTATTTTGGATTGTGTGGTTACGAATTTTGTTTATGTGTGTGTGTTTTGAAGAACCCCAAAATTCTGCTCCGTATATCCAAATAGGTCTTAGTATGGTGGTGTAGATTAGTCTCTTGTTTAGTAAGTTGAGTGGAGATCTGTAGTCCAAAAGATTTGACAGTTGTTTGTATCGTCTGGTCAGTTCTTGTATTTTTATTTTAGTGTGGAAGTTCCGGATGAGTTTTTTGTCCTAGTATAGTCCGAGATACCGTACATGTGTTTTTGAGAGAACTGGCTTATTGTCTATTGTCACAGCAGGACACGAGATCTTCCTCAGGTAGAAGCTAACATGAGTTGACTATGTGGGATTGATTTTAATTCTCCATTTGTGAAACCATTTTTCAAGGTCGTGAAGGTGATTTTGAAGGACTATTGAAACGATAGTGAGATTTTTGTGAGAAGCATTAAATTATATTTTTTTAATATACTCTTTAATATATGTTTTAGTATAAACACTTTTTTATAAGTTTTCTCCAGAATAGAATCCAGCCTAAGAAAGAATGAGGTTTTGGAAGCTCATACTCTAATTTGGCCTGCCACCGTAAATTCCAATTGGGGAACTAATATATCCCGGGATTATTAAAGCTGTGCGATTCGGAATGCTGAGGGTGCGGTCACACACTGACCATAAATCTATTATCCACTCTCATGCTCTCGCGAATTCTGTTTTAATGACGTCGGCAATAGACTAGGATATGCCACTAATGGCTAATTGGCAATCGTTGAAATTATTAGCATAGCTTTACTATCCCTTCTTATAAATAATTTGTTAAGATTAACGCAATAAATTGTCATTTAATAAATACCGACGTTCCGGCCCAAATTGTAAATCTACTTCAGGACAACAAAGGACAAGATACAACAAAAACGGTGAAAAGCACAGTGCTATAGTTATGTAATATGTTATGTTGTATATTGTAGTTTTTTTTTTTTTTTAAACACAGATGCTTTCATCATCATAATGGGCGTCACTGAGTCTAGACCTCCTCTAAAAGTCTTCGCCAGTTGGCTCGGTCTGTTACAGTTGCTCTCCAGTTTAGAGTGAACGCCCATGTTAAATTAGACCAACCAACTCTCCGCTTGCCGTGAAGCTCATCGGTCAAAATCTTCTTTGTTATGGTCATCCTCCATCCTCAACTGTAGCCTCCTAATGAACCTATAAACCCTATCTACATCTAAAATCCTCCTATTCCAATATCTATCCCAAAAACAGTCAGACCCCACTCCCTCTTCCCCCGCTAACCTTTTATGTAAATTTATATATTATTCAAATTGATTCCCATAATGATATATTTACATATAATTCATTACTTAAATACTTACTATCAGATTCGTCTTATTTTTTTTTCTGCAGAAACACAGAGTTTATTGTTAAGAAGAATGTCATGTATTTTTTATTTATTTATTTTTTAAAGTGTATACTTATGTTTTACCACTGTACATATTTTTAAGTGTCTTGGCGTGGTTTCAAGTGTTTTGTATATAGATTTTTTTTATTTTGTACATAGTATGTTTAACTAATATTTTCTTTACTTTTTTTCCTTTATTTTTACTTTTTATGTTTGTTTTCACTTAGGGCAGATATGATACTTTAATTTTGTACTTTTTTGTTATTCTAGAGGGACTTCGTCCCAGAATAAAATTATTTTTCTACTCTATTCTATTCTTATCGAAGTCTCCTGAGTTTAACAAACTTGATAACATCATATACAGCGCAGAAAGTATTCTACCGTCTTCTCCAGGTGCTTTCCTTTCGAACCGGACCAAACATTCTCCTCAATACTTTTCTTTAGGCCCACGCCTCAAACCTAAATGTATAAACAGAGGGAACCAAAAGCTAAATCGGCTTCAGCCCCAAAGCCCCCCTCCCCCTCCGAAAATCCGCCTATGTGAAGGTGTAGTAGCGTATTAAGTAGTTTTATTTAATTTCCTCATCAGCTAGTAATCAAAGGTCAAGTCAGGATTTATAAGACTAGCGGTATTTTTACTGTCATACATTCAATAATTTTAATTAGGCAAGCTACGTATTTTTTCTTTTGCTGTGTAAAAACATTCTAGATCTAAACATTATATTTTTTTATTAGTCTATAATTTATAAAGTTATTTTTAAAAAACTTCAAATCTTACATTCCTTCACTTTTCTTCTCCCCACCACTTAAAACATGAAGGTAGCCGAAAAAATCAGTGATTACTGATTACAGTGTAAGCTAACAAATGCGAAATTTCTAAATTGGGTCTTTGTAGGAAAACTGTGTGTATGTTAGCCAAGTATATAAAAACCCTCTCTTATTCAAACCTTGATCTCTTTGACTAAGAGAATGGGGTGATATGGCTTGTGTTCTAAAACCACCGGAACAAACACGTCAATGTCAGCGAGATTGTCTCCCCTGCTTGTTGATACGATCAACCTGTCTTTGCTTAATACACCCAACAGATTTGTAGAACAACAGCCTAATGGAACTTTCTGAAAGGTGGCAAAACATTTAATAAGGATAAAATAAGGTATCAATAATACACCATCTAATAATTTTAAATAACTATTGTGTCCCAATCCAAGCAAAAAGTCGTAACGTGGAACAGAAACCATTGAGAATAGTTTAAAATTTTTAATTAGTTCATTTCAGCACGAGCTTTGCCAGTTGATTCTGCCCAGGTTGATGGAGTAAATGTTTCTTACTCAAGAAGAGTATCTATTGAGTACGGGCTAAAAAACCAAAAGGTTCGATAATAAACTATTTTAAGTTATTGTAACATAAATTTGACCAATCATAATGCCCTTTAGTAGAACTCTTCAGAGTGATTTTTTAATTTACAAATACAACAATCTGTCACGTGGACAATAATTATAGTGATATATGAACACATTCATACCATATATACAGAAAATATAAAATTAGCAGAAGTAAAATAATAATCAAAAACTATGTACAATAAAAAATAAAATAACCTTAAGATAAGTATATTAAAAACATAAAAAGACAGTCATACCTACATACAATATATACAATCAGGCACCACAATCCAGGCTTCTCTCTCCAACTATAGAAGGAAAAACAGAACTTCAAGAGATCCCTGCGCTACTCTCTCAACCGCGTCACTGGTGCTAAAGCCAGTGGAGTTTTAGCGAGAGCGCTTTAGCCACATTTTCTGATGGAATTTGGAAAAATTTTCAGGGATAAGGTTGAGGACAAATGGGATATTAAGGTCATAGAAGAATGATTAAAGTTTTTTTCTCTCTTGAAAATTAATGCTGAACTGTTATTTTGAAAGGTAAACTTCCGATACACAAGACCTTACTCCATCTTCTCTGATTTCGGTCTAATGTTAGGAAGATAACTATATAGGGTTGGAGACTCCTTTAGTTGGATAGCCTATCCAGTCCAACTACCCATTATCAAACAATTCTCAAATTGAATTGTCAAAATTCAAAGAATGTGGTATGTGTTAGAAAAGGAGGATTCGAATAAGAATAAGGAAGAAAGGAGCTTGGCGAATATTAGAAGAGAAGGAATTTCAGGGGGTAGAGGAATGGTCCACAAAGGGATGTTCGAATGTTTTACTTCTGTGGGTTGGAGTAGAAAGGTTCGACAGACGGGATCTTGTTTCCAGTGATGGGACTGAGGATTCGAATTGCAGTGTAGATGTAGAGAAGGGTCATATGTGTTAATATTATATATTTTTTTATAATATAGAGATACTTTTTCGCAATTCTCTCATGAAGGCGATTCCACTCTTTCTGTCCGTTGCCTCATATAACATTTTTTAGCCGGACTAATTTTTTAACTATGTTGTTCCCTCCAACCTTATTCTATTTATTTATTATTAAAAGTCAGTAACCTAAGAACTGTATTATGAAAAGTAACATGTGTAGAGTTCCTTCATTCTTCTCATCCCTTTGTCTCCAAAAAGTATATTAATGTACATATATGTAACAAAGGTTTTATTTAATGTTTTTCTAATTTATGGCCCCGTGATTTCACTGACAAACCTTATTCTTGAAGTGATAATAACTGAGTTATTGCCTGTTGAAAACTTAATATTCATTCCTTTGGTCTTGTTATTCTATCAGTCACCAAAGCAGTGAGATTACTGACAAATAAATAGGATTTTCTATCGAAATTCACTGCATTAACAATCATTCTTGCATTCTCGTCATAATAAGGAATTGCGGGCTTATTTATTTTAAATAACATATTTTATTATAAAATTTATGAAATTATTTGTTTTGTTTTTTTGGTTTTGGATTGTTTCAATTCCGGTACAATTTTCTTGGATTTTAGAATAAGGTAAAGCTATTGCTGTACTAAAAATTAACACTTTTATAAGAAAAAAAAGAACATCCCATTTTTGCTTCTTTAAGTAATAATTGTTTAATTAATAACCTAAAAATAGAAAAACATCTATGTTTAATTAATAACTTAAACATAGAAAAATTTCTATAAATGAACTTTGTTAACTAAGTGCTAGTATAACACTGGTGTAATGTAAAAGTATGGGAGGAGGTCAAGTGACATATGCATATAAAATATGTTCGAACAAGTCCCCTTTATACATAAATTTTTAATCTAAAGATGAGAAAAATAACCGCAAAAGGTTGTTCACTAGATTTAACTCCGTTACGTATTTTAACTGTTCTAAAACAGAAAATACGGGGTCTAACAGGTTTCCAGGCTTATCTAACCAGAATTAAGTCTTACGTGTGGAGAAAAATTGTCCAAAGATGCAATAATGCAGAGTTTATTTGACACAGTATTTCAAAATGTCAGACATTTTGAAAAGATTGTGCATTCACTGCCCTTAGAGCTTCTGTAATCAGCAATAAATAATAGTAAGTGCTGCCAAGGGACTAGTTCAACCCTTTACTAGGGATAAATCTTCATCCCTAAAAGACACTTAGCCCAGTCTTCATAATTTACTGCTACAGTATTTCACGTGGCCGATTAAATATTTAATATCACGATTTAGGGGTAAGCATGATCAAATAAAATTGTATTCAGTTGTTCATAAAATAGAATTCATTGCTGATTATCTTAAAATATAGTAGTATATTATAATTATTTATAATTGTGGGTTGATGGTTGGCTGTTGTGAATTATGAAGAGAAGAATGGTTGGGCTGATCAGTCAGAAATAAAAAAGCGAAATAAATAATAATATTTATTTTAACATTTGCCATAGGTGTGTATGTGTTCTTTTTATTTATTTATTTTTAGGTTATTTTATTCTTATTTATTGTATATATATTATTTTTCTGTATAATTTATTTAATTTATTGTACATATAGTGTGAATGCAATCTGTGAACTCTATTATAAATGTCCTAGAGACAGATTGTAACATTTTTCAATAAATAAGATTAAAAAAAAAACAAAATTTGCCGACGTTTCGACCTGAAGTTCAGGCCTTCATCAGGGCTGCTCCAAAAGATTGCTGGAGTAGAGTGTCAGGTCGAAACGTCGACAAATGTTAAAATAAATATTATTATTTATTTTGCCTTTTTATTTCTGACTGATTACCCCACCCATATTTCTCTTCATAATTATTTATAAGATGATTTTTATATTCTAATCATAATCTCCCCACTAGGGATGCCAAAAATGTTCTGTATCAAAATACCTTGTCTGGTATTATACATATGAACCAAACGTATGTATTATAAATTAAAATATAATGTTCAAAATAAGAACAATAAATGCACGACTAAATATCACTAATAATTATTTAACTGTTTAAGCAAAGAAAATATTCTTTGGATTATAATATTTTATTTTTAAAAAATGTATTATAACAATTAACAGCCAAGAAAAAAAAAAGAAGCAAAACATCATTAAAATTATTTTTAATTGTTAAAAAAACTGGAGAGGAACAGTTCTAATTAGTGACGTAACATTTATAAAGATCACTTTTCGTAATGAGGGCGTCCTCTGTTAATGATCTACCTTTCTCGGTTAATTACTTTAGTAATGAAAAAAACGATTTAAGGATTTATTCGAAGTGTATAGTTTTATGCCTTAATATGTTGAGTGTGTTAATTTAATTACATTCAAGTTTTCTTAGTTTGAAAAAAGCAAAAAAAAAAAAAAAGCCTGTTAAAATAGGCTGAGTTTCCCCTTAACGATTCTCTTAGGATTAATCCTGGGCCATCATAGAATAAATAAATTAACAACATTAAGTACATTACACATTTCACTTTTTTTGTTGGAATGAATAAAAATTAAAAACGATGTTTGTGGTGGTGACATCATATTCAGGAAAAAAAAAATATTCTTTTTATATAAATGAAGGGATGAAATTTATTTTTTGAATGTTGTTGCATTAAACACAATATATAATAACAGTTACAAGTTCCTGTTATGAATCTGCGATATTCGAATAAACAGAATAAATAATTTAAAGTAAACATTGACTTTTTATTCTTTTTTTTACTAATGAATATTTTGAAATATGTTTTATTTTAAAGAGGCGAACGATTTTTTAAATTATAAAATGACATGATTTTATTCAACTGTCTATTTGAAAGTCATAATAAAATTACAATATATGTGTGAATAAAATATTTATTAAAAACAGATATTTATTATTTCGAATGTTCAATTAGTCAATAAAATATAAATGATAAACGAATTTGTTAGTACTACTATTTGTAAACTGTACTAGTAATATTATCTATAAATATTAATTATTTTGGTAACGGCTATGTTAGTAAGTATTATATAATAACTTTTTTCTTATTTTTTTATTTAATAATATAACAATCTGCCACACGGACAATAATTATAGTGAGGTATGAACAAATTCACACCATATATACAGAAAACATAATATAAACAAAAGCAAAATACCAACTAAATAGTAATAAAAATGTATATAAAATCAAAAAATATATTGATAATAATAATAAATAAATAATAATAATTGAAAGCTACTGCCGTTTTGTATTTATAACTTATATTATTAGATTTCTCATAAATCAATTAATCATAATTACTTATTCGTAATCACATACTTAAATTTTGAAAACAATATATGTTTATATTTAATTACGATTCCGATCCAAGTTTGAATTTTTGAAGTATTATTTTTATTATATAAATCCATTTTTAGATAATTAAAATACAATTAGTTATATTAAGGTATCTAATGAAATGGAGGGCAGGAATTAAAAAAAGATTTAGTAAGATATTTTATTCCAATTTTTTTTTTGTATTTGATTGGCTAATCACAGCGACATTAATGCAAGTTAATTAATATTAGAGCGGTCACTGCCCAACATGCCAATGGCTGGAGGGTCCAAGACACATTGCCTTCAAGTACAATAGATTCGAGTAGCGAAGAAGAATTAGTTTAGGATCGAGAACTACGGATGATGGAGCTAACTTTCTTCGATCGATGAAAAAAGCCCCGTGACTTGATTAAGTTTTTGAATGACATAAAAGCAGTTATATAATAAACGCCACCTCTTATTCTCATTTAATTGTTATGAAACTACTGTCACCTCAGTTTTTAACTATTAGTCTTTCTAGTTTAAGTTCTATATAAGTTACATTCAATATTTAGTTACATTCAGTGATCATCTAACTATAAATAATTAATAAATATCCAGTGCAATTTCATCTTACTATGACAATTAAAATATTTTACTGGCAAAATAGGACTTGCTTTTACAAGTCTTAAAGACAAAAAAGAAGAAGAAAAAAAAGTTAATTAATATATGTATTAAAAAAAGAAAAAGAAAATATAAACGTTTTTTCTGACCCACATTACGAGATACAAATTAGGTTCGTTTATATTGAATGCGAAGTTAATACTTTCCTGACATGACACACGGTTGATGGGATCTGTTGAGTCAAACCGGAAAATCGATGAGGAACAAACAATCGAGTAACAGGCATCTTTTTGAATAATTTAGTTCACGTGAAAAGGACGACATAATACGTCGACGTGTCATCATCTGCATTTCACATCATACGCTAATCTTGAATAATTTCGGCCTCTTTGACCTGGATCCATGCATGTGCCTCATAGATTCCTACTGACAATACGGCTGACAATTGGACAACAGTTTCAGCATTTTTATTTATGTTTTGGATTAGGTTGTATAAATATAGAGAGTTATTTTTCCCTTTAATCTTTTAATTA
The DNA here is from genome assembly GCA_928085145.1 of Nezara viridula. Lineage (NCBI taxonomy): Eukaryota > Metazoa > Arthropoda > Insecta > Hemiptera > Pentatomidae > Nezara > Nezara viridula. Next base: position 28,613,228 of record OV725083.1, on the reverse strand, counting down.
AGATAATTTGGTTTAAATTCGTATTATTAATTTAGTTTATTCGTATCAGTTACGAAATATTTAAGTATTAATATCAATTAAAAAGAAATTTAGGGCAAATTATTGGTAGTAAGTCAAATTAACTAAAATATTACTAACGAAAATGGGTGACTCACTTTATTATTTTATTAAAAATATATACCCTAAACAATGACCTTAATATCCCATTTGTACTTGATTTAATCCCAGACAAATTTTCCAAATTCCACCGGAATCTCACTCATCATTCTAATCCTGTAGCACAGTCTCTATCTAGCTCCAGTCATCCCTACAATCCTCCGTGGAGGTTAAAACGGCAGTGGCCCCGAGACCTTTTGTAAAAATGTATATATTAGAGTACACATGGCACAAATGGCACTGGCCAGATTCATCACTCTAGTCCTGAGCGTCTGTTGCTCTAGTGCCCTCCATCAGTCTCCACGTGTTTACAATACCTGTGACGCGGCTGGGATAGAAGCACTGGGATCTCCTGGAGTCCTGCTTTGGTATCCACAATTGGAGGACAAAAGTCGATTCAGAGTCCCCTGGACCAATGTAAGAATTGTACATAGGTTTTGATGTATTTTATTTCCATTCGGCTTTAATCTGTTATTTTACTTATCTTGTATTTACTTTATCTTTTTATTTATATATATCATTTTTTTTTCTTCCTCTTCTTACTTGGTTATTTTTATTTATTTTCCTTTCTTATGTAAGTATTGTGTGAATGAATACTGTAGCCCTAGTATCGATGCCCTTTAGTATGGCAGACTGTATTAATACTCAATAAAATAAAAAAAAAAAAAATATATACATACTTTTTTTAAACAAGTGGATTAGGGTGATTAATAGTTGAAGTGTGGAATATGGTGTATTTGTTATGTATGTAGGTTTTTATTGTTGCAATGTTCATGTCACTGTACATGGTGGGATTTGAAATATACCAGGATGCATTATCGATTTTTCGAAGTATTTTGGACAGTCAGGTTGTATTTGGTTTATATGTGTGAGTTTTGCCGAATCCCAAAGTTTTACGTCGTATGTCCATAGGTCATAGTATGGTGGTGTAGATTAATCGCTTATTTTGTAGGTTGAGAGAAGATCTGTAGTCCCAAATATTTGACAGTTGTTTGTATCATCTGACCAATTCTTGTTTTAAGGAAGAAAAAGCTTCTCCGTCTACCACAGCACTGTCTTGGGAAACCATACTTTTTCAAGTTGTATCAAGCTTCACCTACCTAGGGTCCATAATTAACAATAGCAATAACGAAGAGGAGGAGATAGGAGCTAGAATAATGGCTGCCAACAGAGCGTACTTCTCTCTAGGAAGCCTTCTGAAAAGTAGATTGTTATGTTGTACAACGAAGTTTAGGATATACAAAACGATTATTCAGCCAGTTGCAACATGTGCGTGTGAAACATGGGCTCTAACAAAGGTATCTGCTGAACGAATAGATCGGTTTGAAAGGAAAATACTAAGACGTATAATAGGAGCTAAACTGGAGGAAGGAGTTCCCCGCTTGAGAACAAACAAGGAGGTATACTCAATGTACCGTGATCTGTCTATCTCTCAATTCGCTCGAGTGCAGCGAATGAAATGGTTAGGACATGTCCTGAGAATGGATGAAGCGAGGACAGCGAGAAGTCTTTATCATGGGAAGCCAGAGGGAGTTAGGTATAGGTATCTTTAGGGAGAAGCTAAAGATATGATAAAAAACCAATAGATCACTCAAACAATCGTTACTTACCTCCAAAAGAACAAATCAAACACAATACGTAAAGTAATGTCCGCTTTAGTCGGGTAATAATAAAAATACTTGAGTATTGATCAGGGAGTATCTATATTTTGTAAAGTTTTTAAATTTAGGAATAAATGAAATATATCTTGAAGGATATATTTGACGAAAATTGCCTCTCCCCTTAAGCCTGGATTTTTCAAGCTAAGGCCTTCCAGATTACAAGTTCTCTTTCCTACATAAATAAAAGTCAGAGGCATTTTTCGTCTGTCAGCCGATTTTTCCTCTTATATTATTCTCCCTTCCCCTTTCGCATTCCTTACGGATTATAATGGCACGAAATTTCAAGCTGTGACGTTTTTCCATTTTTTAAAAAAATTTATATTAATTTATCATACATTACTAGTTGGCCTGTGTTAATAATTCGCATGGTATATTCATCAGAGAATGAATGATAAAATTATATGGAATTAAGTTGATGAGATATATTATAAGAAGGAAAGAATTAATTTTCTTTGCCTCAGTCGGTTCCAATATTTTATTAAAAAAAATAGAACAAGCATGTTTAATAATTATATTAGGCTGAATCTGTGTTAATAATGCTCCGATTTCGTTGGTTTGTTTTTCGTTTAATGAAAAATTAAGGAACCTTTTAATCATCATAATCATGGATAAATGATTAATATTTTTTCTCAATCATAGCGTTTGATGAAGAATTGACGAAGATAAAAAAAAAAAACACCTATATACATTATATAGCGAATAATATACATAATACAATAGCTAAGTTATATACGTGTGTACAAGAATTATATATATAGCGATTATTTTGTTTCATTTCTGATATGTATTATATGAGCCTTTCAGTTGACAGAATGGCTAACTCCAATTTCAACATTTTTGAGTATAATCATTTGTTGAAATTTCTTGTTGGAAAATTTGGAATATCTGTACAGACAGTGAGTAAGGTGATTCCAGAGTAGGTGATTGCAGTATTGAAATAAAGAACTGTGAATAAAGAAATAACTTTTCCCTTTAGAAATATCACTAAAATTATTAATAAAAAATTAATTTGGATTTAAGTCATTCTATCGACTGAAAATCTGATATAGTGATTTTCTCTGAAAATAAAATTATGTTCCCTGTCCATTCTATTCTATTCTACATAAAATTAGTTCGATGTTGAGCTGGTTTTCATAGAAATCAGTTCACATTTTTTTAATTTTTCGAATAATTAAAAGCTATAAAAAATCTTATCGGAAATATTTCTTATAATATATGTTTTGGTCTAGAAGGAAAATAAGAAACCTTCAAAATAATCTTGGATGTAATAATAATAAACAACCAACTAAAAGCATCTTTTTATAAAATATATAAAGATATTAATTGTAAGATTCATAACGAATACAAATCAATGAATGAAATATGAGAAATAACTTAAAAAAATTAAACGAATTAATATCAAATTTCTGGATATTACTGGAGCATGGAACACATATATGGAATTATTATGTATAAAATACCTGCAAAAATAATAAAATTTAGAGCCTATCAAAATTTTTAAATGTATATATATATATATATATATATATATATATATATATATTGTATATAAAGAGGTTCCGTGTGAGAACGCACGCTATGCAAAATTTTAACTCATAATTCCCATTTATTACCCTATTAATTCGTTTCGTGCAGAGGAAGAAAATAAAAAAAACGAGAGGGAAGTTCAATGTAATATAAATGGATTTTTCTTGTAATAATTTATAAAACAGCCAAAAAAAAAATAATTGTCAAAAATAAAATATATTGTATACGGTTAAGAGTGTTTTGCTATCATAAAAACATAAAACATTTGTTGAATGACAAGATTCTTAAAAAAACTTACAATTGAAAGTAAAATAATAAAAATGGTAAGTTATTTTTTCCGTTTCTTATCTCGAAAATTCTTCTAGAGTAAAACCTCACAGAAAAAATGTGCCTCACTCAAAAATTTCGAGGCGCAACTTGCACCATGCTATCCCCTTCTGAACAATATTAGCTATATTGTTTTTCTAAGCTTTAATGAAGACATTCAGCTAACAGTCTGTTTCGGATGGTACCCTAGATTCCATTAACATATAACCAACCTCCATAATAAGAAGAATGGATCGACATAGTTATTATATCCATACAGAAGGAAAATCCCTTTTAAATGTAAACCAAAACCGGTAACCAAAAATAATTAATTTACAAGAAATCAACCTCTTTCCCTCATCTTCATTGTTATCGCTGTTTTGGAACCATCATGGCAGATAGGATAAATCTTTCGTAATTAATAAAATAAATGAGTTATAATTAGTTATCTTGTCGTTCTAACAAAAATTAATGATACAACATAAACCGCCACGACTAACTAGATATTGTGAAAGCCAAGGAAGTTAAACCACCGCTAGCTTTATCGTCTATCATCCGTCATGTTTTGACCCGCCCTTCCTGTTTACTCCCGCCAAATCGTATCGGGTGGTCGGAACTCCCGCTATTGCTATTATCAACAGAATACCCCCCCCCCTCTCCCTCCTCCATCCACGTCCCGTTTTATCTCAGTCATTTATTTCGCCGATATACAACAGATGACATTTTGGAAATCAGATATCCCGGTCAAGTCTCAAACATACGAATGAACGCCAAACATAGCAAGTTTTTTGTTGTTATACTTATTTGAAGATCTTGAAGCAATTGAAACTTAAATATATATATACATGGACCAAACGAAAAAATAATTTATTTGATGAATTCCAACTTGTTTAGTATCTAAAATCAAACCTTCTTAGAACTTATGGTAACTGTTGTATTATTCTGTACATTCTATGGTTAGATTAATAAATACGGCTCAAAAACGTTTTGAGGCCGCAGGTTCCCCCAGTTATGATCAATACATGTTTATTTAAGTTTTTTAAAGTTATATTTATTAAATAATTGGAAATTTTGGATGAGTTATCCGCTTCTTAAAATATTGGAGAGGGAGGGGTTTCAAGATCATAGTTTTATGTCGATCTGACGGTGTATCGATGTGACTACTAACTCCATGGAATCGCCCGGCGTTATCTTCCTGAGGTTCTTTCATGATAGGTTTATCACTAGCCGAACCAACTTGATTTTCCCTAAGAAATTTTTCCGGTCTAAAAACTTATGTTTTGCAGACCTAGGCCATCTCCAACCGCGAGATAACGGAGCTTATGATCTATAAATGGAAAATGCTAGTTGTATTAGCCAAGGATATAACTGAATGGGGTATAAGAAGAGCAGGTAGCAATATGGCATTTGCGGGGAACAGGTTACAGTTCAGTTTGTGAAATAGATATGGTCTTGAGTATACGCAGTTGGTCAGACTAGAATTAATGAACAGGAGATCCCAAGGAAGATACTTGAAGTGGAAATCGAATAACCGAAAGATCCAAGCAGAGAATACTGTGTGGTAGTGTGAAGATAGTGTGGCAGGAAACACTTAAATCCCATAATATTTATGGTCCTCATAAATATTCACCTTATATGCTATATTTATTAGACTATTTATTGACTTTGCTTAAAGCCTACTTGGAAGCAAGAACTGGAAGGTGGTCGCACAAGGCAGTGTTTTCTTGTGTTATTTGTTGTTGGGTTTGAAATATGCAATTGAATCTTTTAACGTGGAACCGGAACTGAGAATACCTCTCATAGGAACCAACTTCCTAACATTTCTGCCGTCTACTTTGATCTTATCCTTTATAATATTTATGAAGTTAATATTATTATAGAAAACATTTCTTAGACACCCTCATGATTCAACAGGGCGAGCGTGTGATGCCAAAGTTCGATATGCTAATCATGGCATTAAATATGCAAAATGGCCGCACGTATGATGACTCATTTTACACTTTGGAGTTTTCACGAAAATCTTCAATTAATAATTCATCTGTTGGTTTCCTATTAACTCTTACGAACCAGAAAATCGTCTTTTATTTTCATTATGACCGAGCTTGCTTTCATAATATTACATGTGGAGTATCCATGTATCCAGTGGGTCTTGTTGAGTATGAATATTAGATTTGGAACATCTTATTGTGTATTTATTTATTTGTTATTTTTAATCGTTTTCTAAATTCCATCGGAACCTTACAAATCATCCAAATCCTCTTGCACAATCCCTATCTAGCTTCACTCATCCATAAAATCCTCCTCGAAGGTTGAAGCGGCAGTGGCCCAGATACCTATTGTAACATATATGTGGCTAAAGAGCTCGAGAGTAGCGCAGGGATCTCTTGGAGTCCTGCTTTCCCCTCTATAGTTATGACTATATAGGTATGACTGTGTTTTTAATTTACTTAAATTTAAGTTATTTTATGTTTTATATACTTTTTGATTATTATTTTGCTTTTGTTTGTTTTATGTTTTTTTGTATGTATGATATGAATGTGTCAATATCTCACTATAATTATTTTTCATGTGACAGATTGTTATATTTCTGAATAGATAAACTAAAAAAAAAAGTCACTTTTATTTAATTTATTAAACACATTTTTATATAATTATATTTTTGAGTTTTTTTTGGATACTACAGCGTTTATGTAACCTCGCATTTGTTTCAGTATATGTAGCTTGGAGAAATGTTTGGAGTAAATGCATTTTTTTTTCTTTCTTGTTTTTCTTTTTGCATATATGTGATCTTGGTTTTTCTGCCAAAACGTTACCAGGTTCATTGTTTACTACTATATTAGAGACTCGTTGCTTTATGCTTTGGATTCTTTAAAATTTATACCCTTATATATTTATTGGACGGTTTTAACTCATTTTTTATTATTAGATGGATCATCATCTTGCGTAAGAAATTGAAATGTTCCGCAGAAAAAAAAATCCTGCAGTATGCAGAGACGACATTTCCCCTTCACCCCATGATCCCCTGGAATGATTCCAGGAGATACGAACCATAACTCATCGGAGTTGCTGAAGGGATGACGTACAGCTCCATCAACTACCTCCGCGAGATAGGAGCTCTAATGCGACAGAACTGCGCAAGGAATGTCCAACAGGCGGGAGGTGGGAGGGAAAAGTGGCCAGTCTGCTGGAGATTGGAATCGATGTCAGCGGCGCCTCCAGTGGTCGATATCGCTTCGTGTTAACGCAAACCGCTTAGCGCATTATCAATTAGATGCATCGATATATAAATCGGAAGGGTCGAACTGGAGACAAGTTAATTGGTTAAAATCATCACTACAAAAGCTGCCAACTAGGAAAGATTTCTCGGCTAGGCAGTTCGTATAATAATCGATTTAAATTACCGAATTGGTGAATTGCAGGGGGAAAGTAGAGTTTATTCATGAGAAAAATTCTCATACATGCCTTGGATTGCCAAAAAAAAAAAAAGTTGGGTAAGCCCACTAGTGATGGCTAAGGAAAACAGAAATTTTTTTGGTGTGTTTTTTTGGCTTATACCGCCGTAATTATTATAGTTATAAACTTCTCCGTTGGACATTTAGAATCTCTAGGGTCTCCTTTTTCAATTTAACAATTTAAAATTAAAAAAAATATTCAGTTAAGCAGGTTTATAATTTCCATTAAAAAAAAACAACACTAGTGATGGACACCTCCAAATTCAATTGTTCTAGTAATAGACAGGGGGTCGGTACCAGTTATAGACATACCTCAGACAAATTCTAAATCTTTATTTAACTATAAAAATAAGACAAGAAATGTTCAACCTACTCTTAGCAAAACTGTTAGTAGGAAAGTATGAAACACACTGATCTGAAGAGCACTATAAAAAGAACAATGATAGGCATTTTAAAATTTTCTTTTGGGAATATTTCATACAGTTGTTTATACAGTTGTCAATAGAGGGCATTGTTCTTCAATCTAAAAAAAAAAAAACTGGAACATTTCAATCAACATGGAAGTTTATTATTTACATTTAAAGTCCAACCTATCCACACTGGAGTTTCTGTCCATAAATGGTACATTCACCCTAATAATAATTGGTATAACATTTAATGTATAATACTTTTTCAAGTTTATTAATTTTCACCGTCGGCATTATATTATAACTTGTAGATCTCTTTCCGCTTGAACAATCCTAATCCATGTCTGACCTATTTTGGGTTATTTCTTTCCTATTATCTGCGTGTAGCTCTATTGCATCTTTGTTGATTCGATCTATCCGTCTGCTTTTTGGTCTTCCATGAGGTCTCTTGCCTAATATTGAGGCGTCCATTGATGTGTAGAGACTTTCTGATGGATTGTTTCGAGTTTATATACAATATAAATTTATTGTAACAGTTTGCGTTGAAATATCAGAGTGAGTCATTTTTGGTAATTCAATGAGTTAATCACAGGGGCGACCCTGTGTAAGTAGACCCTCCTGGGACAACACTCAGCCTCTATAAAGTGGGTACCCTTAATCAAATAATTAATTAAGGAGGAAAACCTGGCGATTGAGCGCGGTCTCGGTCAAATCCCCTCCTTGAACAATCGTTGACCTAGAGACAGTGCTTTCCCTAAATAGTACTGAACCCAAGACCCTTCATGGGTTGTAGTGGTACAGGGGGAGAGAGGAAATAAGTTAATCACTGATATTTACGATACTTAAAGGTGAGCTCATAATGCTAGATAATGCTATTTTTCAGCATGCTAACATATATGACAAATCTTTTTAAATTCGTCCAAATAAAAGATAAAAAAAAATTAATAAATAAATCATCAGCAACTACTACTCACTATTACTGTTAATTCTTTTATTGTTTGTTTATTTAAGAAGAATCTCAACCATCAATTAAACTTTTGATAGGAAGAAAAATTCCATTTCAATCAACAACAAAACATTATAAGACGATTGATGCAGTTTTCTCAAGAGCTTAAGAAACATTTAATTATCATGGTATTTTAAATATTAGTTAAATTTTAGTAATAATTTAATTATTATATTAGTAATGTTCAGTGTACATGAGTGTATGTTGTTCACTATAAATTCCTAGTATATATAAATGAATTTTTGTTTTATTGTAATATCTTATCCAAATGACAAAAAAGGTTTTGTGTCAACATAAATCTTGAGTTTTTTATTTATTTCTTTAATACAGTTGTAAATATCATTACGAAATAAAAAAAAAAATATAAAAATAAAAAATCTTGAGTTTATTTCGCTATTTCTTATTCATAATAAATACGAGATAAAATGCCAAGGACTTCCAGCGAACAAGTTTATAGGCCTGGAATAATGGAATGTTAGATTAAAAAAATAAACTGTTTAAGGTAGGCTTCTATTTCTTTACACAATGAATTTTTGCTTCATATCAGATTGATATGAAAATATACCCATTGTGGAACATTCTAAACCAAACGAAAATAAAAAATAAACTTTTCAAAATAAGATCATGAAAAAATTGGACAAAACTTTTTGATCCCTTTTAACTTGTCGAATTAATACAAAAACTACATATTCCAATGATAACTCTTAGATTGATCCCCTTCCTCCCATAAGCGAGGTCAGCTTTACACGAGAATTACAGCCCATTTCTAAAAGGTTACTTTACTTATAGAACTTGAAAACGCAGTGGCGGTGCTATATTTCCATATAGACAACACCAGATCTTGATATCCGAGTCGAAATTTGAACTTTAAAAGCTCCCATATTTTAAATTACTTCTATGATAGTTGTAGGAAGATTTTAAAGTTCGAAATTGAGATTCGTCAATAATCCATGAAATTCCCTTTCGTTTGATTCCTCACTCATCAAAACTCATCGCTCGCTGTGAGCAGGAAAAGGAATACAATATATCACATCAATATACAGCGTACATGATATTTAAAACTTACATATTTTGAAAAAAAAAAATATGGTTAAAATACTACACAAACATATCGGTACCGTTAGTGCAAAAGGTCGTATGTAACAACTGTACGTGTTTATCCTCTATGCACTTCAGGAGATATTTTTTAGTCTGCAACTGCTATATGTAATAAGATACTCCCATGTTTCTCACCATTACGCTGAGTTAAAGTGGCTTTTCCCCTCCTTCCGAAGACAATATTTCCTAGGTACGTTCCTCTACCAAATCATCAACAACCATCGTCCTTCTTACGCCTACAACCTTCTCCAGTTCAAATCCTCAGTCCATTCCCTGTCCACAAGATCTCGACCTTCTAACCTTTACATGCCTTCTCACAGATCTGCCTCATTCCAAAATTCCTTTATTGTTCGCTCTGTCTCTGGAATTCCCTCCCTATCAAAATTCGACATTCCCCATCCATATCCACATTCAAAATCCTCCTATTCCAATTCCTATCCCAAAAACAGTCAGATAGTTGCTAACCATTCGAGCTGATTTTAATAGAGAATTTGATACATTTTTATTTTTTAATTCTTTATTTTTTTCGTAAAAGTGTATACTGGTCTATAAGAGCAAACAGCTTTAAGTGTCTTGTCATAGTATTAATGGTTTTGTATATAGTTTAGTTTGTTTTGTATATAGAATTTTTATCTTATATTTTTTTTTACATTATTTCTTTTTTTTTCGATTGATTTTATTTTGGCCAGATGTAATATATTAATTTTGTTCTATTCTGTTATTCTCAAGGGACTGTGTCCCAGAATAAAGTTATTTTTCTATTTCTATTTCTATTATGTAGTCTGTTAAATAGGAAAATAGCAGAGGTAAATAAAATATGAAATTATGCTGATAAATCATAAAAAAATAATAAATTTTAAACTGTTCTGTAAAAAAATATTTACATACAACCTTATGCACTAACAGTAGCGATATTTCACCAATACAATTTTTTTTTATATTGAATACTTGACCGTGGTATATTATTGAGGAAGAAGATGGTCCGATGTGACAGTCATAAAAAGACTAAAATAGTAAAAAACTGTTTTATTTAATGCCTACGTTTCGACCAGACTTCAGGGGGTCTTCTTCAGGGGGTTGTATGCAATACGGAGTTTCGGTTGAAACTGTTGTATGCAGTATGGAGTTTCAATCCAAACTCCATACTGCATGCAATTCCATGAAAAAGATCTGCAAAGTCGGGTCGAAACGTTGGCTGTAAATAAAATAGTTGTACTCCTACTAATATAAAAAAATATAAAATAACATACTATTTTAGTCATTTTATGATATCCAGAACCATCTTCTTACTCAACCAGTCTAAGGCAGATGAGTATAACATTTTCCATTATTAAAGAACTCGCAAAGAAACGTAGACAAAATTAAAAAAAAAAATTCCAAGTCGGATCTCAACATTTCTTTATGGTTACATCGTTACCTACATTTCAAAGTCTTTGTCGTGTCGTTTGAAAATAAGAACTACAAGCGAACAACATTTGAAATATTGTAGGAAGGCGTATGAAGGAAGGGGCGACAGAATTAAGCTTGGCAAAAGTACTACTTCCCGGCCTTGCTTTCATGCTCAAGTCTTGCTTAAGTTAAAGTTCAGCTCAAAGCCTCTAGAAGTAGATTGAGTGATAAAGTAATAGAGATGCTTCAGATATGACAAACTGATATATGTTCCGCCAAGGAGGGAATATTATCTGAACCAACAGCTCATAAAACATGTTTATTACCCACACGATGAGTGAAGTTATCCCATAACGACTGTTGAAGTAACAGTTTACTTAATAAGTAATTTGCTTGTCCCACTGGAAAATATATCTTCAGTATAACAGTTAAACAATAAGACTCAACTGTCTGTAAACTTTTCAGGATTGCACTCACTGAGATCTTCTGGGTTGGCACGTAAGAGATCTTTAGGTTGTTGTTATCTCACTCATTAAGAGTAAAATATATTAACGATAAAGAAAATTAAAATATCTCTGTAAAACGTGTTTAGATTTATTTAAAATATCAAACAATTTTTTTCTGTAATATGCGAAGTACTAAAAAAATTTCATGTCTGTTTTTAATTTTGAACAACCAAATATCTCACCATTTCTGACATATGAGGGAAGGGGAAGAGGTTGCTTTAGAGGCAAAACTAAATCTATTCTAGCTAGAGTGCGATGGTGGAGAAACATTCCGTGGATCTGCTAAGCAATGAATTTTCGTCGAGGCCGGATTCGAACCGTTATTGCCATACTCGAGAATGTTAAAATAAGCAACGCTCGTAGACACTCGCCCATTACAACCTCGCTTTTGTTTATCTAATCAATATCTTTTAAATTTATTGTAGACTATAATAGATAGCAATATTTTTTTACTGGCTGCAAGTATTTATAGACATCTGTAATGACGGAGACAATCAGCAGATTTGTAGCGTTAAATTGAATGATTGGCATTACAGGTACGAGGAGAGAAGCAAGATTTTAATTTTGCAATACCTATCCGATGTATCATAAGCATTCCATACAACCGTGGTACTTGGGAAGATTAAGGAAATGGTGTGTGTAACCTTTTAAACGGCTAATGTTAAGCGTTAAACTGATTAAATATCCAAATAATCCATTCAGTTCACTTCATCCATATCAAGTTCTTCACAAACGATACGATGATTTGCACGAATGGACTTATCACCTTAATCCTCTAGCCTAGTCTTAATTAGTATTGCCCAAATGCGAGATCGAGACGAGTCTTGGTCTTGCAAACTCAGTCTTGGTTATGGTCTTGGTTTTGCGCATGAGTCTCGTAACAGTCTTGCAGTTACTTATTAGCTTATTACTATAGAGATATTACTGTAATTTTTTAGATAGGAAAAACCCAACTAAGCCTGAATGAAAAATTAGAGTATTTCAATGCAAAAGTATATTGGTGACACCAATTATTAACAAATAGTAACTAAGATTGTCGAGTATTAATAACTATTTTGTCTTAATTTTTATTTTAAAAAATCGATTTTTTTTCACCAGACCTGGTCTTGGTCTTGCAAAGTTCAATGTGCAAGACCAAGACCGATTTTGGGCAACACTAGTCTTAATGTTAGCCTCGAAATATTTTTAACGCGAATTGTCTGACGAATTTAAGGATCGAAATTTTATATTTACGTTACCTGACATAGACAGCCTACGGTTTTTATAAATAATAAAAAATATATAAATTGAGGTTGCAGTATAAAGGAGATTAATAAATATTACATATTAAACCATGCTTTAATAAAGTTTATTAATAATAAACCGCATCAGTTTCTAATAATGAGGTTAATGGAATATTTTTTACGACTATAACTGCGAACCAAATATGAGTGAGTATGAGATATTAAATGGAACTATTGTTAGTTGTTTTATGCAAATTTTATAGTGAAAATTCGTTTCTGTAAAATATTAATATAAACTAAATATTATTTTAATTAATTTTTTTATGGCGTAAAATTAAATTCTGTCACAATATAAGGCATTGTTAATAGTGAGAAAAGGATTTATAAATGTTATAAACTTAAAAAAAAAATGGGTTTAAACTTTTCATCAAATGATGTCGATTTTTTTCTCAAGGGTTCACAGAGTATAAATAATTATTTTAGACCGAAAACCGATGAAAGCTTATTGAATTGTGTTGTTACAGCCAGAGAGGCCTGATATAAATTTGTAAGCCGCTCTTAGATACCCAGCAGAAGCTGCCTGGCCTGGTAATAGAATTAGCAGAGGCCAGGTACACGCGAAGGCTATCTCATCTGATAGCGCGCTGGAAATGGCAGCCTGCCCTGGAGTTTGTCCTGTCTTCCAGCGAGCTCCAGCTGCTAGCGACCTTCTGAGGCATAATTTCTTGCTTTAGGGGAGTGCTTCTGGAACCAAGACTGGTGGCGCTGACAGGTCATCAATTTAACTAATCAGATAATTATATACAACTTGTCATATTAAATAATACCTAGGGATATTAAAAGATAATTTCTTAATATGCACCTGTCAATATATCTTTGAAAGGTTATTAGAGACAATATCATAGAGAGAAAACGCCGTAAATGTTTAATTACACAAAACAGAAGGCAGACAATTAAATATATTAATTGTAAAAATGTAATTTAAATCTTCTATACTTTAAGAGCGCATATCTTATGCCAAATAAAAACATCATATGTTTGAATATTTAATAGTTGAGCGTTGCATTATAAAGGAAGGAGATGGTTCGGAGTGGCGGTCATAAATAGGCTAAATAGTGGCAAAACTATTTTATTAATAGCCAACTTGAGTTTTAAATGAAACTCATAGCTCAACACACCTCCCTGAAGAATACCTGAAAAATCGGGTCGAAACGTTGGCTTTTAATAAAATAGGTTTACCACTATTTAGTCTATTTATGAACGCCACTCCGGACCATCTCCTTCCTTTATTATATGTTTACATGAGTATGTGTATTTTATAATCAAATCCTTTTTAAATTTTCATTTAGTTCAAAAACATTTACATTTTTTTCAGTATAGCCATCATTTAACAAGGATTACAAAGTTTTTTTTTTAATTTTCATTAAAATGAGGGGTACAGATAAATTTTCGATCAAATGCATCCAATTCTTTTCATATAGTCCAAAGTGCTTCGAATAATAGTTAAAACTCTATAGTATCCAACAATGCTCTTTATCATGATATTAACATCCCATTTATTTTGGAACTTAACTCATTTAAATTTTTCTGAATTCCACCAGAAGCTTATAAGCATCTAAATCCTCTTGCACGATCCGTAGATATCTCCACCCACAGTACTCTCGAAGATTGAAATGGCAGTGGAATCCCAGGAGACATGTCGTCTTCACTTAGCCTTCACTGGCTTTCAATACCGAGGTTGGGGAAGTAGGACCGAAATCTCCCGGAGCTGGTATTACCAATGGAGTGGTGGGGAGAAGGGGTGAAGAGGAGAAAAAATGGTTCGGAGTTCGTCAGGCCTACATATAAGCAGAATGTATATATATATATTATTTATATATAAATATATATATTTATATTTTGTTATATATATAAACTATATTTTGTTTTTCTTAATTTCTAATTTTTCTATTCATGAGATGTATTTCTTTGAAATGTATTTTATTTTATAATTATCTTCGACTTTGAGATATATATATGATTACGTGTAATCACTTAAACATCTTAGGGGACATATGTATATCATTTTTTTTTTTACAATTTATTTCTTTAGAAATCAACAGTTATTTTTATTTATTTTTTTTTATTTTTATATTCCATCACTACAATGCTTTGCCTATAAAATTGATTTTGAGAGAGAGAAATTTTGTAAATATATATATTTTTTTCTTTTTTCTTACGCCTGTTGACTTCGACTTTTTCATCATGAATCTTCTTTAGTAGCATTTGGGACTGTTCTGGGCGACAGTTGTGATCGTTTGGTTATCTCCTCTTCGAGAATATCCAGGAAGCACGTGGTTCACTGACCGGACGCGATCACAATTCACTCCATCTTCTTCATGAACTTTCCTGAAGGTTGGTTAGTAATCTTTCAGCCAGTTTTTTATGGGATAGTGGATTATCAGCTCTGTATCCAACCACGAACCTGAAGTACCAGGAGATATGGAGCAGAATGTATATAAGCATGCCTGTTTATTATTCCTCTCTCCCCTCTCCCCGTAAAAATATTACTTTCATTCGAAAATTTGCCAATTTGCCCTTTTTCCGTACTTCTTAAGTTCAGACTCATGTGTATTTCTTTTAAAATGCATTTCCAGCCATAAGAATACAACAGACTAGATCCTATGTATTTAGATAGAGAGAGAAACACTTTATTTTCATATAAAATATAAACTATATACACTATATACACAGCATACACGTTAATCCGTAGGACAATAAATGAACTTATATATAAATATACAGAGGTGGTTAGTTTATATGAGTATAGTAAATATATACATATATATATATATATATATATATATATATATATATATATATATATATATATATATATATATATCCTTTCATTGTTCATGCCTTTTTTTTTTCTTTCCTTTTTTTTAACATTTATTTATGAAGTAGACCAAGACCAGGAAGAAGTACTGCTGGATACTAATCTTCCTCATGTCTTAAATGCCAAGTTTCTTTACAATGAGATCACACCTGCTTATTGTCAATACTATGACAGGTGTGGATAGAAGTATGAAGAGAGAAAAAAAAATATGAAACAAATATAATAGATATTTTTTCATTAAATAAATACATAAATTAAAACTCTCAGCGTAGCCATGCATAAATTTTATTTCTACAAGCATGTATTCATAGATTAATTGTTTGTTTCGGTTATTGGTTCTTTATTTTACTATTTAGTAAGGAAGTATGAATCACTAGGTTTGCTATAATATGTTGCTTATGACTCAAGGTCCACAGAGCATACTGTATTAAATTGTATATTAAAATAAAGATGGCACTCACCGACTCCGCACTTGTCGAAGTGGTTGGTGGCTGGCAGTTCTGGCCGACAGGAGCAGGCCCCGTTGTCGCAATGGCTGCCCCTGAAGCCGCACTCCTCCGACGAAGTACATCTGTCCCCGAACTTACCCGGCCCTGTGGGCTCCGGCTCTGCAACACAAAGTACCAACTTAAGTAAACACACCAAGTCAAGCATAGATTATTAGTACATAGATTAGTTAGTTAATCTGATAAGAATAAAAATGAAAATCGGATAAGAATATACGAGTATGCCTTATTTTTATAATTTTCCGTGTGTAAAACTCTGGAGTTTAGACCTTTCCTCCAGACACCCTGTAGATTGAGATTCCACATTTTAAATAATAAAAAAGGATACATACATAGCTAAAAAACTGAAATAACAGTTAGTCTCAGATGTGTGGTGGGAACTGGAGGTGTGGCCTTAGTTCATAATGGTATTACTGCCACACAAGATGCTGCCTAAGTGTCTCTCAGCTCTACTTTATAAAGATACATTTGTAAAAGCTAATAAAATAATCGACTAATGAATAGCTGCGTAAGATTTGTGATCAGGGCCCCAAGATACTCCCATGTCTCTCACCACTACGCTGAGTTAAAGTGATTTTTGCCCTCCTTCTGAAGTCAATATTTCCTAGGTATGTTCCTCTACCAAATCATCAACAACCATCGTCCTTCTTACGCCTACAACCTTCTCCAGTTCAAATCCGCAGTCCATTCCCTGTCCACAAGATTTCGACCTTCTAACCTTTACATGCCTTCTCACCGAGCTGCCTCATTCCAAAACTCCTTTATTGCTCGCTCTGTCAATTTCTGGAATTCCCTCCCTATCAAAATTCGACATTCCCCTTCCATATCCACATTCAAAACCCTCCTATTCCAATTCCTATCCCAAAAACAGTCAGATAGTTGTTAAACATTCGACAACATACATTTATTTCATGCCATTCATTGCCAAATATCAATGATAAATGATAATGTATTTATATATTAATCAGGCACTTTATATTGTCAGATTCAGCTTTTTGTTTTCTCAACTTAAACACAAAGCTGATTTTAATAAAGAATTTGATATATTTTTTAATTCTTTATTGTTTTCTTAAAAGTGTATACTGGTCTATCAGTGCAAATAGCTTTAAGTGTCTTGTCATAGTGTTAATAGAGTTGTATATAGTTTCGTTTGTTTTGTATATAGAATGTTTACCTTACATTTTCTTTACATTATTTCTTTTTTTCGATTGATTTTATTTTGGCCAGGTGTAATCTTTTAATTTTGTTCTATTTTGTTAATTATTTGATTCTCAAGGGACTGTGTCCCAGAATAAAGTTATTTTCTATTTATCTATCTATCTAAAATACATTTTAAACAATACACTTTCATTATAAGAGGACATGACGAGAGAAAAACAAAATGATTTCTATCAATATGGTGTGAATATGTTCCCTGACCTCTGTTATATTATATATGTCCTTAATTTAGACAGGATGTAATATTTCTCAATAAATAACGGCAACAAAATTATTATTATTTGATTCCTTTAACATTTTTTTTTTGGAATGAAATAAAATATAAACATTCAAGATAATATAAAGAAATAGGTTTGTAGGGATACAGTTTAGGTGTGAGGGGGAGGAACACAAGAAACCTTGGCCCTTTGGGAACCTAAACTTCACCAGTTACAACCCTCCTCTATTTCCCTATCTAAATATTCAGCTCTCTCCTCCCACTTTGTCTCAAATTCATTATATTGCCAAGAAACTGACCATATTTAATTCAGGTTTTAATTAACAGCCGAAAATAATGAAAAAGTGCTGACTAAGGTATCTTCTCGATCAAAATTATTTGATGCCCCATTTATGAAGATAAAGAAAATACTGACAAAAATCAACAAAAAAAAAAAAAGCCTTATGTCCATCAATTACCATTAAAAATCAATCTTTCAATGGAATATTTTAAGGGAAAAAATCGCATAAATTTGTGCTGCAATAGAAGCCACATTTATTAAGATTCTTGTACCATCACAAGTTTTTTTCAACAGTACTCCGGTTTCTTTCGAACTGAAAGTGATCTCGAAGAACCCCGACGGAGCTCCCTTTTTTTTAGGTTGTAAGCGGGTGTAGAAGGCAACGGGTTTAATATTTCAGTGGGGACAGATGTGATGAAGATAAGATAAAACATTAAATAATAAAAAAGTGCTTACCCTCGTCATCTCTTAGGATCTTTTAGAACAAAATTATTTAAAACTCTATTAATGAAGAAAAAGAAAAGACTGTTAAGATTCGAAAAGAACGCCTTATACCCCTCAAGTACCATTAAAACATTAAGGTTGATAAACATTCAGAAAGCAGTCATTATAAAGTTTATATTGGTTCTGACGTTTCAACCCAAACATGTGGCTCTTCATCAGGACTTGTTTCGAACACTGAAGATATTCAAGTAGTCACAGTCGACTAACTTCCTTCAATAATTACATAATTATCATATAAACGATTTAGGAGTACTTGCATGGAAAAAATATCAGGTATATTTAAGCTGCAGTAAAATGATAAAGAACAGAGGCGTGGCCTAAGGCCATTGTGATGTGAGTATAAAAGGCAGCCAAATACGGTACTTTTAAACCTCTATCAGTCCTACCTTAGCTTTAAGAATGCATTTATAAAAGGAAATAAACTACATTTAAATTAACTATTTTTATTCAGAGACTACTAGTGGAGAGAAAGATATTTCTTGGATGAAAGATTTAAAGATGGAAGCACCAGTACATGGTAATCAGTATAATGGGTGATAGATTTTTATTAAAACATTTCAACCTAAGCTTCTTGGTTATCAACAGAGCTGAAAATGTTTTTTATAACATCAGAGATATAATATAAAATAACAGATAATACTTAATAATGATAAATAGTCATATACACGTAATAATAATAAAATAATAACTAATGTAGAATGTTTTGAGTACATGTTAAGATAGGCATATGGAATACGCAATAAGCTATACAAACTATAAAATAATATATATAATAAATTATTTTATAAATGGAAACATCCAAACAAGTTAAGTATCCGACATACAAGTTAATAGTCAACTTGCCAACGCTTCGCCAATTCAGGTATCATCAGGGCAGAAAAACCAAGATCACATGCATGTAGATAGAAAAAAAACAAGTAAGTAAATAAAAATAGAAAAAAAAAAACGATTGCAAGACATCTCACGATATCCTACTGATATCGATAAACGTACTGCTATGTATTTATACTATTTATTCTACTGCAATATTTTTTTCATTTTTGTTTTTTCTATCTGCATACATGTGATCTTGGTTCTTCTACTCTGATGATGCCTGAGTTTCCGAAACGTTGGCAAGTAACCTATTCACTCGTATGTAGTGTTGCCCAAATGCGAGACCGAGACGAGTCTTGGTCTTGCTCATAGTCTTGGTCTTGCGCAAGAGTCTCGCAACAGTCTTGTAGTTACTTATTAGCTTATTACTATAGAGATATTACTGTATTTTTTTAGATAGGAGAAACCTAACTAAGCACGAATAAAAAATTAGAGGAGTTAAATGCAAAAGTATATTGGTTATACCAATTATTAACATTTAGTTACTGAAATTGTCCAGTATTAGTAACTATTTTGCATTAATTTTTGTTTAACAAATCGATTTTTTTTTACCAGTCCTGATCTTGGACTTGCAACAGTTAGGCAGCATTGGTCTTGGTCTTGCAAAGTGTAAGACCAAGACCGATTTTGAGCAACACCACTCGTATGTTGGAGACTCATGGCTTTGTTGTTTGGATTTTTCTATTTATAACATAATCATCTTATTTCTCTTTTCTAGCTTTATGGTTATTTTAATATATAAAGAATTTAAAATAACTGCAATATTTAGTATTACTAAACATGTTAACAGCACTCATGGTGTATAAGCAGTGGTACTTAGATCTTTCACTATAAATATATACAAATACTAGAAATAAATACTACCTGTTGCATACATAAATTGGATATTGTATTTATTCTATGGTTTGTATTCCATAAACAATAATGTTGCCCGAGACCCCATACACTATTTCCTTATCTCTGTTATCTTATGCTCATCTGGAAAATCCTTCCCCGATCCACTCACTCACCTATCTAGGAACCAGCACTTAAAAACATTTAGTTTCACCATGGTTAGTAATATTAAATATTACATTTGTTCAAATTTATTATGTATATTATTTTATTGTTTGTACAGATTAATGTGTATTCCACTTGCCTATCTCGTGTATTCACATCAGTTATTATTTTATTATTATTACTTTTATCACTATCTATCATTATTAACTACTATCTGTTATATCATATTATATCTCTGATGTTTTGAAAAATTGTGACGTGGCCATTTTTAGAATTTTGTGCCAGCTTGTCCCCAACACTTTTCTTTAACGCTAATTATTTTAGTAAATATGCATCAGAAAAATCTTTTTTCATTTCTATTGTTATAATTTAATCTTGATTGACGAATAAAAATTGAAAATTAATGCAAGTATTCAACTATAGGTAAAAGAGGAACTCTGATAAGCAGAGCGGATTAGGTTCTTAGTTATTTACAGTTCTTATAAGCCAAAAAGTAAACTTTACTAATGTAAAACCAACTTAGTAACATGAGTTAAACGATTGAAATAATACAGGGTTGAATAATAACTATAATCAAGCGAGGTTAAGATATGTATTTACCAAGTCGAAAGGCCCCTTCGATTGTAATGTCACGGATCTATTGTATCTAAAAGGATTTGACAGTAAGCAAACATGGACGGCGCCAATCAAATTACGGGAAAAGTCCTCTCTGGATAAACTGACATCAATCCCTTGTCGATGAGAATTAAAATATCAATATCCAATTGGCCCCGGTTTCTATATCCAAGATGTCTCACAGGGCCAAAAAGAAAATTAATTTTCGCTTCTCTATACGTTTGTTCAATAAATTAAAATAAATGCATAGATTTTCAATTTTTATTCTTCGGAAAATTTTATAACAACACAAACGCAAGAAGCCTCGAATATAAACAAAATAATTATTGTTAAATAAAGGAGACGAGGATGTAACTAGGTCACGAACGTGGAGTCAATGCTAAAAAATGAAATGAAAATATTTTTATTATTATTCTGGGACTGTTGTTCCTTTAGAATAAATTATAAGTACGGGGTAAATGCCAGTGTGTCCATACATAAATTAAATACATAAAATAATAGTTAATTAAAAATAAAAACAGGAATATTCTCTTGGTGTATGAAAAGGTCATGACTTGCGAGTGCCTAACTCATGGCGTTGGATATGTAATAATTTTTAACTTAAAATAACGTAACCAGTTTTAAAACTTCCATCCAAGAAATTTTCTCTCACTCTGTTTATAAATAAAAATGATTTTTTTTCCCTTTTGATTTTATTAGCTATTATAAATGGATGTTATAAAGCAGAGCTGAGAGTCAAGTTAACATCCATCGTATTATCGACGTCATACAGTCGAATTATACTACCACACACCCAGTCCCCGCCACACCTCCCAAACGCACTGTTATTTCAAGTTTTTAGATGAATTCAAATCTTTTTTTCATTATTTAAAAAGTGGAATCTCAATTTTATATACGTCGGCAAAGAATATGCGACAAAAGGGAAAAAATATACTTTGTAAAAAAAAATTTATTTAATTCTTTTCATTGGTATGAACTGGCATTGAGTGGCATCTGGTATGGTATTTTGAGATTTGTGAATGTTGTTTGGATAATGAAAATGTTTGAGGAATTGCTAATGATGTACGAACGTTAAAGAATAAATCATTCTTATTTCCCGTTAACAAGATTATTTATAAGTGAAATGTACAGTGGGATTATTGCGACATTTGAATCCTTATCTGATGTAATTAAATAGAAATATAATAATTGCTTTGAAAATATTTTTGATATAAACTGAGATACGTTAAGTACAAGATTGTACACAGGAAATAACACTAAACGATTTCTCTAGATTGGCCTAAAATATAGCTTGGCAGAAATATCTTCCCATTCCTTATCTTAGAATTAGTTTTATCTTCTCTGTTCCTTACTTCTACTAAGACTGGAAGTTTTTTATTAAACTTTATTTGTCTCTGGTCCAATCCACTCTCGGGCACGCGCTATTTCATGCCGTATCTGCGAAGAATCTGTTATTGCTTCTGAACAATATAGGTAACTTTAATAGCGAAAAAGGCTTACAAAATGAATAAAGAATATTTTAAATAATTAAATAATTTGTATGAATGACTTCAAGGTGAATCTTTCGTAGCTCTGCATTAGGATATAATTATCACTAATAAAACAGGCAAAATATATCTTCTTTTTTTTCCTGAAACGTTTAGCATTTTAATTTAGAAATCCGGTGAGACGTTCACATTATGTGCACTCGCCAGTCCAATTAAATAGTTGAATTTTTGGTCAAATGTAGAGCCAGTTTATGTTTAATTGAAAATATCTAGCTATTTAAAATGTCGAACCAAAGACATCAAACTAAAGTTATTACCATATCGCTAGTCCAAAAGTCATATGTGGAAAATTTCCATTTTTATTATATTTGTGCTAAAGATGACATTTTTTAATATACAACTGTTATAAATAGTCTGCTACTAAAGAAAATAGCAGAGGGAAATAAAATATGAAATTATATAAATAAATCACAAAGGAAAAATAGTTTTTATTCTCTCCTGTAAAACACTTTATGTTTTTCCAACCAGTAAACATTGCTTAAAATATTTTTTGTTGCAGTTTTACGTTTCGAAATTGGGATAAGTTAGTTCTTCGTGAGATTTCCTTTCTTTTGATTTTTTACTCAAGATCTGAGAGCCGAAAAAGTGCACTAAACGGTTATCTCCACCCCACATATATTATTACAGTAAGGCTCGAAATGGGTTTTGTACCAAATATAAGCTCCTTTCTTGCTCAAATACCCAAATGAATGGGGTACCGTTGGATTCAGAATTTCAAGGGTAGGTCTGTAGATCGATACGAGACAAATTGGACCTTAAAGATTTGGATACGTACAGCAAGACCCGGATAGTTCCTTCAGATCCTGTGTTTTTAAGCCTAAAACGTATTATTTTCGGGATAACGCATGACATAGGGTTCGCATCCACACAACCTTACGTAAATTATAGTACTGTCATTGAATACATGTCTCATTTCGTCGACTTGAGGCCTCTATGATCGAGAGAGGAGGAGTTTATATTATTTATCGATGGTGTTTTTGATCGGCAAGCCATATCATCGTCAATCCTTCACCAAATATCAAGATTGAGCCACCGATTTCGAAGGCTTCCTTTTCCTTCAGGCGAGCAAAATAGTCCAATCACCCCGAAAATTCAGGCAAACAAGTTATAAAAGAAACTTTATTTGCGAATAACTTAAAAAAATACACACTTGGTTGTAACCATGATTAAAAAAGATTACTGAATTGCCTACAAATGGAAAAAAAATCATCGAAATCAAACAATTTTCAGCACAGATGATCTTTAACGAAGATTTAAATTAATTTCCTTTGTCGATTATATGTATCGATAAAGTAGCAATTGATTTCTTTATCTTTTGATACGTTTCATTATTTTCTATATTAATTTGGCATTTGATAACAATATGCTGTGCGAATTTTCTCAAGGGCCTACTTACTAGTGTTATATATAATGTAGATAGATTATTAGAATTTAAATAGAACGTATATTAAAACTAATTTTTAATATGATTCTCCTGAAGAAAAAAGATCTCTAGTTTAAGTTAGGTAAAGTGATTGGCAAGAGGACCAAAGAAGCACCTCCATGTCTTCCATCCTGGCTGGAAGTTCTCCAGGAAACACTTAGTCCAGAGTTAAATGGTTTTAGGAAAGGAGATAGCAGACAACTCTTAGCGGTAAACCTTGTAGGAGTTTGCCATCTTTCTTCTCTCTACAACAAGCTAGCTTAAACGAATCGAAGTATGAATAACTTTTATCGATGAAACGCTTTTATATTTTTCTATTCTTATAAAACCATACAGTTTTAAGACAAATATAGTTGATTTTTTACTCGTTTTATTGGATTATAAACAACAAATTAACGGAACCGCTTTATGGTTTTTTTTTTTTTTAATTTCTTTTACATTATAACTCACTTAATAGGATAAAAAGAGAAATCGATTGGTATAAAGCAACCTAAAAATTCAAAAATAAATAACATAAATTTTATTTTAAATTATATTAAATATTTTTTTCTCGTCTTCCAGGACCACTGGGACGAAAGGCAGGATATGTGTCCAATATTTTTCGATGTAGAATTACCGGTAAAATAAATAGGTTGAAATCGGTGAACCACTGACTGTAATCTCTCATTTTAAGTTGATAAATATTGTATTTAACGATTGATAGTGTCACTGTATACTTCAATTCTGATCTTCATTCATTCAATCAATCATCTTTATCTCTCTTTCTCTTATAGTTTTTTAAAAATCTAATATATTTTGTTTATTGTATTTAAGTATGAATGTTTTTCTATTTATTTCTATTAATTATAATTTATTTAGTTTTGCTACGAATTTCTGTATTTCATTTAATATTAACTCTAAGTTACATTTCCTTGGTTTATTATAGTTTTTGCCTTTGTTATATAGATGTTTATATATTTTTTATTTATTTTCTCATTTATTTATTTTATTTTTTTATGGTATTATATATATGGTATGAATGTGCCTCACTCAGCCTTAGTACTCAGTGCCCTTAAGTGTGGCAAAATGTATTATTTCTCAATAAACAGATAAAAAAAAAATAATAATATTTTGTTATATTTGTTCGTTTATTTTAGAATATTGCCATGACGGCGACAGTCGCGGTAACTTTCACCATGGAAACTGGCATTCTGAAATTTATGGTCGTTTTACATCAAGTATGCACTTTAAACAAGGCATGAATTCCCCGCTCTATAAACAGACCGATATTTTTCGGGGAGAATAAACAATCAATACGAGACAGGTCTTTATTGGCCTGCCTCATAAAAAATACACATTCCTCGGAACTACTTTGTTGTTATTATTTAAAAGCCGGGAGAAACCTTCGTTCGATATCTGTCTGTAATTATTTGCATTTATTCAAGTTTGGCCCAAAAACTTATCACAGAAACTTACTAACATATTCTATACAATTGTCATTTTTCAATAATTAATAAAGTTTGTTTAATTAAATATTTTTCATTTTTGTAGACAGCCCTACTATAACAATTGTACTTCTAAAATAATGCCTATTTCGAAGAGTTCTAGAAAATATTTGAAATTTGGTTTTATATGTAACTGTTGTTCTGCGTCAATTATAATCAGTTACAAAGAAGTAGCGGGTGACTGACAGTTCTAATGTATTAATTTATTTGTTTCTTTCGTCTTTAGGGAAAGTCTTAATAGAAATGAAGTTGATCTAATCCCACAATATGAATAATATTCAGATAAATAAAACAAAATCAAAGAATATAAATAAATATTATTTTTTACCATTTGTTTTATTGAAATATCAATTTAATGAACATAAAAAAAAATAGAAGTACATGTGTTATGTGATATAATGAAGTGACCAGACCTGTTGATAAACTCACCATTGGCAGAAGGTCTCGAGACCATCTTCTTTTCAGATGCAAAAGAGGACACAATTGTAAGGAAAGCATAGTTAGAAACAAGTGGATTTTTAAGGGGTATTATGGTTTTATCATGATAGAATAGGTATCTGAATTGGGCCATACATATGGAACATTAAGATTATAATGGATGAATTTATTTGTGACAAATTAAGGAGCGTTGAGGATTTTACGAAGGATTATGGATTGTAAGGATTGGATACGACAAGATTTCGATGGTTTAATCGATCCTCAAAGCTCAACTCAGTAAGTTCAAATAGGTGTTATAATAATCAAGTAAACGAGTCTTTAGTTATTGATAGATAGCTTACAGAGTTTGTCTAGTAAGTGTTAAAGCAGTCTAAAACGTCCAGCATCTTGTCTTTTTAGTACTGTTGCCCAAAATCCGTCTTGAAAACTACAAGCCCAAGAATGGTAAAAAAAAAATTGTTTTGTGAATAAATATTAAGGCAAAATCGTTACTAATCATCGACAATTTCAGTTACTATATGAATGGTATAACCGATATACTTCAGCATTTAACTTAGTTAGGTTTCCGCTATCTGAAAAAACGACAGTTATATATTTATATAAATAAGCTAATAGGTAACTGAAAGATTATTGTGAGACTCTTACGCAAAACCAAGTTTAAGACCAAGACTGAGTGAATTTTGGCTTGCATCTCGCATTTGCGCAACATTACTTTTCAGTCTCATATGAGGTACTGTAGTACTGTAGAACAGGAAGTCATAGGTTTAAAACGAGATATATAGGCGATATGATCGGATTTTTTGAATTTAATTTTAATCCATCAGTTTTGA
The DNA here is from genome assembly GCA_928085145.1 of Nezara viridula. NCBI lineage: Eukaryota > Metazoa > Arthropoda > Insecta > Hemiptera > Pentatomidae > Nezara > Nezara viridula. Next base: position 28,586,685 of record OV725083.1, on the reverse strand, counting down.
AACCATTCTTCAAGGTGCATGATACGTGATTGAAGTGTTTGAGATGCAAATAATAAGTCGTTATTCACTGAAATAAAACATATATCATCGGCGTTAACGGTGATGAAAGTATGAAAGAAAGGATATGAAAGATTTATTTATTTATTTATTATTAATACATAACATAAAATTGGACATAAAAATTAAATTTGCGATCTGCGAATTTATTTGCAATGAGCAAATTTTTTGGCAGCTTCACAGCGTCCCATCACAAACCAGGAAATAGTTCAGTTTAGCAGGTCTCTTGGCCACCGCCTACGTAATCGTCGAGGTGGGCTGTACCGGTTTCTAGTGCTTTTAAGGTTTTCTGTCAGAGAATTTGTGTTGATTAGTCTTTGGTGAAAGCTATTGTAGTTTTCGTTTGCAGTTTCTAAAATTATTGGGATGCTCAAGTCTTTATGTAATCTATCGTTTGCGACATAAAATGGTGCGTCAACTATCCCTCGTAAAATTTTAGATTAGAAAGACTGGACTTTTTTAATATTGGAAGCTTTAGCAGAACCCCACAGTTCTATGCCATAAGTCCTAATTGGTTTAAGTAAAACTTTATAGAGAGTTAGTTTGTTAATTAAAGATAATTTTGAACGTCTGTCAAGTAACCTAGATATAAGATCGTATCGTCTTTTTAATTCCATACGTTTTTGTCTAATGTGTGTCCTCCAAGTTAGTCTTTTGTCCAGGCAAAAACCTAAATATTTAATTACATCGGATGCAGTAATTTCAATGTTGTTGATATATATATCGCGGGAAGGAGTATGATTAAGAGTGGATACTACGTACACAATTTTTTTTTTCATTCATTTTAATTTTCCACCTTGTGACCCAATCAACAATATTGTTCAAGTGGTTTTAAATCTGTTAAAACAGGGGTACCTCAGGTAGTGTCCTGGGACCAATATTGTTTAATATATATATATATATATATATATATATATATGTGTCTGACCTACTGCAATACAGTGATAACCTACTGGCTACTTTTGCTGACGATATCGCAATCCTCAGCTCGGATATGAAAGAAAGGAAAAAACATGGGTTGGGATTTCAGCTGTGTAGAGGATGGGACTGAGAATACCACCATGTGGAACACCGGCATACTGGGAAAAGAGGCGTGAATAAGCGCAAATGTGATTTAATTTGAACGAACAGACAGTAAGATAGGAAATAATTCATTGAGATTCATGAGAAAGTAAGTAAGGGATAGGAATTTAAGCAGTTTAAAAAACAGTCCCAAGCGCCAGACTCTACCAAAGGCATTAAATAAATATAAAATAAAAAAATAAATAAATATAACCTACAGTAAATATTCAAATTTATAATTATACAAACAAGAATTAAAATCCTACCGAAATGTAGTTACTACTGAGCTATACTTAATCATGAAAATTTAATCATAATAACATTGAAAAAATAAAATTGATGTAGGTATAATTTTTTATATAATTTAAAATTTTTAGAAGTAAGATAAAATAATGCAAATTTTCTTTAGGCGAGTACCATGTGGTGGGTTTGGCATAACATATTTACCAATCATCCAAATACAAAAGTTTAAAAACAATTTATAATTTTAATCAAGATTTAATACTGATTACTATTAGTTTGGATTTGGAATAGCAAAATAATAATAATAATATGTTTTCAGTTTGTTTTCTTTTTTGAAATTTTTTTTTTTGAACGATTGGGAGAGGTTTTTGGGAAATAGAGAGAGAAGTGGGACTGCCCACCCCGAAGATAACTATGCCTAAATAATATAAAATTTTTGACGACCATAAAAAGAGTGAAAAACACACACATACGCAGGGATGAAAAACATCTCAATGCTGTAAACGTCCGAATCGCCTAATAGCTATGATTGGGGGAAAATAAAAAAATACATAGAAAATATATTAATATTAGTTGTTTTTTTTTTTCATTCTTCTAATTTTCGGCCTAACCACTGTTATCTGATCTGAGTTCGGGCAAGAACCACCATTCTTTTCTTTTTTTTTTTATCAAGGACGTCAACTGCCTTGCGTAGGCCTATTTCGAAAAGCATGCGTAACAAAACGACCATGAACATTTAAGCTAATGCCACAAGTTGTTTATTGACATAAAAATAATAATTTCTGAGGAACACATCTGTTGAATAATCTCAGAAAAATTCCTTCTCACGGTTTTATTTTATGTATATATATTCAATATAACTTTTTTGAAAATATATAATAATAAAAGTTCATAATTAATAAACTTATATAATAAATTTATATTTAATAGTCCAAATGTCAAAATTAATAGAAATACTTTTAGTCTGTAGCCTATAGCTATTTTATTTACGAAAACGCTAAGAATTAAGGCGTTTTCAATCTGGAGGTCGGCAAACTTTGTCTATTTAATTAGGTACTAAAAACTCCGATGTATCCATCTGCTTTCAACTTGGATCGTGAGATAATTTCATCACAGAATCGATAAAAAAATATAGCATACAAAAATATTGGGCCGTTTTGCCTAAATAACCTTGTTATTTTGACAATTTGGTAGTAAGGTCACGGCTACGGTTCAATATTTTTGCAGGCCAAACTTTTTTTCGACTTTGTGATCATATTATCTTACTATTGAAATGGAAAGGAAATGGGTATTCATGAGTTTTTACTACCTAATTAAATAGACAAAGTTTGCCAATCTCCAGATTGAAAACGTCCCAATTCTGAGAATTTTCGTAAATAAAATATTTTTAGGTTACGATGATATGAAGCTATTTACGAATTTTGAGGCGTATGTATAATAATTTGATAAACAGGTGTCTGTATCATGGACTATTTAAATAAGCGAATGAAAATACTATACTCTCTATTTTCCAAATTGAAATTGAAAATTAGACAAAAACTAAACATCTTCAATTTATTACAAAATGTCACTAAGTACATTTTTGATGGAGATTACCTTTTGAGAATGTTTTTTGAATTTCAACCTTATACTTCGATAAAAAAAATAAAGTTCTTCAAAATGATACGAACACTTATATATAACTACAATAAGTGTACAGTGTTTTGATTTCATAAAGTAAATATTCATCAAAGCTCTTAGTGATTTGAGTTAATGAAATTCACTTAGGGTCAGTTGAACAATTAGAGCTCAAGTCAAGTTCAAGCTAGAACTAGAGTCAACCATGAAAATCATTAATGGTTGACCGTAGTTCAAGCTTGAATTTAACTTGAACTCCAAATGTACAACTGGCCATTAATGACGTTTTGCAATAAATGGACGATATATACACTTTGTTGCTTACAAGCAAAGTAGTATTTAAAAAAAACATAGGTCATATACAATTACTCTCAGCGGTCTGTTTTACGAATTCCTCTGTTTAAATATTTTTCCTACGCCATGAACTCCCTTCTGGGCACTCCAAACTACACGGACACAACAGACTTATAAATGCCCACGGCTGATATGCCCATCAGGATGCAACTGAAAAAGGAGCTGGATAAGATCTCCTTTCTTGAATCAAAAAAGTGAACAAAGACCAAGAAGAGGTGTTTGGTGATATCCTTTCTCATGGCTGCTGTGCCAATAATTCAATTCAACAACAAATCTGCTGATTGTCACAATAATGACAGGTCCCCATAAAGAATCAGCGAACATGGTGTGAAAGCATCACTAATCCTATTTGGCAGACTTTTTGTGGAAGGAGCAGAGGAATTTTAAGCTTATGAAAATTGTATGGCCAATTGGACTAGCGGACTTTTCCTGAAACTTGTTTTGAATTGTGAGCATTTATGGTAAATAAACATATTTACTGTGACATAACACTGATGTTGCAACTGCTCGAACACAGTGGCGACTCACATTCTCGTCAAGAATCAGCGAAATCAGGACCTTCGGAACTGTTTATTATTCCCGCTTCGGGTCGCGATAGTGTTTCATTTAAGTTGAAATAACAGAGCCAGTTCTCTTGTAGCTCTAGCCTGGATAAATATCCACCGTGTACAAAGATATCCTCGATGCGCTATGTTGATTTTGCTGCATGCTTCAATGGACCCTACCGTGTAGGTTAGTTCAGTTGTAAAAATAAAAGATTTAGCTCTCTTGTAATTTCCAACATGAAAGTTTTGTATAACAATAATGTTCATTTCAGAGAAGATATATAAAACATTTTTGCTTTCATACATTTACGCAATACGTTGAAAAATATAAGTCAATTTTAATAAAATTCACCATGGCCTCTACTCTTTTTTAAATCACCCGTCAGATTTCTTTTTTTCCCTAAATGTCATATATTTTATTAATTGCAGAGTGTCATAGGTTCAAAAAACGAATTGCAATATGATGTGGATCAATTGGCGCTGAACTACCAACAGTATTCGAATCCGGTTGTGATATAAATATAATGGTCATTTGTGAATATTTCGGAATTTGAGATAGTATTGAACATATTGGCGTTCGTCGTTCTTGAGCGGTTTTCTTCCAGGAGTCAAAGGGTGCCAATGCCTTTGTCCGATATTAGTGTCCCATCTACTGATGTAACGAACCAATCTTAATCTGAATCCACACCTTACTGGTAGTTGCACTGGTGCAGGTGGGGTGACTCCAAGTCCTAGCCCCAGATAAAATACGACCAACGATAGCCTATACTGCTCCAACCTCTGTCTCAAATCTTCTAATTCTTCTAATGTAGTTCAAAAAACACAGTCATTTTATGGAGGAAGCTTCTTGTTATAGGATTCCTTCCGATTCCAGAAGCCTGTATCTAAGCGACGCGAATCGGTCACATTGTGTTATAATAGTGAAGAGTAGTTTTAGTGCTCTTCCGCGCAGATGACCGAGTTCATCATCGACATTTCTGATAGATCATTAGGTGTCTTTTAAGTCTGCAGTGGCCTATCAGTATCCCAATGACGAATCATATTTCCTTTTTAGCTAGGCCGAGCAGCCACTAAGTTATAGAGGAGGAAGTGTTTAGTGTTTTGAATAGTGTTTAGCTTGTCTGATCCTTGTGCATTTCTTCCACTCCTTACCTGCTTTTTTTCACATCCAATCAAGGACTTCGTTTTGCTGATGTTTCTTTAATCCATACCTTAAGAAAGTAGTATTTTTTTACTGATCACGAACTCAGTCTTCAAACTTTGGCCCACACATAAGCCCCAATGTGGCTGTACTTTTAATGAATGAAACGCAGTTTTGGAAAGGTTCGATGGGACGGTGACGGTGGTATTTTTAAAAAAATATATCTTTACATGTTATTTCTCAACGATGTATTTTTGTCGGAACTCCATATCTTTGTAAATCCTTCATAAAATGGCTGAACTACCATATTTTAGATTATTATCACTACTTTCAGAAAGGCAGGAAAAAAAGTAATGAAGAAAAGGAAATTTTATTTGCTTATAACTCAAAAAGTATACGATTCTACTTATTGTTGATTATACCAAAAGTATTTAGAAACATTTCCAAATTCCTTCAGAAATGAAAATAAAAATGTATTTAAATGCAATAGCATAGAAATAATCTGTTGTAATTTTAACTATGTTTTGTTCCATTATGTTGAATACAAAATTGAGGTACAGGCCCCAATTTGTCAATTTTTTTAAGATCCGCCTGAAACTTCTTAAATAGCTTCACCTCATTTTATTAACCTACAAATATTTTATTTTCGAAAATTCTCGGAATCGGAGCGTTTTCAATCTCGAGGTCGGCAAACTTTGTCTACTTAATTAGGTACTAAAAACTCATAAATACATATTTGGTTTCCACTTGAATCGTTAGATAACTTCAGCCGTTTGGCATGACCGATATCTCCAAATCGTCAAAATAACAAGGTTATGTAGGTCAAACGGCTCAATATTTTTGCAGGCCAATCTTTTTTTCGATTTCGTAATCATATTATCTTACGATTCTAGGAGAAAGGAAATGGGTATTCGTGAGTTTTTAGTACCTAATTGAATAGACAAAGTTAGCCAATCTCTAGATTGAAAACGCCCCAATTTCGAGAATTTTCGAAAATAAAATATTTCTAGGTTACGATGAGTTGAAGTTATTTAAGAAATTTCAGGTGGATGTAAATTATTTGATAAAAAGGTTTATTATGTTGACATTTGTTCACTTATAAATATATTATGCGGAATATTACCACGGGCTAGCTTGTATTCTATAGATAGATAGGAATAATTTTGGGATGGAAATGGTGTTGGAGAGAGGAGATAATTGGTTAAAAAATAGTATGTATAAGATTGTAGCTTTGTAACAATTTTTTTATATGGATTATAATGTATCAAATATCTGGTGAATATTTTTTCAGTTAAAACATTGACACAGTTTTTCACTATAAGTAGTAATGTATAATGAAGTGATATTTTTGCTTTGAAAGATGATCTTAAAGCTAAGAGTTCGATCTCATACAAATTCAACTCAATTATAATGACAACACCATCACTAAGGATTCGTGTAGACGGTGAGTGAAATTGTTCCAGAGGTCAGTTTGTCTTTATCCTTTCCTTGATAAATGGATATATTTTTTTTACAAAAGAACCTCCCTCTCTCCCATTAATCACTCAACCTTTTCTAAGGGACTCAAGTTCTAAAATAATCAGGACAAATGACCCCTTTTGAAAAGCATTCCCAGTTTATGGGTGAGAAAATTTTTGTTGAGCCCAACTTCTAGAGCGCCCCAGGCATTGTTTAAACTTGGCTACAAATTAAGGAGATTAATCCCACGATTAATGCTTATATTAGCAAGGTACAATGGGAAGAAAATTAATCTTTTTTTAAATTAATTAAATGTTATGGGGTAATTCAATAAATAAACTCTCTCTCTCTCTCTCTCTCTCTCTCTCTCTCTCTATATATATATATATATATATATATATATATATATATATATACATACTTTCGACGAACTGTTGACATTCAGCAGATGGTCGAATAAAAAATAATGAAACTAGCATGTCACATGAGGAAGGATAGCACACAGCAGTACATCTACCTAGCTTGATTCAATTACCATGGTATGTTAATGTTGATGGGCATGTCCAAACCATATCTCTTAGGTAAGTTAGCATGTTCATGTAAATAAGTATGAAATTCTTTGTAAAGAGTTATCTGTTGGTCGACTATTGGCAGGTGGAAATCAGTATGTATGGTTTTGTTAGTCACGTACCAAGGTGCTTTAGTTATAAGTCGTAATATTTTTTAATTGGAAATAGTTTGAAGTTTTTATAAGTTAATGTTTATAACCATACGGTATATCTGTGAGGAGTTTCCATCTCAGTTCTAGTTTAGAATAGGCTTAATGCAACGAATTGATACTTTTGAACAATCTACATAAACATAACCGTTAAGGTATTATTGCCGAAGCATTGTCTAATAGAAGAAAATGAGTAATGTTCAATGAGTAAAAAAAATGTCGGATGTTCTAGGCAATCTAAAGGTTTATATATTATTTTTCGTTCATGAGGCCAAAAAGTGATAAGTAGAATGCATGAATTGTGTATAAAAAACAAATTCAACCTGGTTGACGCCGGTGTTTTAATTCTGGCATTAATCCCCCGCCCTCTCACCTGACCCGGTAAATAAACCGTATAACCGAATAGGCGAAGATGGGAACAGAAAAAATAAAAATGATCCAACATAACAGTGAAGTATGTGATTCATTATTTTACTACTAAGATAATAAATAATTAATTATATACTCTTCTAAATAATAAATATATATATATGTTAGCAAACTGTGACTATTTATTTTATTTTTTTTTTATTTTCCTTAAAATAAAATTAGTTTCTGGAGTGATTTTTGTTGTGAAATTCATCTTTAAATTGCATACATAAATATTTCTGAGTTACTAGAACCTCGTAAAATGATAATTTTAAAATACCATAAACTTTTATCTTGTTATATTATATACACAGCTAGTCCACACTATGCGTCAGGGACGACGCGAGACCCACCTTGTAAAAAAAAACTAAATAAGCTAATGAAAAATTCCAAAAAAAAAATAAATAAACTCGATATCATTCTAATGTAGAATAGCTGCAAATAAAAGTGTAGAGATAACAATGTTAATAGATTATTAGTGGTCTTTCTTAATTCTAATCCTAATTTATACAAACCATTTAGTTTTTTACCTATCTCTCTCTCATTTGCGCAACTCTATATCGCGGTGTCTGAAGCTAATAACAAAATATTTTTATTAAATTTCTTATACGGAAAATTATTAATGAATTATTGGTTCATTATGACTCATAAATCCGAGCTTTGAAGTATTGAATATGTAAGAACCCAAAAATGAAATTTAGAGAAATTATCACTGACGGATTCAAGGGACTATTGGACATTTTATTTTGATACATATTTACTTACAATCACCTTCAATATATGTCCCTCCTCTATGTAAATCTTACATAATTTAAACCTGGAAAACTTTTTCTGTCAGCCCCTTGCTAAATTTCTATCTAACTATCTATCTATAAATTCACTTTTACACACACACACACACACACACATATATATGGTGCTTCGAAATTGCACGGCACTATTTTAGGTATGTGTTCACGTACACAAAATAAACAAAAATGTCCATATTAGCATATATCTCAAACTCATTTATTAAACAGATATCAAAGGTTAAATATTTGTTATTTATTTACTGCGTTAAGAGAGACTGTACAATGTTTAACGTGTTTAATACTAAATAACAGGTTTTAATCACCTGATAAACAGATGAACGATAAGCAATGACAGTAGTTGCTCATCTGTTTGTCTACTTCTGTGTGTTTTACTGCGAGTGAATACTGTGACACAGTTCAATTTATGATCATCATGGGAGACACCATAAATTTGTTCACTTTTGCAGAAAAAACAGGCATGCTTTTAACTTATGACGAGGTACATAGAAACGGTGCTGCTGCTGTTTGAAGATATCGTGAAAATTTCCTAACCGAAGAATACCAAATCTAAAACAATTGAGGCCATTTAAAGACGCCTTAGGAATAATGGCACGCTAAAACTTATAAGAGTAAACCCCTGTCGACAAAGATTTCCACGAAGTTCAAACGTTGAAGACGAAATACTCGTTGCTGTTCAATTATCTCCTGCTACTAGTACCAGAAGATTGTCAGGTTTCGATGTTTCCTCTTCCAGCGTATGGCGAACTTTACGCGAAGAACAATTGTATCCATTTCACGTATCGAATAGGCATGATTTGTGAATGTTATAACAAGCGCAGAAATTTCTTCCAGTGTTAATTCGACAATGGACACGAGATACTAACTTCCTGAACTGCATTTCGGTTACTGATGAATCTTGCTTTACAAGAAACGGGATTCTTAATTTTCGAAATAACCATACTTGGGCCATAACCATACTATATATATATATATATATATAGTAAATATATATATAGTAAATATATATATATATATATATATATATATATATATATATATATATATATATATATATATATATATATATCTACGATATCTAGAAAGAAGGTGAATGTAATAATGGTGATTAATAATTTGACCTTCAGTAACCAGTGATGGTGTATGATGAAAAACGAAAAAAAAAACATCATTATTTGAATTTTGATTTGCTCAATCGAGATTTTTGGCTCTCATTCAAGTTGGACTACTCCAGTGCATAGATAGAGGCTTCATTTCAGGATCATAAGTAAAAAAAACACGATTTGTCAAACAGCATTAAAAGGAACAAAATTTGAGTCCATTGAAGAAGTGAAAGAGATTGCTTGAAGAGAGGCCCTTGAAGGAGTTGAATGGAAGAAGATTTCCAGCACTGTTCCAGATAATGGAAACTTCGCATGGAGTCTTGTAAGGGATGTATATTGAAGGTGGTAATAAGTATATAATCGTATGTATGAGTGTTCAACTGTGCCAAATATATAAACATTTTTCAACAACATTTCCTCTTTTTGAAGTATAATACATATATTTCAACTACTAAATGTAAGCACATAACAATAAACCATATTTAAAAAAAAATATCCCTAAAAATATTATTATTCCTTTAAATTACTAATAAAAATGTTAGGTCCTAAAAATAATTTATGCACCCGCTGCAGTGAATTAGTGCACACCAATTAGCTGTATGAAATAGAATTGTTTACGTTTGGAGTTAAGTTGCATGATAGGTTAAGAGCTGTGTTCGAACATGTGCGAAGTTAGGCTGTGCTAATACACTGTTTTAATACAATTATAAAGTTAAATAGACCCCGCGTGGCAGGGGGCCTACTGTTGTCGAACATGTAATCTGATTTATTGGCAAGGACAATACTCGTCATTAGACCCGCCGTAGTCTATTGTTCGACCAGGGTCTGACAAATGGGTCTATGGAATACAGAACCAACGCCAATACAACAATAATGTTTTTGTCACTAACTAGGTGTTACTATAGTACTGTTGTTTTTTTTTCTGCTGCCTCTCTACCGAAAGTAGGGAAGGATTGTCTTCATGCTTAGAAAAAAAAATTGTCCTCAGAATTGAAAAATAGTATATTGACTAGCTGTAATTCATAGAAATTTTGTTCATCACTCTTTTTCCTTCCCTACCTCGTTATTTTGGCTATACGGGATTTTCCGTGGCTTGTGGAGAGGGCGGAGGAATAATGCTGGATTAAAAAGCCCCAAAAAGCCAGGAACTGGCGCTTGCCAGACATCTCAAATCCCTTTTGCTCATAACTTGTTCGCACTTGGAAAACCTGCGCAGGCAAATGATACTGAATCTTGGTAATTTTGAAAAAAAAAAAAGTTTAAATTTCAAAACACAGGAACAGTGTCTTAAATTATATCTATATTCTTATAATGTTTTATTTCTAAGATGTATAAATCTATTTTAAATGAATGATTTTCAATTATAAACGGCTTGTATGTATGACAATAATAAGACCTATTTGGACTTACGGAATTGAGCTTTGGGGCTCCACTAAACCATCGAATTCCTCTCGTATCCAATCCTTACAATCCAAAATCTTTCGTAAAATCCTCAACGCTCCTTACTTTGTCACAAATAAAATCATCCATAAAGACCTTAATGTACCATATGTTTCCGATTTGGCCCAATCCAGATACCTGTCCTTCCATAACAAACTGCAGAACCATCCGATTCCTCTCGTTTCAAACCTTGCTTGGCCTCGGGATCTTCTAATATAGAACTTTAATTTGAGTTCTACCAATGGGTAGTTTCTCTTCCTGTTGTACATGTCATGTTACCAATTTCACATTTACTTATTGTATTTTCTATGTAATACAGTTGTAAATTCCATTAAAATAATAATAAAAAAAAAAAGAAATGAATGATTCTGAATTCTGAAGATGGTAACTGAATGGATTGGAAATGTCGGAGCCGTTACAAAAGGTTAAACTACAGTTTAAATGTTTTATTATTTGTAATATAATTATATAATTTTTTGAAATTTGAATAATCAATTATAATGGTGAATCTAAATACATACCAATGTATTTGGGATTGGAACACATTTACATATTTTAATACATCATTTCAATTTTATTTCCAATCTAAATCATATAATTAATGCTATTTAATATAAGTATAACTATGGTAATACTATATAATACAACTGTTAAAATTGCTTTTAGAAATTCAATTGAAATATTTTAGATGCTTGATTGGAGTGGATGAATTAGAGGATATTGCAGCCATCAATCGATATTTCATCAAACGAAGAAATCAACCACCAAATGTTATTCTATCCTCCAGAAAACACCTGTATTATAAATACTCATAAAAAATATGGTAGAATCGAAAATTTTTATAATTTCATCAGGTGTGTGTGTGATCATGTAAGCTTGGAGCCCCCACCATGCTGTGTTTTACATAATACCAAAATCTGTTAAATACCGTTTTGAGAACTACGGTTTTGTATTTTTTGGTTAATTAACTTTGTAGTGTTGCATTTAAGTAAGATCAACGTAGGTGAAGGAAGGAATCTTTTCTCTATGGTTTCTTGAAGTTTATCTTGCTAAAGGATGTCTTGGATGTCTCCTTGCTAATATTTTAAAAAAGTACCAAGGTTTTTTGTATTCTACTTAGCATGTTATGCTAAGTGTGGAGTGCGCGAGACCACATGGAGGGATATCAGTTGACGACAGTCAAGATAAGAGGACTAGGATGGGAACGATAGTGTGGGCGGAAGTTCTGCCTTGCCTCGGGCCATTACATCCCAAGCCTTTACGCCTCAGATACGTTTTATTTCAGATACCTCTAATACGTTAAAATAATTTTATTTTTTTATACTTAAATAATCATGCACCCCTCTTTTATGGCAATATCATGTAATATTATAAATTATAAATGGAATAATTCAAACTATGAAACCTACTCTTCAAGGTTGTAATGTGTGGTTGAAGAGTTTGGGATGCAATTGATGGGTCATTATTAACTGAAGGGATACATGTGCCATCGCCATACGTGGTGATGACAGTGTTTTTTTGTCAATATTATTTTGATATTTAATTCATTTTAAATTCCTGTGTATTATTAAATATCATCTTATTTCAGTAATCAAGAGAAACTACTATAAAATACGTTGGATTTAAGTCTTGATAAGAAAAAAATTAATGTCGATCAAACAAATAAAAACCTACATCTTCTGGACGCTTACATCATCTGAAGAATTCAGTTAATCCGTAGTCACCAATTTTCGCTTCTAAAAACTTTTTGAAAGTAAATATATTTTCGATGTATTGTATTGTTTTAATGAAATTATTAATATATTAAAATTTTTGAAAATATCTTTTGAGAAGAAGGATAATAAAAGATTCACCTAATCTCTCTTCTCTTTTTTTTTTTATCTCCATTAAGAAAAACAAAAGTTGCCATCATTAGGACTTAGGGACATTATTCAGATGTAATGGACTCCTCGAGAGCCGACGAGGGACAAACGGGAATATAATGGACCCGAGGTGCCTCCATTAGCCAAGTGCTGGTCTAACCGAATTAAGGACAACTGGAGTAGGAGAAAGGTAGGAGGAGGAAGGGAGGAAGGAAGGAAACAAAGGGAACTAACAATAGGCTACAACAATGGATCCCTTTTTTCTTATCTTCGTCATATCGGTCCCCGCTGAAATATTAGTCCCCTTGCGTTCTACTCCCGCTTGCATCCTAATTGCGAAGGGAACTCCGTCGGGGTTCTTCGAGATCACTTTCGGTTCGGAGAAAACCGGAGTGCTGTTCGATGAAACTTCTGACAACACAGGATTCTACATAAATTTGGCTTCTATTGCTGCTAAAATTAATGCATTTTTTTCATGCAAGATTTATTAAATATTTTAAATACGAGCTGCTCACAGATATCAACCAATATCTCATGATATGATGGCACGGAGGTTAAGATGGGTGGGGCATGTAGTTCGGATTAATTCACCTGGAAGCCTACACAACACAGACGAATCTCGGAGGAGAGAGGGCTTTCGTACACATGTACACTTTTACTTGATGTATTTATATTGTAATATAGTTATAAAGATCATGAATAAATGAATGTTTATTTTCAGTAATTGTTTTTAATTTGTTAATTCTTTTTTTTTTTCTTTTTTTCGTCCTCCCCTTCCTCGCCGTTTTAATTCTTCCTTTTCCTCACACAGACCTTCCCTTAAGACAACAATAGTCAGCATATATACATAAAAAAGAAAAATCTTTAGGGCTGAAGCCCTCCAAAATTAAATCCTAGATCCGCTAATGCTCAACACAACAATAAATGCCTCAAAAGTAGGCAAAAGACCAAGTGGAAGGCCAAAAAATAGATTGATAGATCTAGTAAAAAAGATGCAATAGAGCGGTATGCAGATAACTAGAAAAAAATTGCCCAAGGAAGGCATAGATGGAGTAGGTTTGATAAGGTGGCAAAAGAGTTTCAAGGTCTGTAATGCCAAAAGAATAAGAAAAAATAAGATTATATTAATTAAAGCCTAGATTAAATATGGCCAGTTTCTCTGAAATATAGCGAATTGAAAAATACGTTGGAGGAGAGAGATAAATATTTAGATTGGGAAATAGAGGAGGCGTGTAACGGGGAAAGTTTGGGTTCCCAAAGGGCCCAGGTTTCTTGTGTTCTCCCGCCTTACACCTCAGTCGTTAACCTGTAAACCAATTTCATAGTACTCTATTTTAAATTTTTATTCATTCCTGGAAAGATTACAGAAATTAAATAACGATCTGAACGGTAATTTTTAGGAAATGAATAGGTAAATATTGGAAATGATAAAACCTAAACTATATATATATATATATATATATATATATATATATATATATATATATATATATATATATATATATATATATAATAAATCCCTTTTTCAGGCTTTCATGACCGATTGATTTTTATGAATAGGGTATCAAACAAAAGGGAATTTAATGGAGAAGTGGCTAATACTAATTTCAAAACTCAAAACGTTATTAAAACTTCAATAAAAGACATTGAATAAAATCAGAGATTTGAAAACTGAGTTTTAAAAGCCGACGGATCGAGACGGGATCGACTTTGAGGATGTCATCGAGAATATCAAGACCCGGATACTGGAGTATCTTTGGAATTCCTATCTTTCCTTCGTTTTAAAGCCTAGAAATGCACCATTTTTGTATTCAGGATCTCAAGAGATACCCATATTACCCAGTATTATACCGAGTTGAAGTGGCTCTATCCATCCAACCGCCGTCTGTACTTCCTTGCTAACTTTCTACAAACCGATCATTAGAAGTCAGCGACTCTCCTACATTCTTCAGAGCCTACAAATCCTCCATTCAATCCCGTGCCACCAGATTCGTACTATAGAGCCAGGTCTGGTGAATAGGGAGGGTGGGGCAAAATGTTCCATCTAAGGCTCAATAATTTATTGCGAGTGACCAACGAGGTGTGGGGGCTAGTGTTGTCTTGGTGGAACACATCACCCTTCCGATCATTCATAACTTTTCAGGATGTTCTATCAATTTGATGACACTATATCCGTTGGAAAGCTCAATTATTGCTCTTTAAAGCCGTTTTTTTAATTGAATGCCTACATTTGGAATAAATATACAAAAACTGCTTATAGGTTTTTATTTTTCATCTCCATTTGTAGTTTGTTTACGAAGGTCCTTTTGATGTCATTTTGTGCAGTTTATGTGACCCTAAATTCCTGCTAAATTTCTTGTAGATAGCTAAAGTCGTATTGAAATTAGAACATTTATTGTGATTTTCGAAAAAAAATCATGAGAGGGACCACAACTTTAAGCCTGGAAACATAGCCGAGCTTGTACAAATGGTTTTCTACGCTTGTGTGCGACACATTTAGGGCCATAGCAATCTCTGGCACTGATTGGGTGGGTTTTTTATTAACAATGGCTTTAAATTGCTCGTTTCAATTCCATGCTGGAACTGACCATTGAGTATATCTACATTTGATGCTTACACTCTACATACACAACCGGTTATATTTTATTTTATATATTTTTTGTTATTTATTTATTATTATTATTATTTTTGTAGAAGAATAAGAAAAACAATATTTTTTTCATATTCAAAAGTTTCATAGCAGTATCGAAATTACAGCGATGAGGGAGATTAGAAGTACAAAATTCTGGCACTATATATACATACATTAATACAGTATAGTAAACAATATTATGAAAAAAAATTGTAAATGTTGACAGTCATAAACTAAGTTGGTGTAAGCGAGGAAGTTGACATTTAGAGCAGAGTTTATCACCGTCCAGGATTCTCCGTTCGACCTTTAACATCACAACACAATTTTCTTCTCCCCTGTTTTAATATAAACAGTATGGTACATATATTTTAGTCCTTGAGAGCTAAATAAAAATGTATATTGACCATGGTCCGATGTTCTGCAGAAAAACAAGGAATGTAAGTTTTCTGATTTATTTTTTAAGTGTCACGTCATTCCTTGAGTAAAAAGCGATAACTAAATATTGATTGACCACTCATTTGAAGATATTCTTCTCCTTCACATGCGACAAATAGTCCTATCCCCTCGAAATTTCTGGAGAAAAAGTTATGAAGGAAAAGAAATTTTATTTGAAAATAACTTTAAAAGTATGCATTTTTTCTTGATTGTATCCATGATAATTAGAAAGATAACTAAATTACCTAAAAAACAAAAAAAATCATAAAAATGGGACAATTATTAACATAGATACAGTCCATTAGTTTCAGCATATTTAATAATGTCTTCCTCTTTAAAGATATTGCATTTAGGAGTAGAATAGTCTACTACACTTTTTTTCCTGGCGGATATATTAACTTTATTATTTCTTAAAGGCATTTGTTTGTTCTTACATTTTATTTTTATTAATAATTTTAACCTTCCCGGGCTCATTATCCCGTATGGGGAGTGTCCCACGGGTGGCGGATGTGGGGATGGTCGGTGGAAATTCCTTGGGAGTTCCTCTCGGCTAAGTCCGATAGATTCGCTGACCAACAATGAGAGGGGACCTCCAGACTTGCTGGAGGGAGGGGACCTCCAGACTTGCTGGAGGTAGGGGCCCACCAAACTTGCTGGAGGGTGTGATGTAGGATTGAACGCCCTACTCACATATCTTTAGTTCACCAAACACCACAGTCATGGTTCTCCCTAAGGTAAAATGCTCATTATCCGGAGGTAAACTAATCCTCCGTTCGGGTGTCTGGGTGGGGACTGCTTTAGGGGATTCATGGCGCAAGTTGAAATATCGATTGGTGGTGTCGGCATCGAACCTTCGGGTTCGCTAAGCCTTTTATTATTATTAATAATTTAGAAAATCCCAGGCTTTATCTTTTCTTTATTACCTTCATTATCTTTCCAGTCAGTGATTAAAAACAGGTCCTAGCAAAGGAATTTGTACAAATATCTTGGTCTATTATGTTAAATAGAATATTATAATCGACCTAAGAAAAAAATATTAATTCCTACCTTATATACATAAGATCTACTTTTTTCCATATTGATGCTATTTCTTCACTAAACAAAATTTTCTGCGAATTATTCGCACGGGCCAACTAGTTAAAATAGAATTTCTATTATCCTAAATTTCGCTAAATTCTGTTTTTAATAAACTCATGGATTATTAAAGATTTTTTAAATGTATTTATTAACTTTTTTTAATCAACCCGACTAACAGGTTTTACAAGTTTTTCTTCATTTATTCCTTATAAAGGCATGATATCTAAAAGTTATTGAATAATTTACTTTTCCAATAGTTGCAGTGACGTTTCTTGAAAGAAAATCCTGAGGAATCATGAATGTTTTAGTAAACAGCGTGAACAAAGAAATCCTACCATAAAATTAGGTTCAGTAATTTCTATTTTCGATAAAACAAAAAATTGCATTAAAATGAATCTGACTCGTTTTTTATGACAAATATTTACTAAGCCTACTTTACTGGAAGCGTCTTTTAGTTTTTGTGATTTATTATACATTAGATTTAGTTTAATACAACTAGCAATATATTTTTCATATTTTACATATACAAACAAAAAAAAAAGAATATATTTATATATAATAACTTAAAAATCCATGGAGAGTCGAAGAACAGGAATATAAAAAAATAATGAAATTATATAAAACATTTATTCCTCAGCTCCCAGGATGCATTGCATAGGTCTGACATTTTTTCGACCTAGTATTACCAAAAAAATTTTCATTGAAATCGGTAACGTCCGTAAGCTCTCCTAATGACATACTAAATTTTTCTATATATTTCAATATTATATGTACATTAAATATTATAGTTATCATGAAAATAATCAAGAAACTGTTGCGTCATGTTATTTTTTTGTCTAAGATCAATCTACTATTTAATATTGTACTAAATTGGTATCGACATCCTTTTCGCAATGAAGGCCTTATTCGGATGCAGTATTGGAAAATTTGGACATTAAATTTTTATTTCTATAGAAGAATATTTTTATCTGAAGAAGTATTATTTACAAGAAATGAGATATTTTATTTCAGTAGTATCCATAATCAGGAAAACGGAAATTACCATTCATTATTGATAATTAAAATTTCTGAAAAAATGGTATCCTCTCATTGCTTGAATTAATTTACTCAATTGATGTAATAAGGATCGACTCCCGAAATGGGGATCTGTGAAATTTCTTACTACTTTTTATACAAAGAGAATTAATAACTCAAAACCGTTGTCTTGTTGTCCTATCGAATGATCGAACTGTAAAACTATATTACAAATTTATACAACAGATAGGATCATGAAGAGGTCTAGTTGAAGATTTATAGACAGCAGATGGCGATGCTTGCAATGCAAATGGACGACAACCATACAGGGACGGGAATGCCGAAGAAGCTTTAAAAATGGAAGTGGTGTGGAAGGTAGTAAAAGGGAAAAAAGGGAAGAGTATGTAGGTGGAAGGTGGAAGGTGGGAGGTGGGAGGTGGGAGGTGGAAAGGTATGTAGGGTATAGCTGTCCTCTCTGATCGATAACATACCGCGGCACCTACACTGGGTTGTAAACACGGCGGCTTCACAATGGGATCAACCTTATCGTAGCTTTAATTATAGAAGCTATTATCACACCCTGTAATAAAAGTGTATATGAATACACATACATTTTATTTATCTAGTCTACATAACGTTGTCCCGCTTATCGCTTACAGGTCAAGTGGAGGGGTGGAAACTCAATAGGTGTATAATATATAGGTAGGCGGCTGGCTGGAATGAGAAAAAAAATTAACTTCATACATTATTAATTACTTAATCTTCTTTCCATAAAAAATTTGAATCTTGATGTGAATAGAGTTCTATAATACAATTACAAAGAACTCTGGTTTAATACAAATATTAATTAAATATAAAAATTGTAATAACGCTTATATATGAGGGAAAAATAAAATAAAATCCCTACTTTTAAATCCTGCCTATTCAATCACTTTATTTCCATCCAGTTCCTCTAAAATTGTAAATAGAAACTTCTGTAAATATGTATATATATTATTAGTTTGTTATATTTATTATTAGTTCTTTCATTTATTTACTTTTTTCTTAACCGATTTAATCTAGAAGATAACTTTTTTTTCTTTATTCTCTATTAGTTAACTTTCTAAATATATGTCTGATTCTAAATTTCTGAGGCTCAAAATCCCACATTTTTGTCCTTGTTAATTATTCTAAAGGGATTCGTCCCAGAATAAATAAAAGATTATTATTATTATTAAAACAATGCTAATAAAACTTTAAAAAGTATAATAAACCACTCCTCCTATATTATAATATTACACATCTGTAAAGTTTTCTTTAAATCTTCAATTTAACTACAATGCGCTCCATTATCTGAACGTCGCTATTTCTAACTTTAGTTAATTTTCATCATATAGGTTTCCCTCACACAAAAAAAGCTAATTTAATATATTTAATGTATGTTTATAATATAATTATAGGTTTTTCTTCTTCTTTTAAACAAATACCTGTGGTGGAAAAATCAATGTGTAATATATATTTTATTTTTTAAAATATTATTTTAAAGATTTGCTCGCTGGGAAAATACTTTGGTAGTTTTACGTACATTTATTTATATTTACATACGTATTTAGTATTTGTACTTCGGGTATTGTCTAGCATACTTATTTCGTTCATGTTATCTAGAATATGGTTGTTGGTATGACTACGAGTTTTGTCGTGAAATATTTAAAATTTTTTTTTAAGGAGCTATGAGAATGAATGATTGAGGAGTCTTCATTTATTGATTTGGAATTCTGTATTGTTATCTACATATTTATTTTGATAGGAGTAGAGTAAGCAGACCAGTGATGGACATAGCTAATGGATTTTTTAAAAATCTTTTTTGGCTTATGCCTCCGTAATTATTATAGTTATAAACTTCTTCGCTGGACGTTTAAAATCTCAAGGACCTTCTTTTTATATTTAGCACTTTAAAATTGAAAAAAATATTCAGATTTTAAATTTAAAAATGTTTTTAAAAAACACCTGTTGCACTAGCGATGTACACTCCGAACTTCCATTGTTCTAGTAATGAGCACGGAGTCGGCGCCAGTAATGGACATACCTCAGAAAAATTATAATTTTTTATTTAACTATTAAGATAACGATAAATATAAGATAAGATAAATATTAAACTTACTCTTAGCAAAACTGTCAGCAGGGAGATATGAAACACACTGATCTCAAGAGCACTATAGAAACAACAATGATAGGCATTTTAAAATTTGGGAACTTTACAGTTGTTCATACAGGACATTGTTCTTTAATGTAGAAAAAACTGGAACCTCTAAATCAACAAGGAAGCTTATTATTTACATTTAAAGTCCAACCTGTCCATTACTGGGCCCCTGTCCATAACTGGTGTATTCACCCTAATCCAATATGGGTTTCAGTTATAGAGTTTAAGTATTCAGCTTCTGTATAATTTTCAAAGTTTATTGTTGTAAAGAAGACGATGTAGAAGTCTCAGTCAATATTCATTAAATTAATGTTGAGCTTTCAATTTTAATCAAAAGCTCGTTGAAACTAAGGAATAGTTTTAAATATATTTTTTTTCCTATCTTCCAGTTGACTTTAAGGCTCACCTTAAAGCTGAGCTGAGTACTTAGCTATATTGAAGGGAACTAGAAGGAACCACTTCATTCACTCCAAGAGAACCAATTCCGATGGAATCCTCTCTTATCTCCATTTATCGATTGCCACCTTTAAATTGCAGAGGGACGTGAAAGAGTACATTTCTCCAAATCGCTTCCTTGGGGCTTCCTCTATACTTATTTCTGGTAACTAGCTACGAATAAAAGTATGGTTTCTAAGAGAAATGAATCAAATTATGTCAAGTAAAACGCTTGTTCCGAACGATATCCAAGTTTTTCAACTTCGTTTTAATTTTTTTTATCATGTTTTCCTGATTAAAAACTTTTTAAAAAATCTATTATTATTTTTTATTTATTTATTCATGATATTGATATTGATACAACTGTATTAAAGAAATAGATCTAGTAAATTTGTACAAATGAATATGATGACATGAAAATAGTTGTTGAGAAACTACCCGAAACCACTGGTAGTTTCTCTAATAATATGTCTACATTAGGAGATCACGGTATATTCCATATATTCCAAGTTTTCTTTTCTTATAAATTTCTATTGTTTTTATTTTATTGTATATATGGTATGATTGTTTCATACATCCCAAATACCCAATGCCCTTTATTGAGGCAAAATGTATTATTTTTTTCTCAGTAAAAAGAAAGATCGAAAATCAAAAAAAGGAAATCACGGGATCATATTCTTCTCGGACGCCTAGGAGGGTTATCAGGAATTGAAGAGGAAATAAGACTAGAAACGAGAGGGTTGGTTTGGTTCTGAAGTTTATTATGGAAGGATAGATGTCTGGATTGGACCAAATCGGAAACATATGGTACGTTAAGGTCGTTATAAACACTAGCGTACAGGATTTAATTTTTTTGAGGGAGCTTCATTCCGAAAGCTTTCTTTTTTCATAAAAATGACGATAATTACTTTGGAAAAAATTAACGAAACTAACTATCTATATAAAATGGTGTTGAAGTGATTCCTTAAGTCCTTTTAAATGTAATTACACGAACAATAATTCTTTAAGAGATAATTTTTTAATATATTTTTCCATAAAACATGGTTATATTTTACCATTTTGGGGGGGACTTCAGCCCGAAAGTCTCCTCCCGTAGATCCGCCCATGGATATGAATGAATTTTTTTGTGACAATGTAAGGTGCATTGAGGATTTTACGAAAGATTTTAATTGTAAGAATTGAATACAAGAGGAATTTGATGGCATAGTGGAATCCCAAAGCCCGTAAATCCAAATTGGCCTTATTACAGTTATGTATATGAGTCTTTTGTAATTAATTGGAAGTTTAGACAGTTTGTCTAGTAAATGCTGAAGTAGTTCAAGTTTCAGGATTCCAAGTTAGATGTTTGTCTAGGTGGAGTTCGAGGTAACGGATTTATTCAACAAGAATAATTGGGGTATTGTTAAAAGATACTGTAGGACAAGAAGTCATAGGTTTACGACGAAGCGAAAAGATAATTTGCTGGAATTAATTTTAATTCTCCAGTTTTGACACAATTCTTAAAAAAAAAAAAAAAACTCGCCAATAACTCGAATTTTATTCAAGAAAACTAAAATTTATAATTCGGGACATTTAGTTAGTCACTTGATATAAAAAGGATCAATTTCCACAATGGAGATATTCGTAAAAAAAAAAAACACTACTCCATTATGAGTTTAAATGATAATTTTCAAAAAACAGTATTTTTTTACATTTTAAAAAATTACTTCCTTTTTCTGTTGCATTAACTTTAGAAAAAACAACAAAAAATTTTCGGAAAAAATAATGGTGAATTAAGCTCACGAATAGTTTTTTTTTATCTCTTCTGTAAAAGTTAACTGAATTCATCGATAGGCTCAATTGAAGGCATCGGTTTGGCGAATGAGTGGTTTTGTCCATTTCAAGTTTCTAATCCCGGGGTGACAAAACCAAACAAAAAGTTTGGCGTTTGTATCGGAAAGCTTCGAGCAAAATAACTTTTCGACATTAGTGGAAATGTTACATTAATCTTATATCTCAGTTTCATAATCCTATAATTCAGCTCTCAGAATAAAACTTTAATTTTGTAGTTCGCGAATAAGATAAAATAAAATAAATAACAGCATCCTTCATTAGAAATTACGTCAATCGATATTTTTGGTAAGCGATGAAAACGATTTTTTTTTTTGTAATTTAATAATCAGGAAACTTACTCTTTAGAATAATTTTTATCCAGATCCTAAAAATAATGAATGATAATGTTTACATTAGAAATCAAGGAAGAAGACATGAGATTACTTAGGTTATGAAGAGATTTAGATGACTTTTATATGAAAAAAAAAAAATAGTAAAAGCAAATATTAATTTTACTTGACGTAGATTGATGGAGATCTATCTTTACTAGCGATGACAATCCTATATTAGAAATTCCCGAACCCAGTTTTTTTTTAAAAGCCTCGTGGGGTTATTGGGAGCAACAATTAAATTTAATTGGAAAACAATTAAAAAAGAGGTTTACTTTTTTTGACTATAGATTTCATATTTGCAACTAGAATTTTTGTACTTTTTTTTGGAACATATCAGGTATGAATAATATCAAATTGACATTAGAAATGGTGATGAAATCTCGAAACTTTTTTTTTTTTCAATAACCCATGGAGGATCGTACACTATAATTTAAATCCCTTGTGTTCTGATAAGAAATATATCTCATATAATTGGTACAACATGAAAAAATATTAAGATAAATAAACAGTTCATAAAAAATAAATTAAAAATATGAATAACAGCTCAAATCTGTATTATGAAACAATATAATTACATTCTGTCACTTAGACATTGTTATAAAGAGGTAAGTTCATATTCACATTATACGTACAAAAAAATAAATACAGAAACAAAATTACAACTAAATAATAATCAAAAAGTAAATAAATTAAATAAAATAAAATAAATTAAAAATAATCACAGAAAATAACTTGATAGATCGAAAAAAGGTCCTCATTAATAATAATGAACATATGCGGCTAAGGATTATTTAATAAGAAACAAATTTGAAGTGTCATTTCAAAACCAGCCAAATTTAATATATGTATAAATATATATTTATATACATAATTTTTTTTTTTCTGTTGGCTCTACAGACCTTGTAGATCTTTTGCCGCCTGAACCAGCCTTCTCCACCTCTCCCTATCTTGGGCTACTGCTTTCCAGTTTGCGGCTTGAAGCTCAGCCGTATCTTTGTTTATCCTATCTATCCATCTGGTTTTTGGCCTCCCACGTGGTCTCTTGCCTACTACTCTGGCATTCTCTGTCTTGTAAAGACGTTCTGATGGATTGTTACAAGCTACATGCCCTGCCCATCTTAACTTCCTTGCCTTCATGTCATGAGATATTGACCGACCCGTTTCTTTCAGCAGTTATTTATTGTTCCTTCTCCTCCATGTGTCAAGGTTCTGGTTTCATGTAGGTCCTGTTATCCTAAGTAGAACTTTTCTTTCGAATCTCTCAATTCTGGCTTCTAATGTGTCGGTTAGAGCCCAGGTTTCATTACCGTACAGCAGAACTGGCTTAATCACGGCGTTGCACACTCCTATTTCTAGATTTCTGGAGATTTTTCTGGATTTCAGTACCTTTGAAAGAGAGAAGAAAGATCTGTTCGCACTAGCTATTCGCTGGCCTATCTCTGTCAGTTGATCATTTATTGAGGTTATTGTGGAGCGTAGGTATATATATATATATATATATATATATATATATATATATATATATATATATATATATATATATATATATATATATATATATATTTCTTCTGTTGACATTACAGATCTTAATCGCCGTGCCTTCATATCATGGGATATTGATTGACCAGTTTCTGTAAGCAGTTCTTTATTGGTCTTTCTTCTCTATATGCTAGTAAATTAAATAGATTTGTCTGTTTTTTTTTTTTTTGTTTTTTATTCCACGCCTCAATTCTAAGTTCATAGCTATGTTGAAGTTCGAATTTGAAGAGGGGCGGGGCGAAGCTAGTCAAAACGGAAAGGATAAAAAAGGAGACGAAAAACTGGAGCTGTTATTAAAGGCGGTTATTATTCATGACAAAGCTAAAGAGAGCCGTTTCAAGGGAACTTTATAATTTAAAGCAAAATGTCACCTCGCTTGAGGCGAATGCTTCTTTGCCTTTTCTTTTTAATTTCACACTTTTGTCCCCGTCAATAGAATTCAATTAGTTAATTAATGGAAACTTAATTAACATGAAAACATTTCAAGGAATCGAGACGGTGTGTATATTACAATATAAATGAAATTTGTTGTTTTTGAAAAGCTTGAAGGGGCGTGTCTGCAATTATTTTGTAGGAGTTTGCCATTTTTTTTTTTAATACCTGCCCTGAGTGATGATTTAAATGCAAATAAAGTTATAAAACATAGATGCACTATATACTAGAAACAAAATCGTACACTAAGTCAAGAAAAAAAATACTTAACATACTTTCAAACAAAATTTATGTTATTTATTTTTGCCTTTGCTTTGTCCAAATTTCGGTTAATTATTTTCAAAAATGAATCATTGTGGTCGTCCAAAAAATTTAATCCCCTCCGCTCAAAATTTGAGGTTTTACGTTTCACGATACGTAGAATACGAAAATTGAATAAAACATTTTTTGTTCGTCCGCGGCTTTTCTCCGAAACTACTGGACCGATTTTTCTCAAATTTGGAATCAAGGTAACCCGAGGATGATCCTCCTACCTCAACATTACAATCTACCCTTTCTTTCCAAGATGGCGACCGAAAAACCTGTGATAGTATAGACTGTAGCGTCTAAACTAATCTCCCAACTTCAATGAAACTTAGCGTCTTCTCCTTGATGACTTTTAAATTTACTATATAACGTACTTCAAAGAAAATAAGCTGGAAAAAAAGTTACATGGGGTGGTAAAATTAAATTATCGAATAACTCAAGAAGTATACACTTGTGATGTATGGTTATTTAAAAGTTTACGATTTAAAAAAAATAAAGTCTTTGAAATCTGGAATATTTGTAGCGAATATATGTTGTTCTAATTTGTTTTGTATGTTGAATACACCAATGTTAGGAATCCCTTTTTATTTATTTCCTTATTTTTACATGGAAAGTAATGTTAATTTTGATGTTAAATAATGAAAATAATAAACCATTGAGTAATAATTTGCAGCGTTTTCAGTTTATTATATACCAATCTATTTCTTTTTCTTTTTATAGTATAAGACAAAAATATTAACTATAATATTAAGTGAGTTATAATATATCATAAACTATAAAAACCAATAAGCGTTTCCTATAAAGTAGGCCAAGTTAATTTTTGTTTTGAAAAAGCTAGTTATTTTAGTTTTTATTGCCCTTTAAAACTTTTAAATATGAGTTTTTATAGAAATAAAACATTACAAATTTATCTATATGACTTTCTTGTGGGATGATTTTTTCGATCGATAGGTAGAGCATTATTAATGCCCCAAGAAAACCCACCTACGTCACGGCCGAACCAACAGATGCTTATCAATTAACGCTATTTAGGAAATAGCAATGTACATAAATATTGTTTTCGAATTAAAAAGGCAATTCTTTAATTGCGTCAATTCTAGGATAGTGTAACAAGAAAAAGAGAGTTTTATTTTACAATGGAAACACAATACAAAGCCGGGGTAGGAGAATCAGATAAAAGATTAAACGGGGCCGAAGTTATGACATCCAATGGGAAGGTGGTATTAATGCGTTTTGCCGATATCTGCTTGAGATAAAACTTACAAAGCATCGACGTAACTTATAGTTCGTTATGCCTTAGTGTTGGTTATCTAAAGCTCGTATTATTTGTTGTGATTATAGAAAATTTATAAATGATATTATATATATCATATATCTTATCTTATGTTTCGTATCACTGAACACCCTAGCACCATTCTCTATAGCTTTGCGATTCGTTCTTCTCACAAAAATTCCACCATCGCTTCAATAGCCCTTCAAATTCACCTCCACGACCTTGATGGTTACACAAATGGAGAATTAAAATCAATCCCAGCAAGTCAACTCATGTTAGCTTCTACCTGAGGAAGATCTCGTGTCCTGCTGTGGCAATAGACAATAAGCCAGTTCCCTCAAAAACTCATGTACAGTATCTAGGACTATACTTGGACAAAAAACTCACCTGGAACATTCACACTAAATTAAAAAACAAGAACTGACCAGAAGATACAAACAACTGTCACACTTTTGGACTACAGATCTCCACTGAATTTACTAAACAAGCGACTAATCTACACCACCATACTAAGACCTACTTGGACATACAGAGCAGAACTTTGGGGTTTCGCAAAACACACATACATAAACAAAATTCAAACCAGACAATCCAAAATACTTCGTAAAATCGTCAATGCTCCTTGGTTTATTTCAAATCACACCCTATACACAGACATGAACATGCCAAAGGTAAAATCCTACATTTCGTTCTTCTTCTCTCAATCATCCAAATCCATTCTATCATTCCGTTCTATCTCTATCTTCCTCCCTGTTACCTGGTGAGCCTCAACGACGACTAAAAAGGCAGTGGCCTCGAGATCTTCGGCAGACAAATTAAATGGAAAATAAAATAAAATATGTTTTGTAGGATAAAAAAATAAATAGAAAACTTATGAAAATGACAACAAGAATAACTGAATATTTTTTAGAGATTAGTTTTGGGTATCTAGAGACCTAATAAAAGTAAAAAAAAAAGGGAAATTTGTCGTGAAGCTATTGTCTGTTTTAACAAATGTGGATTTTTGTTTGAATGACTCAAGTGTCGTGAATAGTAATTGTTTAGATATAAAGATAAACAAATATGATATCAAAGGTAATACTTTGTATTTTGTAATCAAGAAATTCCTGGGGGGTAGGAAAAAAAACAGTAATACAAACTTAAAAAGTTTGTACATATTTAAATTATGTATATATACATTTATATATTGTACTTTGTAATAAAGAAATTCCTGGGGGTAGGAAAAAAAAAAAAAAAAAAAAAAAAAGTTATACAAATTTTAAATGTAAGTAAATTATATCTGTGGTTGTAATATAAATAAGTATAAATATTTTAAAAATACGAGGAATGTGAAATTACTAAATAATTTGGATAGTCATATGACTTAAGTTCCCATCTGTATGTTGGTTCCGGTAGTACAGATATCCTGGAGGGGGTCACTCAACCTCACATTGCTAAGGACCACAGTAGTGCAGCGGCAGGCCATTCCATTGCTCCATAATCGATCCCTTGTGACAAAACAGTCTAGGTCCATGGATTGTGGCTGCACAGACTTATAAGATGTACGAGGACATATCTTTTTACTTCCACTCACCTGCATATGAAATATATAGTAAAGGAAAGTATTGCCATCGTGAAAATTTTTGAATCTGTTTTCAACGGAAATACGCGTTTTGATGTACCCTGAGTCCAAATAGCCAAGTTCCGATAACCGAGCCAGATTTTTTTCTTTGAAACAGACCATCCATGGACCAAACCTCTGAGGGGCCACTGAATTCCTGGAAAACCACATCAAGATTCCCGATTATTTTCATGAGGTAGAGTCATCACTCTTAAGCCCGCCTGCGTGAGTTGCCTCCGGTATAAGGCAGGTCACGTACAAGGGTGGACCTCGGTCATCTTGGCTTTACACGACGAGCGGTCACCAATCCAACTTACATCCAGCTCGAGTTTCTTATCTACGAGTACAGCAAGCGTCACTCGCCCTTACCGGCCCTCATATAAATATGTCCATATATATATATATATATATATATATATATATATATGTACATATAAAATCTCTTTGGCTGAATTTTACTGATTTATTTAATTTTTGGTGTTCTTTTTTGTCTTCTATCTCCTTTATGTCCATTATTTCATATTATATCCTTTTTCCTTTTCTTTCAATATCTCCTGTAGATCTGTAGAAGTATATTCACATTTGCATATATAATATATTACACTACAACAATTGTTACCATCTATTTACTTCAGTTTAAGATCTTGTTACTTAGCTTACTCTGTTTATATTTTAATGTACTTACTGTTTATAATTTTAATAAGCTTGTTCACATTGCTTATAATTTTTTGTCTAAATATTATGTAACTTCCACAATTCTCTCTCTTTTTGTATCTTGTCCGTTCTAGGCCTGAAGAAGACCTGCAAAGTCGGGTCGAAACGTTGGCTTTAAATAAAATAGTTTTGCCACTATTTAGCCGATTTGTGACAGTCACCTCGGACCATCTCCTTTATTTATAATGCAACGGTCTACTATTAAATATTCAAAATGTATATATTCTTAAGATGGAAATCAGATAAAGGTTATAAAAAGCTAATCCAATTATGTCCATTTAATCTGTGAAGTGCAAGATAGCATATTTCTATCAATCTTGGCAGCTGTTAATAAGAATAAACACCGGAAGTTTTTAATTTCTAATTGATATTAACCGTTTTGGAATGGGGAGAGAAGACAAATTAGATTCCGCCGCTGGCATTAAAAATAATTATTTAAATTAAATGAAATAGAGTAATGCGAGTTCTTTTGGAGAAGAAGCGAGCCATAGATCAGGCCTAAACGAGGGGGTGTTCTCAGTAGGAACGCCTTGAGGCCGTCCACCGGGGCTGATTCAAGGAGACGAGAAGTTAAGGCCATCTATTAAAAGTTAGCAACTGGGGCCAAATAAAAAGTTAGACCCCAAAAGGCACTTTTATACACTTCTGTCCCTTCGTCATCTTTTATCTTTTCATAACCCTACTGAACATTTTTTCTCCCTTCCCCGACCTCTCCCTTCCTCATCCCCTCCCCTTCCACCGCTCCCACAGCCGAATTCAAAAGGACAAAAGAGAACCTCTTTTAATTAAATCCCCTCCGTTTAGTCTTCTTTCCGAGGAATGGGGGATTAAAATATAATTGTGAGAGAATATAACTTTTCAAACCTGCAAACATTTCACGATATATTTTATTATTACTTCTTTCAGCATCCTTATCTTACCAATTTAAAAATAAAAATCTCAAATAATCAATTTGATTTGACGCAGACAAATCTCTCATCCTTTACGAAAGGAATCCTTCGGAAACCAGTAAAAGTTCACACATTAAGTGTAGGGTTGTCCAAAAGCACTTTGCTAGACCAAGACCAGGATTGGTTAAAGAAAAACAAAAAAAATCACAACCTTTTTTGTGAATAATAAGTAAGACAAAATGGTGACTAATACTTAACAATTTTAGTTATGTCAATACTTGGAATTAGTATAAACAATATACTATTGCATTTAACTCTTCTAATTTTTCATTCGAGCTCACTAAGGTTTCCTCTATATGAAAAAGTACAGTGATATCTCTATAGTAATAGGCTAATAGGTAACTGCAAGACTGTTGCGAGACACTTGCGCAACATCAAGACCAAGACACGTCTTGGTCTCGCATTTGGATAACCATTAATTAAGTGGTTATCCTTCTAGTTCGTGGTATAAAATCCTTTAAATCAAATAATTAACATTCGCCTAGAACTTCGTAAATAGCTTCATCTCATCGTAACCTACAAATATTTTATTTATGAAAATTCTCGGAACTGGGGCGTTTTCAATCTGAAGATCGGCAAACTTTGTCTATTTAATTAGATATTAAAAACTCATGAATACTCATTTGTTTTCCACTTGAATTGTAAGATAATATGATCCCGAAATAGAAAAAAAAAAGTGGACTGCAAGAATACTGGTTCGTTTGGCGTCACTTCCACCCCTAAAATGTCAAAATAACGAGATTTAGGCCAAACGGCCATATATTTTTAAAAGCCTTTTTTTTTTTTTTTTATTTCGTGAAGATATTATCTTCAGATTTAAGTGGAAAGCAGATGAGTGGTCATGATGTTTTAATATCTAATTCTGTGACAGATAGTAATATTTCTCAATAAAATGTTTTATATATAAAAAAAAAAGTTTGTCGATCTCGAGGTTGAAAACGCCCAATTCCAAACAGTTTCGTAAATGAAATATTTGTAGATTACGATGAGATGAAATTTTTCACGAAATTTTAGGCGGTTTTTAATAATTTGATAAACAGTTAAATGGGTCAGAATTCGTAAAAATAAATGATAAAAATCAACATTGTTGGGCAATATGGTTGGAGTGATTCCAAATGGATCGATTGACCTGATATAGGCTATAATATAGGTATAAGGAAAAAACTGTACCAAGTGTTCCCCCCTTCCATAGCTTTTCTTACAAAATTATGCAGCTCCCTCAACCCTTTTCAGTTGTCTTCTTGTATTCTCCGGTATAAGAGTTATGTCCATTTCTTTTATTAGCAAGTTGGAGCGCCCATTTAACTTATTATGAAATCATTTTTAGTGTGTTCGTATGCGTTCTTTCTTGTGGAAGTCAGAGTTTAAAGTGTTGTTATTTACGTAAGATGGTGCATGGAAAAAAAATCATATTTGATTGAAAAAAGTTCAGTCTTATTATATGACCAAGGTACGTTATAAATTTTCATATATTATGTTTTATAATTATATATTACATGCAGGAAGTCACTATGAAGTTTTGGAAATAAAATCATCTACTTCTTTGGCCCATAATCCATATTTCTTCATTATGAAGAGAAAATTTATATGAATCAACAGTAAACTAAAACTCTACAATCTTATATAAGCATTTTTTTTTTTCATTTCACCTTCAATCTAAATCCGCATCTGGAATTAAGTTAACAATAAGCAGATGAGCTGTTGTGAATATTTAAAAAGTATTTATCCTTTTTTCGCCTTTTAAGGGCGATGGATTTCTATGATCCGTTTGAAATGAGGTGTCAAACAAAAGAGAATTTTATAGAAAATTAACGAATTATAATTTCAAAACTTTAATACAAGTTTACGTTTAAGATATTTATGTTTAAAAAATAAAATAAAAAAAAACTGCTGAGTGCTTCAATTATTTTAATGAAAACGTAAATATTAGGATCAGAAACATTTATTTTGTCATAAATACCGATCAATTTCTATTACAGCAATAGTGGATCCAGGATTTAATTTTGGGAGGGGGCATAAGCCGAAAGCTTTTTTATTTTTTTTTTTTATAAAAATAAAGATAATTACTTCGGAAAAAAAAGAAAGAAACTAATTACCGATATGAGATGGTGTTTAAGTGATTTCTAAAGTCCTTTTAAACGTAATTACACGAACAATAATACTTTAAGAGATAATGTTTTAATATTTGTTTCCATATATCATGGTTATATTTTACCATTTTGAAGGGGCTTCAGCCCCAAAGCCCCCTCTCCCCCTCCGTAGATCCGTCCGTTATATTATAGACTTCTGCATATAAATAAACATTTCATAACCGATTTACCCGAAAATATTCGAATAATCAGTATTTTTCAAATTAATTTTTTTTATATATAAAATGTGTGTTTAGGCAATTGGGTTTATTATAATACATCTCAGATCACGAGAAAACAAGGAATAAAAGCTTTGCAACAGTTAATTGTGGTCATTTTTGATGAAAAGAGGGGTACTTTTATTTGAAAGGATAAAAAATATTTTTTTACACTACTTGAGCTCAATCTCAATTTTTTTTATAATAAACCTCAACTGAATTAATAAGGATTTAAATCTTATCAAAGGAAGAAGTTATTGTAAAAGTAGGGTATCTATCGTACAGCTGAATAAAGATAAAAAAAAATCTCGAATAATTAAAGATTTTTTCTAAAAAACAGAAAGTTTAATTTAGTCACTCAAAAGTCATCTTTAATCGGTTTTAACTATAATAAACTCCTTTTTCGTTCAAAGTATATTTTATCTAGTTTACAATGAAGCAATGATTAATTGCTTAAATTAAATGTTTCTGTAGTTATTGCTTTCGATTAAACAAAAAACACGACTAACTTAAAAAAAACACAAAAGTTGGATTTGCTAATTTTCTGCTGAAAATTGGCCCATTGTTTATATGAACTTTTTTATAGTTCTAACGAGTTGCTATCGTTCCTATAAAATTTTTTCTCTATTTACGGGATACCTTGTATAGTGTTTTTGGGATAACGCATGGATCCTACCTTATACTAGCGATAGTGAATCTTGATGCCACCGCTGCCAAGAATTCCTAATTAAATTAAAACAAAAACATCAACTATATTATTTCTCATAGGATTTTTTTTGTTACACACACAGTTACACGTTTTTTTTTTGGCACATCTTATCTTCGTCCACCCTTCTTCAAATCCAACGACGTAGTCACATCCCTCCTACATTTTACGGTAAAAAGTTAAGGATAAAAAGAAGCAATGTTATAGAATATTCATTTATTTCAGTATGGATTGCAGCTATTATTATTAACATTATTTAAAAAGTTAATAAATTCTCTAAAAAAACAAAACAAAAATAAATCATCGAAACCGGAACATTATAAACAAAGATATAGTCTATAGTATTTTATAATAATCTTAATTCCTCCATCTCATAATACATTGCATTAACTAATTTCTGTAATATTTCTTCATTTGTGCACTGACCAACAATATACTACGCGAATTGTTTGGGCCAACTAATATTTAATAATTTCATTAATTTTAATTTTTTAATTAAAATAAACCACGACTTGTATTTTTAAATAAATTATAATATAAACATTTTATACTGTTGTATACAGCTTTATACAGATTTTGATACGTTGTTTGTTAAAAATTATCAAACTTATTAAAAAACATTTTTTTTTTTATACATCTGGGATTTAATTTCATCTCGCTATTTGTACTCAAGAAGCTCAATAATATAGGCCGGAATGTCAAGATGTATACATATTTTATATTGTATTAATCCTGATCACCACGCTAATCATCTCCTTGATGAATTATATCATGACATTATATAATTCATATTATTCACATTATATATTTGAAGTGAAATATATATATACATATACTCTTATATATATATTTAATATGTTATATGTCATAAAATCCTTGGATATGCAGATGATATAACTGACCTTGGAAGTAATCAAGAGGACATTGAAAAACTTGCTAAGACTCTGAAAAAAGAGACAGAACTGATCGCCCTACAACTAAATGAAGATAAAACAAAATATATGATAATAACCCGAAAATTCCAATCCAGTAAAATGATCTGCGTAGAAGAATGATCATTTCCGAGACTAGAAAAAATCAAATACATCGCCTCCACAATAACATCAATGAGTGACCAAAATGAGTGACCAGTAATAGACCAGCGTACAACTAGCGCAAACAGAGCTTTCTTATCCCTCTCAAAGATATTGGAATCACCAAAAATCTCAAGAAATCACTAAATAAGGTTGGCTATTGCGGTGATAAAGTCAGTCTAATATATGGTTGTGAGACCTCAACACTAACCAGCACCCTAGTGTTAAACTATTTGAGAGAAAAATTCTCGGCACGATAACCGGTCAATCAATATTCCAGGATATGAAGTCAAGGAGGTTAAGATGGAAGGGGCATGTAAATAAATAGCCCAACACAGGCAGAGATGGGGCAGGATTGTTAAGGCGGAAAAAAATTTACATGTTATGTAATGCCAACAGAGAAAAAAAGAATAGCTGTTTGTTGTTAGCAAAACAAAAACACTGGGATCGAATCGTCTAATAAAAGTTAAAGTTAAAGTTATTTTCCTCAAATTATGAATCTTGTTACATTTTGGGAATTACCGTCTCCAGAAGAACAGGCT
Organism: Nezara viridula; assembly: GCA_928085145.1. Classification (NCBI taxonomy): domain Eukaryota; kingdom Metazoa; phylum Arthropoda; class Insecta; order Hemiptera; family Pentatomidae; genus Nezara; species Nezara viridula. The sequence continues at coordinate 28,552,410 of OV725083.1, read as the reverse complement.
ATTGTATATTTTCGAAACGTTGGGATACTTGCGAACGTGAAATTGTGTGAACAAGGTCATCAAATGAAGTTAGACAGGGACGCGAAATGGAGAAGCTGTCGTAGCACTTGTAACATAAAAGTTTCAATAAGGAAAGGAACGTGGCAAGAGGGCTCGAGGATTTCGTTTTTAACGGCTTTAAAATTTATGGGTGGTCCCAGTCATATATATATCAGATATATATTAATTTAATATATATGTCGTAAAATAAAAGTATTTATTTATTATTACATTTGTTTCTGTTTACAATTTTAATAATACGAATATAATACAATAAATATGAATACGAAGATATTATTACGAGAAGGCTTATCAGTCCGTCCCGTCCGGCTAATGGACCAGTATCAAAAACAGGATTAATGAACATTTTGTAGTTTATTGAATAATGATTAAGTGACCTTATTCTCAAATTGCATAATTATGTGTATAATATACACATGTGTATGTGTATATATACACATGGGTGTTCCGTAAGCAGTGGACAATTTTTATTCGAATAATAGCAGACCTCAAGATATAAAAAAACGTTTATTAGGCAAACGTTTGAGATTCTCCTCAACTTTAAGCATGTGATTTCTAACCCATCCATCAAGCCCGGAGACTGCTAAGCACATCATAATCGACTGCACCGCCTTTGAAGAACTAAGGGCTAAGTTACTGAGGGAAACCGGTCTCTATATTCTCACGGAGAACGATTTCCTCAGTTAGTCACTGCGGAAAACTACCTGTACTACAAAGATTTTGTTTACGGGTGGAAAGCCGCTGTGGGGCCAGCCCATTTCAATCTAAGAAGAGGAGGAGGAGCTACAACACCATTGGCATGAAAAGTAGAAGAAATTTACTCAAGAAAACCAAGAAATATCAAGATTTACTTGAAGCTGTGAGATGTTAAGCTGACCTGCCTAACATCTTCCTATTGCAGACGCCCATATTGCCTACTAGGCACAGCAGGGTTTAAATAAATAAAACATCCATCTAAATGCACTAGTGTTTTCAGAAAAAATGACTTCAATTAACTGTTGCAAAGCTTTTATTTGTTGTTTTTACATGATTTGTGATTTATTAAAATAAACGAAATTGCCTACATATATTTTTTATGTTTAAAAAAATTAAATAGAAAAATACTGATTTTTTATGTAAAGTGGTTATGAAACTGTGTTTTTCTCCCTGATCTCTGTCATAAGAATTGATCCCCTACCTACGGGACATCCTGTTTATTTATTTATCGGGAGTCCAGTAAGTGCAGAGAAATATTTAAGGTGTGCTAGCACACCCTAAGAACTACAAAAAATTGTATAAAATACTCATATTTTTGTTTTGATGAAATTAATTTAAGCAATTGGCGGTTTATTTATTTATTTTTTTCAAGGTTGATTTACAATGAGTTATTGACTTGAATTGGTAATTGGTCCAGTTGACATTGAAAGCTGCATTGGATGCAACATTGGAGCATTTTAAAAGTCAAGGATGTAAACTCTACTTCCATAGGGTAGAGTTTTATGTTGCATATATTTTCTTTATATTTTTGTGCTTTGTCTCAAAAATCTCCATTTTTCGCTGATATGAACATTATAAGGAATATTAACTTGATTATAACAAGAGTTCCTAAGGGAAATTAGACAAAAATTAATATTTATACTTTATTAAATGCCTTAATTTCAGAACCCAAGAGACCCCAAAAGGTTTAAGAGAAAGTAAACAACAAAAAATAATAACACAATAAAAGTTCCTATTCAATGTTACAATGGACCTTGGGAGTTGGAATATTTTTCGGTAGGGTATAGATATTCAAAAGAACTCAACTGGAGTAGGATTTGATTATCAATTGGAATGGACAGGTAAATTAGAATCTAATTGGAAGCCTAATTGAGTTCCATTGTCAGGGTAAATCAATTGATTAAGCGGAGAGCTGACAGCGTTTTAGTTTAAACAGCCATTCCTGAGCACTGATCAACTGGTTGGTTTGGACACGTAACAGACCGATTTATAGTTCATTACAGATAAATGCAAAAGAAAACATAATTTTTATTGCTTGTTCTGGAATGATAAAAGGATTGACGAAAGAGTAAGAAGATATAAAAAAAAATGCCTAACGGATAAATATATTGAAAGCGGAATAGGAATATTATTATAAAATGATAGGTTCTGCCTGCCATGGGAAACTAACAATAAGAAATAAGAGGATCAAAGATAAGATATAGATGAGCCCTCGAGAAAGAACCTGACAGCCGCTGAAGGAGGAGGATTTGGATCCTGATCGATGGAGAAACTTTGTCCTCTTAATGTCTTCCGGGGATCAAAGGACTTAACTGCAATAACTCAATACCGTTGTGTCAAGTTAAATCCATTTGAAATGTTTCCGGATGGATTACGGAACGTCGAAACACAATAAATTCTAATGGTTTAATATCTAGTTCTTACATAAAGTTGTTGCTTTTTAATTATTTTCAATTGTTTGCATATGGAAGGCGAGAAGGGTTCACTTTAAGCTAAAAGCCTCACAAGAAAGAGGACTGTTTGGTAACTGGTGGAAGACGACGGGAAACGTAGTCCGCCATGATGAACAGACATGGAGACGTTACGATATACGACACACGACATGAAGTAGTTACGACATACGCCACACGACATGAAGAACAGACATGAAGACGTCCAAGATAATAAATCTTCATATATTATTTCTGAAAAGTGTTTTTTTTTTTGTTGACGTTACATTTTCGTTAAATCTTAATCCAATCCAATGATTGTGCCATCGCTTCGAAGATTAGCATCCTTTTTAGGTGTGAAAAATTCGCACATCATGCAGAATTGTGAGGAAAAGAAATTATGAAGAAAAGAAAACTTTATTATTTAATTTATTAAGTTTTAAGAGTATTCAATTTATGCTAAATGTAATAATTAAATTTAATTTAAAAGGCTTTCGAATTCCCTATAAAATGAATATGAATCCCCTAATAATAATGAATACAAAAATTAGCTGCGGTAAGTTGAGGTTTTCGTAATTATCTGGCAAATTCATTCAAGAAAGTTTTACCAAAAACGAGTAAGATGACACTCAGACCTTTATCGGATTTTTTTTTTATTCGCTTTTAGGATTCTCCGTATGTTGAAACGCAAAACCTCAAATTTTGAGGGCGTCAACTTTTTTTTCTTGGTTATTACTGATACCTAAATTAATTTGATCTACGCTTTTTTTCTGTCCTTAAAATGCACGAATTGGCAAATCTTGGACTGATTCGTCATTTAGTGTTATATAAAAGATTCAAGGCTTTGTTTTGAAATATTCCAATTACACCTTATTCTGAACTATTTGAATCAATGGTCGATCCACGTTTTGTTCGGTGTCAGTAACATAAAAAAATTAAATTTCATCTAGTAAAAATGATTTGTATCCGGAAATAATAGAGAGGCGGATAATTGTTAATTCACGACTTGTTCAGGTTTGGTTCCAGCAGTTTGTAGCGGACAGGTAGTGCTAATAAACGCATACTGATAAGTTAGATAAATGAGGACACACCAAACCATCCCAACCCGCAAACTCCCCCTCCCCACTTTCCATCATCTATCAAACTCCGTTTATTCCACCTTGTCAAATGGTTAGACAACTATATCACCACCAATACATTACTTGATCTTCATTCATAATGTTTTGTCGTTCATACTAATTTCGTTCACAAGGAAGATAACTATCCCTGTAAAAAATATTATAGATATTTATTTCATCTATGCACACTACAAAAAGTACATTCATCTTCAGCTTAAGAGGAATCAACAAACATCTAAAGGTCCCTCTAAGCAATTCATTAGTACTTTTTTCTGCCAGATTCAAGATATTTCAGATAGTAATTAGACATTAAAATTAATTATGAAGGTTGTCAAAACGACTCTATATATAAAAATGTAAATGTTATATTGTTTATAAACGCAAAACTCCAAATGTTCTTCACCGCATGCTTTAAAATCTTTATATATTTTTACATTCGAATTCAATTACCTTTTTGGATGTATCGTCCAGGATAAATATCAGAGTGAAAATCTACCCGGCACCGGAATTCGAATTCGTAAATATTAGATTAGCTGTAATCATTATTAATATTTTTTCTTTATTTGTAATAACTAATATTATTGATTCATTTGTCTCAAAGAGACGTCCGCCATGTGCTAACACTTATTGCTTCCCAAAGTCAAGCGGTAGAACTAGATTTGATCTTGTTTAACCATTGATAGATCCATGCTATCATTCTCCAGAAAATGCTGAAACTCCAATTATAATTAATTAATTAAACAATTAATGAGTGTCCGAGAGAAGATAGCCGCTTTTGTATCTTGAAACGAAAACTTACAAGGATCCCCATTTTTTCCAAAAGTTTATAGTTAGCACATGAAAATGAAATGAAAATATTTTATTATTATCCTGGGACTGCGGTCCCTTTAGGACAAATTATAGATATAGAGTAAATGCCTGTGTGGCCATACATTAAATTAAATATTTACAATTCTTATTAAAATAAAAATATTGGAAAAAGAATAAAACAAAAAAATAAAACAATAACATTAAAAACTTACAGATATGTATAATAAAAACATGAGAAAATAAATTTAAAGGAAACATAAGAAAAGGAGAGATTTAAATGAGGAAACTGATTGTACATGTCGGATATCGGAAGGGATGGTATTCCAAAAGGAGACGGCTTGAATTATTAAGGATTTGTCAAACGCAGCAGTTCGGTGAGGAGGTGAATAGAGGTCGGAAGTACAAGATCTAGTGGGACGGGATTGAATTTATGCTTACATGCTTGATGTATTATTACTAAAAACCAATTCTCTCACGGGAACAGGGCCAACCATGCTAATAACCATCCTCCCTTTATCATTTCATATATATTCATCTCCACAATATCCTAAACAAAATTTCAAGTTTTAGAGCCAGAAATGTAACATTAGTTTAGGCCTCACAAAGCTAGTTTGTAAGAATTATCAGTAAATTTTTATTTCAAAATAAAAGTTAATTTCAAAGACTTTATTGTTGTACGAATTCGTTAATTTGCGCGTTGACACGTTCTTCCACCCTATGATAATCTTAAAAATGATGGCATATTTTGAAAATATACTCTTTGAAAATATTTTGCTATAAAATACTAAAGTTTGGAAATGGCTTCTCATCTAGACTTTTTCTCAAACAATAAATCAGAAAGATTGAAATATTAGTGATTATGTAACCAAATGAAATGGTGGGGAGGAGAAGCTTTACTGACTCAATTTAGGTCTCTCTTTTTTTTTTTGAGTTTTTACACTCATTATTTATTTATTATAAATAAATATACTAAATAAAAATAAAGACTTATGAAAGAGAGGTCACAGAGACCACAGCAGTTGAGGTCGTTAACTATGGCTTGCCCGAAATCCTCTTAACGTCTGCGGTCGCATTTAAAGAATCACCAAGCCCTAAGCTCTCCGACTTAATCTTGTCTCTCTTATTTGTGGTCTTGATGATTCTAGCTTTTCTCTTGTTTTCAAAAGAATAAAAAAAAAAACACTGAGTAAGGTATTTTTACAAAGTCAACTTAATTAAAGCACTGGCCCGAATACTTTTTATTATGAGGTGCAGATAAAGCCGTTGTATAACATTGACAGAAATAATTTTTCTTGAATTTTTAAAGTTGTAAGGTATTTTTTAGCGAATATTTTTTTATAAAAAATAAAAACACGAGAAACTTTTTACCTCCACAACTAATTACACTTAAAATGTTTATGTCATTACATTTGTTTATGTTAATTACACATTGTCTTACACATGTTTCATTTTAAAAGAAGTAAAAATAGTTAGTAATATTCTTCAATTATAAATGTAGCTTTCGAAGAACCATACTTACTATACTTTTTACCATTTTATTTTGGATGGAAACGTTATACGGATGTTCTCTGAAAACATCCAGTAGTGAGAAGTGCATCTAAAACATTTTCTGTAGTTTTACTTATTGGATGATTCAATTAAAATTATTCCAAATTTCACGACTATATGTTACTTTCCTACTGTTATTAAGCAAGGAATATTTTGCGATCGGGTCAAATTCCTGATGGACGATTTTTAAAAGATCTTTACATTTTAGTGACCCCTGAGTCCGTAAGATATATTTTCAGCCATTGGTCTGTCTGTGTCTAAATCACCTCGGGAACCAGTTTTTTAAAAAAAACAAATTGAATGTTCCCTGCACAAGAAGAAAAAAAATGTTTTCCATAGTGTCGAACCAAGTATACTTTTTAGCCTATTTTTGATAGGCTATTAAATTTCCAACAAAACTAAAAAAAATCGTCTGATTCAGACCAGTCCTAGCAAAGCTACAGTGTATTGAATTTTATATGCTGATTTAATCGTTAATTTTCATTGTTTTAGTTCATCAAAGAAATTTTATTCTAATAATTTCGCTGATTAGATTTCAGAAAAGTTAATATAATTCAATTTTTTTTTTTTTTTAACTTGACATATGTAACCTAGGACTCCATCTGGACGAACGTCTAACTTTGAATCCTTATACCATACTGAAACGACAAGAAACAGCTCGACGTTTCCGCCTACTTCAACACTTACTAGACAAACGCTCTAACCTTCCAATTAACTATAAAAGACTAATTTACATGACTGTAAAAAGGCCTATTTGGACTTACTGAGTTGAGCTATGGGGCTCCACCAAACCTTCAAATTCCTCTCGCATCCAATCCTTACAATCCAAAATCCTTCGTAAAATCCTCAATGCTCCTTACTTTGTTACAAATAAAATCATCCATAATGACCTTAATGTTCCTTATGTATCAGATTTGGCCCAATCCAGATATCTGTCCTTCCATAATAAACTTCATAACCATCCCAACCCTCTTGTTTCTAACCTTGCTTTCTATTCAATTCCTGATAATCCTCGGGAGGCGTCTGAAAAGAAGATTGCTACGTGATCTCCTAATATAGACATATTATTAGAGTGCTACCAATGGGTAGTTTCTCAACATGTGTTTCATGTCATTATATCCATGTGCGAATTTACCAGATGTATTTTTTGTATACAGTTGTAAATATCATGTAAATAAATCTAAAAATAAAATAAAATACTAAAAAAAAGAAAAAACTTGACATATTTAAAGTTGTTTAAAGTCGGTAGGAAAGTCGTTTGAGTGGACACACCAGATTTTTTACAGTTAAAACTAAACGATTGGGTACCAAGACTGATAATATGAGTTTCGATAATTAGGAGCCCAAGGCAGAGTAATTTTCGAGCACCCACCAAAACAAATAAATAAACAAAACAAAACTAAAACATATATATTTTAAAATATAAAACTACAATGTCCTTGTAAAAAACATATGTCATTTCATCAAAATAATTATTTAATTAAGAAAAATAATATAAAACTACACTATTCTATTTTTTTGTTTCATATAAATACGGGACTTAGTAATAGCTATGTTATGAAAATACCAACAAGACTACCGATTGTATTTTTGTTTGGTACAGATATTTATACAGCGACCATTTAATATACTCCTCCCTTTTTTATGGCAGAAAATTTCCTTAAGACAGAACTACGAGGCGGTAAACAAGCCTGATTTTAGTCGGGCTAAAGGAGAATCCTGTCTGAATGGTAAAGTCCTCTGTGGCAATAAAACTTCGGGACGTAAAGGCTAAGAGATGCTATAAAAAGGACAACTAGAGATGTTAGCATCAGACAGTTCGGCTCCGTAAGACAGTACGGCACCATCAGACTGTTCGGCTCCAGGCAAACAGTTCGGCCTCCGACAAACAGTCTTGCACGGGTCCCAAGGCTTCACCTCATCAATATTAACTTGGGATAGAGTTCGCTTCAGTTAATTACTCCTCTGGGTAAGATCAGTCTTGTTATTAGGTCGTTTATATATATATATATATATATATATATATATATATATATATATATATATATATATATATATATATATACATATACATATATTAAAGTGTATTAAAGCGATACCTATATAAATTGGTTTTAAAAAATATCAAATGTATCAAAAAATAAATTAAAAAAAAAACCATAAACAGCAGACACTGACATTAATATTTCCTCTCATTTTTAACTGGAGAACAGACGAAATAGTTTCAATTGGATCGAATTTTAAAAACAATTATATTGCTGAATTTTATTGTCATGTTTAGTTTTTGAACATATAGTGATATATGTACATATATATATATATATAGTGATATATGCACATATAGTGAACATATCTTCTGAATTTAGTTTGAGAGAAAATAATTGAGAAACTTCTGTAACAACAACTCACTAGAATAATTTTCATACTTTTGGCTCGATTTAGAGGAGCTGTAAAGGTTCGAGCTACAAGCTCTAAAAGGTTCGAAACACTTAAAAAAACCAATAATACATATAATAGGAACCGCTTATTGGCGTAAATTTTGGAATTCACTCACTTCAATGATATATCCTTTGTAGAATAAACATCAATGATAGAATTTTGTATATATAAACTGATTTTCAGCTTATTTGATACAAAAGAGACCGCAGGAAGTGACGAAATGATGAAAAATTATACCCAAGTAATGAAGTAATGAAAAAATTATACCCACATCATGTTATAAAATTGGATTATTGTCTTCGATATTGCATACGAAGAGATTTGCATAGCCATCCTTAACAAATCAGGCATGCTAGTGTTGGATGCGAAAAATTCCACGTCCAGTAGAATCAGAGCGTCTACATTTGTGCAAGAGAAGAAAAAAAAATTATTATTATTAACAATTTTTATTTTAGTCATGTTAAACATCTGACATCAGTAAACTGCCTTAAATTTTTGTACATATCTTCTGTGTACATGTCACAAAACGAGTAAAAGATCCAAAATGCAACAGTAAGTAGTACCTGCTACACATTTTTATCAACGAAAATTTTTAGAAATTGGGCGTTATCTAATTAAAATAATTAATTTAATTAGATACTAAATACCCATTTGTTTTCTACTTGAATTGTAAGATAATTTGATCATAAAAATCGAAAACAAAAAGTGACTTACCAAAAAAAAAAATATATATATATATATATCAATCCGTTTGGCCTACCAAAAATCTCTCTTTATTTTGACATGTTGTAAGTGGAGGTCAACGTTCCAATATTTTCTGAGGCCACCTTCATTCTCCATTTTGTGATCATATTATCGTAGGGTTTAAATAATGAGAATTTTTGTAAATAAAAAAGTTGCAGGTTACATAGAGCTATTCACGCAGTTTGAGGCGGATGTTAATATTATGATAAAAAGGGGTCGGTTTCACGAACTAACGCACCACGTGTGTCCAACGAGGCATGCGTAAGCGCTCGGCTATAGCAGTTTCGTGCTGTTGAATTTCGTTTATTTTGATAATTATAATAATAGTAACATGTTCCGGGTATTTTATTTACTATTTAAATATACAGGATTTAGCTACTTAAATGTGAAAACCACAATACAAACAAGATCCCTGAAATTGGAGAGTAGAGGAACAAGGTATCAAGAAGTCATGTGACTTTCAATTATTTAAATCCATACAAAATGGATAGGAGCTAAGTTTCTATTTCATCGGCACTAAGCAGCAGAGAAAAGGAAGGGAGGGGGATGGGAGGAGGGGCTGTGGAGGAAGAAAATGGCTTATGACTAGTTGATGAAGTGCTTGAATGAATGATTCGATAGGGTCACGGGTTTTCCCTTCGGATCTTGAAAGTTTCTGCTTACAGGATTCGGCTTACAAGATTTAGTTTCATGAGAGTTCCACACTTCCTCGAGGTATTATTGATGAGGAAACATAATATAAAAGTACAATATTTATCACTAAGGACACGACGAATGCCTCTGTTTTTATAAAGGCTTGAAAAAAAAAAAATGAATCCTTCTTATATTGAATACAATGGCTGATCTATAAAAATATTTGAGAGATCTTTCCTTATCCAATTTCCTTCTCGATGGAATTCCATACTTCCTTCTATCCATCAATCCTAAACTATTGCCTCTTTTAAATCAATCTTGACTAATTTTCGGAGAAAAATGTATAAATTAGAGCTGCAACAAAAATTAATGGAGAACGTATATAACATTGAGATAGTAATTTTTAAATAATAATAAAAAATAAAAATATTCAGATTTAGCTGAAAAACTTGAGTTTGAATCTCAGAAGTGTGGCCCAAGTCCACTTTAGTGTGACGAATACGGCTGCAAAAACACGGTACTGTCAAAGTGTCTTTCAGCTCTAATTTAGGCATTGGCAGACTGAGACGTTTCATGTCTCCACAACTTTTCTTTAACGCTAATTATCCTTGCAAATATATATCAGGAAAATTAGAGCCTTTTTGTGTTTTATTAACATAATCTAATATTCAATGAGGAATAAAAATAATTGTTAATAGATTTTTGTTTTGAATCCATAGCGTTTTTATAAAAATAAGTATTTCTAAATTACTTTAAATTAATTGCAATTTTTTTTTTACATTTTTTTAATAATATACCATAATCGATTCTTCAGTTTTATATTTTTTTTTTGTTAATAATTGTGTGAATGTTGCACAGGACCATATACAAGAATAAATAAAAAATATTACCAATACTATAGTTACCTCGGAATTCGGAATAGAAATTTGAGTAAACAAATAAATTAATGTACAGTAATGGACTGCGAAAATCAGAGTTACATTCTGCTTTGGAAGGATATTTTTCGACAATATTGTATCGAGTACTTTTTTTTTCTTCTTCCCTCGTACAGTAAACATGTACGAAGGCCGTGTATTGTTAATTTGTACATGCTCCACGCATTAAGCATAATATATGTATCTAATTGATGAAGTATTATATTTTTAACAGAATTTATAAATTACATGATTATAATTATAATATTGACTTAATTTTTTTTCAAATAAATCATATCAATAAAAAAAAAACTTAAAAAGAGAGAATATATATATATATATATATATATATATATATATATATATATATATATATATATATATATATTATGCCTTATGGAATATAGTTTGCGAAATTTCCCTCTAGACTTCTCAAGTTAAACCGTTCCAAATTATAATCGCCCTTCGCAACACAAATAAAACTCTAAGGCGTTTCTCATCTGTCAAGCGAATTTTCGACTAATATTACTCTTGCCTCTACATAACATTATGTCACTTTTCCTTCTAGAGGTGGAAATGGAATGCTGGTAATAATATTTTATATATTCAAGTACTTATTGTTCGGAATAATTAATAGTGTTTGCCCCGTGGTCGAAATTCGACCATAACCATTAAAATTTGAGGAAAACATATAATTAAAAAAAAAATAAATTCAATAAAAAAAGAGTAAATCACGATTTAAAAATCTTCATTTATTAATATAAATAAAATTTCAATTTCAATTAAAAATGGAACTTAAACTAATTAAAATTATTTATAAGTAACACAAAATAGACTCATTAAAAAAACATTTAATTTCCACTTTGGATTTTGTAGGTTAATATCATATATATATATATATATATATATATATATATATATAATATATATATATATATATATATATATATATATATATATACACACACACACACATATACATATATAAGTTTGACCCTGCAATTTGTTTATGGACATAGCATAAATGCAGATATTACGGAGAACAATGTTCTTTGAAATTCGATTTTCTCAGAAAATTTTAAATTAATTCTTGAAATTAAAATTCTTTTATGATTAAGTTGCTCCCGTTAGTATTTCAATCTCATTCGTGTTCCATTAACTGAAGCTTCTTCTTCTCATCAAAAGCTTAAAATTCTTAACAATTTCGATGATTTTTTTTTTTCATTTTGGAGGGAATTTAGGAAGTTTTCCAATAAATATTGGTATAATCAATCAAAAATTGTGTACTCTTTGAGTTATTCGAAAATAAAATTCTGAATTCATAGTAAACATGTATGCAACTTGTTTTCGGGAAAGTATGTTATATACATAAATTGTAAATGTTTCAAGGGGAAGGAAGACTTTAGCTAAGTTTCATTAAAATCGTTGCAGCCGAAGTGAATGAAGTGAAGGCCGGGTGATAATAAAACACATACAAAAACACTCCTAAATCTGATTGCAACGTGGTATCAAAATTTTAAAAAAATCGGTGAAGAATTTTCGAAAATTAACTGTTTTGAGTATAACTATCATATATTTTTATTTATATACACTATTTCATGTTTCTATTTATTGATAACACTAAAGCTCGTCAATAGCTATTAAATAAAATATGAATAATGAAAGCGGTTGAATAATAGAGGAGAAAAAGGGATTAAACCGGTTTGTCTTTGTCTATTCATATAATGATTTGCTAAAACAGATGAGGTATGTAAGTGACCTGTGACAGAAATAAATATGATTCATTATTTTCTTACTGATACTGGGTAAAGGAAGTGTATATATATATTTACCCATTATATAGATGGTTAGTAGATTACGTTCTTAAAAAAAATAATAATAAATAAATAAAACAAAGAATTGTCGGCTGGAGAGGATAGTTTGGGCAGCCGAAAAATGAACAAAATATGTGTGCTGTGTATGCTAATGTTTTGAAAAATGATCATAGACAGTTTTTCGACTTATCAACTTTACTCATAATGATCAATAAAATATAATCCTATGTTGTGTATCAACTCAATGTATCTGAGAAGCGTTGCATATAAATCTCCCTCATATATCGATGTACGATCTCTCTCATATATCGAGGGGATGGATATTGTTTCTAAATAGTACCACAATCTTGGCAATATTATTTTTGAAGATAATAATATAGAGAATAAAGGCAAGGATAATGGTTGGTAATAGATACTATTTCGCTGACAAATATCTTTTGGAATCAAGTATAGCAAAAGCTCTCAAAATAAGAGTGATAATAATTTGATGATAATAATAAAATAATAATAAATTTTGATGTAATCTAACTAAATGACTGTTATGCAAGGATTTGGTCCAAACAACTCTCTCAAGGATACTCTTAAACACCAAATAGTGCTGACCAAAATCGGTGTATGACAGCTAATGTTGCAAAGTGCAAGACCAAGAAAAACGGGAGTAAAAAAAAAAAAAATGTATATATATATATATATATATATATATATATATATATATATATATATGTGTGTGTGTGTGTGTGTGGTTTTTGTGTATAAAAATTAAGGCAATTAATATTGGACAATTTTAGTTACTATATGTAAAGATGTATAGTTACTATATGTATACTTTTGCATATAACTCTTCCAATTTTTTATTCGGGCTTAGGTTTTCACTACCTCAAAAATTACAGTAATATTCCTAGAGTAATAGAGTAACAGGTAACTGCAAGACTCTTGCGTAAGATCAAGACTGACTGCGCAAGACTAAGACTCGTCTTGGTCTGCACTACTCTAGCACATTGATGAAGGTCTAGGTTCCCTATAATAGATCCATAATTACAAATTGTTATTAATTTCGTTTAAAAACAAAAATATACGGGGATGACAATCAAGACGGATTTCTGAGCAGCCCTCGTTGCCTTAAATCATAAAATTATTCCACCAGACTGTTTACTATTGGTCCGCATCAGGATTGATGACCCGTGGGTCAACTAATCAACAGTTGATCGTGATTGATGGTTCCGTTGAGTGTACTCCAGAGTGTTCTGGAAAGGGCCGTGTGTGCTGGAAGCCGACGATATGGAAATCGAGCCGGGTCTAATGTCATTGTTCAATCTGCATTAAATCTCCAAGCCAGGCACGCAATCTCTTTGGTCGATAATGCAGTAATTTCTTCTCGGTTAAACCAGCACTGCTCAACAATTCGGTCTTTGTTGAATAAAATATATAGATTATTTATAACCACTCACTGGTTATAGTTGAGGTTTTATCTTCACGGTTTTGTAGCGTTTGGAAAATAAATATATCCAGAAGCAATTTATTTTTATATTTATAATTAGCTCTTTCATTATCCTCTTGGTATTTACTCACCATAAATATTGAGTCCCTATTTCATGTAGGTATATATTTTAAAACAATATAATAAAATAAAAACTATTTATTTTATGGAAAAGGTATGTATAAACCATTCTTTCTCTTTATATAAGTAAGTATACACTATATTTTTTTCAAATTTGATCAACCACCTCTGATGCTGGGTGATGAAAAATCATGACTTGTGGGTCATCATCCCCAAGTCGTTTTAATATAACATTATGGAAAAGTCAGAAAAAAAAAATCAGAGATATAAAACTAATATAAAATATAATAGTTATTGAGTATGAAACCAGTATAACTGAATAATATCTGATGTTTGTATCTAAACAATAGGTAGTGGATATAATGTAACACATGTAATAATAGTAATGGTAATAGTAAAGTAATAACTAATGTAGGGAATGGTGTGATAAGTAAAAAAATTATATACAGTGATATATTTAATAAATGCAATAACTAACATTACTTGCTTTGTTCAATTATTAAGTTTCAAACATTCTGATATTACCCAAATTTACAGTTTTTATATTAATTATAAAAACTGTAATACAATATATACAATATCAACATACAATATATACAATATCTTTTATTAGTTTCGTATCTCAGCTTTGATGATGATCGACAGGTTTAGGTTGAATTGTAGAAAACGAAAAAAAAAATCCTAAAATTTATTGTGTCCTGATTATTTATTAACATTGGGTGGAAGTCACCCGACATTTTAAGCATATTGAAGTCGACTTAAAAGAAGTTTTTTCTGTAGTTCTTGTATTCTGATTGTCAATCACCCATGATATGTAGAAGAATGTCTCAGAAGAGATTTCCATCGATAACTCAACTTATTTATGTATAGTGACTACCCTTTATTAGGGTGGACATAACCGTGTGGTTGTTTGAATCCTGAGCACATCCTTTTATAACCATTGGTTAAAAAAAAAGTATTTCCATCGAAATTGATTGTTGACGAAATGAACTGGTAGAAAGGCATCTCGTCGAAGAAATGTATGTAAAGATTTATCGTGACTTGATTTATTTTTCCAAAATGAATACCATTTGATTAAATTTGGTACTTAAATGATTTTAGAAAGTCAGAGAGATCGGTTTTCAAATCGACGTGAATTTTTGTTATTTAGGTGTCATCAGCATTGGTAGCTGTCACTGTGTCGGACTTGGTAGATTTGTCGTAGAAGAAGCAAGGCTGGAAACAAGAGGGTTCGGATGGTTTAAAAGTTTATTCTGGAAGGATAGGTATCTGGGGATTGAGCTAAATTGGAAACATATGGTACATTAAGGTTGTTGTGGATGATTTTATTTGTGACAAAGTAGCGAGTATTGAGGATTTTGGATTGTAGGGATTGTAGCCCCAAAGCTCGATCCTGTAAGTCCAAATAGGCCTTATTATAGTCATGTATATGAGGCTTTTGTAAATAGTTGGAAGTTTAGAGCGTTTGTCTAGTAAGTGCTGCAATAGTCGAAAACGTCGGGCGGCTTCTAGTCGTTTCAGTCTGGTATGGGGGTTCCAAGTGAGTCTTTGTCCAGATAGAGTCCTAGGTACCGGATTTGTTCAACAGAGATAAGTGGGATATTGTTAAAGGATATTGTAGGAATGGAAGTCATAGGTTTACGACAAAGGGTAAAAGTAGTTTGGTGGGATTTTTTGGAATTTATTTTAATCCTCCAGTTTTGACACCATTTTTCAAGACTTGTGATGTATGATTGAAGAGTTTGGAATGCAATAGATGGGTGGTTATTAACTGATAGGATACACGTGTCATCGGCATAGGTGGTGATGACAGAGTTGAATTGGGTTGGGATGTCAGCTGTATAAACTGTGTAAAGGATAGTACATAGGATACTACCTTGAGGAATACCGTCAAACTGAGAAAAAAGAGATGAATAAGCATTGTTATGATTTACTTTGAAGTATCTGTCAGTAAGGTAGGAACGGATAACGAGGAAGTATGTAGGTGGTAGGAATTTAGGGAGTTTATACATCAGTCCCGGATGCCAGACTATCAAACGCCTGTTCAACGTCTAGAAAGAATGTGAAGGTATGATTGTGTCATTATCGACAAAAAAAGTAATGGAATGCTGAATGTAAGGCGATCATGTAAATGTACAATGTGTAAAGCGTTTTATGCATATAGTAGAGTATTTAAACCGATTTAAATTATTACTAAGGATTGAGTATATTTTCATGATCCTTTTTAGGAAAGCTCACAGGAGTATCGCTTACTTCTGAGTTTACAATTGACTTTAACATCACTCGGATTACTGTTTTTCAATAATTATTTATTAAATTATGGTTTTGAGAAGTGGTTTAATGCCTGTAAATTGGAGACATGTTAGATTCATGATTAGTTTAAAATATATCCCAACTAAGTTAAATTATTTTCAGGGATTAGCAATTATGAGGGAGGTAAAGAAAAATCAGTTTCATTTTTCCTGTAACATTAGTGACAATAATAGAATATACAGGATGTATTGAGAATGGAGTGGAACTAGGTCAAAATGAAGATGTCCAAAGTAAAACGGAGGTTAGCCTGCCCAGAGCGAGCAATAGAGAATTGGAGAAGAACACCGGACTTAAGGATCATAAGCAACAAACATTTCCGAAAAGTTAGGATGAGCCAGAACAGAAAAAATAAATTAGGATAAATATCATCTGTTCCGGTCTCGGATATTTGGCGTACCTGGGCAATGTGATCATCACTTCATTCAAACATAGGTATCTCTAATGTAGTAGCATTATTAATAGGCAAAAATAATTTTTATCATACGATTTGTGTTTTTTTAAAAATTCCTACCAATTGGCGGCCCCCCTCCAACCCGGCGCCCTTGGGCAAATGCCCGGTTCACCCGGCCCTAAGGCCGCCTCTGCCTGTCGTAGAACTAGACAAAGCGAAGTGGTAACTGGCATTACAATATTGAACGACTTCTAAAACAATTGAAACTTCCAGGCAACTACAAAACGAGTCTGGTAGAAAGTTCTATCAGAACTTGCATTAACCCTCAACCATTGATTTGATTTGGAAAAAAACTCTATTCTAGCGACTGACCATGAAAAACAGGCTCATTTCCGAATCCATCTACATTCGCATGGAACCTGTTAATCATATAGTAGATAAAAATTGCATTTCTTTAACATATTTTAAATTTTAACATATTTATAGGCATATTTTAAATCTTATAAGTGAAAAATAACTTTTTTTTTTTTTTTTTTTTTTTTTTTTTTTTTTATTTGCTGTTATTTAACGTCGCATCGACTGCCAGGGCCATTAGCGACGATCGTTCTTCTTAAATATAACTAATCAATTTTATTTTTCGGATGTACTTCAGCGTTTTTTCGATACCAGCGTTTTCCTTGTACGGTGCCTTGTCTTCAATTTGCTGTTTCCGGAACTTTTTGCACTGGAATATGTGTTCAACTGTTAGATTAGCATTTGCACATACCTCACATGTTGGTCGATGTAAGCCAAGAAGTAGGTGGAGATGAGTCAGTTTGGTATGTCCAATCCTGAGCCTGCTTATTATAGAACACTCCTTTGATGTCAGGTGTTTTGGAGGACACCAAGCTCGATTTTCGTCTTTGGTCAGATGAAGGTGATTGCGCGGCAGTAATCTCCACTGTGCATTCCAACTGGCGTTCACTTTCTTTGAAATTTCTCTTCTCCATTCGTTGAGAAACATCGATCCTAAAACAGGTGAATCTGTGCTTCTGGCGGCTTCCTTTGCTCCCTCATCGGCTCGTTCATTGCCGATTATGCCAATGTGTGAGGGTACCCAAAACAATATTATTTTTCGACTACTTTTATTTAGTTTCAAGTTCATTAGCTGAATTTTTTTGTGCAATGTGTTACATGTCCATGCATTTTGCAGTCCCTTGATTACAGATAAGGAATCGGTCACAATTACTGATTTCTCAATATTGGTGTCGATTACGTATTCAAATGCCTTGAGAATAGCCCACGTTTCACTTGTAAAAATTGAATTATTGTTATTTAATTTCCATTTTTTTATATTGTTTTGGGTTACTATACAGCATCCTACACCTTTCTCTGATTTTGATCCGTCCGTAAAAATTATGTCATGATTATGGAATAATTTATGGGCAATTTCATGATAACTATATCTAATTTCTTCTGGGGTAGTGTTGTTTGGAAGATTGTTCAGTCCTAGTTCATTTTTGATTGGTGGAATTGTCCACGGAGGGGTATCTCCTATTTTCTGAGGTATAATATTTATATGTGTTGTAATTTCATACTCAGCGGAGTATTTCTCAATTCGACTTTGAAGTATTTCTGAACCATTTAAATCACCTTTATACAGAATATCAAAATTATTGTGCTCTGGCATACTCTGAATTTTTGCTGCATAACGAAGAACGAGAAGTTTTCTTCTATGGTCCAAGGGCAATTCTCCTGTTTCACTCAGTAAGGCAGTTGCTGGGCTTGTTCTGAATGCTCCAGTTGAAAGTCTTAGTGCAGTGTTCTGAATTGAGTCTAGCTTATTTAGGAGGCTTTTGCAAGCTGAAGAATATATGATGCTTCCATAATCTAGTTTTGACCTTATAAGGGATCTGTATGTAGTTAGCATAGTGTTCCTGTCTGCTCCCCAGTTTTGATGGGAAAGGATTTTTAGGAGGTTCAGTCTTTTATTACATTCCTGTTTTAATTTTTCTATTTGATATTTCCATTTTAGTTTACGATCTAGTATAAGACCTAAAATTTTGATTTCTTTGTAAAATGCGATTTCGGAACTGTTTATTGAAATATTTCTTACGTTCTCTAATTTCTTTTTCCTTGAGAAAATGATAGCCTGTGATTTTGTAGCAGAAAATCTGAAACCGGTTTCTCTCCCCCATTCTTCTAGTTGGGATATAGCAGACTGCATTATCTGTCGTGTAAGATTAAGATCTTTCCCTTTGCAACAAAGCAACAAATCGTCAGCATAGAGGAAACTTTTTACTGGAAGGCTAATTCGGTCGGCTATATCATTTATAGCTATGAGAAACAGAGATACGCTGATTACAGAGCCTTGAGGTACCCCATTTTCTTGTTCAACTTCGTCGGAGAAGACTTCATTTACCTTTACTTGCATCGCCCTATTGCTGAGGAAATTTCTCTTGAAATTTAGCATATTTCCTCTTACTTCATTATGGTAAAGTTTGTCAATTATACGTGGTCGATAAACCATATCGTATGCTTTTTCTATGTCTAGACTGATTCCAATCAGGTTCATGTTTTCTGCGAACGCTGAAAGTATTTCATTTGTAATATTAACCAGGTGATCTGTTGTCGAATAATTACGCCGAAAACCTGATTGATTTTTATGAAAGTATTTCTTGTGTTCAAGATACCATATTAGCCTTTTATTGATGATTGATTCCATCAGTTTACACATTGTACACGTCAAGGATATTGGCCTATAGCTTTGAGGGTCTTGTTTATTTTTATTTGGTTTTAATATTGGAATTACTATAGATTTTCGCCATTGCGTTGGGAAAATATTTTGGGACCAGATAATATTAAAAATAGAAAGAAGATATTTTTTCCCCAATGGGGACAGTTTCTTAAGAAAAATAGATGGTATACCGTCAGGTCCTGGAGCAGAATTTTTCATGTTTTTAAGGCATTCCTCTAGTTCCCTTTCTTGTAATAGAGTATTGAGGAAGTTTTCATTGTCAGTTGGATGAATCTTATAGTCAGTTACGACCGGTTTTGGAGGAGTTACATAATTAAAACTTGAAGATTGAAGGGAAAAATGGTTACTTAGTAGATTAGTTATCTCTTTGCTAGTGATAACCGTTTCTTTTCCCTCAATTTTTAGTGATGTTATTTTACGACTCTTGTATATTCCTCTAATTTTTCTTATTTTGTCCCAGATATCTTTGATTCAGGACGATTCGTTTAGACTGTTAAGGAATCGTTCCCAACTAGATCTTTTAGATTCCTTAATAACTCTACGTGATATAGCTCTTTTCTTTTTGAAATCAATAAGATTTTCAATCGTTTTATGTCTTCGATATTTGTTGAATGATCTTTTTGTGGATTTTACAGCTTCCTTGCATTCACTATTCCACCAAGGAACAAGTGACTTGTTGGAAATGTTCTTTGTTTTTCCAATCGTTTTGAGGGCAGTGGTTGTGATGATTTCAATGAATCCGTTTACTAATTCATCTATGTTTTCCGTTTTGGGAATTGGTAGTTGAGTTTGTAACATAGAATCAATAGATTGAGCATATTTCGTCCAATCAGGGGATTTTAAATTCCATCTGCTAATTTTCAGAGGTTCATTGGTTTTATTAATAAATTGAAGCTTGAGAGGAAAATGGTCGCTGCCGAAAAGTTCATCGAGAGTATCCTACTTCAAATAGGGCGCTATATCTGGACTACAGAATGACAGGTCTATGTTACTAAATGTACCACTAGCTGAACAAAAATGTGTTGGTTTAGTGTTGTTTAAAAGAACTATGTTTGGCTCTTCTAAAATCTTTTCTAATATTTTCCCCCTTTTATCTAATTTGTGGGAACCCCAAATTGGGCTATGGCTGTTCCAGTCACCTAAAACTATGAAAGGAGTTGGAAGTTGCGTGAACAGATTATAAATTTCTTCGTAACAAAATTCATACTGATGGGGTAAATAAACACTGCAGACGCAGATTTCTTTTGGAAAGTCTAATGTAACCATTCCTGCAACAACTTCGAATTTAGAGTTTATTGGGATTTGATGGGAAAAGATTTCATTTTTAATAAATATTGCCACGCCACCAGATGAGAATTTAGTTTGTCTATTTTTATAAAATGAATGATAGCCTGATAGTTGTCCTACGTGGTGCGGGTTAAAGTTCGTTTCTTGTAAACATAAAACGTGGGGCTGGGTTTCCTTAAGTAGCATTTCTAATTCAGGTTTATGCGTAAAGAAGCTATTTATATTCCACTGAATAATCATGTGATGAGTAAAGAATAGATAAGTAACTAGGAGGTTATACTGAAGGTTATACTTTATAGATAATTATGGTCTTTATAACTGTAGTTGGTGTGTTATTCTTGCTAATCGATTTTTAGCGGAGGGGTTATCTACCAGCTTATGTATTTTTTGTATTATTTGTAAGCATGTTGCGGTGTTTTTGTAGTATGATGTTGCTAGATTTTTTATGTTTTTGTGACCGTATGAATCATTAATAAAGTTTATGAAACTATCAGTTTGTATTTTTGTGTCAATCTTATATTCTCTAATGGTCTTTTGAATAGCTTGTATAGCTATTATTTTAGAGTTATTATTAGTGCCCCCTTTTTTAGGAGTTTGAGGTTTTGTTGTGTTTATTTTGTTTAGGGAAGTTGAAGGAAAATCTAACAACGGGAGTTCAATATTTTCAAGTGATTCGTTGTGTTCATCAGGTATTTTTATGTTCGTTTCTGTTGTATTCGTAACCTCATGAATATTATTTTCGAATTTGGGATTTGATAAACTATGATCTTTGGCTGCGTATTCGGTTGGCTCCAATTGTTGTCTTGTAATTTCTGATGTGGTTCCTTCTGTGGCGATATGTAGAGGGATATTTTTATCATTGTCACTTGTGATAAGTGAGGTGTTTTCTCCCTTGTCCTGCATTATTTCTTCATGGGATTCGACCAAACTGTAGTTAATGTTTTCATTAGGATTTTTAACCTCACTGAGTGGACAATTTTTACTTATATGACCCTCTTCGTGGCAAGAGAAGCATCGAACTTCATCACCATCGAGGAACAGCCTGTAAGTATTTCCTTCAAATTCTACTAGAAAATTCGCAGGTAAAGTAGGTAGTGTATCGGGTTGGGCGAATGTATGCCTTCTGGAGCTGAGGATATGTTCATACCCAGGTATTTTAATCCCTGCGCGAAGGTAGTTTACTGCCGAATATAGCTTGATACCTATTTCTTTTAGTTTATTTTCTATGAGAATACTGGGTAGATATGGGGGAACATTAGATATAACAATCCTTTTTGATTGTACAATCAGTGGACGCGCTGGAATGAAGTTACCATCGACTGTGATACCTTTGTGTATTTCAAGGAAGTCTAACACATGTTGTTTATTTGATAGAAATAAAACGATTCTGTTATTAGAGATTTTAGAAGAAAATATAATCTTACCTGGGCCTATTAGTTCCCCAACTCCGACGATGTATTTTAAGATGGAAGTTTTTTCAATTGCTGTGAATACAATACCCTTGTCTGTTTTTGGAGTCAATGTTGATTTTGCAATAGAGGCAAAAGACTTTCGACTTGAGGTGTCATTGGATTTCACGTGGTCTTCTGTGTTCATGGTTAGAATTTGTTGTTCGGTTGCCATTCTTCAAAATGGGTATACCCACCAGGTAGAAACAGAGTTTTAGCTCTGTCTATATAAATTGCACGAGTTTTAATTAGTTGAAACTGATAAAAATTAAGTAAATAACTACTTCAAAATTAAAGCATAACTTTTCTCAACTTTCAACCATATCATAACTTATTTATTACATATTATTTGTTATCTATTTTCAATTTTTATTGATTAATTGAATTTAATCGTTCATTAGTTTTAAGTATTTCCGCTTAGGATGATGACTTTGTATTCATTGTACTTTTTAGTATTATGTCTCAATATTATCTAATATTGAAATGTAATTTTCTTACAATATGTACAACTAAGTATGATCATAATTATTCATATTTTTTTCTTCTCTATACTTCCAAATTACTTCTGCGATTTATTTTTATATTCACATTTTACTTCTTTAGTTTTGTTTTTTTATTCACATTGTACTTCTATCTATAATTTCTCAATTCTATTTTAAATGTATATATTTACAATTTATTAGTTCATAGATATCGTATTTTTTCTTGTATCCTTCAATATTTACAAATTTCAGATACTGTAATGGATCAGAATTCCATTATCGAAAGTAAACCAATAGATTCGTCGTCTCCTACCAGGCGCTGTGGGCGGACTTAAGTCCTAATTTTTTCATTATCCTCAAATTATAAACGAAAACTTGAAGATATTTTTGTAACAAGTTGAAGTATGGCGATGATTCTGTAACTTAGTGAGCAAGACACTAAATTCCTATGCTCAAGTTCCAGTGCCAAATAATTATTTATTCTGTATAGAATAACCCTGAGTTCGGGAGACCCTCTTGGGACACTATACTATAAAATATGTAATATTGTTAAACAATTATGAGGAAAACCTGGCGGTTGAGTATAATCTCGTCCAACAAGCCTTCCAAGCACAACCCTTGAAACTTCGAAGCACTGAACATTAGTTCATAGATATCGTATTTTTTCTTGTATCCTTCAATATCTACAAATTTCAGATACTGTAATATTCCAGGTTTTGTTTAACTTTTACTACTTAGTCCCTCACCACTCCCCAACCAGGTCAGCAAATTTACTTGTTGTATTCATCACTTATATAGTTGTAAATTTCAATAATAAAAAAAAAAAAAAAAAAAAAACCTTCACTTTACCTGTAAGTTTTCACTTCACGATTTGAAGGTTTTAACTTGCAGGTTTTCACACAAGACCATAAAAAAGAAACATCGAAGGTTTCATTTTATAAGAACAGGATATGCAGCACGCCAAGATTGAGCAGATAAGCTCAAAACCGTATTTTTCAAGAAAATTATCTTTACAGTCTTTTGCAGCGTAAATGTCGATATATTTTTGGTGCAGTGAAACATTTTGATACAAAATCGTTTGTTTCTAATATAGTTATTTCGTCATAAAATTTTTTTCTTTACAGTTTCAAAGGAAGTGAGTTCCCAGCCATACTAGATAATTTAACTTATAAAAAATGATGAATACAGTATATCATGACAAGTCAGCCTACGGGTACCGTTCCCTAGTTATCTACAGCCTCAAAACGGTGCGTGATAATTCTGAAACATTCGTGAAACCGTGCTGTCACGAAAGCTTCTTCGAGCTGGAGTAATATAATCGTTTTGTTGGTCGTAAGATAGATGCCGACAGTCGGTTGTTGTGGGTTGTTAGGAGTCTTTAGAATACTCAAAGCAACACCGAGAAAAAACTGGCGTACGAATAATATTCAAAAGTTTTTACAATTTATTCTATTTTTAAAATGTTTAAAAATGACCTTGAAGATGTCAGATATAAATATAATAAATAAATAAAACTGCGCCTAGTAGAGGCATAACCACTGAATTTCCATTCTGGTTGGGGGTGGGGGTGAGCGATGGTCTCCCCATAAAAAGCCTGGGGTACAGTATATAACATATACTAAGTTTATATGTATCAAAATTATGAGAGATAATTAACATAAATAACAAAATTATTGTAAAATAAGCAATATAATATATAAAAATGAATTAATATAATTCTTTAAATATTATGTTGGTTTTTTTACTTGCGGATATATTAGGAAATATCTTAACAAACCACTGGAACATATTAATTTTTTATTTAAAGATTTGATGAGTTCTCAGATCTGCGATGCTTTAAATTTTGCGCATGAATGAATCATAAAATTCTAGGATATTTTGCTACATATAATTATAAAGGAAAGAGATGGTCCGGGGTGGCGGTCATAAATAGGCTAAATAGTGGTAAAATTATTTTATTAAAAGCCAACGCTTCGACCCAACTTTTCAGGTCTTCTTCAGAGCTAGAAGGGACAAGATACAAAAATATAGAGAATTGTGGAAGTTACATAATATTTATACAAAAAAAAATATAAACAATCTGAATAAGCTTATTAAAATATAAACAGTAAGGAAATT
The DNA here is from genome assembly GCA_928085145.1 of Nezara viridula. Taxonomy (NCBI): domain Eukaryota; kingdom Metazoa; phylum Arthropoda; class Insecta; order Hemiptera; family Pentatomidae; genus Nezara; species Nezara viridula. Next base: position 28,527,591 of record OV725083.1, on the reverse strand, counting down.
AAAATATAAAAAGAGTAAGCTAAGTAACCAGATCCTAAACTGAAGTAAATGCTAACAATTGTTGTAGTGTAATATATAATTAATACAAATGTGAATATACTTCTACAGATCTACAGCAGAGATTGAATGAAAAGGAAAAAGGACATAATATGAAATAATAGACGTAAAGGAATGGGGAGAAAGAAAAGAAAAAGAAAACCAAAAAAATAAATAAATAAGTAAGTAAAATTAGAAGAATAAAATTAGAGACTTACAGGTGTGTTCAGCTAGGAGTTTCACTTAGAACTGAAAAACCAGGGCAAGGGCAGGTATTGGGGAATTTGCTGACTGGTTTGGGTAATGGGGAAAAAACTAGAAAATTACAGTATCTAAAATTTGAAGATATGGATGGATACAAGGGAAAATCATTTCTACATATAGTTAGTTATCTTTGAATATAAACTAAAATTTCAATAAGAGGAATATAGGGCGTGGCAAATATTTGCATACCTACTTCTAGGACATAGTTTAGCCATCTAGTCGTCTTTCCTATTTCCTTAATTGATTTTAATTTACATATATTATTCATTCATGTAGATTAATTATTAACTATTTTTATTTTATTTTTGTTCTATGAAATATTGGGGAGAGGAGCGAAACGATATTCTCACCTCCTCTATTTTTCTTGGGACGAGGGGGACGATAGCCTCGGCGTACAGTGGGACGATTAAGAGATTTTCAATTGAATTATTCAATAAAAACAAGTGAAAAATGTATATTCTCCCAACTTAAAATATTTTCGGGTACTCTTCGAACTCCGCAAGGTTTCAGTAAAACAGATTATCTATTTTTTGAATTTCTAAAAATAGAAAATTAAAAATAGATTTAGCCGATTTCGCGAGTTTTCCCATACTCGTTCCACTGTGCGGCGATGCAATTGAAACAGAGACTGTTTCTTGATTAACAGTTATAATACAAGCAGGTGATGTCAACATTCTGGTTTATATTTCAACTCAATGGAGGTCCTGATACCCTCTAGCTAGATTCGAAACTTTTTCAACGAGGAATATAATTAGTATTAAAAAAATTAGTAAATCTAGTCAGGATGTGCTTGACGGAACACTCAATAAAGTTAGTATCGGGAATAATTTATCCGAACAGTTTGAGATTCTTGCGCGTTTAAAACAGTGATTCCCTTTCCCCTCTCCTGTTCAATTTGGCATTAGAACATGCCATTAGGGAGGTGATGCGTACCGAAAAAGGGTTGGATCTGGGCGGGACAACATACGTGCTTGGGTATGCGGATGATCTGGTCCTGTTAAGCGAAGACACGGAAACTACAAAACTGAATACGTCAACGTTAACGAAAGCCGATAAAGAACTAGGGCTCGAAATAAACACGGATAAGAAAAAATATATGGTTACCTGCAAAAATGGCGATATTGCTGGTGATATTGATATAGAAGGTAACATTTTTGAACTGGTAGAGAAGTTTAAGTATCTAGGGTCTACGATAACTAGAAAAAAAAAACAAATTGAAGAGGAGATTAAGGTCAGGCTGAAGGCTTGTTATTTTTCTGTGACAAAACTACTTAGCTCGTGCATCTTGTCCCGGAATTTAAAGACTAGAATCTATAAAACCATTATTCTACCTACAGTTCTTTATGGGTACGTAACATGGCCGCTTATAATAAGAGATGAGCAACGTCTTAAGGTTTTTGAAAATAAAGTATTGGGTAGAATATTCGGACCGAAGAAAACTGAGTTAACTGGAGAATTCAGAAGGTTGCACAACGCCGGAGTGCGTTTTATATAATTGAGGTGATTACATCGGGGAGAATCAAATGGGCTTGTAAAATAGTTGGGCTTAGTAACAAAAGAATTCGTAAAAGGTTGATATTTGCTGTACTGAACGGTAAACGTCCGAGAGGTAGATCGAAGCGAAGGTAGGAAGATTACGTTTAAGCCGATCAGAAGGGACTGGGTTTGGACGAACGGTGGAGGGAGGTGTGTAATAAGCGATTGGTGGTGTCGGCATCGAACCTCCGAGTTCGCTGAGCCTTTTATTATTATTTAAAAAATTATAAATAAAAAACATTGTTTTTGTGAGACAGGATGTTAAGAATACCAGCCAAAATCCAATGCTTTGTAACATACACAATGTCTTCTGCTATAGATGGAATAAATCGATTTTTTTTTGTATAAAAGAATAAATGGAATAATATCTGATCAATTGAAAGGAGAGTGCCTTACAAAAAGCCTTTGAAGGGCAGTAGACATCTTTTCAAGGAGCCCTTCAGACTGCCCCAACGTCAGCAACAGGTATTTCGCCATCATCAGCTTCTGTCAGGGCTCATTCCTTCTTTTTGATGAATTTTAAATCTGTTGTATCAAATTTATGAAAAAAATAACCATTCAAATATTCATAAATTGGTTATAATTTATTCTCAAGATACACTCAAAACTTTTTTTTTTATGTGATCATTGTTGTGTACTATTATGTATTTATTTTATGCAGTATATATATATATATATATATATAAATACCCATTAAAATTTCTTAATATTTAAACAAAAATTCATTTCGTGAGGCTTTCAGAATCGAAAGGTTACTAAGATAACGCCATATCAGACTAGGCCACCACGGCCTCAGTACTCATCTATCAGCCAAATCCGTTAACTATTAGTGTAACACATTTTAATGCATTTGAGAACTTAAAGAAAGCAAAGATTAAAGAAATCCTTTCGTCCACATATTTGTAAAACGAATTATCTAACATTAATGATGAAAAATTAAATAGAAACAGAAAAAAAAAACTAATGATAGGGTATTGTGCGGTCAGATACAGTTTAGAGTGTTAGTGATGATAAAGTTGTCCAGGGTAGACTGATGGCAGTTTGATGAATGGTAAGTGTGGTAAATGGTGGTTCTGTCCTCATTTATCTAAATTATCTGCGCTCATTTGCTCAACCTGCTCGTTCAAAAATGCTGGAATTAGGACTAAACTTCACATCTACAGCTAATTATCAGATAGCTGTAATGTTGATGTAATATACGGTCATCTCAATTTTGATGTTATTCACCCCAAGCGTTACCTATAAATCAACAGAAAACGTTATTGTTTTTTATGAAAATTTTAATTATTATCTTTGACTTTTGAACTTTTATAAAAAAATTTATGTTACTGCAGATAATTTTAAGACCATTAAATTTAAGGCCATTGGAGTTTATTAAAAAAAAATGAAAAAGAATCTGAAGTTTATTATCCATTTAGCTTTGAAATTTTAATGGATCAGAATTCCATTATCGAAAGTAAACCGATCGATTCGTCGTCTCCTACCAGGCGCTGTGGGCGGACTTAAGTCCTAATTTTTTCATCATCCCCAAATTATAAACGAAAACGTGAAGATATTTTTATACCAAGTTGAAATATGGCGATGATTCTAGTTATTATAAAATTTTGTTCAAACTTACAGTTATAATTACAGAGGGATTACTCAGTGGGTATGACATTAAATTTCTATGCTCAAGGTCCAACTGTGCCAGATAATTATTTATTCTGTATGGATTAACCCTGATATCGGGAGACCCTCTTGAGATACACCCATCCTCTATAAATAGGCACTATTGTTAAATAATTAATTATGGGGAAAGCCTGGCGGTTGAGAATAATCCCGTCCAAGAATATATATCTATTCCTAACTATGTTATATTTTATATTCCCTTTAAGTTTATTCTACCCACATTTTTAAACTTAGCCTTGATGATAACCTGGACTTTGAGCCCACACGTCGGCAAAAATAAAAATAAATATAATTTATATATTTTTACATTTTTTTTTTTTACTGATCACTTTAATCAATCTTCTTTTCAATTATTCACTACAGTCAACCGAAATTCAAAATTAAGAAAAAAAAATTATGTCATCTAAAATGTACAATGTCAAGGAGGGATGCCATTATATACGGAGTCTAGAGGCTTCCTACATATAGAATGTGACATGCATCTACTTAGTACAAACCACTTGTTCGTGTTTGTGCACACAGGTGCAAGGTTTGAATCTATTCACCTTAGTTTAGACCTTGTTTGAGCATTAGCTAACATTTATAAAAAGTACAATGATCTAGGAAGCTGAGTGAATATGACAGGAACATCAGACATGGGCATTGAATCAATGGGAAAATAACCATTAAGACCTTAAATTCGGTTCTGTGGACCTAAAATCAGTGTCCTTAAAAAGCAAAATTAAAATTTATAAACCATTCTTGGAAAGTTTGATTCTATATTCAGCCAAATAGTGGACAACTAGAGGGAGTCAAAGAAAAATATAACAATATGAGAAAATATTAATTATGAAAAAATAAAAATATTATCATGTAACGAACAAATGAAAAAAAAAATGACAGCATTAATTTGTAAAACAGAGAAAACGAATATGAAGTTATATAAGGAAAATAATAGATTTAAATAGAAATAATTGTCGGCGGTGATATAGTGATATAATTGTATTACATTTTATTCCATTACCTGAGTCACACAGTGCAGGAAAATTCAACAGCGATACCGACAAAAAAATATCGTATCGCCGGGCTTCCGCGTTCTGTGTGAAACCCTTAAAAGTAAATGGATTAGGTAATCTAATTAAAACTAAACATTTTCGTTAAATTTACTTCTTATTAATCTATTCTTTTAACTTTTAAATTATTAGATTTACATAAAATTGTTGAAAACATGTTGCTATGTTATTATTGACCATAGAAGAAGAGTGATATCGTCTTAGAAGAAGAGGGCGGTGATGGATGAGAGAGACAGACAAGTCACACCTGTAGGATGGTTAGGGTGTTTAAGGCCCACTCCAACTAATTATCCTTCGTATCGTATTTCATCAAGTCAGAGCCGTCCGTGTTCTCAGTGCTAATAATTTTAAGATGCTTTTATTTTACTATAGTTAAACTTATGGAAAGATTTATTTATTAACTAATCAATTTTCCTAATTAATTACTTTGTAGGTTTCGATCTAGTAGACCTCGGTTTAATCTATTGTTGGCATTACAATGAATGAATGATAAATAATTTTTTTCAGGGACTAAAGTCCTATTAGAATGACAGCAGAGTTAAAAAAGATATAGATCAATCTGGCATGTTGATATTATACAAATATATACAAAGAATCCTAAGAAAAATACAAAAAATACTGAGAGAAAAATAAAACTAAAATGGCTCTTATCAATTAACTGTTGGCAAGTAATTATAATTTCATAACCTAAAGATTCCTATAAGCTTGCGGAAGTTTGGATGTGTAGTAAATGGAAAAATAGGAATTGTTTGAAGGAATTGGCGAACGTTGTTTGAAGTATGGAGATAGGTAAGGAGATCCAAAAGGAGGTAAAACGAATGTCAAATAATTCGCTGGTGAAAGTGGTTTTATGAGAGGGGATATATAGATCTATCGGTTGAGATCTAGCATTAACAGAGGAACGTAGAGTAAGGAGTTCTAAGATGTAGGGTTTTTGATTGTGAGGACTTGGAAAAGGAAAATACCAAGAAGGAATTGCCGTCGGGAAGTAGGGTAGAGCCACTTCAACACGGTGTACCTGAATGAAACATGGGAGCGCTTGGGGATCCCGAAGATGTATCTTATGAAACAGTTCATGAGCTTCTTTAAACTTATTTCTAGCCCGGCAGATAGCCCTCAATACACCAAGCAGCCGGAATCGGAGTAGGAGAAATACAAGGGAGGTTACAAGGAGCTGTCTGGTTTATAGAGGAATACAATTACAGAATCTTAGGAGTTATTTAAGGACAGGTATGCATAAGCAGGAAACATGGAAACGAATTGGGATCTCAAAGATGAATCTTATGAAGCAATTCTCTGCAGTCTTTCCTGTAGTCTTATGGACTCCATACACCAATCAGCCGTAGTCGAAGTGGGGTAAAACAAGGATCTTACAAGGAGCTGTCTGGTATTTTTTGGAATAGATTCACGGACTCGTAGGAATTGTTTAAGGATAGTTATGAATTTTAATGTAATCTGGGAAATGTGGTTATAGGGAAAAAAAGCTAAATATTTATTCTAATTTGTCACTTTGAACGGAAACTAGAACGAGGGTACAGAGTGGAATGGAGTTTGAACTTTATCGACCGGCGACGTGCCGTAGTGAGAAGGGCTATTGCTCCCGCCCGATCACGGAAGCCGCAACCTCTGCAGCTAGAACTAACTTAATGTACTCCTCGGCCGAAAGAGGTCACGCGCCGAAGTCACATCTCGTCTTAACTGATCAGCCGGCACGAAATAACTGGTTAAAAAAATAAAAATAATAAGCTATTTATGAGTATATAACTAATTACCCTTTATCGTCAATAGTGTTGCCCAAAATCGGTCGTGGTCTTGCACTTTGCAAGAACAACACCACCTATCTGTAGCAAGACCAAAACCAAGACTGGTAACCAAAATCGATTTTTTGATTAAAAATTGAGAAAAAATAGTTACTAATACTTGACAATTTTAGTCACTATATGTAAAGAATTGGTTTAACCAATATACTTTTGCATTTAACTCTTCTAATTTTTCATTCGAACTTAGTAAGGTTTCTCATATCTAAAAAAATACTTTAATATCTCTCTAGTAATAAGCTAATAGGTTACGAGAGTCTTGCTCAAGACCAAGACTGAGTTTGCAAGACCAAGACTCGCCTCGGTCTCACATTTGGGCAACACTAATCGTCAACACAGTCGCTTTCAAAGACTCAACAAGCGCTGTAATCTCCCAATTAAACTCCAAAAAAGTACAGAGAACAAAAAATCGTAAGAAACGGCTTTGTTGCAGCATTTTAATAAATGGTACGAACGATTTTTATGCAATAATTTAACATAAAATAAGAGGTAAAAGCCTTATATTTAATACGATTATGTTTTTTGGATGAACTGACATTTACATATGATAGCCTTTACCGCGTAAAAGAGTTTCCTTAATTTCCGGGGCCAAATTGATCCAACAAACCATCGCGCTTCTTTTGTTCAGGAAACATACAGTGTGCCAACCATTCTTCTGTTATTGTTGATGTGACTCGGCGTTTCGGCATATTTCTTTTTAACGTACAAATGCCGTACGGAACACCAAGTTTTAAGATTGATTAAACTGATAGGAGATATACTAATTCTAATAAATTGTTCCATTAGATTCATCTGCGGAGTCCTTAGCGCTCCTATTTCTCCAGTTGGTATGCCGAGTTGAAGTGGCTATATCCAGTTTTTCGACGACAATATTTTCTGGTGTATTCCTTTTCCGAATCTATACAACCAGAGAACGTTCTTACCTTCTTGACTCGTTCACTCCTTGTTCCTCTGTCCATTATTTCAATACGAGATCCCAACCCACAAACCTGTATATTCCTTTTCATAAGTTTATTTTTATAAAACCTTTATAATAAGTGCTACCTCGTTTTGAAATTTCTTGTTTCAACCCATCTTCATACGCAAAACCTCATCATTGACATCAATTTAAAAATCAATTGTTTCTCCATCTCTTCAAGCCATCAATTTTCCAAGTATTTATAAGAATTAATTATGTTACCAAGTTGATTCTACAGTTAATTCAAAAGTATTATTCGTAAGTCGGAGTTCCTCAAGTTCTTCCTGTAATTCTTTTTGTAACAATCGTCACCGTGGTGCTTGATAAGAAAACAACGTAATTCCGAATATCTTGTAAGTCTGTTATTTTTAACAATTGGACTCATGTGAATCTTCGTTTGAAGTATTCGTAGTTACTTTTTCTCGTTTTCCTTCTAGTTATTGGCCGTCTATACCTTCTCTGAAATTTTCTATTTTTTTTTTTTTTTTTTTGTGGTTTCGTTCCTTATAAGTTTTCCTTATACTAATGTTTTCTTATTACTAATGTTAATATAGCCTCCGTAACTTAATTTACACAACTAGCCTATCCCTTCCGCCTATGCATAACTAGCTCATGATTTACAAAGACTTGACCGTCTTATGTGAGATCTTTGCTGTTTGAGCACATATAGTCGGTGGTACAGACCCCCCCCCCTTTTTTTTTCAAATTATTAACTTCCGGCTGAAACATCGTAAATAGCTTCATCTCTAAAAATATTTTATTTACGAAAATTCTGGGAATTGGGGCGTTTTCAATCTGGAAGGGGACAATATTTGTCTATTTAATTAGGTACTAAATATTCGTAAATACCCATTTGCTTTCCACTTTGATCGTAACATAACATGAGCACAAAGTCGAAAAAAAAGGTGGCCTTCAAAAGTATTGAGCCATTTGGCCTATATAACCTCGTTATTTTGATAATTTGGGGATGTAGGTCACGTCAAACGGCTCAATATTTTCGAAAGCCACCTTTTTTCTCGACTTTGTGCTCAAGTCATCTTACGATTAAAGCGGAAAGAAAATGGGCATTTACGAGTTTTTAGTACCTAATCAAATAGACAAAGTTCGTCGACCTCCAGATTGAAAACGCCGCAATTCCCAGAATTTTCATAAATAAGATATTTGTAGGTTACGATGAGATGAAGCTATTTAAGAAGTTTCAGCTGGATATTAATAATTTGATAAAATGGTGTCTGTGCCACGGACTTAATATGTTAAACGACTGGGAACCTATAGCAATACTTTCATGGAACGAAATTATCGGGAAAATGGTACGAGAGAAATCGATGCAAATAATTTAATCGTTAGAACTACAAGAAGGTCTTAAATTGCCGAATTTAGAAAAAAAAAAAAAAAACGGCCACAACCATACTATCATGTTAAACAGCACTAAAAGCTGTTTGACGTTTGACAAATTCTTTATAATTCAAGCCGTCTTCTTCTGGAATACCATCCCTTCCAATATCCGACATCAGTTTCCTCATTATATCTCCCCTTTTTAAGCACCTACCCAACCCGATTGATCACAAAATGTACATAAGAGAACATTTTAAGTTCCCCCAGACATTATTTTGTTTACTAATGTTATTTTATTTTCCCATGTTTGTTTTATACATATCTGTATTTTTTTTGTTATTTTTTTGTTTTTTCTTTCTTCCAATATTTTTATCTTGAGAGATAGACAAATGAGATTTGTAAATATTTAATTTAATGTATGGACACACAGACATTTTTTCTGTATCTATAGTTTGTCCTAAAGGGACAACAGTCCCAGGATAATAAAAAAATATTTGCATTTCATTTTCATTAATAGTTACGTTGTATCAGATGAAGGAAAAAGTGACGCCAAATCTACAAGAATTTCTTTGAAATATATATTTCACCAAAAGTAAATAAGAGAACATTAAATTAAAAAATCCAGCAGTTAATGAACCATTAAGGGCTTTTATCATTTCAGCCAATTGAATTCGACATTTATCTTATCAATCGGCTATGGTAATTTTATGAATAACGAATAATCCTAGTGAATAGTATAATTTAAGACAATACATAATAAGAATTAAATTTAATTAAAAAATTAATTAATTAATTTTAATGTGACTGCCAAAATAATAATTAATTTACCTTTAATGAATCAATCTCACCAACAATTAAAACTAAGTTGCTTACCTGTAACAAAATACAACAAAATATTAGATTTTTGTACATTAAAACTAAAAAATGTTAAGGACATCTTAGTTTTTGCATATGGTTAACTTCATGAATGTAATAAATCATAAAAGGATTGAGAACTGTTGAAAAATATCAAATCTAGTTCTTCACAGGTATTTTAAGTAAACATCAAATAAAAGTAAATCGAAATAAGAAGTTAATTTTCATCAAATTCAATGATTGTGCCATATTTTGAACATCATCTTCTTCTTTAGATCGAAAAATGGGAATTTTTTTCCGAAATTTCATGAAGAAAAAGAAACTTTATTTAGACATAAATCTATAAATATACTTTGTACTTTTTAAAAGTTTATAAATTCCTTACAAAACCAACAAAAAATGTATTAACTTACTTATATATTATTTTGTTATTTGTTCACGATAAAATTTTCGCTTGCAACACATGACAAGTTAACTTATATTACGTTAAATGTTTTCTATTAAAATTATTTTTAATTAAAAAAGAAACAATGAAAGGAAAGGTCTTATTTTCGTGCATTTCAATCGAGGTATTTAGGAATTAATCATTCCACGATTACTCCAACATTAACAGTCTTGACGATTAAAAATACAAAAAAAAAAAAAAAAGTAGAAAGACGTAGAAGAGTTACAGATTAAAACCGCCCCCGGCAACAGTAATCATAATTTCTGCTGCAGTTTTGTTTTCCAGTTTTCATTTACACCCAGACCCCACTTTAATGGCGGAGCAATTTTCCCCAAAGCACTTCAATATGAATAAAGAAGCATGTATGTAAATTTGCGTGCACGTTATTAAGTCCCTTCTTAGAGTAATCCTGTAAGAACGGGTTATGTTTTATAAAGTACGTTCCCTACTAATTGTATTGTACATAACGTGCTTTTATGTTTGATACATATAATACAAATTAAATAGGAGAAAAAAACGTGGGCAACCAATTCAGTTTGCTTACTTACATAAGTATTAATTGCAATAACTAATGTTAAATTTACTTCATATTTTTTAATTAAATTACACCTTTCTGAGGTAGAACATCCGATGAAAAAAAATTTAATTTTCTTTAACTCCAGCTACATTTACCAACGTTGTTCTAACTAACTTCTGACTTCAGCAGAAAGAACAGTTCCATGCAATGGTGGTGGAATAGCAAAATTGAAGTTTGAATCCGTATTGCAAAACTTCTGGAGAGAGTAAACTCGCTGCTTATTTTTCTTGCGATTCAAAACTATCCACCATTTTTTATTTTTATTTTATCCGATACACAGATATAGCCGAAACTCGTGAAACTTGTGAAGTAAGAAAGATAAGAAAAATACAATGCTTCCCTACCTTCGCTAGTGAGGAAGCAAAAGTAAATTTTATTCTGGGATATTTAATTCCCTAAGAATAATTAAAATGAACAATAGAAGTCGCATTTGTCTGGCATTAAATGACTGCCAAAAAAAAATTAAATTACATTACATTAGAGTGATGTAACCTTCAAATAAAAATAAATAATAGACATCAGAAAACAAATGAAATTATGCATAAATTATTATATCAATATGCTTACATATTTGCACTTTAAATCAATGTAGATAATGCATAGATAAGTGAACTATTAGTATACTGAATCTGACAACAATAAATACGATTTTTATTTTTAATTTGTTTGTTTAATGTAAAAAACTCTACATACTGACCTCTACATTCCAACAGTTGACCAACATATAACGATCCTATATCAACGATTTTACACAAATTTAAATGGACATAATAACAGACTTATAAGAGACATGGCCACAGCTGACATACCTCAGAACATGAGCAGGAGACTAAAAAGGCGTTGGATAAGGGATCTCCTTCCTTAGACAACGTAAGTAATTGGAACAAGTTAGGGAAGAGGTACTGCTGAGTACTTTCCTTCCCCATGCCAGTCATGTCATTATATCATTATCACCATCACATTTGCTGATTGTCAATTTATTGTTGACAGGCGCAAATACATATTTTATAGACAAAAAAAAAAAAAAAATTTGTTTACCTAGCCTCTACTCCTAAGGGCCATTGGCTTAATGTTTCCATTTTATATTCGTTGATAAAAGTCAATATCTTTTGAATATTTGAACAGTTTTCCTATTCCATTTTCCTCATCTTGCAGAATTTCTTTCATACCCGTTCCCATTTGTAAATTCTTCCTTATATCAGTGTACCTTCTACATTCTAATAATATATGCTTTACTGTTCTGGGTACTAGGCATTGTGTGCAAGTTGGGGCTTATAGTCCTCGCAGGAGGTATCCATGGTAAAACTCACAGTGTCCGATTCTTAGGCGACATCTTATCACTTCTTTTCGTCTAGACTTTCGGTTTGATGTATTCCATTTTATACATTTTTTTGCGGATGTGCAAGAGTGCTTCTTTTATGGCCATGGCTTCTCCCGTAAAGATAAAACATTCTCCTATAAGAGATTTTGCGTATGAAGATGGGCAAGGAATTCCCCAAAAAAAAAAAAAAAAAGGAATATAGAGTTCTATGAGAAGAAATATATATGTTTGTGGGCTGGAATCTCATGTTTAGTGAATGAGGAGAAAAAATAAAAAAACAAGAAAAAATAAAATCAAGAAGGTAAGTCGGTTTTTAAAATGTAAAGGTTCGGAAAAAGGAATACATCTAGAAAACATTGCCGCCGGAAAAACTGGATAGAGCCACATCAATTCGGCATACCAACTGGAGACGTTGGAGTGCCACAAAGATGAATATAATTCTTAGATGAAGATTAGTTCTTCATTCATTTGAGTGTATCTCCATCTTAGAAATCTTGAAGAATTTTGGATATTAATATTACTATTTTGTTAGAATTCATCATGAAAGGGTAAGTTCAGAGGAATTCAGGAGTGATGAAGTGATGAAACATATGGACCAGTTTTTGGTATTTTCAGGATATTAGCAAAAGATATATTTTTAAGTCATTTTTAATATCTATTTTATTTAATACCTATTAATTTAGAAGTAATTTTCTGTATAAAAGAAAACAACTATAAAAATTTAATACTTGCTATTTTTAGTATTTTCGTTTAAAACGTTCCTGAAAAGCAGACCCTCAGAGAAAAAAAGATGAAAGATGTGATGAGGAAAACCATCAAATATGCATGAAGAACTGATGAAGAAACTGAAGAGAGGTCGGAATCTCGGTCAATAGTTGTTTGAAGCCAGTAAACAACAGGACAAAACCACTCCTTCTTTTCCATCAATTTTCAATATTTTCTCAGCCTCATCAGAATTTTATATTCCTCCCTTCTCCCTGTCAACTTTTTCCTACAGATAAAGATATTCTTGATATTATTTAGTCTTTGTTTGAAGATTCAGTCTGTATTTTTAGAATATATGTATTATTTATTTATTGGTTGCGTTTACAAATCATGTCGGGGTCACCAATTATTACTAATTCATTGTTACGATAAATAGGAAAAGAAATTCTCTTGGTACATTTATTTTAATAAAGGAATCATTCTCTAATATTAAAAGTATTATAATATTTTAGTACCTTAAATAGAAAAATGTTACATTTATTCACTTAACTGAACTATTCTACACCCTTATTTTTCTAATTAGGTCTTAAAGGATACATAGTGATATGTTATCACTTACGGAGTTATTAACAGTAGTGAAGGCAGTAGTGTATCTTCATATGAATTTATAAAGCTCATTTACATCATAGAAGGATTTTTATGGTTTTTCAGTATCAACAACTGCAATTTGTTATACTATTCACCCATCTTAAAACGAAAATAAATTTCAAATGATAAAAATATTACTGAAATACAACGGACTGATCTAAAAAAAAAGTTATATTTTAGAGGTTAGTCTATGTTCAATATTTTAAAAATAAAAGTAGGGTCAGTATACCTTCCTCACCATTTTTCTTGGTTACATTATGTACTAAGTTTGTATGTGTTACATTATGTATGGCCGAGGACGTTGGTCCCAGATTTCCCGATTCTGAACGTTGTGGATTCGATTCTCACCTGAGTCGGTTCATTTCCATTTCCCGGCTGAGCCGGAAAAAAAAATTTTGGCAATCCCAATCTGATAAGAAAGTGGCGGCAACCTCATCAAGGTAGCCGTCAGAGATTGGCGAAAAGAACCATGAGACCCACGGACTAGTTCCTCTCATCAGTACCAATATATACATTTACATACATGTAAGTATATACATACAATTATAAAATTTTCCTTAATAGATCTTAATACCAACGTTACACGTCCGTACACCATTATTATTCTCAATGGACTTAGTCTCACAATAAATTTGTCCTTTCTATTCTAGTTTCGTCAATAAATATTGTTTTTCTAGCCATAGGCCATCAATGGCAGCTTCAAAATCAACAAAGAGAATTTTCTTATCGGACTTTAATTCCATCATATTTTCTATTTGACTTAAAGTACTTATCATTAAGCGGCGGCAACCCTAAGCCATCAGGAGTTGGCCAAAAATACGATGTGGCAGACTTCCTGAACTAGTTTCCCCACTAGCACCAGTAAGTAAGTGATTTCCTACATTTCAAGGTCCATGATTTGTCGTTTGCCAATAAAATAAAAAGAAGTTGTCAATGAAGTATAGTCTTGTCAAGGAAAAACGCAAGCCTAAGCGAAAAGCTTGTGAATGATTTATTTCATTAGATTCATCTCTGGAGTCCCTTTAGCGCTTACACGTCTCCAGTCGGTATGCCGAGATAAAGTGGCCATATCCAATCTCTTTCAGGTGCATGTCTACCTAAATAAAAATAAAACATTTTTTTTTTAATTGTCCAATGACCAACCCGCCAAAATTTATTATATCTATATTATTTTATGCTTGAATGATTATTGAATCACACGTCAAACGATTAAGGAGAACGCATGGGCAGAGGACCCAGTGATGGACAGGTTGGACTTTAAATGTAAATAATAAGCTTCCTTGATGATTTAAAGGTTCCAGTTTTTTCTAGATTGAAGAACAATGCAATATTGACAATTGTATGAACAAAGTTCACAAAATAAAAGTTTAAAAAAAAATGGCTACCATTGTTGTTTCTATAGTGCTCTTCAGATCAGTGTGTTTCATACCTTCTTACTAACAATTTTGCTAAGAGTAAGTTGAATATTTATGTTATGTTATCTTTATAGTTAAATAAAAATTTAGTATTTTTCTGAGGTATGTCCATTATTGGTACTGAAACCCTGTCCATTAGTAGAACAATTGCTAAATAGAAAAACGAGATCCTAGAGATTCTAACTGTCCAACGGAGAAGTTAATAATTATAATAATTACGGCGGCATAAACCAAAAAAGACAAATATTTCCTTAGCTATCACTAGTGCGCTTACCTTACTATACAAGTTTTTTAATTCAATCAAAAGAATAGAATCATAAGAATATTTTTAATTCCTCAAAAGAATACCCGCTTATGGTAAAAACCAGTCAACTAGTTCTTCCTTTTGTAACCATCTTTCTCAATAAGGAGAAAATAACTCTGTCGACTAACAATGTTTGTCTTGAGCCAGAAGCCAAACTGGTTCCCCAAAACAATACATCAGTCTGGATCCAGGGGGCAACGTGCCAATTTATTTGGGCGAAAGTTCCGTTGTTGGTGTAGCTCGGTTAAAAGTGATTCAACCGGAATTTATTGGAGGCATTAAAATCATATAATTGGAGGAGAGAAGAAAAATATACAGGTAGACCTACCTGTGTGTTAATAAAGCGGATATTAATTAGTATTCATTTACTGCTTTTTGAAGTGAAAACTTCTTTAGGGGCGTTTTGCACTTTTTTGTGGAGAGTGAATTAGATTGATCCGTCAGATTTCCGAAATGTTAACGCTGGGGTAAAGTCGTCTAGATTCTGCTAATTGAAATGATTTTACAAATAGAATAAAATATCTCAGAAACTAAAAATCGGGCCTGTAAGCGAGAAAATTGTTCAGCATTTGATCCTTTAAAGTTCACATTATATGGCAGCATAAAAGGGTGAATGACTTTTTATAAATCATATAATCTACCTCATTCAATAAAAAAGCAGTCCACTACCAAAATAATGTTGAATGTTGTCTAGGTTGAACTCAGTGGAGTTTTTGTCTTTTTTTTATTAAATTAGAAAATTGCCTAAATAGTCCTGCAAACTATAAGCGAGGAAATTTTTCAGCATTTCATCCTCTTTTTAGGAACTATAGGCTATTGTTAAAAATTTTATCTTAACGCGACGCCATGTCAGGGAGGCGAAAAGGAAAAAAGGGGTCGAAAACCAAATGATAACGAGTTCAATTGAACATACAGATTAAAATATTTCAGATACTAAAAATCGGACCTATACACTGTAAGCGAAGGAAATTTTCATCATTTTTGTAATGAGCTATTATTCAAAATTGTATCTTAACCCAACAGCGTGTTAGAGAATTGGAGAGGGAAAAATATAATTACTAAAAATAAATGATAACGAGTTTTATATGATATGAATTAAAATATCATAGAAAAAAAAATTATTCTGCATTTCATCCTGTTTGTAATGAGCTATCGTTTATAATTTATATTTCATATTATTAATCCTTGTTGGTGTTTTCACTTCTATCGTGTGGTCTATAGCACACACCTTGGTTTTTATTTTTAATATGTATTGATCGTGTTACATAATTGTTATATTAAGTTCACTGAAAAATCTATTAGAGTTAATTGAATGGTGAAAAAAATATAAATAGGATTTTTTTTTCCCCTCCCATACTAAATAGGAAAATAGATTACTTAGTTAATATAATAATACAGTTGGGTATACAAGATAATATGACATAGTTGGGTATGAAAAAAAAATTATTTATGGTCTGAAACAGATAGATAAATATGCTAAGAATTCAACAACCGGATTAAGTAAGGCAGCACTGCTTGTAAGTGTTTCTCTCTTTTTTTATTTATTACATAATAAATAAACCTGTCATACAGTCTCAGATCATAGCAATAGACAATATCTTAAAAAGACATTCTTAAATATTTAAACTTATTGAGCTATTCCCATGGAACAATAGCGTAAGTCAACAAAGTAATCATGAAAACATAAAGAATAACCGCTAAAAGATAACACATTATTTTAAGATTACACTTTTTTAAAGGCTGGTTCTGCATTACAGTAGTTAGTGGGGAGGGGGAGGGGAGGCAAGCGAAGTACCTTTGGGATACCGGTAGATATTAAAAAAATTTACCTAAAGGAGGATGAAATATGCAGATTATATTCAGCTTCCTTAAGATGTTTTCTTGCCTCTGGTGGTTTGGGTTTAGGGGCCTATGAGACGCCGTAATCACTAACGCTGTTATAAACAACGTTAATTAACCGTAGTTATTAAAATTATATTAAATGAAAATGAAGAAAACAATTAGCAAAGTGTGGAATCCATTCTTTTTAATAAGACTGTTTTTAAATTGTGGTTGTTTCAATAGCTTGGCACATTTTGCCCCCACCCAATATTTTATCGGGAGGGTTAGTCCCTCTATTATTATGAAGAAATTCCTTTAAATAACACACAAAAAGTTCAATGAAGTGTGTAGGTAATTATGTTATATAACAGCTAACAAACTGGTTAAAATAATGGGGTTCTATCCTCTTCTCCCTCTCCCATGATAATATTAATAATATTATGGTAATAATAATAATTTAAAAAAAAAATTTAATCAACCTGTAAGATCCCATAAATTCAGAGCAGAGATAGCACTTCTTACACCAGATATTAAAAAAAAATTCACTACTTGCCACTTTATAAATAAAGTCTCCCGGTATAGGTTTACCATGAACGGAAAAGGTGTACGAAACACTTTGGGTAATATATTTCTATAAAATTCAATTTTGTAAAATTACCAAACAGTCCGAATGGCATGTAAAAATGCAAAAGTCTAAATCACGTGTGTGTTTATTTATACAGGATGTTTCAGGGTTAATTGGCCTAATTGCAAAAATGAACTAAGGACCTCAAAACTACAAAAAAAAAATCCTCTGAAAGTATGTCCGCAACTCACACCTAAAGATTTTCGTTGTTATGAATTATTTACGTTTTAAGAAATAAATAAAACATATTTATTCGTTCTAACTACTTTATTAATTAATTGTAAACATTAACATTCATATTATATGTTGTTCAAAGTGAAGGTATGTCCGCAAACGCATTGTTTGATGGAGATGGATTAAGATGGATTAGATAGAATACTAATATAGCCTTTTATCCCTAACTGCATAAAAGCTATTGGCAACATTAGTAATAATAATGTATTAACACTATTTGAAATTAGCATTGGGAACTCTCAAAAACATTTATCAGTTTGTAAGAGGCTTGTAAAACTGCTGTTGAATAATGATGCCGAGCCTCTCTTAATGCTCAAGAAAATCACTTTAAACATTTAATATGACTGTAATGACATACCTTTATAGGATTTTTTTTTTCTTGTTTTGAGGTCCTTAATTTATATTTTCAGTTTGGATACTTAACACTGAGACACCCTGTATATTGAAGTCTAAACGAGAATTGCGATTTGTTTTTCTACAATGTCAAAAGATTTGGTATGTTCGAGGGAAATATAGGTCCTAAGGCGTTTCCTGACTTTGATCAGCCATAATCCGTGGATCTAGATCAATTTTCCAATGTTCTTGAAACTTCATGCTTTTTATGCACTTGCAAATAAAATCGTTCCGTAAGAAGATCACATCCCGCGGTCAAAGTTCTACATAGTAAGAAGAAAAAGATAATTCCGGTCATTTTTCTTATTGATTTTCCCTCTTGTATGATATTGATTTACTTATAAATCATTTTTTTTACTATCAATCTGTAATATTTGTATCGACTGCAGTTTAGAATTACATTTACATAATTTTAAAGTTTTAAAATTAAACTTATATATAATGTATAAATACGATTTTTTAACTGACAATATTTCACTCCATCGATAGTATTTCATTTAGTGAATTGCATCATTTATTTATTTTAGATCCAAACTAGATTCTCCATGAAAATAATTTAAGCATTTGTTGTAAAGAATAACTTGAAAAGCTTAGAAATGACAATTTAATCTAGGGAAGGAATAGAGAAAACGTTTTCACTACAACCTCCACCTCTTCTGATTAAAGCATTAATATTTAAAGCCTCGCTTGAAGGTCAACTAGGAAATACAGGAATTAAATAAGAAATTAATGAGTCGTTTCAATTAAGCCTTGATTACCGCACAGCTCTCTTTCCTCTGAATGGGCAAGTGGCTCTTTTACAAAAGTCTATTTATTAAGCTCAATTATTGAAATGGAATTTCAAATATTTCTTGTGCCTGAAAGGAAGGAATGATGTAAGATTTAATCAGGCATTTCGTTTCAGACTTCAGTCGCATAGAAATGACTATTGGAGAAAATCCTATTTAGTAACAGTAAAACGGTTGTGTAAGGGGATCCCAGTGTTTCATCATTTCAGATACCTTAAAAATTCATCAGAAATATATAAGGAAGAAAGGGTAGAAATGAACAAAGTATGAATTATGAAATAATTTATTGAGGCGTCATTTTTAGAACGTCATGCGTCCAAAATCGCCATTTTTTGTTTCTGATAAATGGTTTATGTTCAATTATTAAATTATTTTCATGATTTTTTTTTAGTCTGCTCATTTGGACAACCGTTTCATTAATTTTTTTTTATAAATATAGATCTGAAATTTCAAATTTTTTTTTTATGTATAATAAAAAAAAGTTAATTGAGTAGCGAATAGTTATAGATTTTTTAATAACATGCCAAAACCTTTAGCTTCATATCAACATAAATTTTATGCACAACTGCATAATCCCAAGATATTAGGAATTCATTATGAGAGATTTAATATCTCCTTTAGGTCAGATCTAAAATATTGAGAAAATTTAGATCTTTGTAAATAATTATAATTTTGACATTACGAGGAGAATCGAGGATTACGATGAAATTATCAGGATTGCATTTGGGAAGGATTCATTATACGGTGTAGAAGAATGCTGAACTAACCGACACGAAATTAATACCACACAGTGGTCTGAGAGCAGTAAAATTCCCCTATTTTCAAGGTGTTATGATAATTCAAATTTCTATGTTTTTATTGTCTGGCACGGTTAACTCATATATTCCTAAAGTTTAGACACGAATTAAAACATTAGTTTCAAAGATATTCAATAAAATATAAGTAAAAAGTCTGTTTTTGTCACATTTATCATACAACTTGTTATAATCAAATATATTTTAGGCGTTTTTGTTGAATTCTGAAAATAATTTTTTGTTGTATAATTTTTGGAAACGAGTCAAATAAGTTCTTACATAAGTTATTTCTAAATAAATTTAAAAAAATCATATTTTCATAAGATAAGTTAACGGATCCTGAAATTTCCTTTTTCCATCGTAAAGTTCATCGGGCCAACGATCGCCAAGGTGTTACTGTAATCAAAATGTTTTTTGAAAGCTCTGCTAATGATGAATACAAAAATCAGCTGCGATAATTTGAGATTTTGGTAATTATCTGGCAAATCCAGTCAAGAAAGTTACACCTAATAAATAAAGAAATGTATACTTAATATAATTTACTCCTTTTCAACATAGAAAACTGAAGGAAAGGTATAGAAACAAAACAACTGAAAGAAAATATTGAAGATAAATTCAAACAATTTCGTGACTCATAATTGATACTAAGGTAATGTTTTCAGCTCATCCCCTCATTTATTTGGTTTTATCTTCATTTAGTTGTAGCTTGATTTGCTCTTCTTCTCTTACCACTATGTCCTCTTGATAGTAATATAGGTAATAGGTATTTATAAGTGATTCTGTCAATAACCGTATACAATAAATATTCACTTTTACAAATTATTACATGGAAGATATATTTTATTTATAATTGAAAAAAAATAACAATAACAATAACGGTTGGTCTTACTAAAATAGTTCTATTGTATATTAATTCAGAATGCTTTAGGTCAAGCATGTGTTCATATGTCCGTGGTCGTACGTGTATTTATTCACAATTGGGATGCCTTTTAAATATTATTATTTTTTTAATCTACATCTGCGTTTGTAATCCTAAGATCTCTGCTATTTGTTTTGCTTAGTTGTGTTCTGCATAATAAACTTTCCTTGGTATATATGTATCTTTATTCATTTATGATATATCATTTATGATATTTATTATATAAGAATATTTATATATGGATAGTAGAAATATTTGGAATAAATAAAAAGTGGGAATATTTGAAATAGTAAAAGTATTTATGATGTTTGTTTTATAAAAAATATTTTAGTTTTTGTCTTATTATACTATACTTATTTTCTTCTACTTATAAAATTAATCTCTACTAACACTAAATGGACCAGACTCCATGGCTAAGATATATATTAAACCAAATAAAATGATTCTATTCTATATTACTTCAGAATGCCCGACATGCTATGATAAATTCAGTTTTTCAAATATATTGCTTAAATTGAAAGTTTCCCAGGGTTTTTGACGTTTATATGCCTTTTCCGACCACTATGCACCGTGATAAAGTAGAGATAACAACCTTGTAATGCCTACATTATTATTAATGTATAAATGTGGTTACAGCAAGGTTTTTTTGTGAAAACGGATTCGGATTTCACTGTATCCGCCATAAGGCGGGTGGACATTTTTTCCCCTTCGAGGGCGATTGACGATTTAGCCGAGCACTCAGCCGCCAGTAGTTAGCATTATAGATCATTAACTAATCTTAATAAATATTTCTATAGATAACATCAATGATATTGATATTATGTTTTATTTAACAATAATGTTCTTAATCTTGTCCACGATATAATTCGTCAAGTAATCATTGTAATTTATTATAAGTAGTGGACTATATCGGCAAATTCGGAGCTCACAAACTATTTCTGTCGTTTAAGTTCTATTTTAGTATTATAGATTAATCGCTTGTCGAGATAAAGTCCTAGATAATAATTACGTTTCACTATAATAAATGAAATACTATAAACGTCACATCGTAATAGAGAAATAATTAAAGAGGCTTAATTTTAATCATCCAGTTGTAAAGACATGAACGATTATTTGCTGTAAAAGTTATATCGCTATTGTTAGTGCAAAAGGTCATATGTAAAAATTTTACATGTTTATTATCTTAGCGCTAAAGGTGAAATTTTATAGTATGTAACTGGTATAACCAGTCTGTACTTAATAGGGAAATAAAATATGAAATTATATTAATAAATCATAATGAATTATCGGTTTTTATTCTTCTGTATAAAACTCAAAACAAACTCAATTTTTATATACGACCGTTTGCACTAACAGTAGCGATATGTATCATTGGCATATATGATCAAGGCAGTGTTAGAAAGAGTTATTTTAAACGTTTCTTCTTACGGTTTTCAAAATAGTTTTCTACATAGAAGCGCTGAACGCCTCATTTGTAATACACGTGAACCAGAAGATTTATAACATTTTTAGTTGCAATGTCCTACATATGAAGCTTTTAGAAATAAGTATTTAAGTAAATATATTAATGGTAATTCTGACAATAAAGAACAAATAGTAAAATTATTAGATGTAGAAAACAAATATAAATTCAATGATTTATACTGGTAGGTAGAAAGTTTTTTAAAATTAAGAAACCTCTTTTTGTTTGTTCAAGAATACATAGTTTCATCTATTCTTGATGTTAATTAAATTGAGGATTATATATAAATATAATATTAGGACTAAACATTATATTTTAATTTGATAAAGAAAGATCGTTTTGTTTATATCAAACACACTAATAATTATATCAAAACACACTTTTTATTTTTAATTATATTTTGTATATTATATTATATTATATATGGTTTTTACTATTAATGTAGTTAAGTAGGTATCATATTTATGTATATTCTTATAAATATGTGTGTATAAAACTTAACTCCATTCGTATGGGTTTGGCCAAAAACTAATAAAAAAATGTATTTATTATTCATTTATTTAAGAGTTATGATGTCAAATATTTTAGTCATGAAGGGAATGGTTCTTTCAGAATGTTATCTTAAAACTCTTTTAAACAGGAAATGTATCTAAAGAAGAAATTAATAGAAATAGAAAACTGTCCCGCGAACCAAACTCTATCAGAAGCCTATTAGATGTCAAGAAATACCTACATGCTTTTTATCTATCTTATTCAGAAAGTTCGACATACCCTATTGCTAATGTAGAGAGATGTGGTACAACATTGACGGTTAGCGTGGACAACGCGATTTGAATGATTTGGACGATAAAGGTGCATTTAAAATATTTATCCAAATATGAAAAAAAAAAGGAAGAGAAAACCCGTTTTCTGAAGAAGTACAGTGATATAATCACAACAAGTAAATGTTCTAATTGAGGATATTTATCTGGAGTGTAATAGTTATTCCGCACTAATGACGTCATGATGAGTTTGAATGAATTGTGTACATTAGGGTGAACGCACCAGTTATGGACAGTGGGCCACAGATTGGACTTTAAATGTAAATAATAAGCTTCCTTGTTGATTTAAAGGCTCCAGTTTTTTCTATATTGGAGAACTATGCCCTCTACTGACAACTGTATGAACAAAGTTCCTTAAAATTTAAAAATGCCTATCATTGTTGTTTCTATAGTGCTCTTGAGATTAGATGCGTTTCACACCCTCATACTAACCGTTTTTTTTTATCATTATCGTTATCTTCATAGTTAAATAAAAAATTTAGAATTTTTCTGAGGTATGTATATTACAAGTACCGATCCCCTGTCCATTACTAGAAAAATTGAATATTGGGGCGTCCATTACTAATGCAAAAAGGTGTTCTTTTAAACGGAGATTATACCTGCATAACTGAATATGTTTGCAATTTTAAAGTGTTAAATAGAAAAAGGAGACTCTAGAGATTTTAAATGTCAAACGGGAAAGTTTATAATTATAATAATTACGGTGGCATAACCCAAAAAATACAAAACTTTCCTTAGCTATGTCCATCACTAGTGCACTTACCTTAAGTGTCATAACTAGAGACCGGATTTCCGTGAAGAAAAAATCCGGAAAATGTGCAGTAAAAATCCAAAATACGTAAAATTGTGCAATTAAAACCTAAAAACGAGTAAGATCATCAATATTGTTTAATTTATAATATTAATAAATTGAAATCTTATCAGATCTTGAGTTAACGGAGAGATAAAAAAAATTGAAAAAAAAACATTGAAAATGAAATTCCAAATTATAATCAGCTATTATAATAACGATTATTATCAAATAATGCAGAGCATTGAAGGTTTGAAAGAATAAATGAAGTCAGGAATTATAGGCACCTATATATTAATACAGACCAGACCAATTTTAGATATTTAACTTTTATCAAAGATAATAATGAAAACTTTATTTTTTAATATAGTCGAAATTTCCAATATTATACATTCCAAAACTTTTTTGTTAAAATTTAAAGAATTTAAAAAAAAAAATTCTGATAGACTGTAGAAAGTTAAGTAGGTTATTCCTTAACTAGTTAACTTATTCCTTACTATTTAGTGCTCTCGACCAATCTTCGCTGGCTTTAGTAACAGTGACGCGGTTGGGAGAGTAGCGCAGGGTTCTCCTGGAGTTCCCTCGCCTGATTGTATATAGGTATGCATGTGTTTTTTTTTTTTTTTGTTTTTTTCTTAGTTTTAATTTTCTTATTTTTTTAGGTTATTTTATTTTTTTGTCTATTGTATATACTTCTGATTATTATTTTGTTCTATTTATTTTATTTTTTTGTACATATGGTGTGAATGTCATCCTACCTCACTATAACCAATGTCCAACAGACAGATTGTTATAATACTCAATAAAGAAATTAAAAAAAAAAAAAAAAAAAGATAGACTGTAATGTTTGAGATTTTCAAGTGTTCAAATATTAGTGTGACAGCTGTTTTTCTATATCACTATAAAAATATTTTTGGGGATTACGTTCTTTCTAAAAAAAACAAATAATCATACAATTCCTTGATAAGACTATTTTTTTTTTACATTTTCCGCAATGAGCGTCTATCAGTGAATTCCTATCACCTGGTTGATTTTTCATAAGGTGTTTAGAACTTTCTCATCAAATTTTTTGTCTTCACATTTCAAATCAGAGTATTTTTATATCTAGATTTTAATTTTTGACGGTAGGCTAGATTTTACTTTAAGCATTCTCAATTTTTGTTTTGAAAGGATGAAATTTATTTTAAACCAAAACAATAACTACAAATGCCTTACTAACAAAGCAGCTTTTTATCATCCAATACTTTAGAAAAGTTCTGTTCTAACAATAGATCTCACTTGCGTTTACTCCTTCCTTTTGTAAGGAATACGATTTTGCTTCACATAGAATTATTTGCCTTTGCCTCATATTTTTCTATTGAAAAATGAATTTAATTTCAATAATATAGTAAAATAAATATATTAAAATAAATATTAACACACTGACTTATACATTTGTATTTATAAATCGTCTAATTTGCACAAAAGTGCAATTTAATGCAATAAAAATCGAAATCTTTGCAATTTAAGTCAAAAACGGCAAAAAGTGCAATATAAAATCTAAATATGTTATTCTACAGGTCATGAAACGGATAGATATTCTGATCTGGAGTTTTTACACGCAAGGGAATAAAAAGTGCAATAAAATGGAAATCCGGTCTCTAGTCATAACTTTAGCAGATGCTAAAATAATAATTTCTGTTTTTTCCTTCAAATTTTGTTCAGAAATAGGATTTATTTAGAAAGATATAAAATGTTTTTAATTTGGAACATCAGTATTTTTAATATAAAAAAAAAAATTCACCAAGAATTATCTTATAATGCAATACATTCAATGGAAGAATTCGTTCGTTACGATGAAGAAATTATATTTAAAAAAAACTTTAAGAGCATGAAACTAATGATATTTAAGAATTCGTCGCTCATTCCCATAACCTATTTAGAGTTGTTTTACGATTAAATAATCCAACTGAGACCAACATCTGGGGATTAATCTTAATGAGAACTGCAGCTTCCATAGTTAAGAAGAAGAAATGAAGAAATTCAAACACGTCCATGATTTTTATTCTGATTCTAAGCAACTCGGACTGAATTAGTAATTAGTCTTGGAAGGTTTCTTTCACTGAATTGTATTTATTTCTATTTGAACTAATTCAATTTTTAGTATATAGGTTAAATGGAACTACACAAACGTTTTTATTTTAGACTTATTGAGTTAAAATAAAATAAAAAGTTTTTATTTAAGACATTAAAGATTAATGAATAGCTGCGTAAGATTTGTTATTGGTGCCCCGAGGTACTCCCATGTTTCTCACCACTACACTGAGTTAAGGTGGCTCTTCCCCTCCTTCCGAAGACAATACTTTCTAGGTACGTTCCTCTACCAAATCATCAACAACCATCGTCCTTCTTACGCCTACAACCTTCTCCAGTTCAAATCCTCAGTCCATTCCCTGTCCACAAGATCTCGACCTTCTGACCTTTACATGCCTTCTCACAGATCTGCCTCATTCCAAAATTCCTTTATTGTTCGCTCTGTCAATTTCTGGAATTCCCTCCCTATCAAAATTCGACATTCCCCCTCCATATCCACATTCAAATCCCTCCTATTCCAATTCCTATCACAAAAACAGTCAGATACTTGCTAACCATTCGAGCGGATTTTAATAGAGAATTTGATATATTTTTATATTTAATTCTTTATTTTTTTCGGAAAAGTGTATACTGGTCTATAAGAGCAAATAGCTTTAAGTTTCTTGTCATAGTATTAATGGTTTTGTATATAGTTTAGTTTGTTTTGTATATAGACTTTTTACCTTATATTTTTTTTTACATTATTTCTTTTTTTCGATTTATTTTATTTTGGCCAGATGTAATATTTTAATTTTGTTCCATTTTGTTATTCTCAAGGGACTGTGTCCCAGAATAAAGTTATTTTTTTCTTCTTCTTCTTCTTATAATTTTTTCCATGGTTTAAAACATAGTATGATGCGAATAAAGAATATATATATGAAAAACGGAACATGATCATATCCAACTATTAAAATAAACAATATAAATAAGATAAACACACATAAATAAACCAAATACTAAATATAAATATATATAAATACAAATAATTTATATAAAAAAAGAATAATTTTATCTTTTTTTTGTCTTTTATCGGTGCAAACAGGTATAGATGACTATATATATTTAATAATAAATATATGTAAATTTTAACTTTATTGCTTATACTTACATTTTATTTTATAATGATATTTCATAATTTTATCCGAAGACCATGATTTTTCCCTTCCAGAGATGGGCAAATACTACTCTTGAGTGCTGAGTACCAAATATTTTACTCAAATCCTGACTTTTTTTGAGTACCAAAGATTTTAATTACTACTTCAGTTGATGTCAAATGATTAACTAAAGTAGTGATTGAATTCCCAATAGTGATTAAATTTGAGTAAAATACTTGTTACTCGGGAGTCAGATCAGTATTTGCCCATCTCTGCCTCAGAACATGTGAAATGTTTCTAGAATTGTACATTTATATTATTTTTAAGGGACTATGTGTCCCAGGATATAACTTACTTTAATGTCTACATATATATAGACAATAATATAAATACATTATAATGAAATTTCTTCATATATATTGACTTCGGCAAAGCAGAAGAAAATCGCAATACAAACTACGGAGGTAAACGGCCCAGATTTCCATAATGATAAAAGAAACTTTTGTTGAATCTTTATACAATTATAAGGGAACATTGTTCTGGGATAAAGGGAACAAAAAAAAAATAAATAAAAACTTTTCAAGTCTGGAAGTTTTGGCGTCCAATTTGAAATTCCGCCACCTTTGCATTAAAACAGCTACGATTGTTTTGAGGTAGAATGTTCGAAACTTTTTTTATGTATCCCATTAAGGTGATAAAACTAAACGGGCATATCTGCAATTTTATCCTAACATATGACATCGTATAATGATTACTAAAACAGATATATTTTCAACAATAGTTAAAAGTTTTTGTTGAAATTCACCACTAAGCCTGTTATTTTTAAAATGGTTTTTAAATTTAAGAAATGATTATCACCTTTTACGCCAATTTATTTTATTAATGGATATAACTTTATTTGGGCGGCGTCCAACAGTAAAGAGCTTCTTCCACTTAGTAGGAAAAACAGTATTTAAAAACTATTTCACCTCAAATAAAAATCAGTAGTTTCTTACTTTTTTCTATTTTAATAAAGCACAAAAATTGAATTTCAATGTAATTTAAGTTTTCAGAAGTAATTAAATAAAGGAATTTCTCATGATCAAAGATATTTCTATCAAAGATATTTCAGGCCTTAAAAAAACTATAATTTGAAAATTGATATTTTTCTTAAGCTTCTTGGACATTTTCATATATTTTGTAAAAATAATTTTCTAATATATATATTCTTTGACTAACAGTATCAAGTCCCGAAATGATAGATTTTGTACTGCAGTCTACGCAACTTATATTAGCTATAAGATGGAAAATAGTAATTGATAAACCCTTTGATCTTTACATCACGATTGCGTATAATAATATAATTTAGTAATGTTTTAGCTTGAATCGTATGCACGTTTAGTCATTATGGTTATGATATAGTCAACAAATTACATGAAATACAAATAACAATTACTATAAAAAAAAAGTCTTTGATGACCTCGGGGTTTTACGTTTCTAAGCTCTAAATAACGACAACAAATTAGTTAAAATATTTATGAAATCTAGTTCAGTGAGGTTATACATTAATTGGAAAATTTTCAATTTATAACAAAACCAATATAACGCTCAACCGAAATTGGATAATGTATTTCAAAAGGGCCAATCACCAAGGAAACTCAATTGATAGAAAGCGTCTCCAGTTTGATAGGTTAATACCAACAAAGCTAACACAATATGTTTTAACTATATAAACTTATGGCATTTAGCGAAAATTATATTAGTTGTTGATTTAGCATAATGATCTATATTAATCAACATATATTTTTCGATAAGAAAAACAGAATTATTTTAGACGACACCAATATTCTTAAAAGTTTGTACCTGTGCCAAATATATGATGACAGCAAATAGACAAAGATCGACGTTTATGGTTACTAAACACTTCCTATAAGTCGTTAACACAAATATTTAAATTCATAATGAATAAAATATAGTGGGTCAACACATAAAAAATAATAATTAATGGCGAATAGTTTATTTAAAGCAATAATTAAATATTTGGCAAGTAGATTTTATTGCAATTAAGAAATATCTTAACCCTAACAAACTCCGTTTTTATTATGTGAATTGGCTTAAGCACCAGTGACGCTGTTAAGAGAGTAGGGCAGGGATCTCTTGGAGTCCCGCTTTTCCTTCAATAGTTGGTGGGAGAAGCCTGGCTTTGGGTTCCCAGGCTTATTGTATATATTGTATGTACGTATACGTATGACTGTTCGTATTTCTAATTTACTTATCTTCAGGTTATTTTATTTTTTTATTGTACATAGTTTTTGATTATTATTTTACTTTTGTTAATTTTATATTTTCTGTATATATGGAGTGAATGTGTTCATATATCACTATAATTATTATCCACGTGACAGATTATTATATTTCTAAATAAATACAAAAAAATAAATAAAAATTCTGTGAAATTTCGAGAAATGTGACATTTCAGTGGAATTTCGCAGACAGAAAGAAAGAAATCATTCGCATTAGTTGATCTATATTCAAGCCGGGTACAAGAATTGGAAAATAGCAGTAATATATGAGTTACGGGTATTAAAAGTATAAAATATTTTAGATGATACATGTACTAAGATTTATTCATTTTTAAAACAAAAACTATATTTATAAGATTTGAATTGGCAAGAGACGATCCCTTAGCTTCCTTATCATTGATCCGAAACCCGTCAAATATTTAATGATTTAATCAACCCTAGACCTCAGAGTCCAAAAGCATTTAATAATTCAATGTTTCTTAGGTCTTGTGCCATTTTAAATAGATAATTATATGATAATGACACTTCGATATAGAATATTACCCGCGAACATCAAAATGTCCATTAAATTCATAGAATCTATTAATGGTATTAAAGTATAGCGCTTCAAGAACACGAAGGTTTAATTTCGACAGCAAAGACCATAAATTGATAATTTTATAGTACAAATAATTGAAAAGACAATATATAAAAAATTTTCTAAAAGTTGTTTCTTATTTATATATTTAAAACAATGACATACAATATCCATATATATAT
The DNA here is from genome assembly GCA_928085145.1 of Nezara viridula. Taxonomy (NCBI): domain Eukaryota; kingdom Metazoa; phylum Arthropoda; class Insecta; order Hemiptera; family Pentatomidae; genus Nezara; species Nezara viridula. The sequence goes on along the minus strand of OV725083.1, from coordinate 28,497,761 downwards.
ATGATATATTAGTTATGAAATGGTCTGCCCCCAATCTATCTCAATACAGAATCCCATAAATCTTTGTGTAGTGGCTGGCTGAATTAAACTCAATACCATCAACACCCAAGATTTACGAGAACGTATCAGTTATCTCCAAACCATAATTTTTTATACCATAAATTAATTTATCTTGTATCAATAGATTCCATGGCGTATCACACAATGGTCAGACATGAAAAATATGAGCGAGGAATTCATGTGAAAACCACTTTAAACGAACCAAAATCGGTATCGATGTATATACAGTATTTAGGAACACGATAATGTATGCTTATTCAGATAAATAATTATTATTAATTTTAAACATGTATATACATTTTGCCTACTTATTTTCTTCAAGAAATATTTAAACTTTTTTTATCCTAACTTACATTCCAAAGAAATAGAAATATTTTGTTTTTTCCAGACCTTCTTGGTTTTACTGGATCAGTAGGTAATTAGTCTCGTTTCATTTGTTCTACATCGTATGTTGTATATTATAGTCGGTATATATTAATAACATCAATACTAAAAATATTACACACTTATATACAAAGGTAAGGTTTTTTTATAATTAGGCAGGAACAAAGAATATTAGTACCGATTTTTTTTTTTACTGAGCCGTTTAAATTTTATGAAATTAATTGATCATCATGGAGCTTGAAAAATCAATATTCCTGAAAAATACTCACTAGCATCATTGGAAACTTCTTTTTCGTTGCGTTATTTGCATTTTTTTAAAATTAAATAATTAATTAATATGAATTATTTTTTATTTTTTATATAGTGTATATAATTATGTATGTTTTTCTTTCTTATATTTTTAAATTTACTTATCTTTAAGTTATTTCATTCTAATTATTGTATATACTTTTTGATTACTATTTAGTTATTTTGCTTCAGTTTTTTTGTTTTTTTTGTACATATTGTGTGAATGTTATCTGACTTCCCGATAACCAATGGCTAACTGTCGGAAATAGTCCAGCGAATAACAAAAGGAAGAACTTTATTCTCTCTTTCAAAGATATTAAAATATTGAAAAATCTTAAAATAAGTGTGTAAGGCATCGACTCTAGCCAGCAACACATAAAGGAATATTGAGAGAGAAATCCTCCCCAGCGATAACCGAGCGATCTAGGATCAGAGTATTAACGAATGGAGGATAAAGACCAATAAATATCTGTTTACAGAAATTGGATAATCAATATCTTATGATCTAGAGGCAAGGAGGTCAATATGGATGTGATATGTAGCCTGGAACAATCCATCGGGAAGGCTCTGTAAAACGATGAATGCTTCCCTAGTAGTGACCGCATGGAAGGCTAAAAATAGATGGATAGATCGAACTAACAAAGATGCAATAGATCTGCATGCAGATAACTGGATAACAATAGCCTAAGAGTTAAAGAAGGCAGAAAAAGTTCTTCAAGATCTGTATCTCCTCCCCCCCCCCAAAAAAAAAATATATATACACATATACACATGTGTGTGTATGTTCGCAAGCGTTCGCACGTGTGTGTGTATGTGAAGGCAAAATGCGTAGTCGCTAGCAACTGTAGTGGAAGAGATAATGCCTAAGAAAAGTCACTTACAGATAGAGGCCATAGAGGCCGGAAATCGAAATGGCCCCAAGTTGAACACGCAATTGCACTAAAACTGGAGATAGGCCTTTTAATGGAAGAATCTTGCCTGTTTCTAAGATGGATACGACAGAGTAATCGAAAGACTCAATAGGAAAGGAATTTATTAAGGACAATTATCATGTTTGCACTAACGCTCTAAAGCTGAGGGTATTTATATTAATTTAATTTCTTTTCAATATTCCAATTCAAATTTCTCACAGTTAAAGCAGTAAGCACTTTTTGTTAAATGATCTTTTCTCAAAAATGTAGCCTTCTGTGTGGCTTTATGCTGGTATATTGATACCAACTATCAAAAGCCTCATTAACGATCCATTTTCATTTAATTTTATCTTTGAGAGACCGAATGTTACATTTTTTCTTCCCTCCAAGTTACACTACAGTGTAAGGAAGTATTGTAATATTAGAAAACCTTCATAGGTTTTAAAATCAAATTTACTAATAATTCGTGCCTGATATCATAAAATTCAGATTTGCCCTATTTACATTTTAAACTCTCTTATTCCAATTCATATACGCCAAACAGCCAGATAACTGGAAACCATGTACCATGTAACAGTGCTTTATTTTTTTATTTGTTTTGACATTTTGTTTTTGTTGACATTTTGATTCTGAAGTAACCCTGCAATGGGTGCATATATTTCTACGCGTACCATCTACGGCATAACGACATATTTAAAAACAAATAATACAGATATATTTCACTACTTTGAATTATAAGAAAATAAATTGAAATAAACCAATTACTGTAATAAAATATTATAAACGTATAATAAACAAGCAACTAAAAAAGAATAAAGTGAGAAATTAGGGATTAAATAACAATAAGTAGATAGTTTGTTACATGTGTTTTCGTTACGCTTTTCAAGCCATTCCATTTATGTATTTTCTATTATCTAATTGATTTTATTTGCTTTCCTTTCTATCTTTTTTTTTTTCTAAATAGCGATTGTTTTTATCAGTCTTAATTTGTTTTTTATTGCACATATAATTAGATTACGTACTGTTTTATTTATTTAATCTTCTGTCCAGAAGTAATCTTTTTTTTCTGTTCAAATTTCTTATTCTTAAAGAAGAAAAATCCTCCGCTCGCTAACCGGAGCATTCTGGAATCAGATTACTAACACGTGGGAAACAAGGGCCAATGAAGAACTGCTTATAGAAATCGATCAATCAATATCCCAATATATGAAGGCACGGGAGTTAAGATGGGAAGGGCTTTAACTCGGAGCCATCTACCTGGAAGCCTCTGCATAACAATGAATGCCTCAACAGACGGAAAAAAAAACACATGAATATATAGAATCTACAATACAACTGCACGCAGATAACTGGAAATAAATAGCCCAAGATAGACAGAGATGGAGAAGGTGTGTTGCTTTTATCCAGTAGGGTCATTAGTAGCACCTTTTCATTACACTATGTTACAGAGTTTTATAATTTTTAAAAATATCAAAGTTTTCTTCAAAGGATTTTTATTGCCGATCAAGGTTTCTTTTAGGCTTTGTGTCATATTAAATATTTTTCTTATATTTTTAAATATAAGTATTTAATAAATACAAGTACAAACTTGGATGTAGTGTTGTACAATTCTTTGAACCATACATCTCTCACATGTTGGTGGGTCCAGTCCTCTTAGTAGATAGGCATGTGAAAATTTTAAATTAAAAAAAAAAAAAACTTCGTCCTAGAATAAAGTAATTTTTCTGTTCTATTCTAAAATAATTTATAGTTCTCTTAATTTTTAACTTTTAATTTCTATACCTGCTTATTGGATATAGTAATTTTTATAACTCCATTCTTCTATTTCATTTATAACTGTACTCTCACAGTTCTCTTACTTTTCGTCATTGAAATTGATTAGATAAATTCAAATACACCTCAAAGATATACACATTGTATTTTAGTATATTATTGAATGTATAATACAATAATAATATAGTGAAAATACAATCACAGGTCCCGGTACTGAGGAGATGGGGGAGGGATGAAGAGGGAGGAGCGAGAGGGAAAAGCAGTTTCAGTCCTCCCCAATATTTTATGAAGTCAGAGCATCTCTGGCCTCTCCCCTTTTCCAATATTTCACAGCCATTTACTTCAAAATGACTCATAAAAATGTTCAATATATCGTAAAAGTAATAATTGTATTATATTACAAGTAATAAACTGGTGGCTGGGCTATTGTTTTATATTCGGCATTCTACCCACATCTCTCCTCCCATGCATTAAATAATGTTAAGAAAATAATAAATTATCGTATCGTATTTTTTATTTTATTTTATTTCTCTCGCCTACCTCACCTATAGACTATGAGGTTTTTCCTGGTTCAGGAGATTTTGGACTCGTAATCTTTGGTGGACTCGGTTTAACCTTTAATGAGCTTCATAGATTTATTTTCCATGATTAACTAACTTAACCTTGGAAGTTCCTCCCGGCTAAGTCCGATGGACTCGCTAACCAACAATGAGAGGGGCCCCCCAGACTTGCTGGAGGGAGGGGACCTCCAGACTTGCTGGAGGTAGGGGCCCACCAGACTTGCTGGAGGTTGTGACGTAGGATTGAACGCCCTACTCACATAACTTTAGTTCACCAAACACCACAAATAGTCATGGATCTCCCTAAGGTAAAACGCTCATTATCCGGAGGTAAACTAGTCCCCCGTTCGGGTCTCCGGGTGGGGACTGCTTTAGGAGATTCATGGCGCAAGTTGAAATATAGAGATTTAAATATTGGTACGTGGAATGTAAGGAGTTTAAACACAGCAGGGGGGCTAAAATCGGTCGCGAATGAGGTAAATGGGTACAATTTGGATGTCGTGGCTCTGCAAGAGGTTCGCTGGCCAGGGGAGGGCTCGATGAGGGAAGGAAAGTACACTATTTGGTACAGAGGAAGCGGGAATCATTGTTTAGGTACCGGGTTTCTAATTAGGAGTAGATTTACTATCCGCTTTGAAGGACGTACGATTCTTTAGTGATAGAATTTCGGTAGCTATATTTCAGGGACGTTGGTTTAAAATCGCATTAATAAAAATACATTGTCCGACCGAAGACAGTGACGATGAAGTCAAAAGTGAATTTTACGATAAACTCGAATGGGTTTATGATAAACTACCGCGAAACTACATGAAAATAATTGTAGGTGACGCGAACGCAAAGGTAGGAAGGGAAGAAGTTTAAATTCCGACGATTGGTAAAGAAAGTTTGCAAGAATATAGTAATGATAATGGGATCCATCTGATAAACTTTGCCATCTCGAAAAACCTGATAATTAAAACTACGACGTTTAAACATAAGGATATTCCTAAATATACTTGGACATCACTGGATTCGCAAACACGAAATCGAATTGATCATGTCTTGATAGAACACAGCTGGCAAAGCAGTATAATTAATGTACGGTCTTATCGCGGAGGAGAATGTGGGTCGGATCATGAATTAGTAATCGCGAAACTTCGACAAAAACTTAATATAAAAAAGAGAATAGAAAACCGTTTCGATTTTGAGAATTTTAATTTGGAAAAATTAAAAAATCCATCAATTAGAAACCAATTCGAGCTAGATGTTAAGAATAGGTTTGAAGCTTTAGAGCTTCCTGACGAGGACCACGAGGATATTGACAAGTTATGGGTAGAGATCAGGGATAATATTAAAGCGGTCGGTAACTCGTGTCTAGGAAAAAAGGAAAATAAGAATAACAAGCTGTGGTTTGATGAAGATTGCTTAAACATGTGCGAAAAAAGAAAAGCCGCTAAATTAAAAGCTCTAAATAATCCTAGCGAAGATAATCTGGAATACTTCCGAACCTCAAAGAACGAAACAACAAAATTGCACAAAAATAAAAAAAGGGAATATCTTAAAAATAAAATAATTGAAATGGAAACTAATAGAATCGAAAATAACATAAGGGACATGTACAAAGGTATAAACAGATCACGTAAATATGTAGGGCCCGTAACGTCTGGAATTAGGGATAATAATAACAATATTCTGACCGATCCGGTTGACATATTGAATAAGTTTAAGGACCACTTTGACAATATTTTAAATACGGGAAATTATGATCTGTGTCCTCCTTCTGAGTACCAGAGTGCTGAACCGTTAATAGAAGAACCAAGTAAAGAGGAAGTTGAATTAGCTATCGGAAAATTAAAATCATATAAAGCAGCGGGAACCGATAATATTCCTACTGAACTAATTAAGGCATGCGGGGAAGCTGGAGTTTCTAAAATACATCGGTTGGTTAAAAAGATCTGGGTGAACGAGAAATTACCTGAAGAATGGAAAGAATCTATTCTTATACCGATTCACAAAAAGGGTCCGAGGACGGATTGTAATAACTATCGAGGAATTTCACTCCTTCCGGTGTGTTATAAAATATTCACTTTAATCTTAACCAGTCGAATCACGGAATACGCCGAGGAAATTATCGGAGACTACCAATGCGGATTTAGACGGAATCGCTCGACTATTGATCAAATATTGTCTTTACGTCAAATATTAGAGAAAAAATCGGAGTATAACGGTATTGTTCACCAGCTCTATATAGATTTTAAAAAGGCTTACGATTCTATTGACCGCCGAAAACTGTATAATATTCTAATCGAGCAGGGGATTCCAAAAAAACTAGTAAATCTAGTCAGGATGTGCTTGACGGAGACACTCAATAAAGTTAGAATCGGTAATAATTTGTCCGAAAAATTTGAGGTTCGTCCGGGTTTAAAACAGGGGGATTCTCTTTCGCCTGTCCTGTTCAATTTGGCATTAGAACATGCCATAAGGGAGGTAATGCGAACCGAGAGAGGGTTGGATCTGGGCGGGACAACATCCGTGCTATGCTGATGATCTGGTACTGTTAAGCGAAGACGTTGAAACTATAAAACTAAATACGACAACGTTAATGAAAGCCGGTAAAGAACTAGGACTCGAAATAAACGTGGATAAAACAAAATATAAGGTTAGCTGCAAAAATGGCGATACTACTGGTGATATCGATATAGATGGTAATATGTTTGAACAGGTAGATAAATTTAGGTATCTAGGTTCTACGATAACTAGAAAAAACGAAATTGAGGAAGAGATTAAGGTTAGACTGAAGGCAGGAAATGCTTGTTATTTTTCTGTGACAAAACTACTCAGTTCGCGCCTCTTGTCCCGGAACTTAAAAACTAGAATCTATAAAACAATGATCTTGCCTACAGTTCCTTATGGATGCGAAACTTGGCCGCTTACACTAAGGGATGAACAGCGTCTTAAGGTTTTTGAAAATAAAGTATTGCGTAGAATATTCGGACCGAAGAAGGATGAGTTAACCGGAGAGTTCAGACGGTTACACAACGCCGAATTGCGTGAGCTGTATCCGAGTAATATAATTGAGGTAATTTCATCGCGGCGAATCAAATGGGCGTGTAAAGTTGTTGGGCTTAGTAACGAGAGAATTCCTAAAAGGTTAATATTTGCTGTGCCGAATGGTAAGTGTCCGAGGGGTAGACCGAAGCGAAGGTGGGAAGATTGCATTAAAGCCGATCTGAAGGGACTGGGTTTGGACGGCGAACGGTGGAGGGAGGTGTGTAATAAGCGATTGGTGGTGTCGGCATCGAACCTTCGGGTTCGCTAAGCCTTTTATTATTATTTTATTATAACTAACTTGAGGAAGTTCGTCTCAAAATTAGGGATAACCCGAACCCTATGATCCGAACAATAGGAAACTATGACAAAACATCTTTGAAACGGTATACACACAGACGGACTAAACACATAGTACTAAACGTCTAAATCAATCAGTTTATTTGTGAAAATTTAACGGTTTCTTATCTATCACCAAACAAGTAACAATAAACTCAATCAGCCCAATCAACAAATTGTATTTATGTGATGTGTGTGTGCGTGTTTGTGTATGTATGTATGTATGTATATACATATATATATGTGTGTGTGTTGTATAAGTGTGTGTGTATAAATATATATATATATGTAGTTTCCTTTTGCACATAAATTATATTTAGTTTTTCTTGTATTTTTAATGATTGTAACATAGTTTTTTTTTCATTTATATCTTATGTAGGTTTTTTATGAGATTTTTCCTACTGTAAAAAATGAATTTCAATTTTCTGAGTAGTTTTCAAACCACTATTATGTCATGTGTAAGGTTACTGCAACCATAAACTTGTAACTTATCTGTATGACATGTTATAATGTACACAAAAAAAAAAATAAAATAATAATCGTTTCGGGTTCGATTCCTATCTGGATCGGTTATTATTTATTTCTCTGCGGCTCTGGGAGATGAATCTTGACAATCCCACTCTAAATCATCATCTTTCTCAGATATCTTTACAATCAAAGTCAGTAATAAAGCCTTATTTATATAGTTGTTATTATACTCTTGGTGTAATATATTTTCATGGATAAGGCACTCAAGGATTGACGAAAAGGATTATAAGGCAGCATTACATCAATGAACCGATTCGAGTAGTGTCTCGTCATTTGTAATTATATTTCTCTTACACGATTATTTTTATAAGGAGTATTTAAGAATTATATTTGATATATATTATTTTTACGTTTAAATACGTGTTTTTTCAGGAATCTAGTGGTGCAGGTATTGTTTTTGGTATGAGATGTATGGGAATGGCTTAATCCAAATAAAACTCCAAATCTCTATTCCCCTCGCAAATAGATTTCATGCAATCAGTGGAGGATGCAGGCAGACCTTTAAGAGCCATAACATGAAATAATTTGAAGTTTCGAAGTAAAATTATAGCATTATTTTGCTATCATCTTTCCTAAAGTTTATGTTAGTTAATATTTTTTTTCTCGTCTGATTTATCTCATCCTCATATATAATTCCTTTTTAATTTCTAATAAAAATAATTATGAATTGAATTTGAGCATTTTATATTTATTTTCCTGATTATCATTTTATTTATCTCATCTTAATGGTTTCAGTTCCATCGATATGAAAAAAAAAATTACACTGGATTTTTTGGGGGTCACTAATATCATTGGAAATGAGAGGATGGTATATATAGACTTTTCCATTTTAGAGCATGAATCTGAGATCAATAAAATAGTTATAACAATTTAGTTGTGTATTTATCAAAACTGAGCAATTGTTCAAGATCCTTGAAAAATATATATTATTTAATAATCGAGAAAATTTAATAAATGTCCGTCCTCGTAAGTTTATAACCTTTTTGAAATATCTGTTTTGAATTATATATTCCTGGAAAGTTGCGAGATTGTGGAATCGATTCAGCTCATGCACGTTATTTCCCTATTAAGGGCGTCGGACGTGTGCTAGTCTGGAATTATTTTTTTATTACCCGTCGTTTCTTTATTCAGCGCTTCCTCGAACCGATCTATAAACGCGGCTTTGAGAAGGAACCTGGGGCTAGATGCTTCATTAACATTGCCTTTTGATAATCCGTTTATATAGAATCTTAGTAAAAAAAAAAGGACCAAAGACAAGAAAAACTTTGTGCATTTGAAATAGTTCTATATTATACGTACAAGCAGTACATACTTCGTAATTATTTCCAAATAACAATTGAAAAATACATTAAATTTTCTCATAATTTTGGCACATTGAAACAATTTTAAGCAGTTCAAATTTGTATTTCTCACCTCAAAAAACCATTAAATACGAATTTTCATGGCAATTGGAAAATATATTATTTTTCGAAAATCACAATTATTGTTCTTACTTCAAGATGATTCCAACTCTCTACACCCAAAAACAGTTTTATGGTCATATAAACTACACAAACAGGCATAAACCAGACTTTTGTAAACAAAGAAGCAACGGCGATATAAAATAACAAGTTTTGAGGAGTTTATTCAGATCGTAAAAGTTATGACATCGCATCGTATGGAAGAGCAATAATTCACTTTTCCAACGGTTTCAATAACGTTGAATTAGAAGACAACCCTAAGGAGTTATGAATGCTTTTGGAAACGGCATGAGAATAAATCCTGTAATAAAAACAATGAAATTTATATTTCAGTACAATTTAAGAGTTTCAAAATACGCTAGAAACAAATTTGGATGCTTTTTATTTTATGAAAAAATTTTACTTGGTAAATCTTACTGCAAATTTATTTTGTTTTTTTAATTCATTTAGTATAACCAGCAATACTTTTTTACTTATTATTTACAAAAAAAAAATTAAGTGGTATATTATAAACTAAAAATCCATCTAGTCCGTGAAATCCAAGTAAAAAGCAAATGTCTATTTACGAGTTTTTAGTACCTAATTAAATAGACAAAGTTTTTCCCCCTCCAAATTGAAAACGCCCCAATTCCAGAGAGTTTTTGTAAATAAAATAATTGTAGGTTACGATGAGATGAAACTATTTACGAAGTTTCAGGCGGATGTTAATAATTATATAAAAAGGGGTCTGTACCAAGGGCTAATGCAGGGCAGGGGAAGAAAACAATGATATAAAAATGTTAAAATTTTTTTTTTCTAGCCACCTGGGGCGCAAGGCGACAATCCACGGACATGGGTCAAATATTTTTCGACCTAGTGTCACCAATGTTTGTTTGAAATCGGCGATCTTAACTAAAATCGTAAACTTTTTATTGTCAATGTCAGTTCTTAGTATTAATCTATTGAGTTATTGCCAGACTGTCTCACATCAAAGTTTAGTTATATTCTTTATATAGTAAAAATATCTGTCGTCATGGCTAAGTTCCATGCCATTAATTTAAAAAAAGATAAAACGCCACAAATGCAGTTATTAATGATTAATAGCAACTAAAACAATTGATGGAAATAATATATTTATTACCAGGAAATAATAATGCTTTCTAATTTAATGCAGTTTCAAATAATTTTCATAAAATCTTGCCCTCCTTATATTCATTAGTTTAGTGATAGACATACAAATGGAGGATATCTAAATTTTATTTACTAATGTTACAGTTTCTTTTTTATACATATTTATTAAAATTTAAACTTTACTAAAAAAAAATACAAGTAAATTTGAAGTTAGTAACACGGAGGAGGGCGTGTACAATATGAAGAGAAACTACCCATTGGTAGTACTCCAATTATAGTTCTATACTAGAAGGTACCGAGGCCATCTTCTTTTCAGACGCCTCGGACGATTATCAGGAAAAGACGAGGAAGTGAGGTTAGAAACAAGAGTTTCAGAAGTTTATTATGAAAGTATAGATATCTGTATAGAGCTAAATTGGAAACATATGGTATATTAACGTCGTTATAGATGATTTTATTCGTGACAAAGTAAGGAGCATTGAGTATTTTACGAAGTATTTTGGATTGTAAGGATTGGATACGAGAGGAATTGGATGGTTTAGTAGAGCCCCAAAGCTCGATCCCGTTAGTCCATATAGGCCTTATTATAGTCATATATATGAGTCGTTTGTAAATAATTGGAGGTTTAGAGCTTTTATCTAGCATGTGCTGGAGTAGTCGAACAGGTCGGGAGGTTTCTGGTCGTTTCAGTCTGGTATGAGGATTCCAAATGAGTCGTTTGTCCAGTTGTGGTATCGGATTTGTTCAACATGGATAAGTGGGATAATTTTAAAGGATACTGTAAGATAGGAGGTCATAGGTTTACGACAAAGGTTAAATGTGATTTGATGAGAGTTATTGTAATTATTTTATATATTATTTTAATCTTCCAGTTTTTACACCATTCTTCAATATTTGTGATGTGTGATTGAAGAGTTTGGGGTGCAATCGATGGATCGTTATTAACTGATAGGATACACGTGTCATCGGCATAGGTGATAATGTCAGTGCCGGGAAGGTTAAAATTAAAGAGAAAAGTGCGAACTTAAATGCCAGTTTTCTAAAGATGAATGCTTGAAAATTTATTATACATAAAATTCCTGACCAAGCCGAGGGAACTCCAGAAAGGGGAACCCCACGAAGGAGCTGTAAAGGAAAGCAGTCCCATTTTTCACTCCCAGCTCTTACAGAAGGCTTTAAAAATCCATACTTTATGTACAAAAAGGGCCTGCTTGAATAATGCATCTTGATAGTTCAAAATGCATGAATATTCACAGTGCCTTATCCATGAAAATATATTACACGAAGAGTATACTAACAACTATATAAGACTTTATTACTGTTGTTGATTGTAAAGATTTCTAGGAAAGATGATGGTTTACAATTCAGATACACAAACGAAAAGAAAGTTTTAGAAAAACAACACATCTAGAAGGTTCCAAACATGTTTAAGAATCATAAACAGATTATTGGCAGTAATAGCGATTATTATTGC